>CM060632.1:29380148-30580148 GCA_030578275.1 Meda fulgida | reverse complement strand
CCACTAGCCACAGTGGCTGCTGAGCAAAAAAGTTGATGTCAAGCTCTGCTTATAACTGTATAGGCAGCCACGTTTTATTGAAATTCCTTTTAGCCAGTGGTGAAGTGACCCTTTATATTGTCTGTGAGAAAGAAATCTTGGTCGGTAAATAAATAAATGATATCATCTGATATTTGAGAAAAATGGATTAAGGTTATCTTTTTTATTTTATTCCCACAAACATGACAGAAAAAAAAAATATAGACAAAATTATTATTGTCATTATTATATTTATATCTTATAATACAGAAAAAAAGATTTCAAATTTATTAAATAATCATCCAAGATGGATTCCTAAAAAAATGTGTATCTCATACTGTAAAAAAAAACAAAAAAAAAACAATTATCTACTATACAACACATATTAAATAGTTTATCATGCCAAAAGAAAACCAAATAAATATTATCAGAGATCTTAATCTTCAAATACAACTGACTTCCTGCTGGCCTACCCTAATTCGCCTCATTACACCGATCTCCTAGCCTGACGTCGTCGTTCTCAGATGCTAGTCAGAACGGGAGTCTGACACTGCTCCATTGAGCTGTGATTATGGGGCGTTTCAACCGAACCAGGAAAGAAAATGCCTCTGCATTCAATTGGATAGACCTACAACCAATCAGAGCAACGGAGTAAATGATGCATGTTCTTCATTCATCTTTCCGACCAACAAATGCCTTGATCGCGGTTTTCTGTTCCTCAAATTAATGCGCTGTCGATATCTTTCTTTAACAGGCGGAATCTACACATGATGTTTCATAAGCAAAGTTCGGGAGGAGCACGTTCAAATAATCAATCCAACAATATCATGTCTAACGTTACCCTATCAGCATGAGAGGAAGCATTTTCACTCTGTCAACTCACCTAACACTCCTTGACAGTTTCCAGCATCCCTCCACCACCCCGACTCCTCACTCTTGGCTTGATCATCTGTCCATCATCGTATAAAGCCCGCCCTGACAATTTGATTGCACGGATCAAGTCCAGACTGAACTTCCCCAACAAAAAAATGTTCCGGGAAGGGCGGGATTCCGGCTGGCATCCAGGCTACTGATCTCCCCAAAATCCACGTCGTTCCCAGGCTGCTCAGCCTTCCCTGGTGACAGCCATGCACTAAACAAGTCTCCAAAGAATGTTAGGGCACCAGCCAATAGAAAGGTAAATAGCCCTGGCATTTCACTCTCTGCATTCATCAAACTTTCCATCCTCTATTTCCCTTCATATATAAACCCATATGCCTGAGGACATATGGAGAGGAGGTGAGCATAATCATTCACTGAAAGAGGGCAGGAATGATTTGGCCTGTATGTTTTCATTTTCATTCCAACCAAATGCATCAGCGCTTTTCCTGCTGGTATTGCTAGGCTGTTATTCTCAGACAACCTTTACAGCCCTTCGTCTTTTTCAAGAACATAGTAGCATAAATAAATGTCCTCTTCTCTTAATGTCAATACTCATGTTGATAAAGCTGTATCTTCAACTACTTTAACATGGACTTACAGTTGAACTCCCTTAAAACACACTTTTCAAATACGTACACTAGTTGTCAGAAATGTCCAACATGGATTCACATACATCACATGAGAATGCTGTTCTTTTGATTTCTGAATTTGGTTACACTTCATAAATAAATTTCCACAAAAAAATGGTACCGCTTTTGACATTTTTGCAATAAATACAGTGTTGTGATTCCACTTGTCTGTCTATGTTTATATACCGTATATATATACAGTATATACACTACCGTTCAAAAGTTTGGGGTCAGTAAGATTTTTTATGTTTTTAAAAGAAGTCTCTTCTGCTCACCAAGGCTGCATTTATTTGATTAAACATACAAAACAAACCCAGTAATATTGTTAAATATTATTTCAATGTAAAACAGCTGTTTTCTATGTGAATATATTTTAAAATGTAATTTATTCCTGTGATCAAAGCTGAATTTTCAGCATCATTACTCCAGTCTTCAGTGTCACATGATCCTTCAGAAATCACTCTAATATGATTATTTGATGCTCAAGAAACATTTATGATTATTATCACAGTTGACAACAGTTGTGCTGCTTCATATTTTTGTGCAAACAGTGATTCATTTTTTTCAGGATTCTTTGAAAGTTCAAGAGAAAAGCATTTCATTAAAAAATAAATATTTTACATTATTATAAATGTCTTTACTATCACTTTATATCAATTTCATGCGTCCTTTCTGAAGAAAAGTATTAATTTCTTTAAAAAAAAAAAAGAATTGACCCCAAACTTTTGAACGGTTGTGTATATATGTAACTATCCATATTTTAAAGAAAAGGTTATGGGTAGGTTTAGAGATAGGAGTGAGAATGGCTCAAAATATCCTTTTAATGCTATATTGTTACTAAAAGTGTCATTTTCATACACATTTCTGCATATTGTGTATATATTTTGTATATTCTCTATAAAATTGTTATATTTGGGTTAAGAGGTAGGGTTAAGTGAACTACAATTTATCTATAAAATGGTAAAAGCGCACTTATACAAATATATTTATGATATAAAAGATTCATAAATATTAAATGTTTCTTAAGCTGTAAATGCGTCAAAATGTTTACATTGAAATGTTGTCAATACATCCATATTGTATGTTTCAGCATCTTTTAAACATACAGAAATGTACGCTTTGCACTTTTTAAATTTTATGTATCAATGCCTACTTTATGAGAATGAGCCCAGGCTGTTCCATCCCATCCCAAATCACCATTCATTTAGTCAGGGTGCTGAAAATGAAACCTTTTTAAAAAGTACCATTTAGCCAAAAGCTAATTTTCATAGCTAGCATTTTATGCATTCTATTATGCTCACAAAATTGATATTTAAACACTAAAGAATTAATTTCATTATCATAATTTAAAAATAATTTATTCATGATGGAGTATCATATAGAGAGTCTTGGTCTCGGACAAGGAAAAGTAGTAAGTAGTAAACACATGTACAAATATGATGGCATGATACATTTCCAAGACCATAAAATAGTGTAATAAAATACTAGCCGAAAAAAAAAAAGTGTAAATAAAAATGTATATTTAAAGAAACACCTGAATGAATCTCGTGTCAGGTCTTTCCACTGGCCTGCAGAAAAATAAAAACGTTATGAATATGCTACACATCTCAAAATATGGGTCAACTCACAAGTTCTGTTTGGTTTATTTCATTTCGTTTTTATTTATTTATTTATTTTGAAACCTTTAAATTGCAGAATAATGTTCAAGAGGGTTTTGTTTACAAAAAGAGACTTCGATCTATATTGTAGTTTCTTTTTGGTTTTGCAGAGCATGATCATTTTTTAATGTGTGGGATTCTGTTGGGAGCTGCTGTACTGTATGTGTGAAAAGAACAAGAGAACATGGAGCCAGTGATTGAACAGCAAGTGGAACTGCTGCATTTGTCTTTCAAGTGCATGATGTGCGCCTGAAGAGTTTGTAATTCCAGCCTTCTTTGCAACCTGACTCTCTAATAAGGCTTTCTTAACTCTTCCACCCCATTTATTTCCCCTTCAATTTCTCTTTTATTCTGGCTCTTATTCATATCATTTCCATTCTGCCTCATTTCAATTCGCTGTTCCTCCCTGAGAAAAGATGAAATGATGATTGTTACTGTACTATACACGGTGAAGTTCTTCGTTCTGTTCTGTATTTTACTCAACCACATCACACCACTAAGTTAAATTTGAATGGTTCAAAGTTTGTGAAGAAGAGAACTTCATGGAAAGTTGTAAATGGGAAACGTTTTTAATTTTGCTTTCGGTGGATATGAGAGACTTATTGAAAGCCCCTTTTAACTTCTCATAATTAATTTATTTATCAGATGTGTCTGGGAAGTAAAAATACCTCAAACATAGCTCTTGATAAAGGCGGTAGCTCTCAAGGTGGTAAATGTGCACTAAAAATAAAATTGTGCAGTCAATACCATATGGGCATAATTTCACCTAACAAGACCTCTAAAATTCCTTTAGTTGTTGTAACCAAATGTAGTCAGGATGATTCTGTCTTATTCTGATATTTTTGACTTTAATAAAAAACATTTAGATCTTGCCACACATTGCACATTGTTGGGAAAGCGTGTTTTATAGTGTAAAAATGGAATATCTTTACCTTCCTCCCACCCCTGGGAACTTGCTTTTGTGTTTTCCATTGTCTGGTCTTTGGCCCAGGAGTCCTCCGCTGATGTTAAACTCCAGGCGAACTCAGGATAATATCCAGCAGGCCCACGGTCACATGACTTTCCCTTTGAAGTGCAATCTGGAAAAGAAGAAGAAAAATATCTGACTAATATTTGTTCTGTAGACTAGAGGCCTTCAGTCTTCCTCCTTGGGACTCACTGTCCTGCAGAGTTTAGCTCCATAATCAAACAAATCTGAACCTGCTAGTCGAGCTCTTCAGGATGGCTGGAAAATCACAGGCAGTTGAGATGAAGCAGGTTGGAAATAAACTTTGCAGGACAGAAGGTCAAATTGTTAAGAAGGTCAAATTGTTAGACATTTAGAAATGAATCTCCATTAAAACACACTCATTAACCTTCTAGTATATTGGTCTCCAAACCTAAACAGGGGTGCGTTTCCTATACAACAACACAACTCGCTGCTTCACTACCATAGGACAATGCATCGTTTGAGAGATCAGCTAGCAAGTCACGACTGTTTCCCGAAACCCAACTGTCGCAAATTTGACGTTTAACCATGTTGGTTATTGATGTGACGCAGATGGTGGACTAATAACTTATTTAATGAATTTGTTTCAGATCGAATTAATGCTAGATTTTTTGCTATAAATTACGGACATGGCACCTGAGGACTAATTCTTTTTGTTAATTTTGCTTTATTTCCAGATTCAATCATAGGCTCGTTCTTAAGTACTAGAGCACATACACACATGCACACAACCCAGCTTTAAATCTCTAGACAAACTAAAAGATGAAACTGCCATTTGAGCATATTTGAAATAAAAGCTTATTTGGCTCAAGATAAGGATTTATTAAGCCCATATGTCTTGCAAACAAGAAACTCTGCTTCTAACCACATGCCGAGAACTGTCATTCCAACCACACAACTTTGTGATGCTGTTTGCAAATGTTTGTTGGTTTTGGGAAACACCAACTGTGCTGATGATGATGGAACTTGCGACCATAGTTGGCTAACAATGCTTTTGGGAAACACACCCCAGGCTGGTCTGTTGGTGGATTTTACTGGAGTTTTGGGCACACTTCAGTTGGTCCGGCTAAGACCAGCAAACCAAAATAGGTTGATTTAAAGGTGCTTTTTTTTTAATCTAGGCTCATTGGGAAAAACCTAAACCAACATTTTTACAAAACTTCAAAAACATACCTGCACATGCAATTCACTGCAATTTCCAGCTAAAATGAACACTAGCGGCAGTAAAACACCAACAGTTTGTATTTCTTCTTACAAAAATTATAGAAACAAATTGTTGATGGTTATATACAAAATGGCTCGTTGCACAATACTCTGTTATGACCTCATCTTCATAACAAAATAGCACATGTCTGTCTAATGCTAATTTCAAAGCTAGCATTTTAAGACTTATAAAAGTCCAAAAGAAAATGTTTAAGCAGTAAAATGTACATTTTCTCTGAGAAGGCAAAAATATATTTTTTTTTGTAATACAATCCAACAGCAAGAGCAGCAGATGAAGTTTCAGAGGAATGTTGTGTCCTCCCTCGAGATCCTAAAGTGTGGCATGCGAAGCAAAACATATCATGAGAGAAGGCAATGCCTCCATCACACTATGATTAACTCATTACACTGTCAATGTGATAATACCCGCCAATCATGGTCTTTTCATCACTATGATTGGCTGATTATTCTGTCAAAGCTGATTGCAGCCTCTCTTGCTCGCAACAGGTCCGGAAATCTGCCTGAAGAGGTCAAACTGGTGGAGTTGACTAATTTCCAAATAAATTTCTCACTCATCATATACATCACATTCAGTTACATTCAAATCTAAGTTAACTTGAATTTATGATCTGTGAGTAAGCTTGGTTAAGCTAAAGTTTCACTTGTAGTGTTTACTGAGGATTTACTGACCACAGATCAAAAAAGATGACCATAGTGTACTGTAAATTATGATTTTTTTTTTTAACTGGTAAATTGTGAACAATCACTAATTATTTGATTCACAATATTTGTAAACCAACCTTTTTAATCATAATTCTCTTAATGTTCTGACATGACAATATTCTGAAAAAGTTCAACTTGTTTAGCTGTTTGCCATGTGTATATAGACTGAGTATCGCCTGTGCTCATCTGTGTCCCCATCTTCAGAGATGGATCTAATTAAAACGTATTGCTTAAGGTCAAAGACAGTGTTGAGGTGACGGATGAAATGTGTCTTCAAAAGGACAAATGACCATTGCTGTGCACAGTTTGTACTGATATGGATGTCATTGGTTATAAGTTCAGTCGTGAGTGTAATTTGATTGGCTTCTTAGCCCAGTTAGATGGACAAAAAAGTCATTATATCAATATAGACTGTTAAAATGTGCTTTGCACTTTGAAGGTCTATATTAAATTGCAAAGAGAAAAAAAGGTTTTCTTTTTTTTTTTCCACACAGCATATTTCAAGCATGCCCTTTGATAACCAAGGCTGAAAATTAGATCTGTTAGTTAACAGGTAAAAAACGTCTCGGTTACGTATGGTAACCCTCGTTCCCTGAGTAGGGAACGGAGACGTCTCGTCGGAGGAGTTTCCAACGAATTGGGATCACGCTAGGGAGACCAATTGCCTTCGAGTGAACTAAAACGAGCCAATAAGTATTGGCATGCAAGATTTGCATTCCGCGGCCCGCCTACCAGTGCGGGTATAAAGGCGGAAGCAAGCGCATACACAAACGTTTTTCGCTGAGGAGCCGAACGGTGTCCAGTCCTCCGCGAAGGTGCAGCAAGCATGGCGACGGGACGAGACGTCTCCGTTCCCTACTCAGGGAACGAGGGTTACCATACGTAACCGAGACGTTCCCTTTCGTTCGGGAACTCCTACGTCTCGTCGGAGGAGTTTCCAACGAATTGGGATCCCTAACAAAACGCCATGGTGCTGACCCCTTCCAGCGCCCAGCTTAGCTCCCGGCATAGCAGTTTCTTACCTATATGAGGGGAGCTAGCTAGGAAGAATCGCACTGCTGTTCCGCAAGACCCGCTCAGTGGATTGGAAAACACTGGGAAAGCGTGCCCACCCCGTAGGAGGGAACGCTGCGGAAACCCCGCCTGCCCGAAGGGAGGCACTGGAATACACGTATGTACTAACCCGTAGGGTAGTAAAACATACGGCAGTCCTTGAGGTAGTCCCAGCCCGGGGGGGTGGGAGCGTACTCAGCAAGGACGACAGAACGGGTCTGTCGAGGGGAAGACACGGAGCTAACCCGGAGGGTAGCTGGAACGTGGAAGAAATGGGTCGCCGAAGGGACCACTGTTAAGGCCACCCAGTCTAATAACAACTCCTACGAGAGGTAATAGACCTGGCGCCGGGCGATCCGCCTCGCCTGGTGCCGGAGGGGTGATGGAGGAACTCACGAGGTTAGCCGTTTGTTGGGGAACCAACGGAGCAAAAGACGCACGTATCTGGCCCATGGGGCGGGAATGGCGTAGCAAGCCGACACAACCTAATTCCTCGCGCTACTGGCCGTAGCGAGTACACGGGAGGAAACAGGTTCAACACGGAGGCTATAAAACCTAGCGAACGTGTTAGGTGTCGCCCAGCCCGCAGCTCTACAGATGTCTGTTAGCGAGGCGCCTTGAGCCAAAGCCCAGGAAGAGGCAACACTCCTAGTAGAGTGTGCCGTCAACCTGGGTGGGCAAGGCACGTCCTGGGATTCATAAGCCCGGACAATAGCATCCACTAACCAGTGGGCTAACCTCTGCTTGGAGACAGCCTTCCCCTTCTGCTGTCCTCCGTAACAAACAAAGAGCTGATCTGAGGTCCTGAAGCTTTGCGTTCTGTCCACATAAACCCGCAAGGAGCGGACGGGACAGAGAAAAGCTAGGGCTGGGTCTGCCTCCTCCAAGGGCAGCGCTTGCAGGTTCACTACCTGGTCCACGAAGGGAGTGGTAGGAACCTTGGGCACATATCCGAGCCGGGGTCTCAGGGTAACGTGAGAAAGGCCCGGACCGAACTCTAGGCACGATTCGTCGACCGAAAAAGCCTGCAGATCCCCTACCCTCTTAAAAGAAGCCAAAGCCAACAGGAGAGCTGTCTTCATAGACAAGATATTCAATTCCACTGAAGGCAAGGGCTCAAAAGGGGGACTCTGGAGTGCTCTGAGCACCAGAGATAAGTCCCAAGAGGGTATGGGGTGCAAATTACGAGGAGGATTTAGTCTCCTAGCACCCTTAAGGAATCTGATGACCAGGTCGTGCTTCCCCAACGACTTACGTGATAAGCTGCTATTGCGGCAACATACACCTTGAGGGTGGAGGGAGACAGCCTTCGCTCCAACCCATCTTGCAGAAAGGAAAGCACGACTCTGATCGGGCAAGTTCGGGGGTCTTCCCGGCGGGAAGAACACCAATCGACGAACAGGTTCCACTTCAACGCATAGAGGCGACTCGTAGAGGGGGCTCTATCGGAAGTGATGGTGTCTACCACAGCCTGCGGTAAGCCACCTAGAACCTCCGCGTCCCGTCCAGGGACCAAACATGGAGTCTCCAGAGGTCTGGACGCGGGTGCCACAGGGTGCCCCGTCTCTGAGAAAGGAGGTCCTTCCTCAGAGGAATCGGCCAAGGAGGGGCTGTCGCGAGGAGCATGAGTTCCGCGAACAAAGTCCGGTTGGGCCAATACGGCGCAACGAGCAGGACCTGCTCCTCGTCCTCCCTGACCTTGCACAAAGTCTGTGCAAGAAGGCTCACTGGGGGAAACGCATACTTGCGAAGGCCCCGGGGCCAACTGTGTGCCAGTGCATCTGTGCCGAGAGATCCCTCGGTCAGAGAGTAAAACCACTGGCAATGGGTCGTGTCCGGAGAGGCAAACAGATCTATCTGAGCGGCTCCGAAGACTCCCCAAATCAGTTGGACCACCTGGGGATGGAGTCGCCATTCTCCCGGAAGAGGCGGCAGCCGTGAGAGCTCGTCGGCCACGCGGTTGAGCACACCCGGGACGTAAATGGCCCGAAGCGACCTCAGATGCTTCTGACTCCATAGGAGGAGATGGCGGGCGAGTCGCGACATACGACGGGAGCGTAGACCACCTTGAAGGTTGATGTACGCAACGGTCGCAGTGCTGTCCGTACGTACCAGTACATGTCTGTGCAGAAGCAGCCCCCTGAAGAGGCACAGAGCTAGACGTACTGCTTGCAACTCTAGGCAGTTGATGTGCCAATGCAGTTGAGGCCCCGTCCACAGACCTGAAACTGCATGCCCGTTGTACGTGGCCCCCCACCCGCTGGCAGAGGCATCTGTGAACACAACAGCATGCCTGGACACCTGGACTAGGGGAACTCCGGCCCGTAGAAACGCAGGGTCTGACCAGGGACTGAAGGTTTGGCGACAGTGCGGGGTAATGTTGACCCGGAACGTGCCGCTCTGCCACGCCCATCTCGGGACTCGATCGTGAAGCCAGCGCTGAAGCGGTCTCATATGAAGCAAGCCGAGCGGCGTCACTGCGGCTGCGGCTGCCATATGCCCCAGGAGCCTCTGAAACTGTTTCAGTGGAACCGCTGACCTGCCTTGAAAGGACTTGAGGCAGTTGAGCACTGACTGGACGCGCTCCTCTGAGAGGCGCGCAGTCTGACCGACCGAGTCCAACTCCATACCGAGATCAGAGATCCTCTGCGTGGCCAGAGTTTGCTCTTGTCCCAGTTGACCTGAAGACCCAAACGGCTGAGGTGTTGGAGCACCAAGTCCCTGTGTTCGCACAACTGATCTCGCGAGTGAGCTATAAGCCAGTCGTCGAGATAGTTGAGGATGCGAACGCCATGTTCTCTCATGGGAACAATGGCCGCCTCCACGACTTTCGTGAAGACACGGGGCGACAGGGCCAGGCCGAATGGTAGGACTTGTACTGAAATGCTCGACCCTCGAAAGCAAACCGAAGAAAGGGTCTGTGTCGAGGAAGAATCGAGACATGAAAGCACGCGTACTTCAGGTCGATCGCTGCAAACCAATCCTGGGGACGGATGCATTCGAAGATGCGCTTCTGCGTGATCATTTTGAACGGGAGCTTGTGCAGGGCCCGATTCAAAACTCGCAGGTCCAGGATTGGTCGTAACCCACCGCCTTTCTTGGGTACAATGAAGTAGGGGCTGTAAAACCCAGACTTCATCTCGGCTGGAGGGACCGGCTCGATCGCGTCCTTCGCCAGCAGGACGTCAATCTCTTTCCACAAGACAGGGGCATCGACGCTCCGCACACGAGTGAAGCGGATACCCCTGTACTTGGGAGGCCGGCGGGCAAACTGAATTGCATAGCCGAGCCGAATGGAGCGGATGAGCCAGCGGGACGGCCTCGGAAGCACTAACCAGGCTTCGAGAGACTGTACCAGCGAGCCCACCCGAACCACCGGCGCACCCGCGGAGGGGCAGCGAAGTGGAAGGCAGGGACCTGACTCCGGAGGCATTGCTGCGGCCGAGAGAGAGGTCTGGGTGTGCAGGGCAACACCTACCTGCTTCCACCGAGGGGCAGACGGCAGGGAAGGCCCGGAGGCGTTCGACTGCGGGCTGTCCCGAGGCGAAGGACGGAGGGGAAACGAGGAGCGAGGCATGGAAGCGTCGGGTCCAGGTTTCCGCACCTCCTTGCCCAGCGGGAGACAAGAGTGACGAGGCCGTGGCGGCGACATTGTCGTCTGAGCGCTGGGGTGAGGGGAATGAGAGCGGCGAGGCAACGTGGCGTCGCACACTGCCATTCTGACCCTCTTGGACGGAGGAGACTGATAGTGGCGAGGCAATGGAGCGTCGTCCTGGACTACCAGTCTCGCTCGGACGGAGGAAACTGGTCTTATTGACTGCCAGTCTCGACCGTGAGGGGAAACGAGGAACGAGGCCCGGGGGCATCGAATCCTGATTTCCCCTCACCCAGCGAGAGACGAGAGTGACGAGGCCGTGGCGGCGTCACTGCCATCTGAGCGCTGGGGCCCGTGAACTACTCAGAGGAAGTGGACTGCTCAAACTTTGGGTACCGCTGATTCTGAATAACCAGCGGCGGAACAGAAACGAATTCTCCACCCGGCCCTCCCCGGGGGAAGGAGTGGTGATGACACGCACTCCCAAGAGCAGAACGTCACATACTCTGAGTAGCTCCTCTCAGGGTTGTTTCCCTTTCCTTTTGCTGGGGGAAAACAACTCCGAGCGGGCTGGTTTTGAGGTGCTTCTGGACCACAGTGTGGACATCGTCTAACCGAGGGCCAGCGCTGTGACTTATCACGGTCAGTCACTAAGCACAGCTCAACCCCGAGTTAGAACTACGCACGTGCAGTGGTAGTGAGAGAGGAAAAACTTCTGCAGATTTAGGCATGTTTGGCTTGCCATATTGGCACCAAAATGCTTCCATACTGCCAAAATTCTTCACACACATCCAGGCACTTTAGAACAGCCCAGGAAAGTGTGGCTGTTAAGTCTGAATCTTCAGCATGAGAACACTGGGAACTCAGCATCAAATTCAGAGTATAACAGCCCTCTCTCCGATGTAGCGATCGACATCTGTCCTCCCTGGGGCCCCGAATGAAATGCCTGATCCCTCATGAGAAGGACCAGAGACCCATCCGAAAGCCTAGACGGCACACGGCACGCTGAGCGGCTCAAGCCTTTACGAGAAAGGGGAGACGAACAACGTGCCGACGTGGTCATGCACTCCTGAGAGAACATGAACCACCCACGAACGCAGTCTCAACACACTGATTAGGCATGTGAAACCGTGATCGTGGCCGTCAACCAGGCATGCAAGATAGTGAACGTGGCCATCGCTTTGATGACACACAGCACGCCGGGCGCTCAAGCCTACAGGCAGGCGAACAACGTGCTGACGTGGTCATGCTCTCACAAGAAAGCATAAACCACCCACGAACACAGTCTCAGCATGTTTGCGATGCGCTAGAGGAGTGAGTGGCTCGTGCTCACTGAACCCTCAGATCACCAATGTTATTTGCCAAAGTAGCCCTCCCCTGGTGCACCAGAAGAGAAACTAGATCGGGAAATAAGCAAAGGGACTCACCTCACAGAGGCACACGAGTCTTGATCTTGACCGCGCATCTTGAGCGCCGAATGACGCGCGCTGGGTTGCCGTGACAACCCGCGCTGTCACCCGGCGCTCGACGGCACACGGCACGCTGAGCGGCTCAAGCCTTTACGAGAAAGGGGAGACGAACAACGTGCCGACGTGGTCATGCACTCCTGAGAGAACATGAACCACCCACGAACGTAGTCTCACACACTGATTAGGCATGTGAAACAATGAACGTGGCCGTCAAATAAGGACAGGAAACGATCGCATCCAGAAATACACGAGTGAAACGTCATCCTGAAAAGGACGCGATCTTCACTCGTGTTGCTCTTTCAGGAAGAAAGTACTCTCTATCGTGCTGAAGCACACAGGGACCCAACGCGGCAACACAGCGGGGAAACTGCAAGCCCGCTGTGCGCACTCAACCGTTTACCAGCTGTGAAAACAGCTTTTGAATTAACAGCATATAGATGCAGCCGGTAGACAGGAAACCGCGCGGTCGCTGAAACGCCATCTCACCAACACAGAGAGATCCCCTCCCGAAACAGCAGACTCGTAGCTCGTAAGAAAAATACATTCTTAAAGCTCATTCACTCAGAGAGGACACAATCGGTCGGCTCCGAAGCTAAAAGCGTTTGTGTATGCGCTTGCTTCCGCCGTTATACCCGCACTGGTAGGCGGGCCGCGGAATGCAAATCTTGCATGCCAATACTTATTGGCTCGTTTTAGTTCACTCGAAGGCAATTGGTCTCCCTAGCGTGATCCCAATTCGTTGGAAACTCCTCCGACGAGACGTAGGAGTTCCCGAACGAAAGGGAACAGGTAACAGGTAAAAAAAACACATTGGAAATAAAGTACCCCTAGATGAAGAAATATCCATGAAAACCTTATCTGCAAGAGGCTGGCAAATGTTAATAAATGTAAACGCAGCTAGATTTTACAGTCTTAAATTAGAGCATTTGTAAGAGTGCAATGTCGGGTGCATGCAGATACAGCCACATAAAGTTTGAATTAAATAATGTGTCAAAGTGAGTATATTAGCATAACTTATCTCATAAGCGTTTCACATAGCTCTGTAATGATTATAATTTTTACACTGTTATTCACATAAATGTGAATGTCAAATCCACTCTTCAGGAACTTTAGCATGATCATTATGTTCACAGCTATTTCCCACACTTTTCCTGTGGTTTTTCATGTATTCTTGTATTCGTTTATTCTGCTAGAACGGCTTTCAAACCGTTCAAACTGTGTTATGTTCCAACCACACATTCGTCTTGTATTCACTGGAGTGTTAAAAGCACTGGTGGGACCAGGACGTTTATCAGAGGACTGCTGGTTGAAGCCCCAGGTGCCATACAAATATGCGCGTTTTCTGTTCTTTTGCACAGTGTGTGTGTGTGTGTGTGTGTGTTTGTGTGTGTGTGTGTGTGTGTGTGTGTGTGTGTGTGTGTGTGTGTGTGTGTGTGTGTGTGTGTGTGTGTGTGTGTGTGTGTGTGTGTGTGTGTTTCCTTGGTACAGAATTTGGTGCTTCCATTGTTAAGGAAGGCAAATCCCAGAGGAAAAAATATCGCCCAGAGGTTATGCTCTTTCAAAGCTCAGACTTAATGGAGTTCTTTGTTATGTTTCATTTGTGATGTTTTGTTTTTGTTGTTGTTGTTTTTTATTTATTAAAATACCTTCTGCTTTTCCAGTTCAATGTGCTAAGAGAACTTTAAGTAGTAATAGTAGTACACACACATAGGCTGATTCTCCCAAAAAGCAGGCTTTGTTTTTAGATCTTAGATTGGCGTCCCCTACCCCACTAAAACACTAAATCCCTTAATTGACAGAAGAACATTGTAAAGTTAGTGGCATCCAAAAATCATGGATCTGTGGTTTTAAAACTGCACATTACTGGACTTCATTGTGACAAAGTAAACTCAAGCAGAAATATAAGTTAAATAAAAGCAAAGTTATAGACCTCATCATCTGCAGAGAGAAACTGCCACTCAGAATACACACATAATGAAGGAGGTAAAGACATCATATGGGATTGTGAAGATATTTCACTGGAACTTGGTCTTCATTACATCTATATCGTATTCAGTGTCAATTGTTATTTATTAATGTATTCAGCTAACCTCTGTTGTAAGAGCACTGCCATTTTTGCTACAATCTGCCATGTCAATAGAACATAAAAGTATCTCATTGACACAACATGCTGTTTTTTTTTTTTTTTTTTAATGTAAAACGGAAATAGAGATATAAGACCAGACAGATAGAGGGCTAAAAAAAAAACAATATTAATAAATAATGTATAACAAATATTATTAATAATGGTCATATTAATAATATGAAGATACTAATATACTAAATTGTTGACAATTTTATTTATAACACAAATAAGGTCCTATACAGCACTTTCAAAGCATGGTTCTTTATGGAACTTTATAAAAGGGTTCTATTTAGCACCAAAAAGGGTTCTGCTATTGTTACAAGCCGAAGAACCCTAATTTGGTACTGATAACATTAAAATGTTAATATGCCATATTTCGATAATGATAGAGACCAAATTGGCAAACAAATCAAATCAAAGCTAATGTTTTAAGATCAAAACAGAATCCGCACGTGAGATGCAGATACACGGTCTCTCTCGAGGCGCAACAGAACAGAGAGCCGGCAGTTTATGAGAGCTGCTGCTGGGACTCAAGAATATTTCCCATGGACAGCATAACACACATAAGCACTGCAACACTTACTGTAAGCACTGTCAGTAATGAGGGAGGTTAGTGGCACAACATTAATACTCTATGTGATTTATAAGTACTAATAAACAGCCAATATCCTAGCAATATTCATGCTAATAAGCAACTTGTTAATAGTGA
Organism: Meda fulgida; assembly: GCA_030578275.1. Taxonomy (NCBI): domain Eukaryota; kingdom Metazoa; phylum Chordata; class Actinopteri; order Cypriniformes; family Leuciscidae; genus Meda; species Meda fulgida. Next base: position 30,565,057 of record CM060632.1, on the reverse strand, counting down.
GAATTTGACCTAAACTAAAGCGTTATTTTTCCTCTATAAATACGTTTTTTTTTGTTTGTTTTTTTAAAGAATAAGCTTCTAAATTTCATCAGGACTTTTTTGTTCCACATTATGTAGGTCATGTTTTAAACTTTAAAGAGTCATTTCTACCTGATCTGTCCATTCTTAGGTTATCTGTCAACACATTTCAGTTCACCATTCATCCAAAAGTGGTGCTCTGTCTAACAATATCACGTTTTAAAATATGCTGCATTAGAGCTTGTTAATATTTCATGACCTAACACTGGTGAAACTGCCAGAGTTCAGAGAACATTCCTGAGCTGTCTTTCCACTAAGAGATTATCAACCACAATTGCGATGATGGTGAATCATTTGTTCAAACCCTTATAATGGCGGTTAAATGCCAGAGGGAAACTTAGGTCTCAATGAGAAGTGAAATGCAGTGGTGGCTCTTTTCAAGGTTGAAGAATAAGAACTTTAAAATAAATGGATTTCAGAAAGTGCTGTTTTTTTTCTGATGGGACATGTTGCTCTGAGCTCTCACATTCAATTGGTTGCAGGTCACCAGTTTCATTGAGAGAGTGTGATATTAACCTTTACTGATACACTCTAAGAATAAAATGTCAGCAATCTAGACACACAGAATAAGGCTAAAAACTGTCATATGAGAAATTATTTCCTTGATTTTTTTAGACAAAATAGTTTGATGTACTGTGAAAACATACTGTAATTATAAAAACTCCCACAAGACAATCTTTTGAAACTACGCATGCGTAAAATGTCAGAAAAGCGGAAATAATCTGTTTTGCAGCACTGAATATTAATTCTGAAGTAGGATGAACTTGACAGGAACTTACAAAATGTACCTTGAATGCAATTTGCATTGTACTCAATTTTACCCTGGGAATCAAACTCTTGGCCCATTGCTAGCACCATTCTCTAATTGCATGTCATGGACATGTATCTGTCTACTAAAAACAAAAACAAAAAAAAAGAAGGAAAAACCATACATATATAATGCATTGACAGTAGAAGACAGTGAGTGCTTTTGTTACAACTTTACTCATTGTAAATGCACTAATTTGAAAATTAGGCAACATCTCAATACAGAAAAGACTTTGAAATATTTTCACATTTTATACTTTGACAGTTATAAATGTATTCCATTACAAGTCTAGGTCTAGCCTATACCAAAATAATGAAGAAGTGATCCCTTTGTGCAGAACATTTCAGAGTGGATTGTTTTATGAATGCAGTGCAGACTTCGCATTAGCTGTTATTAAAGGAAGTGCAGACTATATTGGACCTGACAGCAAACCCACAGCTTGTATGTGAACACAGCAAAGTGCTCTAGTCAGTTCATTTTACATGTAAAGGGTGTTTACGTCAGGTTGTATAGGCACATCAGCAAAAACAACTTGTTTCATAAGGGTCAGCAAGAGGGTAGACAACAGTCATGAAAGATCTGCTTGGTTGGCAGCACTCTCACCGGTATGGATGATTGATCTGGAACACTCCAGTTTGGAGATTCAACTCTTAAATGATTATTATAGAGTTTGATGTAAGCATGTTACACAGCTAAGCTAATAACACAGAACATGGGCAGAAAACACATCACAAATTTTAGGGAATATACAAGGTCCAAGATCCCAAGAAAATGTAACACTATTATGGTGACTTCAAATCAATTACAGTACTAAATATATATAATGTTTTACAGTGGGATGATTAAAGACAACTTTATAATGCAAATTTACAGTAAAACAAGAACTCTGCTGTGATGTCAGCATCATTTTGCTGTTGATTAACAGTACTTTGTAAGAAAATCACCTAGCATGCATTCATTTCACTGTAAAATTTCCTGGCAATTTTTTTACAGTGTGGGATTGCCTTCATTTTGAAGGATACATGCAACGTTTGGAAAAAATAAGGTATCCTAAATATACTGCAGATCTATTGTGTCCTTAGTCTCCGAAACCACACTCTTAAATGGTGTTTCTCCACCCTGCTTGTTCCAAATGAGGCTGAGAGAAATGATTCAACAAATTGCGACAAGTTCTGGATGTGTCACACGCCTCCTGCACCCACCATAGTAGCAATCTAAGGGAGAATTGATGACTTACCAGATGGCCAAGGACACAGATTTCATTGGCCATTTATCCTCATTTAGACCCCTCACTTATCTAATGTCTTAATTCCCTGAATGTGTGATCATATCCCCTTTGACACACGTTGAAGCAAACGCTTAGAGTCCATCAGTCACAATGACCCTGGAAATGGCTGCAATTAAACTCTGAACATCTCTGGTTTCAAGTAATAGTTTCCTTGAGCTTTGTTTCCCTCCACCTATTCACATCAAACAAAATCACAAACCTAATCGGAACTAGTGGAAAACACAAGATGACAGCATTTCACAAACTGAAATTGCTCTACATGCATAACTTATGTTTTACACACTGTCAGATGATAATAAAAAAATAATAATTTGCTCGCTTGTCATAAAGCTTTTGCAGATATTTCCCTGTCATCACATAGGTAAGACAATTTTTTTGTGGTATAAACCTTTAATGAAGCTTCTGAAAAGGCTGTTTTATTTCAGAAGATCTCTACTTGGTTTCAAAAATCCTTATCCTGACAATGTCACCCATCTGTTATATATAGTGGCGCTTATTAGAGACTTAGAGACTATTATGCAGAACATTTTAGCTCTGACATGATTCAATGTACTGTGTAAATGATTAAAAGACCTTTTCAAGGGACAAAAGGGTCCTTTAGTTTTAAATGACTGAATCTAAAACCACTTATTTCAGAAGATTTTGATACGTTTTGTTTAATATGCCTTGGAGTGTTCATACAGTTTATAACTGGATTATTTGTTAAGCGGTATGGGTTTGGAATACAATTTCCATAATTGCAACAGAATAAATAAATAAATAAATACATACAAATCTTAGCATTGCTTAGAAAGCTTTTTTAATAAAATTGCCCAACTTTATGCCACACATGCATATTTCATTTCTCTCATGGCCTCTCAAGTTCCTGAGAAGGACATTTAGAAAAATGCACCATAAAAACTGCAAATGGCATAGTTTGTAATTACTCAAGAACTTTTGCCACAGCTGAGCTCTCTCTCTCTTTCTCTTTCTCTCTCTCCCTCTGGTCTCCAAACAACAGATAGTCAGGCGGGTACACCTTTAAATGCTTTCAGCCACAAGCGTTTATGGCCCATAAATTCGTTCATTCAGAATGGTCAATTATTCCCCTAGCTTTTTTATATCCCACTCAATTGGGGCACAGGGTCATAAAAGACTTGGATGTGAGATGACCATGCTTCTTGAGTGGGAATACGTGTGCCAAGAGAGCATCCTCTGCATCTGCTGACCAGCGTCTCTACCTCCACACTGATCCAGAAATCACTCCCTGCAGTGGTCTCAGATGGCACACCAATGGACTGCACACATTCTCCAACATTTGATCCATATTGCACAGATGGCTTGACAATGACAATGTCTGAAATCACCAGTTCCAAAGTGATTGGCTAGCTTAACCCTTAAACACATACCTCGGTTTTTATCAATCTTTTTATCAAGTTTTTATCACTACCCTCATCCTCATTCATTTTTTCAAAGTTAGACATCATTAGTATTCCTCAATCTATTCATTAGGAATATGACAAGAAAACTATAATAAAATGATTAAAGAATGGCTGTTTTCTAATTCTTATTATTTTATTTTATTCTTTTGTAAAAAATCTATAGGGTCACTGGCGACCAGAGGTATGTAAAATGTATATTTTCTGTGCAACAATAATTGAATATCTGATGACTCAAGTGCAGTTCACCTTTATTCTTTACGGTGGCAATATCTAATACACAACAATAATGAAGTGATGTTTCATTCATAATTACCGCAGACTCTGCATTATGCATTATTTTTATATTTGGTCAGACAAATTCTGAACTCAAAGTATTTTTTAAAAAGTCTCAAATGAAAAGATGTCCAGAACACATGCAAAAATACATGAAATGTTTGATTTTTTTTCCACGCTTATTTTTGATAGTGGTAATATGCAGTTTTAGTTCTACCCGCCTCTAAATAGCACATAAAAAAAAAAACAAAAAAAAAAAAAAAAAACTGGCTTGTCATGTTGGTAAGACAGTTTCTTCCTTTCCAAGTGAGCAGATTATGTGAACCTTAACTTATGCCTTAAAATGTCCAAAATTAAATAAGCTGCAGACAGGTCAGGTTCGGTAAATTTACAGATAAAATCATTAGAAAATTGTTGATTGTTGTTACAGTGAATGATTAGCTTGCGGTTTATGTCGTGATTCTCTGTCTAACACAGTTGTGATTGCTGTCTCGTTGAAAAATGATTAAAACATTTGCATGCATAGAAAAAAACGCACGGAAAGGAATTTGCTTGCTGATGACATTGGAAAGGAAAAATCCACAATACAACTATAATTGGCAAGGCTAAATCGCTTCAGCAGGGGATAAAATAACTGGCTGATTCATTCTAGGTGTTGCAGTTAGATGCTCCACTTGATTTGCTTTTGGTGGCGGGAAGACCTATAAAGAGAGTGTGCATTCAGTTTATGAGGCTGTAATGTCACTGTGACCCCGGCCTCCTTTATCACACGAACTGAGATTGAGAGCTAGGTACATGGAGGTTAGCTAAAACACTGCCAGGTGGCCGTTGGAATACAAATGACCACTCGCAGCTAAGCCTTAGAGTCAACAAAAACTGGATCGCTGAACTGTACGTGTTATTCTGTAATATTTTTATCCCATTCTTTACTGTAACAGGTGAGCATGTTACCTTAAAGCAGGGGTGCTAAACTTATGCCTTTGACATAAAATATACTGTATGTTAGCACTTTATTTCAATAGACTAGTTGCTAGGGAGTGGCTTGGCAGCTGCCAATCATGAACCTCCAAATGCTGCTTGTCAGTATGAATGATATAAACCAATTCCCATGCCTCTCTGACATTCTGAATAGAAGTTATCCCTCTATGGATTTCGGTTGCTAAGGTGCTCGACAATAGTTGCTAGGGAGGGGCTAGGAAGTGTTGAGGTAATTATGATTGGCTATTTGCTACCCTGAGTCAAACGAGACCACCCTCGTGTTTCTATGACACCTCTATCCTAAGATATCCCTTCGATCTCTTTCAATGGAAGTCTATGGAACTTGTTGCTAAGGTGCTCTAAATGGTTGCTAGGGCGTGGCTTGATACCTTCACAATGATCCAGAGAGACTGATTGGGCGTCTGAATAAAATGAGCCCGCTCCCTTGTCTCTATGACACTGTGATCCAGAGCTATGTTCAATACAAAATCCCTATGCAATGTGTAGGACGGCCCATGATACACCATAGTAAGTCAATGGGGCAACTTTGGGCAGCTCCTGCCCCCCAGGGTTGCAACATTTACCCCATTGTGAGATATGTTCTTACAGAGCCTGTCAGCCTCTTCAAGTGTGGCAAATCACACGTTTCTGTGAAATCCTCGCTCTGAGCTATGACTCGTCAAAGTTAGTCGCAATGTTAAGTCTATGGGATTTTTCTGCCACTTTTTCACCCCTGGGGCAAACACCGTACCCCTGATCGCTTATAAAAGTCATAGCACACCATTCCTCAATAATCCGCACGATTTGACGCCTAATTTGTGGGTCTGTGACAAAGACTGCGGGAGGAGTAGCGCGGCAAACTTTTGGCGGAATAAAAACCGCAATAGTAATAGTTGGGGCTTTGCCTTTGGCAAGCACCCACTAATAATACATTTTTATATTTTTTATTTTCTATATTAACCTTTTAAAATGATGAAAACATGTCCAATCACAATTTATATTTTATTTAGATTCCAGCTACATTTATTTATTTTAATTTTACATTTTATGATTTAATTAATTATTAGCTCTTCATTAAATCACAACCCCCCTGCATTTGCCTCATGAGCACCAATTGGGAAACACTGCCAAAATATTTGACATCCTTATGCTTTCTGCAGCATAAAATATGTCCATTAGAATTCTGCACTATATTACAAATCTTCTGAAGCCATATCATGGACAGACTGAAATTTAAAATGTTATTCATAAATAGTTATTACCACAGTGTAATCAAGTTTATAAGGTAATATCAAAAAAATATTTTAATACTTAATTTATAGTAGCTACTAATTTAAATGCATTTTTAGACTCACATTTTTGCATTCCATTCTATTCTGCATTGATCTGATATATGTATCCGTCCAGAGTTAAGTCCATTAGGCAGAATGATGAATAGGTTTATTTTCAGCATTCTTTTATATATTCACCATGGCTGCATATTTATGCGTCCATTTGACCGCTTTATGGCCTGTGCTCACCTCGTGTCTCCTATCACCCTGTCAGATGCCCTGAGGAGAACCGGGCAGGTGGATGCATGAGTCACGAGTCAGTGCTGACAGATGGAGGAGACGCAGAATGATACAGACAGACTAAATAGGATAAAACATAGCGCCGCATCGCCAAAAAAATATTAATCTTCAACTCCACCATTCTTGTTTTTTCTCTTTGTATAGACCTCAGACGGAAATCAATCTAACTCTCATTTCATTTTAGATGAATTCTGTTGCTAAATGTGGCATGTATAGTCTGCTACGTCAATGGGCGGCAGGAGAGGGCATGATGGGATTTGAGAGGCTATCTGAAAGGTGTGGACAGGATCCTAGAACTCGCGTCTTGCACCATCAATTTTTACAATCACGCATTTCCAGCATATTATGACAGTGGGCCCAGAGGATCTATTAACAAAATGTACAGATGAGTGCCAGCTGCACTGGATCCAGATAGAGGATATGAGCCTGTAAACGTTAAGAGAGTTACTTAAAACAGCATTATACAAGACATCATCTATATTATATGACAGAATTTGTTTCAACTTGGACTTGCTGGTTTTATAAGAACATGTGACTACCATAAAAACGTTTTGTTTTGATAGATGTCATATGTGCCAGCTATTACTTTGTATAATTGTGTAAATAGTATTAATGTGACACACTGGGTCATAAAAATAAACAATGAATGCATGACTTTGTCATTGCAGGACGTAAGTGCATACTGTAAGTGCACTTGCCCTGCACCATTTGTGTTAAGGACAAGAATGCTATAAGCCAGCTTTATGAGGAGAGGAGTGCTATTTCTCTTCTAAGTGATCAGACTAACTACAAAATGGGTGATCAAGATCTCAAAGACTGAAACTGAAAGAGGGACACAAGCCAAATCAAGGGACCAGGATATCATAGTAACTATCCCTCTAGCAAACACCCAGAACACCTCCGCAACTACCTAGCAATGTCCTTTCAGCCACCCAGAACACCTGGACAAAAACAACACTTTCTGCTCTGGTGAAGGTGCTTTGTAGAAAAAAAAAGAAAAAAAAATCACATCTGTGTATAATTCAAATGTTATTACATTCAGAAATAATTTAAAATATTGGTAAATAAACTAAAATATAAATATTAACATTTATTTTAGTTCCCCTCACTCCACAGCAATTACTTTAAATTTGACGGCATTCAGAACAGAAAAGGAATTTAAAATAAACATAAATAACATATATTATAAACGCCAAGTGTTTAACTAAGCAAATGAATTTAGCAAGACTGAAACTGGCTTGTGGGAAACGTGCTAAACAAGCCCAAACTTGGGCTCATGTACATCTCTCATTTGGCACAAAAGCCACGATGAGTGCATTTTGAGCATGTTTTATCAGAACTCATAAATATGGGGTGATCTTCATCTACAAGAAAGATCCCAAGGATAACAGCTGAAAACCTCCAGAAAACTATACAAACTGTGAAAGTGTTTGTTTACTGTATGTGTACTATCAGAAAAAACATTGAACAAGAATGGTGTTCATAAAACATGGAAACCACTGCTGCCAATAAATCAATCATTAAATAAATAATTTAAAAAAGTCTAATATTTGTTCAAGAATACCTGGATATTCCACATATGAGGACACTTGACATGTTTTGGCAAAAATCCACAATGCCTTGTTTAGAGGAAAAAAAGCACTGAACACCAACACCAAAACCTCTTCCCAGATGTAAAGCACGGTTGAAGGAGCATCACTGTTCAGCGCTGCTTTACTGCCTCAGGGCCAGAACAGTGAAATCATTGAACCAACAATGAATTCAAAAGTCTATCAACATGTTTTACAGGAGAATGTAAGGACAGCAGTTCATGACTAGAGATGTTGGGATTCTTAAGACAATGATCGAATCAACAAAAGAATGGTTGAAAGAAAAATAATGTATACTGTCCTGAGTCCTGACCTTTAGCCAGTTGAGATGCTGTGGCATAACCTAAAGAGGGCTGTGCGATCAAGACAACCCAGAAATATTGTTACATTGAAATTGATTTATGGTGAGGGACGGTCCAAAATTGGACAAATGTCTCATAAGCAGCTATAAAATACTGGAGGTGGGGCATCCTCTAAAATAGGTTATTTACCCAATTCTGGTACAAACGAAGCCTTGTTTATCTTGCCTAAAAAGACCTGACCATTCATCTTTGTACTAATATTTTTTGCTAAACAAACTGGCTGAGAATGTATTTATACATTAATGTTTTGATGATTATACCTCTCAAACTCAACCAAATGCAAAACAGCAAACATGCCAGCCAACCCATGAAACACCTGGTTATTACAGAATGTAACTACTGACCTCAGGTGTTATAAAATGCCCTTTTGTTTTATCTTATTCACAGCCTTCTCTACGCCAGACAAAAGCCGCCAGTCTCCAGGCACACGTACATGGCAGCTGTGCCAGGGGCTTGTTTTGGCAGAGAACCACGACAAAACAAGAGAGAGCATTAGTCCTGGTGTCATGGCAGTGGAGTGGGGGATCAATCTCGATTTAGGAGTGCTGGGAGTTCTGGGTGATGGCAGTGTTCAGCCAAGCCCCCCTCTGAAGCACTTTTGCTGGGTGTAATAAACACCAGCATGCAACAGATGCTGTGGAAACATAGCAATCTATCAGTTCGCCAGTAGTGGTGCAGGTCATTCACCTTCATCAAAGTCTGCCTGCTTGAAAATATAGAGCTCAGCTGAGACGACGTGTCTGAGTCTCCCACCGGCCCTATTTGAATTAATTTGCAAATTTCTGCAGCCAGGAGGAGATTGGAGCTTTGCACACCCCATTACAGTTGGAGCCATGTTGTGTTCAGCTATCTGGGTCAAATCAAAATGATTTCAGCGTGAAGATTGAGGTGATTTTTTTTGAGCAGCGGGAAGACTGGAAGCGGTGACATCGTTGTGACATCAGAGCACCACTGTGTTCATTTGCGAACTCAAGACTGAGCGGCTTTGCTTCACAGATTAGATCAAAGCTGGCAATGTCAGGCTCCATAAACCAACATTCAAGACATGTGTACCCTCGGGAGGATTTCTTTTTGTAAATATTGGATGGTGTGATGTTACTAAAACATGCATTTTGAATGCGTGAATGTGATGACAAAGAAGAACTGCTGTTTTACTCAGACCCTAAAAATCTAGACCACCCCATCGTCTAAATCACGTCGATGGATGGCGGACGTTGTCAGCTTCCCGGCGCCAAACATAAATCAGGGAAAGCACAGCCAGTGGAGGGACACTAATTACACAGGCATAAGGGCTCAAGCTACAGCCACTCCAGCCTCAATCTCCACACGTCAATCACACTGAATTGGACACGAGAGGGAATGAGATTTGAGGGCTATGGTGTAAAAGAAGAAGTGTTGAATAAACAGACGTTTGTGACAGCTCTTGGCAACAGCACAGCTAAATTATGGCAGACATTCTGACCTCTGACATAAACTGTGGTTGTTGAGAAACTTTCATTGTTTTATGGGATATACTGCCATATGGGATAACTGACAAGGCCCTTCACCGCCTCTCACTGATCTGAACAAGGCCCCAAAGAGTTTTATTGAAGCTCTCAAATGTGATATGTGGATTTACAAACAAAAGTGCAAACAAGTTTTTAACAATTCTCCAGCACTTGCTTATATTTTATTACAATAGTATCAAAAATGTTCAGCTTAGTATGTTATATTTAGGAAATTTTGCTTATAAGCTGAAATATTTCAGAGAGAAAGAGTACATTTAATGAGAACAAATATATGGCAGGGCTTGATCATAAAAAGTCGGCATTATATACTGCACCGGAAAGGAGTCACATTGATTAATAGAGGTTGAGGTTGAAAATAGAACAATAACACTTTACAATAAGGACTTATTTGTTAACATTAGCATTAGCTAACATGAACCAGAGTACCTGGAAGAAAAATCACACCAACATGGGGCGAACATGCACCCCACACGGAAAGGCCAACTGAGCCGGGACTCGAACTGAGAATCTTCTTGGTGGAAGGTGACAGTTGTCATGATTCCTCTGTTCAATATTAATGGACTTTTTATTTTGATATTATTTTGTCTTACTGTGCCTGTTTTAATTCCCTGTGCATTTTTTTCCGTTTCCATTGCTATCTTGTTAGGCTGCGTTTAACTCAACTTTTAGACATACACTCAAAAACTTCTCTAAGCACTACCTCTCGAGGAAATCCCCACAGCCATTTTGAAGTGTGTTCAACTTCGTCAAGTGGACAAGGGAAATTTATTTGAACAGAACCTCCAGTACTATTGATCAACTCGACAGGGCGCTAAAACTTAAAACTACTCAAGATCCATTTGGCCTCTTTTCCCCGACCACATCCATATTTTTCTGTTTTGCTTCTATTGTATTCAGTGCAGATAAAAAACACAATTCATCTTCCTCTATTTGTTTACCACAAGCGCATGCTGATTATTCTTCTATACTAACTTGAGTTGTAGTCTGATTCAATAGGTGTCATCATCGTTGCCACAAAGTGTGATTTTGAAATCACACAGCCAGTAGCTGGCATTAGTTGTTGTGTTCATGGATTAAAAACTGTCTGCTAAAAGATCCTCAACTCTCCTCGTCCCTATACGCCCTATAATAATAAACACATGTTGGTTATATTAACAATTATAGTTAGAATCCCTGAACCCTTGTGCATTCATATAGTTTTTAGTGTTGTGTATTCTAGGCTTGAAGTATATATGGTCAGTTGTTAATTGTTTTTTTTTTATTGTTTAGAATGGGGTTTGGATTTAAACATTTGTTCTTTATGTTTATTTTACACACCTATAAATGTTCTTAATTTCTTTCCTTCATGACTGTCATCTACACAACTTTAAATATGATCATATATTGCAGTGCAAGGTAATCGTTTATTGTAAATAGCACTTTGGAACAGCGATGCACTTAACCAAGATAGAAAAGTATTGAATGTCTCTTAACGGTAGATTCTGAATACTTGAGCCTGACAGATTTTGAGCTATATCTTTAAAACGTCCTTTTAGTTGAGGCTTGTTACATCATTTGTAATCCTTACAGCGTGACGCTTACTGCAAGTTCAAGACCAGGCAGTCAAAAGCTATGAGAGCGTGTTGGGAATGAGAAACAGACTTTTATGCACACTGACAGCCAACTGCCTGCATGCATCACATCCTAGAAGGGGCTGCCTTTGTTTCTGACCGCAGAGTTCAGGAAGCTTTATGATCCTGATGCCAGGCGACTTACCTGAAGTTGATACAGGATCCTCAGGGAAAGTTAGCTCTTCCTCCGCTATCCAAGAAAAGTTCCAGTATTTGGGGGCGTCAGCTGGATTTCCTGAGTTTGTGGATAAGGGCCGTTCTGCAAACAAAAGTGGAATTTTCCGTCAAGGGCCTTTGCAAATATACTGCAGTGTCAAAATATGACTGAACAACTTAAGCTCTATGTGATACAGGCTTGATCTCAACTTTGGAATATCTTAGACCAGGTTTAGCTCCAACATTTATTAAACTGACCTGCCTGTACCTTTCAAGCAGAGATGGTCTTATTATTGGGACATACAAGGGTCTGTGGCTCTACCATTGGAGAAAGTAGAAAGGCTAACTTGGATCATGTGTGCCTTGACGTCATTTCATTTCGTTCATAGTTGTGCGACAGTCAATCACTGTTTGCAGATACCATAGAAATGAATGAGAAGTGTCGTAAACTGAATCATAACTGTCGCGCACTTGACTTCTCTAATAAAACAGAATAGATCGATCCAAAGCAAAAGTTTATCAGCAAATAGTTTCAAGATTAGCCCATGGGCTGTTGATTCATTTAATGATAAGTTATTTCCTCACAAAAGCGGTTTATTAAGCGTAGTGAAGCCTCTCCACCCTTGACATCCATTCAAAAATGGCCTCTTTTCTCCTTCCCTGTAGCGTTAGTAGGCGCTATACTTTTTTAGGCTTAGGTTGCAGGCTTGCCTTCAAGCGGCTTTGCTTTCAGGTAATGATGAAGACCTTGATTAGCTTGTTCAGGTGTGTTTGAATAGGGTTGGAGAAAAACTCTGCAGGAAACTGGACCTTGAGGGCCATGATTTAAATGATGCTTCTAATGTTGCACTGCAGTAGTTAATGTACATAATGTTCGCTTTCAAAAAATGTTCTGCCTTTTACAAAATGATCTACCTTAATTAGTTTTACTTTCGTTGTTTGCTTATTCTAATCATCCTTCATTACACACACCTACAAAGATTTTGCTGACACAGACACAGCACTGCTTGTCTAAGCTACTTTCGGGATCAAGAACCACTGTAGGTTTCTTTACCATATGCATTATTTATATAAGCACATACGTTTAGGGTACATTTACACAACAAACATTTACTAAAAAAGGAATAGTTTTTCCTTTGCATTTTTCGTGTACAGACAACAACATTGACTAAACGATCCCCGTTCACAATGATTCATGAAAAAGAATAAAAATGCTGTATTATACAAGCCAGGCCAGTAGTTGGCGATGTCACTTTGTAAAGTCAGTTGACATCATCTGACTCCGGTTTGAACATAAAAGGCTAAAAGTTTTTGAAATGTTCAGTGCATGTCGGTGTGAGGTAAGCTCCACTTTAACATGCTATATAAAAATATCTGTAGGATATTTTGAGCTAAAATTTCACATACTCACTCATGGGGACATCAAAGACATATTTTACATCTTGTGAAAAGGGCATCATACCACCCCTTTAAACTCTTATTCAATCAGAATGCACAGATATTGAATGGCTGTTGCTGGTGAAAGATGCATTATGGCAAAATAATTGTTTGGAAATAAATATTATGGTCTTTTTTAGTCTTGGCCCCTTTTCTTTTCTTTCTTTCTTTTTTAAAAATTACATATAACACCTGGAGATACTTATAGCTTAGAAACTGATAAAGACTGAAGGGTGTCACATGCACCATTTGGTGTCATTCACTAAAAAAGTGGTAAACTGCAGTTGTAACCTTAAAGAGTATTTATACCTGATTTAAGCAATAAAAACAGTTTTGTTGGGATAAATTAAAATACTTAATTTGATCAAAGTTTGTATCATTAAAATAATCCTACACTTTTATGCTAAATTACACTATTACAATCATTTTTAATCATAATAATTTAACTTGGACTTTAATAGTATCATGACAAATAAGTGTATTATTTTTGTGAAGTTTATTTAACTTTTATGTAAAAGAGCCAATGAATCCATTTCAATATGGAATTGTAATTAGTCACAACTATGGTCATTTATTCTTGTGATGAGATTACGAGACTAATTACTATTCTCCTACAACAATACGTTTTATAAGCATTGTTGAAAACAAACTTGACATGAATGCAAAAACAGTCAGCTATCAGTTAATTCTACTACAACTATATCCAAGTTTCAGGTGTTACAGAATATTGACTTCATAGCCTTACAAAGCCAGGGCAGTCAGTTTATCTACAAATCCCTTCCATGGGTACTTAAAGACCCACTGAAGTGCCTTGAAACGCACAGCTTTGTATGATGCGTTGACATAAATTCCACTGAAACAGGAAGCTAAGGCAGGACATATTGAATGGCTCCTCCCCCTTTTCAAATAGCCAATAGGGTTTAGTTTACATCACAGACTGCAAATCATACTTGACAGCACCATGGAAACGAATCCGAGCGCTGATACGTTGAATTCAATAGTAACGTTAGAGGTGTGAATAAATTCTAGCTATTTCATTCTGAAAAGGGAATAAAACTCGAGCATTTGAGCAACCAAACACACATCTCCAACCCATATTGCTCTGTGATGTGACAACGGTAGTAATGTCCGGTTCGTGAATGAATCGTTCTTTTGAACCGGTTCTTTTTTTGTAAACCGGTCCACCGGTCAGCCAGTTCACCAAATCAAACTGAATCGTTCAAAACAGAGTCAGCGCTGATCCAGTTTTCTAAAGTTACTTGCTTTCGGACTTGCCTAACAGTCACTCCGACTTGAAATAAACAATATCCCGGAGTATATGTAACTCCAGTAACTCCGACAGTTAACGGATGGAACTGATGAGCACGAGCAGCTGACACTGAGCATGCGTTTACCATCGAACGTACAGTCAGCTACAGCCATGGTCGCTTTGGCCAGGTGGTGTTTATAGCATGGGGGCGAGACGCTTCAGATTCTAGAGAGCATTTTATTGGACAGAAGATGTGATGAGAAGCTGTTTTGGAACACACCAGCTTATTCATAACATTAAGGCTAACATATTCATCCTAAGAGCTAAAAAACGTACATTTTGATTTCAGGGGGCCTTTAAACACTCTCTAAACTTTATGAACGTTTGTATTTCTATATATCTCCATCTGGACCACACACCGCAGTCCAAAAAGTAAAATGTACTTATTTGATTGTGACCCTGATTATTCTCTCTACCTTCCGAACCAGGCTAATTAATGAGAAGATAAATTAGAGAGGGAGTACAGGGAGTCTGTTTTGGACTATAAAACTGCTGGCTGGTTAAGATCTGTCACAGGTCATTGTAGGCTTTGTGGAATGTAACGAAGAGTGTGCTTCAGCGAGTACTTTATAGGGCCTCAGAAGAGCAGTCGCACACATACTCTTTAATCATTCCAAATGACCATTAAGAGAGAATCAATAGTGAACAGAAAACAGAAAAAGTTCATGAGCAGTTATTAAAGTGCAGAAGAGACATGTGCATTAGACTATCAGCGTATTCCACCGACTTTCATTGGGAAACATGGGCTACAGTCCAGAGCCCTGAATGTAAGTGATCATTTCCAAACAGGTTTCCCAAACACTGAAGGCCCTCTCAGCCTGTTCACAGCAACGAGTCAACTGGCTCTTCACTCACTAAATTTGTCATTATACTAAATATGGCATTGTGAACTCTTTAGTTGCTACGACCTCTTGCAGATCAATCCATAAACAAACTTACAGTAAGTTATTGACATTAATAAATAACGGTTGCCCTTTATTTAACAGTATGTGCACTAATGTGAACTTACCAGAGAAAGTACTGGGTAATATAAGGTAACTACATGGGATAAGGTTAGGTTTAGGGGTAGGTTCAGGGTTTGCACCTTTTACCCAGTTATTGTAATTACTATAATAAGTACATAGTGTGTACACGGGGAACAGGACTGTCAAATAAAGTGCTAACGGGTTCATTCTCAAAGCTTTTAAAAAAACACCACGTTGAGCATTTCTTATTTGTGTTGTATTCTTCAAACACCTTCTTTAAAGTGCACCAGTCCTGCCTGTGGTCAAAAAGATGCTTTCCATTCATTATGTAACTGCCCATGGCTGGTTACCCCTCCATCTTTTAGAACTCATGAGCTCTCCATTATTTGATCAATGAGGCATAGGTTTAACTCTGCACCCGCTCACCCCTCGTCATCCACCAGTGCTCCAATCTCAGGCCTGCTCGGCCACAACACTCTTTCTTTCTGAAACAGTAAATAAATAAACAAACAACACACGCTTGATAAGAAGCACAACCAGGTGAAGTAAAAGACGTGTTGATAGGACATGATGTAGTGGTGTTCTCGTGGGTTTTGTTTTTGGTGGCAGCGCGGTGATCCTGAAATAAATTCAATTAGCCGTAGAGGGCCATCGGGGGAGTTGCAAAAGATCCTCCTAAATATCAGTCCACACAGGACAAGGAGATATGACAGGGTGGTAAAGAGGTCTTTAATAAAGTACTTGGCAACTTCAATCTATAAACTTTTTAAAGCAATAGTTTGCCCAAAAATGAAAGTATATTATTTCTCATGTCATTCTTCTGACTCCCTATTGTTTCCCTCTATCACTTTATTGTTTTCATGTAACAAAGATGTCATGTTACATTCGGAATGAATGTAAGGAAACATTTCCAAGCTGCTCTGTTACGTACAACAAAAGTGGATGATGCTTTAAACTTCAAACTTTCTACTAAAAGCATCATAAAGGTATAATAAAAGCAGTTAATTTAAATAGTAGGCTATATAACCAATAAAAAAAAAATGTTGAAACAATTAAAGAAAACTATTTATATATGAATTGATAACCTGCGTATACGTCCAAGACACTGAGACTATTTAATGAATCGTCTGTTTTAGGCCGCACATTGAAAAATACAATGTTCCACTTTGATTGATTCTTGAATCCTTCAATCTGAGCAATAGTTGTGTTCTTATTGCTCTAAAAAAAACAGCAGATAATTTCCCTTCAGGCATGAAACAAATTATAATTCAGTACAAATATCAAAAGTCGATTTGATTTTCTTGACTTCCCTAGTAGAGTTTATTAACATTAACAACCTCTGTACATCTATGGTAAAGAACTAAAATAAAAGCTTAACCTCTTAAAAACATAATAGGAAATGTTGATATCTTCAGATGTTATCATTTTCATATAGTATATATATATAAAAGGAAGTCCTGGATGGGTCCTCAAGCTGTGAGTGCTTGAGTGAAGCTGTAGTGTTTCACACATAATCTCGGATTCTGAACCGCTATGTTAATCACACCTTCTTGTCCTTCAGACATGACTGTCACGGTGAAGGAGGGAGGTGAAAAATAGGGGAAAATAGAGGGAAATTAGAGTAGAGCATTTGAATTCGGAATGAGTTCATGCAAACCCTCGTGACCCACTTTCCCCCCCCCATCAGTCCTATAGCAGCACAGCATGATATTACAGCAGCTGTCTCCGTTTGTATTAATTAGCATTGGATGTGGATACATACATAAAGACTCTTATAAATTGATTACCCGTCCACTCCTGGCGGGTCATTAAATTCCCGTCAAAGCCTAAGACTAAAGTAAGGGAGGGAAAGAAAGAAAGAAGAAAAATGTCAGAGGCTGAATTAAACTCTGATGCTGCCACAGAGGAGCATTGATTTCTTTCAGGAGCCTGACTGGACTTCCTCAGCATTCTGCACACGTGGATTCAGAGTCACCTGACCTCCACGTGCGCACCTGATTACAGACATGCACTCCTTCATTCCAGTCAGACCTATCACAAGAGTTATAGATCACTGGAGTTGGAGAATTGAGAACCGGTCCTTATCAATTCACTTCCTATGATCAATGCATTGCTTCAAGTGTTCCCATATGAATAGGCTAAGCTACAGGAAATCCAATTAAATG
The DNA here is from genome assembly GCA_030578275.1 of Meda fulgida. NCBI lineage: Eukaryota > Metazoa > Chordata > Actinopteri > Cypriniformes > Leuciscidae > Meda > Meda fulgida. Next base: position 30,547,539 of record CM060632.1, on the reverse strand, counting down.
AGCTTAATTACCAAGCTAATCTCAATGGTAATAACATGAACACATACAGTGGCTTTATGTAAAAGGTTACAAAACCGTTTGGAAGAGACAACCTAAAGCTATGCTTGTCGCATTTTATGATTTAAGTCTCTGACAAAAGGTCCCAGATCATTGCTAATACACTAGCTAACTGCACACTTGTGAGACACTATGATTAACCGCAAAAACACAAAAGGGCCACAGAAGGGACGGTCAGTTCAATTTAATAAACCACAAAGCATTACTTTAAGGCCGCGTTATTGTAGAAAGCTAAAAATAAAACCATAAGAAAACATTTCTGTTTTGCCAAATGCATGTAAAATTGGCTTTAGAGAGTAAATAAAAGGCCCGTTGAATTGCAGCCTCAAACGGAAGACTGCTTAAGTGTCTGATGAATATTGCACTCTAAACTGGAAGACACTTTCTCAGTTCTGAACAATCTGATTGGTTGGCTTAACACAAATGCTGGGATTAAGGGCACATGGGTTACTCATAAACATTATTTAATTTATTTATTTTTGTCCCTATTGTAGACAATGATCCCTAAGCACCAACAGTACTTACATAATCAGAGGCTATATAATGTAATCTTTATACCACTGTTTTAATATAAAGTTGGCATGCTTTTTTCAGAAATCTGACTGGCATTTTTTGCGGTTTAGGTTCAGGTTGACCCCATCAAAAGCACATTGTCCTATAATACAGTTAAAGAATGCTGGCAGCAGTGTATCAGTACACAAGCCAGAAAATTGTGATAAAATCATTTATTTTTAACAGGTTATGCAATAATTTTCATGGAGGACAGTTGACATTGGCTGTGTATTTTGTTAATAATCAGTTATCATAAGATAAGGAACAGTCATGATATGAATCTGATTCTTCGCTGTGAAATATGTTTGTAGAGATATTAAAATTACCTTATGGTTGGTCTCCCAGACACCAAACAGTTTTTAGGAATTTAATTGTGTCAGTAACCTGACATTGTTTGATTATTTTTTGATAATGGTTAATTATTTTTAACCTTCTGCTATGCTTCAAGTTGGTCACAAATGTCAACTAACTTAATGTAGGACAGTATGGTCAACTTTACCCATCATTAAATAAATGTGGTCAAGTTACGATCACTGTCACAGACTTCTGGGGCCTCATTTATAAAAGGTTGTATAGAAACCGTCCTACAATACGATCATTTCTAAAATGTGCACAATCACTGCATACACCTGAAATGTATGCATCACAAATGATCTTGAAATTGTGTCATTAACATATAACAGAGCATCAGTCAACGTCCAAATCCTTCACTTGAGAATGGCGAGCGGCAAGAATTGCTTAGATTTCCAAATACCTGCACTACTCTGACTCTCTGCCATAAGGAATCGTGTATGCGTATGCACACTCTACGTTTAAATCTGTTTTAGAAATAAGGCCCCTGGTCTACCAAAACAGGTAACTGTCACAGTTTAGTTCTATGAAGAGGGAAACTGTACCGTCTCATAAAACTGTTTTCTCTCTCAATCCAATTATCCATCTATCCATCCAAGACACAAAAGAGTATTCACACTACAATATGCCTGCAGTCTGAATTGAGGAGGCCTAGCCAGGGAAATCTACACTAAGCTGGTTGAGGTGTGGGAATGATTTATGTGTGACAGCGATGTTATTGCTTTCTGTGATAGTAATAGTGCTTGAAGACTTTTTGACAACAGCAACAAATTCAAAGGCTGGCCTTGAACCTCTGAACTCATGAGCCAAGATATCCAATATTTTATGCTGTGAATCCCAGAAGGTTCTTCCATAATCAACATAGGCTCATTGAAAAAATGTGTCTGTGGCGGCATTTCTGCAAAATAATATTACGTTGCTTCTTATATGTTTTGCAACACTTCCAAGTTGAAATTTCCAGTGAGTAGTGCTAAAAGTGTATTCAGTTTTATCGTGAATCTACCAATGTTTTATTACACTGGCATTTGTACGTATCACGGCAGTTCTGAAATTAAATGTTCGGTGAGTGCCACAAATAGTTTAATACTCAATTAAGTTTGAAAATAGCATTCCTCCTACACTTAACCTAACCGATAGCGTTAACAAACGCGGGCATGTGATAAAAATAAATGTTCTGTGGTAACCAAGCTATTTTAGCTTGCTTCTACAAGTCTCTGAACTCTTGTATCATGACTTGTGTTCCACGAGACTCCACATCGCAAGTGCAACGGTGTATCAGGTGAGCTACCGAGCAAATTTACTGTATCTGGATCTGGTCATGTGATGTACACTTGAAACCATAGCCTATTAGTTTACAAAACATGCACTATTGTAAAACTGCCACAGCGCACAAATATAGTGTGTGGTATACAGTAATGTAGTCTGCAAAAATAATGCCTTTGGGTATAAAACAAGGAGGCTCATTTAATTGATAATTTAATCAATGATCATTTTGACATTTACAAGAAAACATGTCATAAATGATGACTCGGACTTCATGCGACTAATACGGTTGTCCCCACAAGAAACAAGAAGTTTTGCGAATCAAACAAAAGTTGACAACATTACCAATTCACCCACAGAAAAATCTGTTGTTAACTTGTGTTTTCTCCACAAATTGTTGTATTGCACCCCCAACGTAAAATTAAGCGATGATATTGACCCACATTTGAGATTCGATTTAGCTGGAAAGCTTGTTAGTGCAAACAATCGCGTAAATTGTCTAAAATGGCTGTTCCGCAAGCCGCCGTTCATCTCCATTGCCTCTGACGTTGAGGAAGTCATTGAAGGCATGGACACATCATTGATCAGCAAAGCTAACGAGGCAAAATCATTCACAAAGTGAAGTGGTTTAGATTTTGTGCAAATAAGCTAAGAATGGCCATCAATTCATTTTCAGAACATCTGTCCTAATGTTCCACTCCAGTAGTCTACCCAACAGGCATTAGAGCGGTGAAGATCAAAAACATCTACCTCATCATTCAGATACTCAATAGGTCTGACAGCTTAATGACTCCACAGTGGAGAAAATCTCTGGCTATATTGATGAAGCTGGCAATGTGGTGTGAATAACTCTTAAGGGGGATGATGTTGAACGTGTACATAGATGATAATGATGATGATGGTGATGATTATGATGATGATGACAATGATGATGATGATGTTGAAAGTGGTGCACGACAATGGTGATGAAATGGCGATGATGGAGTATGGGCATCGATGTTGCATGACCACCCTGAAAAAGAAGAGAAATATGACAATTAGCATGCACTTTAAATCAATGAAACCATTATGCATATTTAGGATGGATCCCAAACTTTATCTATCATGGTGATATTGAAATCCAATACATAATTTAGGCAGGTATCCCTAGTGGCTCACGCTAGTACCATATGCTACACAATTTTCTCATGCTTGAGTATGCTGAAAAATACCACTCAGAGACATTAAATTATGATTGAAAAACAATATGTAATCGTGCTCTGTGCTACAACACTTGGGGGGGGGAGTAAGATGTGCCATCCCTTTAATCTAGGAGTGCATCATTTTTGTCATGTTAATCATTTTATTGGTGAGAGACTAGACATAAATAGTTAAATGAAGATTCCTCCTCTCTCTCATTTACATGTAATCTGACATGTCCATTTCACATCATTACTGTACAGCTCCGAACTATATAATAATATATAGTATATCATAATTAAAGGAATTGCTATAGGTTTAATTCAGGACACAGTCTTTGGAGGTGTGTCCAAAACAACGTTATTCATTTAAATAACTTTATGCCATTTAAGTAATTGGTTATTTCATCAGGAAAAAAAAATCTATTAAAATATAGCCAGATCTAGCAAATGAAGCCAACCGTCTGGAATGGGAGTGGTTTATTTACCTTTGAATGGGTAAAAGACAGCAGCAATAATGCAGCCCTTTTACTACTGTAATATACGATTATATGGCTGGGAGGACTAACATACTGAGGTGAACATCGCACTCCTGCAGATGTTACTGCTTGTTCTGAAAAGCAAAACTGTATTTTTAATGAGGGGCATCTAAAACGAATTAATGAAAATATGAGGGCCTGGTATTTAATGCATTTTATGATTGAGCGCATTTGGATATGGCAAAGTAATTTCTTATCTAAATGCAAATTAGTAACACTGGGAATTCATGTCTTGTAAATATTTCAGTTTTCACAACATTTCAATTAGACCAATGTTTTGTTTTATTCCCTTCCCTTTAGAGTTATTTAAAAGACTGTGGAAGCAATCATTCAAAATTGTGTTGCATATGAGCTCAAAAGTTAAATGTCAGAGTTTTTTTAAACTTATTTTGATACATTTAATGTGCATTATTAATGAATTTTCGCATAAAATTATGTTACATGCATTTGGGTAGAAAACAACAGAGAAGCCAAGCATTTAAACAGCCTTAGCGTGTCTCATCAAGCCTTACATTATAACTTATGACTTAAATGTAACTTTTATGGTTTTTATTCAGCAGCTGGAAAAAAAAATCCTCTTTCATTTTAGGGCATTGGTTCAGCTTCAGGACTCTTCATGATTCATGATTTTACATCAGAAAAGGCAACCAAACACAGTGCCAAGCCAACACTGATTACTGTACAAAAATGTGCTTGTGCATTTTTCTCGCTACTGACAAAAAAAGGTATTTGTACCATTAAAATATCCTAAAAGTTTCATAGCTTAAAACGTCCCCATCCTTAAAAAAACAAACAAACAAAAAAACATCTAAATCAAGCAGCAAAAATATCTTGTTTCAATATTGTGGGATCTTTGATGTCAAACGGGCAAATACATTTGCAGTTGACTGCCTTTAGAGCAAGACAATTTGTGTGTTGGACTTTAAGCTGTGCAGACCGATCGGTATATGACATCAAACTATTGTGAGAGCGATTCGTATGCTTTAGACTTGCTCTCACTGTACTTTGCTGTCGTACACGATCGGTCTGCACAACTGCTTTTCAAGTCCAAAAAACCTTTACATTATTGCACCATTGGTCCCACCCACTAGCATTCAGCAACTTTTGTTCAGTAACAAAAATGAAAGCAGTGAGAAAACAGCAGTTAAGAAAGTATCTGATCATAGAGATGTGGATATGTTTGCATCAGCTCTGCAATTCACCGGCATCATGTCGACAGATGAGATCATTAAAAATACACTGTTATGATAGTTTGAAGAATATTAGAGACTATAGATTATACAGATACAGACTATAGTTTGAATTTTGAATGATTCCCTTTTCTTTGCATGACACATTGACATTACAGTACAGAATGGCTCTTTCGGCATCATCCTGGACATTTTATCAAGCATTCAATTATTGTGTCATTGAACGGAAGAGAGGCTCTCGGGAGAGTGCGTGACCTTCACATCCTTTGGATTTTCCCGGCAAAACCGGCCTTTACATAAAAATGTATCTACAGACTTCCATTGACATCCTAGCAAGTCGGGGAGGTCTCGTTTTTTATAAGTTCTGTTACAAGCTGTTCACACATTGGCAATAAAAAAGTGATTAATATACAAAATTCTTACATAAAGGCCCTTTAAAAATCATGCATTGTCAAATGTACTCTTAGAACAGTTGGATCATGGCTAATCAATAGTTGAGAACCACTCTTTAACAGAACCAGATAAACTATTTAAGATGTTGTCTATCTTAACAGGTGATCGTACGTACCTAACTCAAACTCTTTTACTTTAAAACCAACAGATATTACCTGGCCTAAGAATCAAACCTGCCATTTTTCAGCCTTAGTATCAGTGAGATGGGGTGGTGTATTTGGCATTCAGAATACTGACACAAACATAATCTATCAATAAAATACCCTCACCGTATGAAAGTGGATGTGATTTAGAGCTACGCCTCCCTGCTCCCGCCATAATCGGGAACTTAATGTAATACAGGCCTGGCTTTTAAAAAGTTAAACGACTCTCTATAAATCTCAACTGCAGCTTTGACCTCTCTCTCTCTTTTTCTGTCTGTCTCTTTCTCGTTGTAACAGCGCCTAATAAATCATGCCAATCAACTTTCAGTAACCTTACTGCACACCTGCTGTAATTTTCATCAAAACATGTTTTTTTAAAAAAGTCAAACACAAAATCACGGTTGAACCCTAGAACTTTTTATCATTCACTATGGTGACTCTTCAAAGACTGACTTTGTTTTCAGGCTTAAACTTGAATAGGGGTTAAACGCAACTTGATGTCAATGTGAACCCTTTTTACTCCAGGATTAATTTGAATTGTAAAACAGTGGGCGTTTCACACCAGCATGGAGCCAGACTGTATGTGAGTTTGCTAAAACAATAACAAAATAGCTGTCTATATATTGGTTAACATCATCCAGTAGCATGTGGGGTGATGGCAAAAGAAAGTCATTTCAGAGCAAGAGGCCAATTACATTTCGATGAATGATTACAATTTACTTAGGGGAAAAATACTGTGATGAATCATTGACTAAGGTTTGATTTTATGTTCAAGCTCTGTCAACCTCATGACACATTCTGTGAATGCCACAGGATTTTGTTTTTATTTGTCATTCAGTGTGTAAAAATGCTTGTTCAATAAAACACTAACAATGGAAGCCTATGGACATTTGTAATGTACAGTGACTAAACATGTAAAATATGAGTATAACCATAACTCATACTCATTTGCAATCATTCACTAACAAAAATCTGATGCACCTAGTAACTTTTGCATAATATCCACACACAAGGATACCTGAAGAGGATGTTTTTTGGTAACGTAGAAATCTTTTCAATGGAGGAATTTAACTTAATCGTCAGAATAAGGTGAGTTTGAGTGTGAGTGTGAGTGCAAGCATGTGCAATTTGTTGAATTCATTTCTTTCTTGTTGTATTCGTTACTATGATACAGACAATTTGTATGTAACATGGAATATTCTTTAAACGAGTTGTTGATATGGCACCAGAGTTCAATGCAGACAGTCATGCCATCATTTACAAGGTTAACAACATGAGATTCACAAACTACTGAAAATATGTCATGTGAAACCATTAAGCACTAGACCAAACACTAATTGGCTGGCCCATTTGCCTGAGGCTTCAGATTCAACATGTCTGAGAAGAAATGTCATTTGTGCACATATTTTCCGTAAGAGGTCTAAATCTTATATCTGCACCTTTGACAGGCAACCAGACAGGGTTTAGCTCTCAAGTGGCCATTAGCAGCACTAGGGAAAGCATGACTATTATCGAGAACATCCCCTAAATACCTCTATTTGTTGGAGAAACGTACGCCTCACAATGCTCAGGCATTAGCATTACTTATATTATAAGGAATCTAAAAAAACCCTGCCTTTTCCAAGAGGTCAGCATGGCTTGATTGAAGAAGAAGTGGATGCTTGATCTTCTTTTGAACGAGAATGCGATTTGTGTTGAACAAGATAGAGATGAGTTAGTTAAACCGACTCAAATTAATAATCAATAAAAAGGTTTTTTATGATAAAAGAAGAGAGTTTTACTGCTCATAAGATGCTTGATCATAGCTCACTGCTTTCAAATATGTAGTTTTTAACTTTATCTTTTAGTCAGTTACATTTCGCTCAAGTGTGATCTTTGTTTCCTAAAGTCCCTTAACAAATATTAAATAAGAAATAAATGAGACTGTTGTAGACATATAGTAAAATGATTGAGCTGTTCAGGTTGTAGCCCAAAACCCCTAGATTTTTGACAGGTTCCCTCAGGAATTGCCAGTTTGGTTTCATTTTATTTTGATGGTCCCTTTAACACATTGTGTTGACTATAAGTTACGTTGCACCTACAGTACATGTCTACTAACTGTCATTAGAGTATTAGTAGACTGGTAGGGTTAGGGTTAGAATAAGTTTGAAATGTAGGTGCAACATTACTTATAGTAGAATGTCTGTTGGGGAGCATCACAATAAAGAGTTAGAGCAGATATTAAGGAGACATTCTACTAATACTCTAATGACAGTTTAGGTGACATGTAGTTGCAAAGTTTCTTATAGTCAATAGAATGTTCAAAAGGGACCATCAAAATAAAATTTTACCACCAGTTTTTGGATTTGTGACTAATTAGCTCTGTTGTAAACAAACTTGGACATTTTGTTCTAGAACATATATTACTTTTGAAATTTTGAAGCTGCAATTTTTATTTATTTATTTATTATTATTTATTTTTTAATCAAGCTGCTTTTAGATAAAACTAATTTAGGGAATAATAACATAAAAAACAAAGCAAAAGTCTCTGGGAGAAATAAAAACCATATAAAAGAAATATATTACTTGTGAATGTTTGTTATGGGTCCAGCATTGCTGTAACTGGGTCAATTTCTCTCTAATCATGACAAATTACAATTCAAGAGTCACAAGTCATTTGCTGATAGTGAAAGCATTTCACTTTACCATGTTCAAATCTGTGAAGGACTTCATGCAATTTCAAGCTATAAAACATTCAATTGCATTTATTCTCCGTTAAAGTCTGAAATGCATGGTCCGCAACAGCATGGAAACGTAGTGTTCATTATTTCATTCCCTCATTCCCTAAACACTTCCGCCCATTTTATCAGTTGATGTCTGCATCCTGAAAAACTCTCCTGCTCATCTAGCTGCCAAATCTGGAGGGATGCAATGGACAGATATTAATTGAAACCCTGCCAAGGCAATCTTGCCCTATCTTCTCACCAGAGACGCCTTCATCACCGCAAGCTGACACAAATCACCCAGACCAGACTCGGGGAGTACAAGACGGCCTCTTCATTCAAAGCAGTCGGCCTTGTTTATGATCTCATATGTGTTGTGTCAAAGGTCAACCAACGTGTCAGTCAAACTTCTTGGAGATGTAATAGCGCCTTCACCACTGCAGAAAAGTGTGTTTTTTTTTATCTCAGCCTGAACAAAAGAAGACAGACGGAGGTGTAGGGATACTGTATGCCATCCAGAGAAGGGTTGAATGAAATGACAGTGAGTTGCATACTAGCGCTTTTAATGGTGCAGTTACTGTCAAACACCATAAACGTAGCTACGACGACTCTTCTGGGGTCACATCACAGAGAAGAGAATAGAAGCTCTACAATACCCTTTTCCAAGGGTAACACCTGAGGCGATCGATACTGAAGTTGTTGGCAGTAAGAGAAAAGAGCAGGATACTGGCTAACGGTCTACCGCAATGCCTTCTCATCAATCTAAGGAAAGATCGACAAATGTACAGCATCTGTACATTTGACGTATACAGCACCTTTAAAGACTTGAAGAAGCAAGCTATAATGACATGATATCTCATGCTCACTTTTGTTAACATTATCAGTTAGGTTTATGGTAGGGTTTAGTGTAAGTGGAATGCAATTTTCAAACACGAGAGAGCGTTTATATTTTAGTGCCACTCACCAGACTTTTGTCACCAGGCATGTTGTTTCAATGAGCCTGGCTTGTTAACATATTTTCTATGCATTCAGCAAAATTATTTAAATGGAAACTGAGAATGTTGCAAAATGAGCGTGGGAGTCGTTTTATCTCAGTGGGTGAGTGGCAGAAGCGTGGGACATTAGGTCCTCAAATTATGCTTTTTTTCATGACAGGCTAGATCATTTATGGGCATATCTAGCAAAAAGACTGACTGGTATCCAAGGTAACTGTCGGAAAACCAGTAAGGATCAGAGGGCTATGAAACCTCTATGTGTCAAAAGGTAATTTTCCAAAGGCTAAAGACTCAATGATGGTGTCCCTCTCATCCTGATGTACAGTATAAGGACTGATGGCGCAATCAAGTTGCGTACAATGCACAGCAAAGTGGGATAGAAGGGAAGTAATCATGAAACCTGGTACAATTTTGCTGTAGGGCTCTGAGTGCATGAATTAAATACATCCCTATAAGTGATGTGACGTCTCTGCCAGTCCTTCGTTGTTTTGTATGTGTGTATGTGTGTTGCGTCTGTATTGTCTGCAGGGTACTGGCTGATTGTGGTGTGGTTGGGAGCACCGGTGCGCAGGTTCTTTGTTCCCTTAAAAAAGCTGTCGGGTTCTTGTTGGCGTGTGTCTTCTGCTCTGGTTCGGCGTGGCAGTTCCTGATGTTTTGCGTCGATACAGATAGCTGTAAATGGCTGAACTTCGGCTTAATTCAAAGAACAATGTGAAATAAAGTGCAGATTTCAGCAATGTATTCGTTCTCTCCTTATTTGTGGTGATTCTTTGGAATCACAACAGTGACATAAATACATCCCTATATGTGACAATCTCCTGTCACAACAAGCTGTAAGTTCAGTGTACTGGGGACACCAAGACCTTATTTCAGTCACACTAGGGACGGGTTTATTTATTTTTTTCTTGTGGTCAAGGTCACTGCTGTTTAGAATGTTGGTGATGTTTCTTAAAAGTGTCACAATGCTACGCACTGGTTCGTGCTGTACTGTATGAAAAGTAAATGAATCCACTATCTTGTCTGACGTCCCATGCTGCCAATTGGTCAGTCAAGAAGTGCAGTTTCTTCTCATTAGTGGAGTGTTTTCCCCATTTCGAATAAAAATGTTAGTGCGTCACAATGAGAGTGAAGCAATTTAGTACCCGCACCAATTCGACTTATAACAAACTCCTGCAAGATAAATTCCACCATTTAGTCACAGTCTGGTGTCCTAGTCAGTGTGTGTTGGTTTTCAAAGACCACTCTCCCCAGTCCAAATGACATGAAGCTGTTGCCATCTGCCACTTAGGACGAGTTGAAGAGTATGCAGTAACTGCTGTTGTCAAAATCGAAATGCTAAATTTAAGTGCGTCGCCTTCTCTTTCACTCATTTCTGCTCTATCTTTTAGCATTTTTCCACAGTTACCCCTCTTTTCAGTTTGTTTTTCCAGTGAGCTTGGCCTCAATCATCGGTTGTTTTTTTTAAGCTGTCTCCAACCTTGCATCTCTCGTTCTCTAAAGTCCCGTTTTATGTCTCTCACTTTCTGTCTACGCTCAGCTCTTTCTCGGTCGCAGCAAAACCTTTCAGTCCTCACTTCGCTTTGCCCTTCAATTCTGTCTTCGTGAACTTCCTACATCATTCAGACATTTTCCTCAAAAGAGCCCTGCTAAAGTGTTCTCATGTTTACTTTGTGACAAATTTGGAAACTATTCAAGCCCTTCAGCAAAACACAAGTAAGAGAAGTCATAGTATTATTGATGTCTCTCTACGTTGTATTTGGCTTCTAACCCAAAGATATACGGGGAAAAAGCTGTTTTTTCGGTTTTGACAATGATCTATCCTTTCTCTGCTTGCACATGTATATATTTATATCTATTAACATACTGTGAATGCAGAGTTGGTGTAAACAAATCGAAGTACAAGAAAAGCAATTGCATATTTTCATTTTGCAAAACCTCTGATAGCTGCACTTTAAGTTATTTTTTCTATAGCTAGCCCCCTTTCTGTCTCTCACTTTCAGGTAAGAAAGTGCAGGTATCCAATAAAGTGTGCAGGGCGTAAGCTCATTTATAATTTTGCCGCGACGGAAGAGAAAATGCCACCTAAGCACCAGCACTCCAGTGATTAAGGTGATATTGACGGCTGAATTAATTCCTGATTGCCCAGCATGAGGCTGCCTCTGGATTCGAGGCTTATAAACGCAAGCAATTCATTTTAAAGATTTTTTTTCCTTCGTCCTCTCCAGCCATTTAAAATTTCCCTTTTTCATCACTCTTCCATGACCAGTTAACCGTCTTTAGCATTTACAAAGACAACTGATTTTATGAATTTACATTCTGTTGACTTCAAGGTCATCTGTCAGAATGGATGACACCTGCCATCAATGTCTGGCGTAGACAGAAGCAGAGTTAATGTAAAAGTTCTTTTGGGTCGTAGAGATCAAAGTTGTAGCCATTGCTGTACAGTGGTAATTGAAAAACAGGACACAGTGTAGCTGTAAGCCTGCTGTTAATGCCAGAGCAAGAGTGTCAGTCAGCATCAGTCAACGACTGTCAGGCGGCTGATGCAAACGTGGGGTATCACATTGTTTGCTCCTATAACTGACAGCTCGCAAAGCAATGTCAGGGCCCCTAAGGACTGTCACTCTGCATGATGCAACGCTCCCTGGTGGCCAACAGTGCAAGAGCAAGATGGCCGGAGAGTGGTGCCCACCTATTCATTGTCTTGCTTTGCCACACTTTTGACTTGCAGCAAAAAAAAAAAAAAAAAAATGTGGTCATCACCCAGAAAATATATTACTGGAGTAGATGTCATTTCCTGTATTCTGGTGCCATTTAATTAAACGATTGCTTTATTGCCTAAGACGCTTACCAAATACCTGGCAAGGTTTCCCAAAAATTAACAATACAAAAAAAGTCAAGAGCTGCTAAAAAGATTCAAAGAGCTGCTAAAACTGGTTTAATTGATGTACTGTAGCTAGCTAGCTAGCCTACCAAAAACGTCATATAACTGTTAACGTTATAACAACATAAGTGTAATTCAATACTGCAACAAAGACTACATAATGCCTTTAAAAGCAACAGGTGTTCAAAAAGTATTCTCGTCACTTCATAATATTAAAGGGGAAATTAAACGTCCATGTTTTCGCACTGGTAGTAGCTACATATATTAAATGGTAAATGGACTGCATTTATATAGCGCTTTCACAGACCCCATGGCCACCAAAGCGCTTTACATATTGCCTCACATTCACCCATTCACACACCGACGGCGGTGTCAGCCATGCAAGGCGCCATGCAGCTGGTCGGGGAGCAGCTGGGGTTAGGTGTCTTGCTCATGGACACCTCGACACTTGGTCAGGTGGAACCGGGGATTGAACCACCAACCTTCCGGTTTGTAGACAAAGTTGTTAAAACCACAGATATGACTAAATTATTTTCGGAATTTCTAGCTAGCTATCTAGCTATCGAGGGTTGGTTGGTTGGTGAGTGAAGAGAGTGAAGCGTTCCTGGACCGGACTGAATACGCACTTGATTTGAAATGGAGGAAGATGAACTTGAAAGACCTGTTGAGCCTGTGTGTCCCATTGCATATGCATTTGAGCCAATACGGCATGGGAATTGAGCAGTGGTACGTTGCAATATCAAACAGCCGGTGGTGGTTTGGGGTGACGAACGCTACCTGGTGTCAGTGTGGCTGTTGTACTGCGATGCCCACCGTCTCAGAGTCCATCTGCATTGCATGTATTGCATGGTCAATCCTGCACATTTACATTTGTTGGAAGCAGGGGTGGCGTTTGCGTACCCTAGCAGTAAGAGTTCAGATAAAACATGCTCCTTAAAGATTTTAGGAGGGCTTTAACCCCCTTAAATTTCCACCCAGCCCCCCTAAAAATTTGCTATTAACTGTACACTAATTCGTGATCGCCTCAGTCACCTTTAAAATCATATGAAACCGGCTCCTTCCAGTATTATAACTGCAGTGTCAGCGTCAGAACAAAAGCAGATGACAACCAACCTGTGTGCATTTATTGATAGATCGTTATGATATATATGCATCTGTGTAGTTCTTTGTTTGTCATAAATGTAGTTTACATAATATGATGCTGGAGCAATTCAACACAGTTTCCCACTGTAAAATCTGGGCTGTTTTATTTATTTATGAAATCCCTTTCATCCAAACGGCATAATACTTTGTGACTTTTCCTACTCTTGCTATACTTCATACTTCCGTGCAATAAAAATGCTAAAAAAAATTGCTATTATGTTAGTTTGATAATAAATCCAAAGGCAAAAGACACGATAACATTCACGATGAGCGCTGCTCTTAAGATCTTAACGCCGACTTCTCTGATTGGATCCCACTTCAGAAAAAAACAGTGTGTTTTTATTATTATTTTAACAATGTCAAAAACACAATGGCAGATTTTAAATGAACACATAAATGTATACATGTATACATTATTGCAAAAGTATTATTATAAAAAAAAGTGTGTGGAGTGAGTGTGCGCAGCCACAGTTTATTGCATCACTTAATCGCGCGTCTTTTTGATTAGTCTAGCTGTCAGATACTGAGTAAAAAATGAAAAGAAACAGGCCTATTCAATCTTCCCTGGATGTTTTTAACGAAGAAATTAAATGATAGCAATAAGTTGAATGGAAGCAGCAATAAAAATATGAGGACTGTAGTCCTGTCAGCAAAAAGGCTATTTTAACAATGTTTTTACCATCTCTCTGGGCCTTGAAAGTTGCAATGACGTAGCTGTCAATGGAGGGACAGAAAGCTCTCAGATTTCTTAAAAAATATCTTCATTTGTGTTCCGAAGATGAACTTCTTACGAGTTTGGAACAACATGAGGGTGAGTAATTAATGATAGACCTTTTGGGTGAACTAACCCTTTAAATACCAGCTAGTTTAGTGACAGTATGTGAGCACACATCCAGACCCACCTGAGAAGCAGATATGCTAAGATGCTTTGTTTGCCTTGCTGTGATTTCCATAGAGTGCAGGAGGTAACAGTAGCGAAAACATGGAATGGAGTTTAATTTATATGGACTCTGAATGAGTCACGTTGAATGGATTTGAGGAAGCAGCAGCATGGAAGTCAAGGCTGTAGGTAAAACACGGAATAGAGTTTAATTTAATAGGGTATTTCTCAAGTGGAATGGATTTGACTGTCGGTGCTCTGAAAAGTGAACAGACATATGTGCTGAATTAGAGGCGGTAAAAGTGAGTGGGTCCAATATCATTAGTCTTTATCTTTGGGTATTGTCCCAAACAAATACAATGGTTCTGACACCCATGGATTTTATACTTGTTATTGCGACTATATTTCTTGCAACTTCAGATTTATTTCTCCCAGTTGTGACTTTACATCTCACAATGTGACTATATCTCTCAACTCTGACTTTGTGCCTTGTAATTGCGATTTTAAAACTCACTATACGACTTTATATCTCACAATGAAAAATTTAAATCTCGCAATTGCGACTATGTCTTCCCATTATGACTTTGTCTTCCAATTATGACTTTATATCTCACAATGTAAATTTAAATGTTGCAATTAAAACTTAATATTTGCCAATTGTGACTTTTTCGTAATTGCAACATTATTTCTCACAAATTTACTGTATATTGTAGCAATAATCAGATGATCAGCGCAATCATGTGGTTTTAATCAACTAAGTCTCCAATTAAGTAAACACTCCTGTTTCTTTCACAATCTGAAGAATGGAGATGTCATGAGACTTTTTAAGTTACTGATTCACACACAAGCAAATGGCGATGGGACTTAATTAAATGACCGATGCCAGAAGTGCCCCCGTGGCGTTTTTCGCTGATAAGTAATCACAGGGTCCTCTGTCTTACCACATGTGACCCAACAGGAGCGCCTCTCTGGCCGGAGATCCCGTGGTGTCCCCTCTTCAGGACACCTCACAAACACAGACAACCTTGTGTGATGAACCACACTGGTCATTGTAACCAGACTTAAAACTCATCAATTCAAAGAATACGCACACACATATCATTGCCCGGGAGGGGGGTGAGCAAAAGTTCACCACATCTTCACCAACGAATGACCCAGCCACGTTCACAGTACACACACACACACACACACACACACACACACACACACACACAAGGACTTTTTCTCCAATCTCCTCAATTGAGAGACTTGTACTATGATATATTCGATATGTTTTTATGTTTGCCCATGTTCCACTGGGGTTAGATGTGATCGTATTATAATTCTAAATGAACAGAGGTGCTTTTAGATGCATGTTTAATGTAACTGTGTTTTCCTATAATGTTTGTATGTCGTTCTTCACACCTTTAGAATCCTCTTGATCTGACCAAACCATATATATATGGGTGCAAACCGTAAAATGTATGTTACTATGTTTTATCATCTCTGGAGTAAAATTGAACGCATTTTTACATCACGGTCATGAAACATGCAAAGTCGATCTCGAGGGAACAAAGGAACACTTATCCGCACACTTTCCTCCCAGCTGATTGGTGCATTCACGCCAGAGGAGGCGTAAACAGAAGTGTCTTTAAAGAAGACCACCAAGCACCTCATCTTTAGTTTGGTTTTGTTTGGGGATCTTTGAGGAGTAGTGAGAAGTAAGGAGGGGGGAGAAAGAACTGCATCTTTGGGAGAACTCCCTTCTTCGAGGGAACTTCGACCTTTGACTGGACTCTTCCCTCTCCTTCGATCCGATGTAACCATCATACTCGTGATCCCCGCCCTGGGGGATCTTTCCTCTTCTTTTCTTTTGTTTAAGTTTGTTTTTCCTTTGTTCATTTCACCAGAAATGAACTTAGTCTGAATTATTTATTTGGTAATTTACGTCAAAGACCTTTAAGCCTTCTTTGAAACTGCGCGCTCCAGACCGCAGCAAACCACGTGACGCTCCAACGGAACACACAAAGACCAGCAGCTCACACACGCCGCAGGGCTCAGACACCTGAGAACTATATGCAAGTATATTTGAGTTACCAAGATTTTAGAGCATTAAGACTGTTTTTCCGTGTTGTCTCTTAAAGGTTTAAATGTCCAGGTGAATTTTGCCAAGCTGTGATCCTACGGATCTCTCTCTCTCTTCCCAACTCTCTCTCCCTCTCATTTTTATCTTTCTCTCTCATCCTATTTTAATTCGTGTTTGTAATGTTTTTCGTTTTGTTTGTTTCGGGTGTATATACATATATTCTGTGTGAATTGTAGTTCGATGTATTATTAGTCCAACTATTAAAACCATTATATTCTTGATTGCCTTCTGTCTAAAATGCTCATTTTACAGAGTCAATGAAATTTCGATCATAGCTACAAAGCTTTCATTATTGACTACGTTGCGTAGTCTAATTTTATAAACACAGGAAAATTAATGTTCACGGCCAGAAAATTGATATTTCTTGGAGTTTATAAGAAGGGATAACTTTGTTGAGAAGTTGATAAGTTAATCTTACGGCCGTTTGCTGGACAAACAGTTCGATAGCTAAATTAACTCCCTTAAAGGTTATCTCATATAATCGATCTGAAAATGGACCATTGACATATGAATGAGGAATTATAATTCGTTGTGATTGATCATTCGTGTGTACAATCAATCTATTTTCAACTTCGATAATTTAACTGTAATATGCAATATATTAATCATATTCATGATTAATTATTAAAATTCCCTATATATAATTTGAGCTAATTTAATGTAAAACTAAATGTTGTTACAGTTTTGGTGGAGGACGCTGGCAATTTCAAACTTTGTTTTATGAGCAATCCAGTTTCAATCTGTGTATATGGTTATTAATTTTTTTTTTTTTTTTGTGCGCGCTATGAAATTATGAAATTGTGAGATAAGTCGCAACGCGAATTCACTCCTAACCGACCGAGGCAAAAAGCCGAAGTCAGTAACGTTACATTTTTAACAAGTTGCTAAAAATATGCCTAGACAATTGTTAGCACTGTTAAATGCTAAGACTGCAGTACTTTAATATTACAAATGTCCTGTTAAGAGATGAATAAATACCTCTGCAGTTGATACATTTCTAATATTTGTTTTAAATCGCTGTGAATGAAGAATTCTCACGTGCGTATTACCGGTTTGAATAAATATGTTTTTAAGCGAGATTCCTTTTAAACATAGGCCTTGCATGCAAATATTGTTATTGAATTCGGGGTTAACCCAATGATATTCAACAAAAACGATAAACTCCTGGTCAAAAAATTGGCGTAGCTACCCAATTGAAGATCTAATACATTTAAATCATAAGTGCTATTGTGAAAAATGTTTATTGGAGTTCGAACCAACAGACGAAAATTCCTGTTGTCCACATTTGTGTATGTGCGGCGAAGAAATCCCGCCATATACTCTTGTGCAGTATAGCACCAAAAAGATCCGCAGAGATCTTAATTGTATACTTGTGATTTATTCCAGAAAATCAGTGCGTGACGCGAGCTGAAAGCTCTTAGCTTTTGAATCACATTAAAAAGTGGCTGTAATTCCGCTGACTAAACACTAGAGGGAGTTTAGAAGTCTCAAATTACGCCCCGCCTTCTAACTTCGGCATGCATGAGTGCTATTACGCGAGGGCCGTTTCAGATAATGCTCTCTTACTGCTAAAAGTCCACCACCTAGTGGCCGCCTTCTAAGTCGGCTCACTCAACTCTCCTTTTCTCTCTTTTCAAATTCTGTTTTGAATTGCCTATCTCTACTTTTCTCTTTTGATTGTTTTATAGTTATTGATGATACTTTGCTGTTATCGTTAATTATTATAAAATATTATCCTGATTTTTCAATTCCCTTACACGCTTAATTGAATTTGGTTTTAAACCGGTTTGAATTTAAATTTATATCGTGTTTGCCTGTCAGTCACTGATACCCACTTAGAGGGACACGCACCCTTGTGGCATCCCCTGCTAAGACGGTGTATCACTTTTTCCTCCTTTCATTCTGTTTTGAAGTGGTATATTTCCAGTTTTTCATTGGCTTTATTTTATTTATCACTGATACCTTACAGTAATCGTGATCATCATCAGATAGAATTTTGATCTTTACTTTTCTTACACTTATTCAAATTTGGTTTGAAACAAACAAATTTTGAATTTAAATTTGAATTAAGTTTCTCAGTTCAATTTTTTTTTTTAACTTATTCTTTGTATTGATACATCATCACAACTGTATCCTTACTAGATTAGATGTTACTTAACATCTCTTTATACACTTATTTAAATTGAGTTTAAACCGGTTTGAATTGCAATTTAAATTAAGCTGTCTTTTCAACCAGGTTGACCACTGAGAGGAAGTACGCCCCCTTGTGGCACAAACCCGCTACTACAGCTTGCCTCCTCCTGTGTCATCCTGCGTTACTTGTTGATATCTCTTCTTTTTAGGGATTAGGTGATTCTGATAATTAACATTGTCATAATTCCCTTTTGTTTTTACCATTATTTAGTAAAGCCTTTGCTTTTTATTTTCTACATAAGTACTCAATTTGGTTTAGACAAAGAAAGCCTTAATTCACTTTAAGTTTCACTTGTTCTTCATCCTGTTTTGTATTCATAGGTAGAACACTCTCTTATGCTGTGGTGATTTGACAGTCATCCCTGGTTGGTTTCCAGCGAGCGGGGTCGTCTGACCGGCGTTACCGACGCCTGCCGTGCGTGAGTCTCGGACCCATTCTGTTTCTTTCCATTGGTGCGGCACGCAATAAGACTCAGCAATTTGGCACTCCAAAGGGAAGTCAACCACACTAGTCGACACACAAGGCAATTTTGGAATAATTACTCAAACCAAGGCCCGAAGAGGGGCCACTCTTTTTGAGGGTTCTGGGGAAAATCCACTTTGCTGTGCCGTCTGGCAAGTTGACACCTTGGTATTGCTGGTTGTGTTTAAAGTCAAGTTGTTTGAGAGGGCGCACCTTGGTACAGATGAACGGAGGGGCCCGGGGACACTGCGGTTGAGTGTTAAGGGACGACGGAAAGATTGACCGCGACGCTGGCTCCGACCAGGGAGGACCTCAAATCACCCCAGGCAAGCTAACATAAGGTAAAACCCATCCACTTAGTATAGGCCACAGAATATTAGATATTCCCCCGGTCATTTAAGTGTTTGGCCCATCCCCTTTTCTCCAAGCCACACATAGCAGGCTCAGGCCTCCTTATCCCCTGTAACACTTCCTGTGTTATTATTCACTCCATTTCATTACAGACCTATTCACTTTTATTGTTTCATTTTACTTCCATCTTTCCCATCTTGCTATTTTTCTTTTCTGTTGTGATCTGTTCCTTTCAGTTCACCTAGAGGCAGAACCTACGAGAGACACCAAGGAAAGCTAAATAACAGGTTGACAACCAAGCTGTTAGCATCAACAGATGACCCACTAGGCTACCGCCCTGTCAAAATCTTTATTTAGGTCCCACGCTGACCTATGCAAATTGTCCCCACATAACTCTAACTGCCTGCATCAGTTAGCCGAAATTCTTGTAGACGGCATCGCCCATATTAGTATTATAGCTCGTAAAAGAACTTGCATTGGTCTCTTTGTGTGTGCTGTGTTCCTCTCGCCCACAGTGAGCCAGTATGTTCCGGTCTTCCAGCCCCGCAGTCCACTGGGACAACCTCGAGACATGGCTGAACGCCATGACGACTACCTTCCTGCCCCAGGTCGCCAGTGACTCAGAGCCCCCGAGCAAAAA
Source organism: Meda fulgida (assembly GCA_030578275.1). Classification (NCBI taxonomy): domain Eukaryota; kingdom Metazoa; phylum Chordata; class Actinopteri; order Cypriniformes; family Leuciscidae; genus Meda; species Meda fulgida. The sequence goes on along the minus strand of CM060632.1, from coordinate 30,527,437 downwards.
GCAGCTGGACGCCGACTTGGACAAGCTGACGGCTCACGAACCGAGTCAAAGCTACAACGACAAAGACTGGGCCCGACACGTCGGAAACCTCGCTCACAAGCTCATTGCACAAGCACGCCTCCACGAAAGGAGCCGCATCGCCCTGGAGCATGAAGTAGCAACGCTAAAGATGCAAGCGGAGGAGGCCCAGATCCACAGTCGCCTAGAACAACTACTCCTCGAAACCAAGGAAGAGGATGACACCGACCCCGAGCTACAGAAGGAAGTGGAAAGACTTCAAACTGCCCTGTCTGATCTTCGTATACACACAGACCGAAAAGAGCAGTCAGAGAAAGGAACCAGAGAGGAACTCAACAAGAAACTCCGAAAAGGTGAAGCTCTCCTTGCAAGAGCAGAGACTGAACTAAAAGAAAGAGACAATAAAGCCAAGGCCTGCGAAAAACACTTGCAAGCGGCCCAAGCTAAAATCCACGAGCTTGTTCAGCAGAGACACGATCTCAAAGACGAACTTGACATTGTTCACAGAAAGCTGAAACACTCATATAGACTGCAGAGTGACCGGGAAGGGGAAACACACACCACAAAGTTTCTCCTGACCAACCGGTCCGCACCTTTCAGCCAACAACCCAGAGCTGAAAAGAAGGGCGAAAGCCCGCTGCTAAAAACACCACCAGCCAGCCCACAAGAATCCCCGTTAGCAGCGAGGGGGGGGGGGGCCTTTCCAAAGAACCCCTGCCACTAACCACGGCATGGCTCCCAAAGAACTTGACAAGCTGGCCAGAAACATCCCGACGTTCACTCTGAACCCTGCAGGAGGCCACAATGTGCACGCATACCTGCAAGACATTGACTTTCACTTACAAACTGTTACTAACGCGACCGCATGGAACAGATTGTACCTGCTAAGAATTACTTCCAGTCGTGAGGTGCACAGCTTCCTTGACCGTCAACCAGAGACTATCAAAACGGACTACCAGCAGCTGCAACAAGCTTTGATCCGTGAATTCTCTGATCCAGAATCAGACCAAGGGTTATTCACCGCCATGGACCTCAAGCAGGCCCGACTTGAAACCCCACAGACCTACTACAGCCGACTCCGACAAGCCTACTTCGGAGCACGGAACCAGCCAGGTATGGAAGAGGATGTCAATTTCAGAACTCTGTTCCTTCGAAATCTGCATCCCACAGTGAGTCATTACTTAGGCATCCTGGCCTGTCCCCGTAGCATGTCTACCCAACAGCTACGAGACTTGGCCCACAAAGCTCACATTAAGCAAAAGACTGTGTACGAAAAGACTTTTAAAGACACCACAATCTACTCTGTCTCTGAACACTACTCAGAGCTGCCTCTAGAGGGCGCCCCACAACACCACAGCCCTTTTTACAGAGAGTCAAGACCGTTCCAGGCCAGCAGAAGGCAGCACAGCCGTGACGGTGCTCATCCAAGGCACCAGAGCGAGCGCTCTGAAAGATTCTGGGAAGCCAGCCGGCGACCCAGAAATAGCCAACCCCCATCACCAAGAGACTCAAACCCAGACATCCTACGTCTAAGCGTAAGGCCTGAAAGAGGCACCCAGAACACTGCTCATGAGCATCAGACCACAGAGCTTACTGTCACACCACAAAGTGACAGCATCACCCAGCCACCACAGCTGACAGCTGCACAGCCTAAGCATGACAGCACAGTTTCCCACGACTGGGTCCAACATCACAAAGACCCAGGAAATGCTGCTTTGTCTACCTGCCTCCACAGCGAACAACACGAGACCGGCCCTAACCGCCCATCGATCACCACACCAACCCGGACGCCAAAGCTCCTGGGGAACCTGATCGAAAACGGGGTGGCCCGGAAACCCTACCTAGCCATCACTTTGGAAAATGACGTGAGACTTGAAGCACTGGTAGACACCGGCGCAGACCTTACTTTGATATCAGCTGAACTTTTTGGAAAACTCAGAGCTAAAGCTATGAGACAAAATCGAACTCTTACATCCGAATCGTGTGAGCTGAATGTGCAGTCGTACAGCCAGAACGACATCCGGCTCGAACAGGTAGCTCCCATTCACCTGACAATTGGTTCTATGAGTCTGATCCACCCGGTGTACATCTCACAAATGGACACGTACCCCTTTCTGATTGGCAAAGACCTGTTAGACTGCTCTGAGCTTTTATTAGACTTATAAACACCTGACCGTCTGGGCCCAAGTTCAAGAACCCAACCCCCTCCGGTCACAGAGGTCACGAGAACTACAACAAAGCCAGACTCCAAAATCACAGAGTTCCCCGGAACTCCAGCAGCCATCCATGAAGACACAGCCTCAGCACCAAGTCAAGGTTCAAGTCCGCTACCCTGCACCTTCCAGCTCGCCAAAGACCACGCAATGCCCACTCAACGATGCGTGACCTAATGCAGAAGGCCTCTTCTGAAAGAAGTCCTAAAACCCCACTGATTTTGAACTGCAAAACCAAAAGACACTGCACGAACACAGTGCAAGACTCTGCTAAAAGGGTCCCTGATCAGCATAGGACATAGAACTTTTAAAAGTAGATGAAAATGTGTGCTCAAAGAGTTGCAAGACTCTGCATTCGTAAAATTAGAATTTTACTGAGTTAAAAGAATCTTAAATGGACGTGTAAATCTCAACGGCCAACAGACTATGCACAATTCTTTTGAAACAAACAGTTTCTAGATGCTTGTTGAATTGGCACTGCTAAACATTAGGTTTCCTGACAATGAAGGGTTACAAGAAACACTAACTCCAAATAGGGCATACGTCACCTTACCGCCAGAGTGTAGGAAAACCACCTCAGCCTTAAACTACTGTTAACCTACAGGCGTGCATTTGATCTTTGCGATCCAACTAGAACATAACGTGCAATAAGCATTTTTGATCGCTGGCTTGTCTAAATGCAGATAAAACGATAGCTGGAATTGACATCTCTACTTTAAGTGAAAGAGTCTTAGATTTCCAACTAATATCAGTAAGTTCAGCCGTAAAGCGTAAGTCTGTGTGACAAAGGAATCTCATTTCAGCAGCCTCTAATCTGTACCGATATCTATTCTGCTTTGGTCAAAAAGAAATCCAAATTGCAGTATGACTAAACCTGTGTCTGAAAAAGAAAGCTCAGAACAGAGTTGTATATATGTAGACCTGGGTGATGCTCCCCTTTCTACAATGTAAAGGCCTTACAAATTATTGTTAGATTGATGTAATTCACCTAAATTTTAGCTGCATCTACAAGCAGAGAGCTACCTAGCGATCAAAACTGTTTACTCGCTGAAAAGTCAGCATTTATGCATGAGAGGGACGTAACTATAGATGCTTAGACAACCTTTGACTTACAGCAAATCTATTTCCTTACTCGGTAAACAAATAGAATAAGTTGTGTAAAGTAAAGAGAAGAGTTACATGAGTAAAATTAGCAAATGCCAAAACAGTCGCATTTTACTTAATGTAACATCAAGTTCTCGAAAGACTTAAAGTATAGGCGCCCCCTTTTAACCCGTTAAAAGGTGCAGACACTTTTCAGGGACTGTTGAATTGTTCTGACATACTCTAGTTCCCATGACAACAACTTGTCACAGGAAGTGCTAACTTGTGACGTCACTTTGTAAACAAACCAGCCTAGGTGGCTAAGCTACCCTAACCTAGTATCCATCCAACTTTAGGCTAAGCTAACTTAACCTAGCATCCTTCCAGCCTTAAGCTAAGTTAGCCTAACCTAGCATCCATCCAACTTAGGCTAAGCTAACCTAACATAGCATCCATCCAGCGTAGGCTAAGCTAAATAATAACTTCCACAGTTAGAAGTTAGCATCATTTACTTGAACCCTTAATCACAGTGCAAAGTATTCTAGAATACTTTCCTTAACACCAGTTAGGATTTCTAATTCACTTCCCGTGTTTGCAACTCTTCTTAGCTAAAGTTCACCTTCACTAGTTTAGGCATAGTCCTTGCTAACCGTCGAAGGCTAACTTTGCAGATGCCCTGTTAATTAAACATAAGTTTGACTACATGTAAACTGTGTAGCTAGAGAAGAATTCATATAGCAATAGGAATTTTCATCACTAATGCCACTGATTATTCTCGCCTTCAGATCATTCCCGTTGTTTTGATCATTTTATTCCCTTTTGCTTTTAATTTTAATTTGTTTTTGTTCTTTGTTAACTCTTTCATTTCTTTGACTTTGATAATAATAGCAGTCAGCTATTCCCTTGGCTATTCAGTCATCTATATGATTTAATTTCATTTCCTCTCTTGTTCAAATGTGGTTCCATTCCCCATAGGGCCCAGAAAGGAAACAGAGACACCCTTATTTGTTATTTTGGCGTAGTTTCAACCAGTGTACTCATTTTGTGACCATGCAACACAAGTAATTTCAACAATTTACTAGGGCACAACTATGGTCCAGAGGATTGATAATACGCATAATTCAAATAGGAAAGCTGTCCTTTTCCCCCTATCATTCACTTTGTCAAGCCGTAGTGAACCACTAGTTCAGCCAGAGAAATAATTTAGTCAAAAGAACCATCTTAAGTCATTTATTTCATCTCGGCTATGCCCCTTCCAGGAAATACTCTCGGAACCACATACATCTTAGCCTCCTAAGATCCACAGCTAAGATAAGATACAAGACACATTTCACTAGCTAGCTACACGTGAAACACCTAGCTTTATGCTACAGACCTAGCGAACCAGTTAAACCGTGGTTCTGAACTTTTAGGGTCATGCATGCGTCTCTCACCACAAGTATGACAAAATGTCACAGAGCCCCTGCTTCACCTGACCTTAACCTTCCAGCTTACCAAAGACTATGACAAAACAATGGACAATATGAGAAACCACCTCTCAGACCCCTCCAACCACCCAAGCACGCCGTCTGCAACCACCGATAACCGGTGCCCCAGACAACTGCAGGTCACCAAACCAAGATGCGTGCACAGGACAACATTCTACGTTATGCACCTGATGCCATCACAGCGCCAAGGCTTGTGGTGCCACAAAGCAGAAGGGGGGTCATGCCAATGTATGCCCATGACGCATCACGTGCTGCACACTGCAGCACCAGAACCACTTACAAGACACCGAAGCAAGTGACACACCGTTGTCCTTGAAGCGAAAAGACTGTCCTAGCCAAAGAAGGACGACACTCGCTGAAATGTTTCCTACCTTTCTCTCTCTTCTTTTTGCCTTTACCAGGATGCTGCCGTGGTTTGCCATTCTGAGCCTTCAGCCAACCAGAGGGCAGCCGCAAACGGACAGCATCTCACCGGGTCCGGCATCAGGCATCGTCCTAAAAGAACAAATGGGATTCCTGATAACCAACTGCCGCACACACACCCAGAAAGTGTATGTTCAAGTGGACCCCCGCAACGTGTACCTAAAACCCTACCCCAGCACAGTAGCCCAATTCAGCTGGGCCAGTGCCCGATGGACAGAGGACTCCCTCGCTCACGCTGAGGCCAATGTTGAGCACATGCTCAACCAACTTGATAAAACGACTGTCACACAAGCGGACTTAAGTGGACACAACCGCCGTGCCAAACGGATCCTAGGAGCTTTGCTCAGAGCCGCCGCTGCTGTCGGAACTCTGTTTAACGTTGACATATCCAGTGTCAACGCAGTGAACCTAGCCACCGTGAGACGGCATGTGACTGAAATTCAAACTGAGATCCCACTGCTAAAAGAGCAACTTACGACACAGAGTGCCTCCCTGCAATCACCCACAAGACATTTAAGGGAACAGTGGTAATTCTCAACACTCACAGCGTTCTGCTGAACCAGACAGTGAACTCCACGAAACAGCTATTTACTGTCTCCCAGAATGACTTTGCTCAAACTCAGCTGGTCACAGCCCGGATGACAGACCTGCTGCGGGAGGTGAGCTCCTCCATTGACAGCCTAGCCATGGGTAGAATTCCACCGTACCTGATACCCTTAAGCCTGGTGCAAACCATGCTGGCTCCTGCCATCACCACGCCAACTGACCCTCTACAAGCACACCTTACCTACTCTCTGGGTAACGCCATCCCACTCCGCGTCGACTCCGAGCAGAGGAAAGTGGGTTTTCTCCTGAACCTACCCATCATAGAGTCAAGCCGACTCTACCAAGTAAAAGACATTGTCAAGGTCGGATTTTTGAAAAGTGACACTCACATCAAGATTCGCACTCTAGACGTGGTGGCCTACCACGACAGCAACACACAGCTGTACCTGGCCCCGAACCTGCACATGTGCACATTGACCAAAGACACTCACTATCTCTGCCTTAACAGACCCTTCCTCAGAGACAACACTGACGGAATCTGCAGGCTGCAGATCAGCGACACCCGCTGCCCTGCCGAAGCAAAGCCTCGCACTCAAGGCATCGAGACCCAAGCAGAGATTGTAGGTGACAGGTGGCTCGCTAACACTCCTGTGGGCACAGCTGAACTCACGGCACCATCCTTCACCTGGACGACCTAGCCCTGTACCACCTTCCGAGTGAAGAATACCAATCCGAACTGGAAAAATGGATTGAGGAAGGGGGGGGGGGGGGGGGGGGTCACAGATCATAGACATTGCTGCCCTTGACACAGCCTTACAAGCATTGTCCAGATTGCCCACCCTGAACACTTCACCTGTTGTTCAAGCATGGTCCGCCGCTGACACGGCACTTTGCATTTCGACAATCATCAGCCACACCCTAACCCTGGGTTTGGCCTACGTCCTGTACCGACGACTCAACGAGATGAGAGCCTCAACAGCCAGGCTCACCCAAGCCATGTCCGGAGGGTTCCGTAGGGGCCCTCGGAAAGAAGACTCCCCACTAGAGAACGCGGAAAACCTCATAGAGCTGAGCCCTCAGCCCTAACCATCATCTGCAGCGTCCAACCTCCATGATTTACCTGCCACCTGACCAATGCGGTCGTGATGGTTCAACGAGGCCCACCCACACGGGTCCTGCCGAACCATCAAGGGGGGACTGTAGCAATAATCAGATGATCAGCGCAATCATGTGGTTTTAATCAACTAAGTCTCCAATTAAGTAAACACTCCTGTTTCTTTCACAATCTGAAGAATGGAGATGTCATGAGACTTTTTAAGTTACTGATTCACACACAAGCAAATGGCGATGGGACTTAATTAAATGACCGATGCCAGAAGTGCCCCCGTGGCGTTTTTCGCTGATAAGTAATCACAGGGTCCTCTGTCTTACCACATGTGACCCAACAGGAGCGCCTCTCTGGCCGGAGATCCCGTGGTGTCCCCTCTTCAGGACACCTCACAAACACAGACAACCTTGTGTGATGAACCACACTGGTCATTGTAACCAGACTTAAAACTCATCAATTCAAAGAATACGCACACACATATCATTGCCCGGGAGGGGGGTGAGCAAAAGTTCACCACATCTTCACCAACGAATGACCCAGCCACGTTCACAGTACACACACACACACACACACACACACACACACACACACACAAGGACTTTTTCTCCAATCTCCTCAATTGAGAGACTTGTACTATGATATATTCGATATGTTTTTATGTTTGCCCATGTTCCACTGGGGTTAGATGTGATCGTATTATAATTCTAAATGAACAGAGGTGCTTTTAGATGCATGTTTAATGTAACTGTGTTTTCCTATAATGTTTGTATGTCGTTCTTCACACCTTTAGAATCCTCTTGATCTGACCAAACCATATATATATGGGTGCAAACCGTAAAATGTATGTTACTATGTTTTATCATCTCTGGAGTAAAATTGAACGCATTTTTACATCACGGTCATGAAACATGCAAAGTCGATCTCGAGGGAACAAAGGAACACTTATCCGCACACTTTCCTCCCAGCTGATTGGTGCATTCACGCCAGAGGAGGCGTAAACAGAAGTGTCTTTAAAGAAGACCACCAAGCACCTCATCTTTAGTTTGGTTTTGTTTGGGGATCTTTGAGGAGTAGTGAGAAGTAAGGAGGGGGGAGAAAGAACTGCATCTTTGGGAGAACTCCCTTCTTCGAGGGAACTTCGACCTTTGACTGGACTCTTCCCTCTCCTTCGATCCGATGTAACCATCATACTCGTGATCCCCGCCCTGGGGGATCTTTCCTCTTCTTTTCTTTTGTTTAAGTTTGTTTTTCCTTTGTTCATTTCACCAGAAATGAACTTAGTCTGAATTATTTATTTGGTAATTTACGTCAAAGACCTTTAAGCCTTCTTTGAAACTGCGCGCTCCAGACCGCAGCAAACCACGTGACGCTCCAACGGAACACACAAAGACCAGCAGCTCACACACGCCGCAGGGCTCAGACACCTGAGAACTATATGCAAGTATATTTGAGTTACCAAGATTTTAGAGCATTAAGACTGTTTTTTCCGTGTTGTCTCTTAAAGGTTTAAATGTCCAGGTGAATTTTGCCAAGCTGTGATCCTACGGATCTCTCTCTCTCTTCCCAACTCTCTCTCCCTCTCATTTTTATCTTTCTCTCTCATCCTATTTTAATTCGTGTTTGTAATGTTTTTCGTTTTGTTTGTTTCGGGTGTATATACATATATTCTGTGTGAATTGTAGTTCGATGTATTATTAGTCCAACTATTAAAACCATTATATTCTTGATTGCCTTCTGTCTAAAATGCTCATTTTACAGAGTCAATGAAATTTCGATCATAGCTACAAAGCTTTCATTATTGACTACGTTGCGTAGTCTAATTTTATAAACACAGGAAAATTAATGTTCACGGCCAGAAAATTGATATTTCTTGGAGTTTATAAGAAGGGATAACTTTGTTGAGAAGTTGATAAGTTAATCTTACGGCCGTTTGCTGGACAAACAGTTCGATAGCTAAATTAACTCCCTTAAAGGTTATCTCATATAATCGATCTGAAAATGGACCATTGACATATGAATGAGGAATTATAATTCGTTGTGATTGATCATTCGTGTGTACAATCAATCTATTTTCAACTTCGATAATTTAACTGTAATATGCAATATATTAATCATATTCATGATTAATTATTAAAATTCCCTATATATAATTTGAGCTAATTTAATGTAAAACTAAATGTTGTTACAATATATATTTTTTTCTTTTGTAATTGTGACTTTATATCTCACTTTATATAAAACTCTACTTTAATTCAGGTTGCATGAAGATTGAAACTTGCAATTCAGCCAGCTCTTGCTATGTTTGTGAGCAATATATATCAAACGGTCAGTGGAAGGTCTTTGGGTAGTCCACGGGCGTCCTGAGGCTGACAATAACTCATACAGGTGCACAACCCAGGATGCAGACAAGATTGAGGGCAATCGTCAGATAAATAAAAGCAGACGGTACTTATGATGCTCTTCAATGGCTATTTGATGCCTGTCATAACAGAGTGAGAATTGTCCCTCAGCTGGGCCATTCAACAGGTGCGTAAATTGCCTTGTGTCCCAAGAGAGCGCACTGGATCTGATTGCGCCGTCGGTGTACATAATTGAAGCCTCTTGCTACCATGTGTTAGGTCCCATATAACAAGGATTTGAGGCAAGGGTGGGTAATGAATGCATTTCAAGAGTCCACACAGAGAGCTTGCTTCTCTCTCATCACCGAGCATGAGGTCTATGATGCACCTGATTCCAATTTCTCTGATTTTACAAACCATAGGACGCAGAACCAAAATTGATGACAGCATTTTAAATATGACTTCTATTTCAGTTGTTTCAAGTACAGGAGTAGATGTCTAGTTTAAAACATTTAATGTACTTAGAATGTACTTAGAAATGTGTCTTGAATGTTTGTTTATGGTTCAGAAAAATGCTTATACCATTTTAAAGATAGGTTTCAATATAATGAACAAAACTCCAAAAAGCTTTAGTATTTTTTTTTTGTTCTTCGAGAAAATATTTTTTTCCTCATTTATAATATTATTACAGTTTACAGACTTTATGCACCCTGAAAATATCTAATTGAATTTAAATTCAGAAATTTATAACCGACGTGTGATTTGATTAATGTTTGATTAATCCACTGAATAAAATACTTCAAAAACAAAAGGTACTCAATCTAACTTTAATATTTTCCCTTTTTATTTTGAATTTGATGGACCTCTGAATGTGTGGTGCATATTTTGGCTCTCTCATCACATATTCTATGCATAAAAAAGTGCAGCTTGCTCATCTTTAACTGTTTCTAACAATTCTTGCTTTGTTTTATGCATTAATCCATGTTTCATTGTCGAAACAACATGTAAATAATGTAAAGCTGTTATTTCTACTGAGAGCCACACAGATGCTATGTTGCATACATAGTGCAGAATTGCACAAAGTTGTCAGTTCTTTTTATATTTCTATAATTTTTATATTTCTATAAAAGCATAATGTATGCTACGGACCGCCATGGTGAACGCGATATCACGGAGTAGCATGTTCCTAGATCAACATCCATTTTGATCCTGTAACAACATTCTAATCGACTAATCAGATATGAGGGACAAGTTTACAGTTGATGCCAAGTTTAGAATTTACAACAAGGTTTAAGGGCTTCCACGTGATTCTTTTTCCCCAATCACTTTCCTCTGATTTTAAGGGTTAAGTTTATGGGTAGTGATAGGGTTAGGACTATGTTTTTGAACAGGAATGCTGTTCCAGGATCAACAAAAGATGATGATTCAGGAACATGTCTTACTTGGCAAAATCACAACAACCGTACTGGGGTGCGTTTCCCGTACAACGATGTAACTCGCTGTTTCACTATCATAGTACGATGCATCGTTAGAGAAATCAACTAGCTAGTCACGACTGTTTCCCGAAACCCACTGTCGCAAAGTATCGTTCAACCACGATGGTTTCGCACGGGGTGGAATAATAACTACTTTTAATGAAACTGTTTGAGATCCAGTTAATGCTAGATTTGTTAATATAAATTACAGACATGTCATCTGAGGACTATTTGTAATTGTTCTCAGTTGTTTTGCTTTATTACCAGACTCAATATTTGGCTCGTTCTTACATAGTAGAGCACGTTCGCACATGTGCACTCTTCAAACACGTTACTTTAAATCTTTTGACAAACTAAAAGATGTAAATGACATTTGTATGTATTCTAAATAAAAGGCACCGGTTGAATGTCAGCTTGCTTATTTTGCTCAAGATAAGGATTTATTACCTCCAAATGTGCTGCAATATAGAAACGATGCCTCTAACCACAGGTCGAGAGCTGTCGTTCAAACCACACAACTTTGCGATGCTGTTTGCGAATGTTCGCTGGAACGATGGTTTCGGGAAACACAGACTCGTTGAACTATGCTGATAACGACGGAACTTGCGACCATAGTTGGCTAACGATGCTTTCGGGAAACGCACCCCTGGTTAGTAGTGGTCAAGCCAATGGATAACAGCTTCACTAGAGATGTATAGCAAGCCTAGTGGGGAAAACTGCACACTAGTATTTTCAGGAGGAAACTCATGCACTCTAACCTCTCTAACATCAAGGGCATACACTGAATCAGACTATTAACTTTTATCTCTGTCTTGATAATATTCCAGATACAATTTCTCTGAAAGCAAGCTAGTTGTTATTTAGTATTCAATGTTTCTTCAACACAAATGATGTCTCGTATCTTTTACATCAACTGCTCTTGCTATATCTGAGGCTTCTGAACTCCACACTTGTTGTGATGCAGCCTCACATTCATAATTCCTTCCTTGCATGACAGACCTTGAGCTCAGATTTGCAAGGTACAAATCTAGCCAAGCGTTGTCGTAGATCGATGTCTCAATGTGTCCTTCTCCTTCTTGCTCATGTCCCTCTGGACCCCAAAGGAGAGCCAAAGCCTCTTGTAAAAAGAGAGAGAAGTGTATTGTAAACAGGGAGCTTGCATGAACAAAAAAAAAGAAAGATTGAGAAACGGTGGCAATAAGGTGAGCAGGTGAGCTTAACAGAAAAAAAAAAGCATTGGGAATGTGTTTAAGCTGCATTGTAAGTAATTTATTTCAAAAAGAAAAAAAAAGAAGTTTTAAGTCTTATCGGTTACTGTGGCATCATAAAAAAAGCTTCTTTCACCATCTTTGATCCTGAAACCTCTTGAAAAGGACTTGAAGAATCTAAAGTTCAATACTAGTAGCCTTTTTGTTCTTTTCTTTTTAGTGGTGTCTGGAATACTCATGGTGACCTTAAGGTGGTCATATAATGAGAAATATGATTTTCCTTGATCGGTTAAAACAGGTTTGTCAACGCTAAAGGTCAAGATATATAAAAATGATATTGGTCCACAACTGAGGAATTGAACGAAATCCATAATCTGAACATTGGGCATAACTTTACCTATATCACAACCAAATCTCATTACCTCAATTAGCGCATGAATTCTATATACTCTTATCTATTTCGTAGTGCTTTATCAGGTATTCGAAAACCTCCAGATTTCAACTTGTGAATCTCCACTCAATAAGAATGGTATATTAATTCTAGGATTAGTGTTGCATGATGTTACTGTGATCCATTTACTTTTTGTTCATTTAGCAGACGGTTTAATTCAAATCACTTTGTTTTATGTAGTCACATGAAATTAAAATAAAATAATAACAGAACAGAAACTGTAATGGGATTATGGAAATGTAAAGAGTAATCCCCAGGAAAAAGTCATCTGACACTGCTCACAGTGCTCAGCAACAGCTGTGAATGAAAAGAGATAATGTGAACACATAAACCATAACCCAAAGACAGTAAAAGTATCAGATGCTCTCACTCAACATGTTTTACGTTGGCATAATTAGGGCTGTCAGTTGATTCCAAATGCAATCAAGTTATGTATCGTATGTACGTTCAAATCGTTCATTGTTGGCATATGTACACATAGAGACTGGCCATTGTGTCAAATTTAGTGTAGCATTTTTGATGATGTATAAGTTAAACGTAAACCATTCAGATTAATAAAGCCAAGACACATGTGATCTATTTTTTTCTGCATTTCACAGCTCAAACTCCCTCTCCCATTGACCAAAACCATTTTTGCAAACAAGCCGATAACAGCAATAACAGCTTTTCCACTAATCCATGACAACATTTACATGACCCACCACTTTTTAGTGTTCATCAGTCACGATGAACTATTAAGGAGGAAGTAGGATGGATGCTATTTTTCTGAAGCAGCAAATGCACAAGACTTTTACTCCGGTTGATGATATGTGAAAGGTCTTTAAAAGATGCTGTTCAGAACAGAGGCCTAAAAACCTGCAGCACGTGAGTCGCTTTTCAAAATGTTAGAAACAAAAGACTGAAATGTATTTTTAGACGACCCATGATCATTTCATGTTTATGCAACAGTTTTTGTGGCACATATTAGTGTGGCATGTTTGAGAGCTTTTTGCAATAATGAAATGCAATTGAAGGATGGGGCTGCATCAACTATATTAGAAATGACAGCAAAACCCACAGTAACTCACTGCCAATGTGATAAGGTTGTTCAGTCTTAACAGGGGTCATTTACACAATCTTGACTAGCATTATAAATGGTCTGACCACCTTAGTTCATGACCCCCTTTAATAATGACACAGTAGTATTGAACTGTATGTCATGGTCAAGCTGCCATTATTCTATAAGCTTTTATCTCTAAATGGCTTTCAAACAACGCATGATGAATTTCAATGACATCTCAAATAGTGAGTCCTGTCTATTTCAATCAAGTAAGTAAATAATGATTTAAGTAAAACTTTTATCTGATATTTGTTCATCTCTGGCCTATAAATTTAATTAAACTTGTTCTGCAAGTCTACAGTACAAGGTGATGTAACATTTTACTTGCGTTTGATCTTAATTTAACATGTCACCCAAAGAAATGTTTAATCTGTGATCTGTGAACTCAACTGGATCTCTGTAAACTACAATTAATTTGTAATGTCCAATAAATGCCCAGGAAAACCATATGGCTCCCTTTTATTCTTTAAATTCGGCTCCATCTGTTGAGGATGATGAAAAGGGGTTCTGTTGGTACATAACATGTCCTTTTAAAGTGTTCAGTTTCTCATTTGAAATGAAAGCTAAATCACCATTTAATAGAAATATGGACATCCACTCTCAATAGAATGGTGAACAGATGTTACATAGATAAGTACAATTCTCAATTTTAATTAATCTCAAGTTGAAGATTCATATTTTGTAAATAAAGTTGTAATTTCTGTGTTTGTTTGTTTGTTTTTGCGCAAACAAAGCACTTCTGTTGCTTCATAAAACTGATGTTAAACTACTTGAGTCACAGGATTTAATTTTGCAGGCCCAGTTCCACAAATAGGGCTTAGATTAAGCCAGGATTAGGTCTTAGTTAAATTAGGGCATTTAAGCAGCTTTTATAAACGTGCCTTAGAAAAAAAAAAAAAATTACTGGTGTGCAACTTGAGACAATGGCACTGACATATTTTAAGGTATGTATGTGCAAGTTGCTTTCAGTTAAAACAGCTCAAACATGCATTTTAGTCCAGGACTGGGCTTAAGCCTTGTCTGTGAAACCGGTGAAATGTATTAATTAATTTGTTTTTTTTTTCCTGCCCAGAAAGTAGCATGTTTGAAATGAAAATACATTCACATATAGTGGAAAAAAGTGTCTAAAAAATTACAAAGTTCTAAAACAGTTTGCATGCAATGACTATACCACTATACCGACTTACTGCTGTCTCACCTTCCTCATATATGGATGACCGTATGATGAACAAACATTTAAACTTCCTCAGAGCCTCACTCACTTGCAGTGAGGCATCACACGTCTCACATTCCACTAGTTCATCCACAGATGCACACTTATCATTTCTGCCCTAAAATTACAACTTAAAACGACAAGAATATACACTCAAGGGGTTTATATGTTTAATCTAGGGGACATATACCTTACTGGTTGCCAGGAGGCTATGAGAGCAAATTAGGAATTCATAAGGTAGTCCTTCATTTCATTATTCACCTCATGCCAAAACCCTGCTTGTTCTGTGGAACACAAAAGGTGAATTTTTAAATAAACTTAGCCACCCTTGCCGATATAATGAAAGTGAATGGGAAACGGGGTTGTAAAGCTCCAAAATAACAATGGAGTACTTATACAGGTATACAGGTAATAAACATCTGAATTATTCATTTATAAATCAGGATCTCAATGATCTGTTTGCAATGTTAAACAGCCCAGAATGTATGAAATATAATTGTAAGTGTTTCCTGGAATGCATTTTAGCAGTGAAGCATCAAAAAGTCAACAATGAGAAAAAACAAAGGATAACTGTAATGTGCAGGCAGAGAACGCAGGCAGAGATGTGGATCTAGGTGCAAGATCATTTAATAAATAAAGCAAACAAAAACAAAAACACAGAACACTAGGAACAGAACATACATCAAACAGCAACTGACAAAGTAACAAGACGTATACAGGCTACACACCAGGGAAACAAGGTTAAGAAGATAACAAAGGGGAGTGGCTAATAGGAAACAAGAAAGACCACACATAAAGCACAGGAACCCCTTCAACATAAAAGTCCAAGGGCAGACAGAGCACATGTGACACTAAAAATGGTGAGAAAACCAAGATTAGCTTGATGAATTGAGATCCTTCGAACTTCAGAGCCATTTACTGTTTACAAGTTAAAAATAAATCAGAGGAATCCAATCCCATCTGGATAGAAATGTCAGTGATTGTGATGTTATTCATTTCCATATTGCTTATCTTTGTTTATTTTTATCTTTGTCAAGTACCGTAACCAACTTTTTTTTTTCATGCTGATTCTCCACAAGGTGGCTTTTTGATATAAAATTAACACAATTAAATCAGTAAAATCTCAGAAACAGCTCAGAATGTAAACTATAAGCATTGTCAGGTAAAAATCATTGATATCTTGTCATTTCTTTAAAATGTTAAAGTCATTGGCAAATTGATTTATAGGCCCATGCCACCCATGCCTAAATCTGCCACTGTTCTTTAAGTACACTAAATGATTTTTTATTGCATTAATATTATATTATCTACAATGCAGCATGCAGCACAGTTTTTTAAAAAATAAATAAGTTATGAAGTACACTACAAATGCACATTCAATACAATTAAGGGCACTTCTTTTTCATAAGGGGTCCCTTATGGGAAACTGTGTTGCATATTCATGTGTATGTCAATCCATAAATCCGCAAGAAATATGAATGTATGCTTGTTTTAGTAATAACTGTGTACATCTGTACTTGCGAAGATTAGCAATGAATAACACACTTCTATATAAGCTATTGCATAACTTTGGAAGACTTTGAAAAGCGCACCACTCGTATGGACTACTTTTATTGTATTGTCTCCACTCTTTAGTATTCCATCATATTTGAGTCCCATAGAAAAAAAAAAAGTGAGTCATGCAGGTTTAAAGCAACATGAGGATAAGGGTGTAAATGATTACTTTAATTTCAAACGTGCAGAAATAGGTTGTAATTTCACATAATTCAGTGCTTCAGTGCAAATCTCACCACAGGACCCTACTGTCAGGAAAGGGCATGTAGCAAAAAGTAAACATGGACATCTTCACTGTAGGGAACACTTTTAGTCTAAACCTCATACTGCTCTCGTTTTACATCTAATGGAAACATGTCTTCCAGTGTTTCTCTTTTGTGCTCACTGCTTTCCAAGGTGGACAAAGGGATTCCTGATAGGCTAAGTCAGTGGCTTCCATAATTGCTCCCAGTTTTTGGTGGACTGTTGCCCAGGGAACAGGTGCTTAACGCTTCGAGGCATTTTGGCCAGTGTAGACAGGAGCGAAGAGATTCCCTGGACTCTAATATCCTGCTGTTGTGTCAAACAGCCCTGCGGGGTGAGTGATGATACGCTAAAGATTTCCTGGCAAGGTGATCGAACTGGCATCCTCCTTATTTGTCAACAGGAAAGAGAAAGAAGATCTTAGAATTGACGTTGTCCCCTCAGCTCAGCCACATGGAAACCTGCTGTTTTGAAGCAATTTGTAACAGTTTAAGCCATTTCTTTTGGCTCAGAGATTGTGCCTTCGAGGCAGTGATTATGCTTTGTAAATAGTCGTTTATAAAGTCAGACTTTCAAGGAGAAGTAGGCTAATTGGCTTGTTCAGAAACTCCAGGAACATGGAATCTCCACTAACCACTTGCCCAAAATGACATCCACACTCAGTACGCCTCTTTTGAAAAACGGCAAATCTGTGTTCTTTGTGTTTGAATATTCCTTTCTGGCCTGAACGTTAATAGTAATTGTCTGCCCCAATTTTTCCCCGGTAAAATAACAATACTGTAGCTTTTGATGTTTGCATGGGCACAAATCTAATAATACATTCACAGTGACAGTCACAGTGATTGGTATTGGAAGTGAAAAATTACATATTTACAGCCAGACAAAACAGGACAATTATAATGAATCTCTTCATCGCGGTTGAACATACTTGAAACTCACAAGCCTGTGACTTTATCCTTTCGAGTGCAAATTTTTGTGAGATTGGTGCCACCTTATTAAGTTATTCCCAAATGTGCCTCTGCCATTACAATAAATGCATTGAAAGACTGCTTTGCTTGTTGAAAAACTTTTAAGTGGAAATGTCATGTGCATTGGTAATCAGCACATTAAAAGACTATTAGTTCTGTGTGTGATAACTTTCTCTGAATTCTAGACATTTGATGAGTAAAAGTACAACCTAACATATGGATGATATATTCACCACCTGTAGTAACCGATATTGTGGAGTAAATGGCTAAAAGAAAAGCTTTTTTGATAGTACACTTTAGACATTCTACTAACTATAAGTAACTTCGCAGCTACATCCCCGCAAACACCTTTACGTTGTGGCAACGTCTGTGGCACTTTGCATTTCTACTATGGCAACGTCGCTGTCTACGTGCTCGCAACATTGTAACAACGTAGAATTGTAAGACGCGACAGGGCTGTAGCAACGTTGCGCGACATTCAGCAACTGTGAGACGACGTTCTGACAATTTTTTTTATGCTAGATATAGAAATCCCCCATTTAGCATGTTGTGTTTTGAGGTTAATTTTTAATTAATCAGATGCTAGATAATTATATACTTTTAAAATATTGTTTATCCTTATTGTTATTTAATGGGCCTAACAGTAAATTAATTATAATCAACACCTGCAAGTGTACACTTTGAAGAGAAAAAAGGTTACGTTAATTCAACTATTTAAAACTGCATGGTCATCAAATTGCACTTCCAAAAGTCATACATTTGAAGAAAAAAACGAAATAAATGAATATACAAATGTATTTTAAGTATAATAAATAAAACATAAAAAGCAAAGGAAGATATGAAAAAAAATGTTCTGTACAGGGGAGTGTATCGAAAGCCGGGCGATAAAGGTCGGTAACCAGGAATCAGTCCAGGAAACATCAACAAACAAAAATGTTTTTTTCTCTGTGCGTTTCCAAAAAAGGAAAAAAAACATTAACGTGCAACAAGTACACGCTTATGTCGCTGTCTGCTCAAGGAGTGCTGAAATGTCAATTACGCTTCATTAAAGTCATTTTGGCTTAATTATGGCTTATAACTTTTGGTATAAAGTTAAAATATTTGCCATACCTGACCAGAAGATGTAAGAAATATAGCTAATGTTAGCATACACTGGTACTGTAATTTATACAAGAATAATCAGCTAACGTTATTCTGTCCCTTCAGTTCGACAAAACAAATAAATGTCACATTAGACAAGGAAGTTCTAGGTTGTGTTTGAATAATTACGTATCTTATTTAGCTGAGGTAAATTAAACGCAATCCTCACGTATCCTTGCTCTATGAAGACCGAGACAGCCCAATGAGCCCAACGGTCGGTTGAAATTTAAAAGGCTGATTCGCGCTTCAGAGCAGTGACGAGTACATGTGTCGTCCAGTGGTTGTCCAGACACGCTTGACCATGTTGTTAAAACGTTGTTAGAAGGCTGGGTAAGTTGTGCCAACGTTCTGTGTTTGCTGGGATGTCAACTAACTGTCATTAGAGGATCAGTAGACTGTCTGCTTAATATCTGCTAACACTTTATTTTGTTGGTCCCCCAACAGACATTACTGAATATAAGTAACTTGGCAACTACAAGAGAACTTATTCTCCTAACCCGAACCCGAACACCAAACCATAACCTACCAGTCTACTGACAGTCTACTACAGCCTACTAATACTCTAAGGAGAGTTAGATGACATGTAAAGATACTTATAGTTAGTATAATGTCTAGAGTGGACTATCGAAATAAAATGTAACCCTTGTTTGTTTGTTTTTTTATAGTGTGACAGTTTGAAAACAGTGTAGCTTTTCCAATAACAAACTACTTTTCGCAACAGGTAGCGGAGCAGCGTGATCAAATGCTACATTACTTTTTGCACAAGCAGCTTTACAGACAACTGAGCTGAGGAAATAATCACATTCACTTTCACTTTCTTAAACACACTTCCTCCCATATGCAGCGTAAAATAGATTTTTGTGAATCTTCTCTCTCATATGTAGTATATTTTAGTTTTATGTTACTGACGTTTCTAAACAAACAAAACCAATTCCCGTTGTCTAATTTTCCCAGTGTGCAAAATGTTAGTGTGGATGGCTCTTTCTGTGCTCAGCGTGGACATTATAAACAGTAACCTTAAACAGCACTCGTGACATGTTTTGTACAATCCGTTCAATTGAAAGGGCAAAGCAAGTTAATTGCAAACCAAATGACTGCATGCAAGTTCCTATCTTCATTGTAATTTACTAGTTATTTTCTTCTTGTAGAGTAATTACCCAGCCTGTGCGGTTGAAAGGGTACAGGTTTCTTCAATCTACTGATCTATGACTCCGACAGACAGCCTCATAAAGATGTGTGTGCTATTGATTTCTCTGTTTGTTTTTAATACTTATGCACAGTACTTAATTATGTTTAATGTAAGGATCCTGGTATGTTCTTCGTAAATTATCACCCATGCTGAACAGAATAGTGGGAAATTCATATACTCACCCTTAATACATTCCAAATGTGTGTTTCTTTCTTCTGTGAATTACACAGACACACATGCACACACAATCTTGTATATGTGGTTTTACAGGCGTAATGTTTTTTATACTGTACAAACTGTATCCTTACACTAACTCTACCTACCCATCACACAAAATTTGGCATTTTTGCATTTGCATTATATATATATATATATATATATGCATTATATATATATATATATATATATATATATATATATATATATATATATATAATATAGTTTGACATCTCTATAGAATAAACTGCAGATACCAGCTCTAATTTAGTAAACCTTCAGTAAACAGTGAACTCCATGTGTTCTCTGGAATCAAGGTAAGGTGATTACAGGACACCGAATGAGTGAAGCAATAACAGATTCACCATAAATAGTTGGTGTTTCAGACATCAGAGGCAACACACCTGAAGATGCATTTAAAGAAATGGAGTGCCGGGACCCGCAAAATTGGTGTCACTTTTCACTCGGAAATAGCCGACCGTCTAACTGTTATTCAAACACGTGCGATAAAACGCAGTGCCATTTCCTTTACAGTCACCATAACACCCGTTGTGATAAATCTAACCAGCACAACTCCCCATCTCTCTTACCTCCCCCTAAAGGAGAAACCTGTGTCTGTTGGAGGTTTTTTGTCATGAGAGATTTAGTCACTGCTCTCTGTGCTAATGCAGGTTTTCACCCATTCGTCACCCTGTCCCTTATCTCTACCTTACCAATGCTCAGTGGGATCTTTCTAAAACACAGATAATTCCAGGAAATGGCAGCCATCCCATGCGATTGTTAGGATTGGGGACGATAGATTTCACATCGGTGAAGGACACAGGCCGTCTGCTTTTCACCCCATTTATGGGTTTAGTAATTTAGAGAGCCGTACCGTTACCGATCACACTGTGACATAGCTTCTTCAAGGGCAAAGGGATGCATCGCGTCAAAGTTTGCCACAAGGACACAGACTGAAACAGAAGTCCGTTGTTAGCTATTGGTGTTAAATATACAATTCTACTCTTGTAGATTTCCGTCACGTGTGGTGGCTTTAGAGAGTGGTGGCTTTAGACGAGACCGGACAATGGAACCAGGAAAACTGAGGGCTTAAAAACACAGGGGATGATTAACTAAAACAGAACCAGTGTTAAACTTATTAAAACCAAGGAACTCACAAATCAGGAACCAAACAGAGAGAAAACAAAACCAAAATAGGCTACACGTGACAACTTGTGTGTAGACATGCACACAAAGAACACAATCTCAAACTAAATGATTTGCAAAGCATGAACATACGACCCATCACGCAAGTCAGCAGATGAAAGTATATACGATGGAGGAGTACACTTGTAGTGGAGTTCAATAATATAATATTAATGAAATAAAAGGACACTTGAGAGTATTTAAAGACACTTACATGACTATGTCTCTTGACACACTTAAAGTTCGATTCACTTGGTTCGTTTGATCTGGACCAAAAAAAAACATTTATTCCTGGTCTGTATTGGCATTTTAACACAGGCATAGGGAAATGTTCACAACCTGATTGGTCGGCTTTTATTACATATATTTCGCGATGGAACTTCCTGAACATCCAAAACAATGCTGTGTTCTGGGCTAAATGCGCTTGTTTTATGTGCGTAGCCCTACGTATGATGGTATTTTGACCAGCTGAGAACTCGTGAAGAGCTTATAAAATGTGTAAAGGGGTCAAAACAGCGTCAGACTTAGACTTAGAGACTTAGACTTCTCTTTATTAATCCTTTGGGATGACTCCCGCAAGGAAATTGAAAATTCCAGCAGCAGTTTTAGCAAGGAGGAAGGAGAATAGTAGATACAAAAAGTACAAAATAGTCAGAATATCAACAAAAAAGACCATAAATTATTTTAAAAAGTGTCAGTGTTGAGTCCAGTGTTAAAGTGATAAAGTGACCAGGTATTAATGTAAGTCCAAGTGTGTATGTATGTGTGTATGCATGTATTGTCTGTATCGTCCTCTCTACCCTATTTGCTCCTCCCCCCAAGTGAGGTGTTGTAGAGTCTGATGGCATGAGGGACAAAGGAGTGCTTGAGTCTGTTAGTCCGGCACTTGGGAAGGAGCAGCGTTCCACTGACCCGGCTCCTCTGGGTGCTGATGATGGTGTGCAGAGGGTGGCTGGCATTGTCAATAATGTCCAGCAGTTTGTCCAGTGTCCTCCTCTCTGCCACCATCACCAGTGAGTCCAGCTTCATGCCGATCACAGAGCCGGCCCGCCTGATCAGTTTATCCAGCCTGTTGGTGTCCTTCTTGGATATGCTGCCCCCCAGCACACCACAGTGTAGAAGAGGACACTGGTAACCACAGACTGGTAAAACATGCACAGCAGTTTGCTACAGATGTTAAAGGAGCGCAGTCTCCTCAGGAAGTGCAGCCTGCTCTGTGTCTTCCTGTACAGATGGCTCGTGTGTGTTGTCCAGTCCAGTTTGTTATCCAGCCACAGTCCGAGGTATTTGTAGCCTATGATTTGATAGGAATTCAGATTTTGATCAGGAACCCCCCCGTCACACAAACGAAGCTCTGCTGCGAGGAGACGCAGTTCTGACGCCTGTACTGAATTGTGATGGGCAACATCGCGACTATGATGAGAGAAAACAGGTTTACTTGAGCATTCTGTCCTTTTCAGGGTCGCATCTTGTGTCAGCACATTTTTCACAAGGGAATACTTGTCTTATTATAATTTTTATTATAAATTAATACTGCAATGGCACCTTTAAACAAATGTGATACACAGAATAATCTGCTATGATATTGTAATGATATGATATGAGTAATTATATGCAGTAATTTCATCTGATTTATCCCACAGCTAAATTGATTGTATCATTACAACATCTGGCTGACTTAAGAATTCCAAAGGACAGAAAACATTCTTCAAATGTAGAACATTTACAAACAAATAAGCAGGTGTTCACTATTGTTTTCCCGCATCTCTCAACAGCACAGCGAAACCCAGAGACAAACTCACCATTTTTTCCCAGATCTTTTTCTCATTTCCTATCTGTTTATCTTATCAGTTGTAAATCCCCTAACACTCATCTGAGTAATCGAGACTATATTGTGTAATTTGATGCCCAATTAAAGTCTCCTTGCGAGCTTTAGATGGAAGTCTCCAACTGTTAACATGTAGAAAAAGTCTTCAAACGCTTTAGCTAAGAAACCGTCTTCCAGGGATATACATATCTGTAGCATAGAGTATATAGAGCCAACTTAATTTATTACAATAAAATTGCAATATTGAATGTTCCAGTTATGAATATGTATGGCAACTTATGAAATTAAATAAAAAAAGTGACACAGCTAACACATTAATGCACCTTTACCAGGCATGTGATCAGCTAAAGACAAAAAAGAAGGGAAACCTATCCCCCCATGTATTATTTTTATTACTGAAAATATTATTTTATTAAATGGATACAGAGATATCTTACTATTGCAATAATACATGCTATTTTACTGTAACATAAACATGTAATAATAATAATAATAATGTATTATATTATAATACAATCTATGTTATAATAAAAGTATGAACAGAACTGTTATAATTAATAATTATTATTATTAGTAGTAGTAGTATTGCATTTATTTAGCATAGTATAGTATTTGCAATGCATTGGTGTTTAGGAAACTGACAACTATAACTAAATTTCGTTTCCTAGAGGAGCAGAAATTACAAACTTCAGTTTTAATGAATTTGGTACCTGACTGCTTGATTAAAAATGTTATTTTATTTATCAAATTCATTGTCAACTATCCATCATACAAATCACCCTTATTTTGTATAGCCATTGCCCATAACAGACACAATCATTTAATTACACCTTTCAGTGTTTAATCACTGAAACTAAACCAACCTGATTACAGTTGAAACGCATAATTAATTAAACATTACTGAAAGGAACACTGCCCATAATTTTCTCTTCTGATCTCTAGAACTGATGAACAGATGTCCATTTCTGAATGCCATACATGCTGATGAAGTGTCACAAGGATTTTGTAATGGGCAAGTAAATGCATAAATGCAAATATTCCCCTTCGCAATTAATTGATTCTCTGCTCGTTTCGTGTGAAGGAATCCAAATCTGGAGTGTTATGGGATAATTTGACAGATAGAGGACTGGTCCTGACGAGAGCTTTATTAACGTGTGAGAGAGTGATGGCGCCACATCTTTGGCCGCTGAATGAAATGAGATGAAAATTGCTCTAGCCTGGGGGGAGCTTCAGGAGGGTCGTCTTCGTGCTGGGTGGGCAGCGTGAGAGTAAAGCTGGCATCCCGGTCCCGTCACATCCATCTCTGCCTCTCCCATGGGACTTCTAACCCCAGGCATTGTTTTAATCACCACAGAGGCATCTCCTTATCCTGCTTCCTACTTATTTTCCCCACCTGTCTCATGTCCCTGTCCCTTGTCACACATTAATCTGCATTTTTTATTTTTGTGTATTTTTGCATTTATCCCTCGCTGCCTGTGTTATCTTCTATCTATCTCTCTGCTTCAACTTGAGACGCGAGGCATCCCTGCAGAATGCCAGTTTAAATGCCATCTGAGAGCAGAGTGTCATGCTTTTTATGGGACATTTTGGCACCATCCATCAATCAATCCAAATAATATATAAAAACTGCACCAACGAACTGCACCTGAATGTGTTTGAAAAAGAGATCTTGAGTATAATTTATGTAAATATTATGGTTTCAAGCCAACTGTAGCATTTCATCCTTTGCATGTTCCTGGTAACAGTTTTGTATATAATATATTTCTCATAACTTGTTTACAAATAAATTGGCTTTGGATATCAGCCTGCATTCTTTGCATCTCTTTCAATGCTTCCACAGAAAATGCTGCTCTTTGTGAAATGCTATGTTGGTCAATCTAAAGACATGACTCAATAACACAGTAAATTGCAGTTGCTGAGCCCATACCTAGCAGTGGTAAACAGCGTTAGTACTCAAAGTGGTACTTATTTTAACGACACTAACGTACCGAGGTTCAGATCCAAAAGATGAAAAGGAACCCATAGGGAAAGTGAAATGGAGTTTGGATTTGGACCAAGACATTGTGAAAACAGCCTAAATGAAATGACTATCAAACCAAACCAAAAATCTATCTATGGTTTTGTTTTATCTATGGATATGCTATTTGTGTATGCCAAAAAACATTGAAATACTTGTTGCGATTCAAGCCAAAAATCATGATTCAGTGTTTTGCATTTAAATTGCTCTTATATTGCACTATGAAAAAAGTTATTTGAATGCTTCACTAACCTAATGTAGTGATACAAGTACAGAAGTGGAGAAGATCAGACGACTGAGAAACAGTTGAATCTTGAAAGAAAAAGGCAAGATGGCTTTAGTAGTGAATTTCGGAATGTATGCGCCCTTGAAACTTTTTCTTGCTCATTTTATATATGTAATGGCTGTTTTTTCAGGGAGTTGAAGTGTGAGGGTGTCTGAAGGCTGAGTGGAATGGATTTGGGGTTCTTACAGACCACAGCGTTCCTTATTGATCTGCTCTTAATGTTAGAAAGAAATAGAAAAATTTAAGTCCAAGAGAACTAGAAAAAGTTGAAGTAAGATCGAAACAAAGAAGAGAAATTATTAAGTGAGTTAACAACTGGAATGGCCAATATCTGTTTGAACTTTGAGCCTCTTTGAGCCTTCTCATCAATGCGCTGCAAACAGAACTTACCAAACTCTGAAGGATGTTTACACGCACCATTTTCAATTAAAAAACTTTTTGTATGCATTTTGGCTGGTCATTTACAGGACAACAGCAATTTTGGAGCCTGAAAATGCAAACTTTTAAAAACTGATGTTTTTGTTAATGATACTGTTATTGTCTCTGTGTAAACTAAAAAAACCTAAATTTTGTGCAAACAGTGACGTCATGGGCATGCATGTAACATGTTCAGTCTATAGCTGCGTAGTGTTTCTTTACAAAGTGACATCGCCAACTACTGGCCTGGCAGCAGAATACAGTTTTTAGGAGAAGGTTGTCTGTACATGAAAAATGCAAAGGAAACTCTTTTCAGTTTTAGTACATCATTGTCATGTAAACGTACCAGTAGAGTCATTCCACAGCAGCACCAAGGTTGTAGGTTTGATTTCCAAGGAACACATATTGATTAAAATGTATAACTTGAGTGCACTGTAACTTGCTTTGCATAAAAGCATTTGCATAATGCACAAATAAAACAAAAAATAAAAAGGAATAACAGCCATTTCACAAACTAGCATGCAGATATTAAGTGGAACACACGCACACACAAACATTATAATAATATCTTAAAATAATCATTACAGAATCTGCCAAATCAAAAGTTATTAAACTAAAGCCAAAACTTTTGTCAACATCTCAAGGAGATTGTGAAACCAACATGAAAATTATGTAAAAACACTGCCAAATATGTTATCTTTTCGAGGTGTGAAAGTTGTAACAGTCAAATCTGTGTACATGTTTTTTGTTTTTTTTGTTTTTTTGTTGGTTGGGGTTGTAATTGTAGTACACACCTTGAGGGGGCAACAAGGAGTAATACTCTCAGGCATAAAACAGGTTTAGAGAGTAGAAGTAGCAGATTGGTAATAGAGGAATGAGCATGCCTTATGAATACAAACGATCAATAGTCCTGATTGGGAAACTAAGAGTTTGATGCTCAATCGGAAAAGGACTTCACATTCTGTGGGGTTTGTACTTCTGTCGCTTATGCCTGATTGGGTTTGTTTGAAACTACATGAAGTGAGTTTAGAAGCCATATGTCTTACTTCTGTTGATCCTGAAATTGGATTATACCCGCACAGCTGGGGATCATGAAGCTGAATATACCACCTATGTGATTTTGGATCAACAATATGGTGGACACTGGGAAGATGTGGAATTTGTATTCTTGGATCTGAGGTTTCCTGGACATTGAGTTTGAGACATTGGTCAATGAACTTTCAACGTGATTATCTTTGGCATCGTCACTTTCGGCATTATCGTCATTCAAAAACAGATAGGACTTTCATTTATATGTAACTGGTTATTGAGTAGAAAAAAAAACAGTAGATCTTTTGTGTGTCCATAAGAGGGTTCCAAAAGATAAAAGAAAAATGTAATGAATGAGAAGTATTCGTTTATTATTTTCTGCATGTCACAGATGGTTTAAGATGGGTAATAAACATTTCCTGTGTACCTCAAACAACATATAGTTAGTGAAACCCACCCTATAAAAACAGATGTATAACTAATTCTTTTGTGAGGTTAAGGAGACAGTTATAAAGTAATTGAATAAATATTTATTGTTAAATGATATTAATTCATATGCTAATTCCAATTAGTTACGTTCATCAAAGTAATGCTACACTCAAGTAAATACTTTATACTTGTGTACATTGGCTTTGCAATAATACCAACATATTCGATTAATTTCTTTAGTTTCGCATTGTGTCTGACAAAGAGAAGACATTTCTGTTGAGAAAGTGTGTATAAACTCACACATGGTCTGAGGCTGAGAATGGAGTCCTGAGAAGGGCATTACAAAACAAATGTGGCAAAAGGATAACTAAATGGTCAAATTTATTGTGTTTTAGCAAAATCTGCAGGCAGATACAGCTATCCCTTTCTATATGGAGAAAAGAAGGAAGGGGAAGATCAGGGAAAAACAAGGAGAAGGTCAACCTGGCAATATGAGCAGAAGAACAGAAATTGGCTTCTTGGCACCAATGTCTAAAATGCTGTTACTGCTTCGGCTAGTCAATCCTCTTTATTGATTTGTTGCTGTGATTATATGGTTTTAGAGTGAAGAGTGCAGGACTTGCTCGATGAGAATAAAATAAATGGGTAAAAAGAAAAGAAAACAATGCTGCCCTGGTTTAAAGTGAATTTAGAGAGGCTAGCAAAGAACAGCATGTGTCTCAAAAATATGTGTGTGGTTATTACAAGGCCATTGCAGGGCTTTAGAAATAATAAAACACAATAGTACTAAGCTCTTCCTCTGGCATGATATTTATATTTTATATGAATCTTTTATATTCATGTTTAAATGTATTAACTCTAGAAATGTTATGTGTTGTATC
The DNA here is from genome assembly GCA_030578275.1 of Meda fulgida. Lineage (NCBI taxonomy): Eukaryota > Metazoa > Chordata > Actinopteri > Cypriniformes > Leuciscidae > Meda > Meda fulgida. Next base: position 30,499,392 of record CM060632.1, on the reverse strand, counting down.
AAGAAAGTAAAAACATTATATTCAAAACATTTTAAACATATTTTCAAGATAAAAGTGTTTGCATTTTTTTTTCTACAAATTTCTATGGTTGCACCACATGATCTGCAGTCATTTTTTATTATTATTAATAAGCATTAACGTATTACTATTAGTTTACTTTTCAAGAATGTTAAGACTTTCATTATCACATTAAGACAGCTAAATCGCCTTTTTAATTGTATGCCCCTCATCATCGAAGTGTTAAGTCATTGTATGTATGAAATTTGCATAAGTGAATAGAAAATATGAGTATCATGTCATTTATATGATACATATTGTACGTCTTAATGGATTTTAACAATCAGTCCAGATGGATAAAATTAACCATGCTACATTGTTTTTTTTTCCCCCTCTCATACAACTTTTCCATTTGGAAATACACTACATTATAAAACATTAGTTGTAAGCACAGGCTGACTTTGAGGACTGAAGACAATTATTAACACAATGGGACCCACACACACCATGAGTTTCAGGTCACAATCCAGTCCTAAATGCCAGAGGAGTCATGTCATTCTTTGAAAGCAAAGTGGTTTTGAATGAGAACAGGTTCCAGTGGGAGACTCAGTCACCCCGTCCAGTCTGAGAGGTCCACCCCTCTGGGCAAACGTCCCATTGGCACATTATACATGCCGGAGGATGTGGGATGAAAAAGGATGCGGGGGTCAGTGAAGAGCTGTGAAGGCTTAAACAGAGAGGCTCTTTCTTTGGTTGGGAAGTTCCTGCCATTTTCACCTCACAATTTCATTGAACATCACACAGTGAAAACACCTGGAGATATAAGACAATTTCCCAATCCAAAACGCAGTCTGTGTTCTTAAACATAGACATTACAGCTCAGAGTTTTGAGTTTAATCATAAAAGGCATCCTGGAGCAATGAAATTGGTGTGAAATTAACAATAAGCTCTTAATTATCTCCTCTAGAAAGCTAAGTCAAATCTTGATAGCGGTGGCTTTCCATTTGGCAAGTGCACTCTCTGTTCACATCACCCAAGGCAACCTAAAATTCCATTATTCATTATTTGAATTCTGGCACAGTCATAAAGATCAGGCAGACGCTGTATTGATTTCATCTTCTTGTCCATGCTCATGCCAACACGATTAAGATGGAAACGATAATGAAGCAGTCTCTCTTTTAGAAATTAACTATGAAAACAGCAATGGCCCAGACATGCCTCTTATAGGGGACTATCTAACCTGTGTATACTGTAGTCAAATGGGTTCTGAAAACATCACAACTTTCTGTGTACTTCCAAGTCTCCAAAGATATCATCCCCTCTTACGCCGCTCAAATTCAGCTCTGACCTGCAGTTTCTGAACCTCAGTGGGGATCCAAGGCAGCCCCAAGCGGCCCGCTCCTAATACAATGAAAAACAGATAACATCTGCACTCGGCTGCCAGAACCAGACAGATGGTGAACAAGGGAACAGTGGGAGGAGGAGGGAAAAGTGGTTTACAGCACCAACTGCCTTTCCAAGGTTTACCTGCCGCAAGAGAGACCCATCAAAGTTATCAGCTGTGCTTTTCATGACATCATCCCGCAGCAGGAGTGAGGGATTTCTTGATTTCAGAGGGAACTGCTTTGGAGACAATAGCTGGTCTAGACTGTGTGGTTTAAAAAAGAGAGATTCAACAAGAGCTGAAAGCAAAACAATCTGAATGGCAAGAAACCATTTAAAAACTAAGGATTGGTTCTGATTCCTAGAAGAGTTAACGCAGATCAAATATGATATTATGTAGGAATGAGAAATTGACAAGGGACGTTTTATCCGAGAAAGCCAGCTCGTGTCTAAATCTACAGAGCTTTAATCATAAAACTGAGCATTTTAATACCATCTTACTAAGACGTATATTAAGTGATATAGAGTGACAACTAATATGTATGTGCATGTTATGTCTGCTATACCGTTTTACCTGATTTACATTAAAATATATCAGACATTTTGGACAAAGTAACTGTACCAAATTGCATATTTTTGTTTAGCTTGAGTCTCTGAATAAAATCAATGTGTTTTTCTCTCATATTTCAAACTATATACACATAAGTAAACTTTCTTATCATTTGATATATAAGGCTTTACAGGGTTATCTGAAATGGTATTGGTTAATTTAAAGTGTACTATAAGTTAACACAGCCCTTGATGAATCACTGGTTAAAAAATGGTATAAAAACAACAATATTAACTTTATTAAAAATACAACAAATAAAATAAACAGGAAAATATGATATATATATTAAATGAAATGTATTAAACGGGATATACATGAAACATTGTTCTATATCCCTTTAAACTGTTTAAACATCAACTGTCAACATCAACGAAGAACTGGTATATGACTTTACAACTGACAAAAAAAAAAAAAATTACTTTGCCACATGCCACTGGATTTAACCAATCTAGTTGGCAAAACATCCTATTGCTTAGAAGGGGAAAAACCGTAATAAAAAAGGAAGGTTCTGGGACCAAAATCACAACTAAAGCAAAACTACTGAACTCTTCTCGGGGGGCTTTGCTACGCCACGTAAAAAAAAAAAAAAAAAAGAAGAAAAAGAAAAAAAAAAGTTTTTGTAAGCAGTGAAGCTGAATCAAAAACCAAGCCCAGGGGATTCTTGCTCCAGTTATCAGATTAAAGTCCCAAGTGCTGTACACAAAGTCAGAACTCACCCAGATGCTTTTTCCTCCCAGAAGCAGAGACACCCTTGGGAGAGCATTGCTTTAGCACAGGATAGCTTCTTTTAAACTGCAACCTGTTTAATATGCACAAACATGCGCCTAATTGTTTGAGATAATCGTCCCACATATTTTGAATCACTCAACCTGTTAGCATGCTCTGTTTGCATGTGGGTGGCATGCATTTTGATTTCCCTAAAGAGTGTAGACACGGTGGCCCTTTCAATATTGCTCTGTTTGATGTGCCAAGATTGTATAATATCTAAAGAGGAATATCTGTTAGCATTCCCATGCATCTGAGGCTGATAGACCCTCAGGTTCCCTTCACTTTACAGAGTGCATGAAGTTTCCAATATTCCACATTTATTTATTTTATTTTAGTAAAAGCTGCAGTCTGTAATTTGTTCTCTTTGTCGCAGTCTCTGTTCAAAATCTGCAATTCCAGTTATTCGCGGAATTATAAACTTTCCGTGGGTTATGTCTCGACACGCCACAGCGCAGATGAATCCAATGTTTTGAGGAGAATGTGCGTCATTCAGAATCACAGATTCTACTTTTTGGAAGTATGATCAACGTACGAATTTTCACCGGAAAATGTCATCTGAACAAGTAACATCCACTTTTGTTCTGACCAACTATAAGGGGAAAAAAGCATTGCAGTAAATTGCGCTGATTAAATCTAACGATCGCTTATCATATCACGTCAAACCGTGCAAATTATACTTTGTTCTCAAATTGTAATGTTAACAACATCAGCATTGCGTGACTACATTTAATGCCCTTCCGATATTATCCTTGTTTTCGCATGGGCCCGGTTGCAGTCTCTTTTTCTGTAGCCACTCCGAAGTCTGAAGTCTTTTGCATTTTACATCGGGTGAATATCCAGTGGTCACTGGTGATTGTCGTTTGAACCTTTCTGGATCCGCCATCAAATTGATAAGTTTAATTATATCAAGTGCTGTGAGAAAAGGCTATCTCCACCTCCAACATCCTCACACGCAATATAGCCTACTAGCCGAGACTCCTTCTGTATGTGTACAGATGTGACGTAATGACGCAAAGACAGTACCAGGAATTAAAAACATTATTACAAGCTTACCATTTTGAATCGAGCTAAGGCAAGCAGAGAGTTTTGAACACTGGCTAATTATGTACTTGCTCAACAATTTATTTTTGATCATTTTTTACCCAAAAAAGTTACGGAATGCAGCTTTAAATAAGTGCTTCATCTTCAAACTATATATACTATAAAATGACAGGAAAGTGCAAAGGTACAAAAATGTAAATTTAATCTTCAGTCTGGACTATGGCAAATGAGGAGAGTGTTTGGAAAACCTGTTTGGACCCAATATTTGTTGTCTTCTATCAGTGGTGCATATATCACACACTGCAGCTTTAAATCTAGAAACACTGTATATTGAGCTCCTGTTGCTGCTGTCAAGAAGTTTTCAGTTCTGTGTTGGGGGAGAGTCGGTGGGGTCAGCTGAGCCCTGGAGCAAATCCAAACCTGCACTTTCCCTGCAGCAATATCTGTACGACTACTTTAACTGGATATTTTCCAAGGAAAGCTTTTGCAGCTGCATTCATGAAACGTTATAAATAAATACTGATTCAAACTGAGACATTCTGTGAAAAACTATGCCATCAGATCAATAAAGGGGCTCACATTGTGTCTCCTGAGCTCTTCTATAACTTAACCTTAGCTATAAAAACCTCACAATCCATTATGAGTATTATTGGAGCTGTATCTCTAGCTGATAGGGTTATCAGATTAGCTTGTTTCCACAAAACTTCACAGGTTGCACTATTTTATAGTAAGTGCACTTACAGCGTACTTACCTAAGAACTTACTGGGTAATTTAAGGTAACATGCGTTAAGGTTAGGTTTAAGTTCAGGGTTATTACTTCGTTATTACCCAGTTATAGTACCACTTTACATTTGCCCCCTCTTTGTATTTGCATACATAGACACACAGCGGAAAAGTAACTTATGATGTTTACGTTGACGTAAACATTAATACGAGGAAATATTTTCTGAGCAGCAAATGAGCATATAAGGATGATTTCTGAAGTATCATGTGAAGCTAAAGATTGGAGTAATGGCTCTTCAGGAATAAACACACAAGAATGAATTACATTTCTATTAAAATACAAAACAGTTATTTTTAAAATGTACTAATATGTCACAATTATTTTGATTAATTTTTGATAAATGCAGCCATATATTTTATTTTAATAAACATTATTATTATCCTCATTACCCCCTCTACCTATAACTATAGGTAGTTGCAAACCTTGCTAGTTTCCAACATACTGGTGAGTGTGGCAAATCATAACTCATGAGTCATAACTCAACAAATGCTATGTCAGTCAATGTTCAATCAAAACAGAGTTAAATGCAAAACCAGCCCAACTGGGTGGAAAAATACCCCATCTGGCTACTCTGCTGGCAGATGACTTTAGCATGCTTGTCATTCTGTATTTGACTTATGTATCTGTTATGAAAAAGTCACTGTGGTGTGAACTGTAATACTCAGTTTTTGTTGTTGTCTTAATTTGTTTAACAGTATTGCATTCTAAATGTTTATGTTGAATATTGACAATTAAGCTGATTAAAGTGATAGTTCACCCAAAAATGAAAATGATTGTCATAATTTACTCGCCTTCATGTTGTTCCATACCTGTATGAGTTTCTTTCTTTTGTTTATCACAAAAGAAGATATTTTGAAGAATATTGTTAACCAGACAGTTGACGGCAGCCATTGACTATTGACAAAATAACATGGAAGTCAATGGCTTCCGTCAACTGTCTGGTTAACAACATTCTACAAAATATATTATTTTGTGTTTAACACAAATTTTGTATTTGAAACAACCATTTTATTTTTAAGTTTCAGTTTCAAAGGTGCTGATTGTGAGAACGCAGATGGTCTTATACGCTTTCTGCCATGTAATGTGCAATAATGTTTCTGCTCTGTCTTGAATGCTGGCTGGCACTGAATACAATGCCTTCATATTTTTTGCCAGCTTTGTAAATGTCAATGTATTACAATGTCAATTAGGACCACAAAGATGAAGTCAAAACAACGGAAATTACATTGATTCATATTGTGACTGAAAGAGTGGGAAAAAGAACGTATGAAAAACAGAAGTGATAGTGGAATGACATTACTGGAATATGTCTTTTATTTGCTGAATTGTGATATAGAAATGACATTACTTATCACTTTCTTCACAGGAACAGTATTCTGAGCTGAGTTTGGTTAGAGTAGAGTGTTTTTTATTTCTTGCCGAAGATAATACATGAATGAAGATATGAACTTACAACTGAGAATGGCATTGTGAGTTGGTTTCATAATTTACATGTGCCATGTGGTGCCATCTCCACCTCATTTTATTAGTTCTGCCTGTATATTACACTGCCATTAGAAAAATTGACACTTCACCCTTAAAACAGCTTGTAATGCATCACTGACCTTGGAGCAAATGGTTATGTTCTGTATAAGTGATCTGATTCAGGCCCTATTACACTTTAAATTAACATTAATATCCATAGTATATCGGGTCATCAGTCAAGTGGTCAGCCAAGAACCTAATAGCCATGAACCTTCATTGAATATGAACTGTGACCTAGCGTTTAACTCCGAACAGTTCGCCGTTCTAAACTTGGCTGCTCTCTCTCACTTCAGCTGCTATCTATCTGCACCAATGAAATACGATAAGCGGTCTATTTATCTGCTAGAACCCAGTACAGTTGGAATGAGACAAATCATAAAATAAAATACGCCCTATCTGCTTAGATGTATCCATTGATAGTACAGTTGTGATTTTATTTGGTTTATTAAAAAGTACGTTCTTCTGAGATTATAAATTGTTAACAGCAAATACAAATTTTATTAATATCAAACATAGACCGGTTGCACCAGCTGTGCACAAGTTACAACTTAGTGCCCTTTTACATCGCAATTAGGCTAAGTTAAAGCTGATATACCTCGAGCAGAATCAAAAAACCATCTGGTGTGATGTCATTTTGAACATAATCAGACCAAAGTTCATTTCAGGAGTTCGAAACCACTTGCCAAAGTTAATTTTTCGGAAATGTTCACTACGGCTGGTAAACACCTTCCACCATTGGTCCATGGCAATTACGTAATAGGTAGGTGTGGCTCTGTCTTCTTTGAAATTCTTCTCTTGTTCATTTCTTCTGGTCAGACCGTCAACGTTCCAAAAAACTCAGACTGAAGTTGTCATTTTAGTTGAAATTCATTTCTGAGATTCATTACTTTAAAGCTGCTTGTTTTAAAGCAATCTAAAGCATAAAGTGTTACATAAATCTAAATGTGACGTGACTTGACCAAAGTGCCGAATTGCAGACCTTATATATCCATATCGCTATGATCAGAGTCTTTCTTAACTATTGTTGTCTCACATTGACGGACCAGGAGTAAGATGTTAGAATCAACCTTAACAAGATAAAATTAAATTCGTAGCATTTCAACACAACTCCGACGCCTCAAGTAATTTTACCAACTACAGGTTAAAGTTCCACCCACTTACAGTTTTATCTGAATACAGACAGTCAAATGAATAATTTTTAGATTGTTACAGGTACAAACACTGACTCTGCTGCACAGCCCTAAGCAGATATATATATATATATAAAATCTGCTTGGGTGATAAAATCTCTAATGATAAATGCTTTATGCAGCAATAAATAGAGTCCGGACAGTTTTCCAGTCACTAAAACCACATTTGGGGGTATCATCCCAGACAACAAAGAAGCACAGCAGAGTTTTGAAGTTTGCTCTAAAAAATACTTAAATGAGTACAACAAAAAACAACGTACTGGTGTAAATGGCAATCTGCCTTGACTAACCACTCGTGATCAGACCACCCAAGAGGAATATTAATACGAGGTGTGAACAAGTCTTAAGAATTCCCTTTATGTCTTATATAGTGGTCTGTTTAGGGCAGTAGCAGAAAAAAATATTGCTATTTCTGAGAGCTGCATGCTATCAAAGAAGTGGAGATCACAGTGTTCAGCGGGTGTTGGGGTGCTTCTTAAGGGTAGGTCTCCATCGCCGCCTCCAAACACTGATTAAAGATAGAGATCACAGCAGGAAGGGGAAGTAGAGAGAGCTACATCAAACAACCTTAGTGCTGTGAAACAGGTATGCACTACTTTCTCTCACTTCTTGTCTCACTAACACACTCTCTCGTGCTTGTATCAGCAAGATGAACAGAGACGTGGGCTTTGGGCAAGTCATATTAATTCCTTATTCCTGGTTTAATGAGTTGAAAGGAATTATGCTTCGAAATCATCCACATTTCCATAATGTGACCTAGTGAGGCTAAGCAACCCCCCTCCATCTTCTCCTCCCTGCATTTCCTACAACTGAATCCACATAAGCCCCATGGCTTGATCAAAGTGAAACTCTACGAAAAGAGGGTTATGGATCGGAAAGGATACGTTCTATTCCAAACTGTCAAAGCAGTAATTGGTGCTCTGACAGGCGCCTGACGCTATGACATCATACCTCCAAGAGAGCCCAGAGTGATTTGTATTTTTGACTCCACACATGCTGCTGTAAATGTGTTGAGATGTACAAGTTTCTGAAACCAGTAGGCTGATCAGACACACAAGTGTACCTTGCTACTTGACCCTTAACCTACACCACTGACCAATACAAAATAATAGTACCAAAAGGGTCCATTCAACCAAACTAACTGTCTTTTAGAAACAGTTAAATTTGTCAGTTCTCTTTTGATTTCTGTTGTAATCTGGGATAATAAAGGAATGGGGTCAGTAAGATTTTTAAAAATACAGTACAAATATAAATAAATAAAATACATATAAATAAATTGTATGAATAAATACAATATTTTAATTACGAAAGGATGCCTTAAATTGATTGAAAGTGACAGTAAAGTATGATACTACAAAAACTATATTTCAAATGAAAGCTTTTTTGTAACTCTATTCATCAAAGAATCCTGAAAAATAATAATTATCACTGTTTTCACAAGAACATTAAGCAGCACAACTGTTGTTAACAGTAGTAATAACAAGAAATGTTTTGAGCACCAAATCAGCAGATTGATTTATGAAGGATCATGTTACACTGAAAGACTGGAGTAATGATGCCAAAAATTACATTAAAAAAAATAGTTTGAATGGCAGTGTATAAAGTATTAAGAATTAGTAATTTATAAACATCATATTTTTTTTGTTATAATGTAAAAATTATTGCCTTTGGCAGAGTTATGAGGGTCTGCAGGGGTTATTTATTATAGTATATACTTTATTATATCATTTCCTGTTTTTTTTTTCATTTTTTTTTTTCTTGTAAGTTGGTCACATCGTATGACTCATTTTTTTCTTTTTAAATATTTATAATATTAATAAGCAATAAAATGTCTTTCTAAGACATAATAATAAAATGCTATGCCAAACTACTTCGGGTTATTCCTTTAATGAGGCTTTTTTTTCTTCATTAGACGAGGACATTTGCATCACCCTGATATAATTGGCTTTATGGATTGCATTTTTAATGCTTTTTAAATATATTCATAGATCCAGACAAAAAAAGTCATGTCATGTCATTGAGCTATCTACCAAATGAAGCTTTTCTCTTTTCATTTTTGTTTTCTGTTTGGCTCAACTCTGCATTGCAGTCTCCACAATCTATTTATTATGTTACTGCCGAATTTAACCATTTCTGAATTACTAAAAGGCTTTGCAGTATCACAATCATTCCAGCCCACATAATAATATTCAATTGATTTTGACCATTTTATGAGCATGTTGTGTACTAAAATCATGTTGTTGAGCATGTTGTGTACTAAAATCATGTTGTTCACAGAGTTGTCCTATTCATTCCTTTGGGATGTTCTATAAACCTTGTCTGAGCTTGCAACAGTAACCCAAGGGTCAACTGCATTTAGGCATTCAACTGCAACTTCAATTTTTGTCTGTGATTCCCATCCAGCTGTGCCTCTGCATGAATGTCCTTCCGACCCACACATAATTTCCCAAATGAAACCGTGTTTGTCTGGTCTAAATGGTCAATTTGCCCAGTGCACTGTCTGATGTGCGGCGTATCATTAAGATATGTTTTTTTAGCTTGGACAATAGAGTTTGCTGCTGACTGTGAACGGGGTAATTACACTAATGCGATGCAATGAACTGTCCAGTCCATGATTCCAGTGTGTGGATAATAATATGGTTTTGACTGACAGTGCTAAATGGCGAGATTTGTACAGGACGGTGAAGTCCTTAAATAATTTATTGCGGAGGGCAGTGAGGCAGGAGGATATGCCGCGTGGCGTTCAGCTGTAAGGGTTTTACACAGGCAAGGTCAGCATAAAGCAGGGGTGTAAATGACAGCACAACCGATTCATACAAGAGATGTGAAAGCAATGTCCTCAGAATGAAGGCAACATGTGTGGAATGTAGTGCATTTCAAAGACACTTTGATTATCTTTTATTAGTAGTAATTTTAATTTTATTAGAGTCTCTGCTTGACAGCTGAGAAGAAAATGTCTTTGACATCTTTAAAACATCGTTGTTGTTTTTTTCGAAAGATATTTCAATTAAAAAATAAAATCATGCTATCATTTATTTATTTCTTCTAGTGTAAGTGTATACAACAAACAAACATGAACCATAAAGTTAATATGACTTTTGTGCACTATATATTTAAAGTCTTCTGAAGTCATTTTGTTTGTTTCCAGTGGGTTTGGTCAACTTGGGTTTGGGTTTTTACACAAATAAAAGTAGTAACACAGATTTGAATGATGTATTACTCTTTTCTATATGACCAAAAATGTATTTTAAGTTGAAAAAATGCAAGTGATCTCCTCCATGTCATGCAGTAACCACATTATACTTTAGCTTCCACACTCAGCACAAACACTTGGACAAGTGCATAATAATAGTGCACATCTAAAGTTGCTACTTCTGATAAGCCATATTTGAGGTCAATTGATAGGCGAACGTTTGGATGTCCTGCCCGAGTGTAATGTACTGTAATGTATGCCCAGTATTTACCACAAGAACCACCACTGACAATCTTTCCCTCACAGACTGAGTAACTTCGCCACTTCCTGGTCAACTTACGTTTAGTAGACTTTTAGGGGGCAACACTAGTAATTTGTGAACTATTATCATGGTACTCTGTACTTGACTGTACTTGCTTTAAGTGCCCTAGATAAGTGTCAGCTGATTTATCAGTAACCTAGTTATCAGTTTCTTTCCCCAAAACTAGAGTATCTTATACAGATAATATCCTGTGTCAACATATTGACAATAGTGTTCCCTACACATATATCCATTTTATCTTTGCAAAGATAAGAGACAGCCTCTCTAAATCCATGATGTTGTCCAGCATACAGCAGGAGATCTGCTTAGAAAATCCTCTGAGTATACAGTGGTATCAAAACAATCAATAACCTTTTCATTGAGACAATAAATAAATCTATGTGAGTTGACTGTCAACATTTTGTTTGGCCACAAATTGTACAAAGCGACCTACTGTGTTCATTTTCTTCCCTGAAGAACTTTCAAAATGTCACTTACAGCCTCTAAGCCCCTTAATCTTAAAATAGTGTTTTTTGCCCTTTCTTTAAAGGTGAAATGTGCCTGTTCCACTATTGTTACCAAACGGAACTGCAAAAGTAATTTTAAGCCTGTATTCAAACAAGTTTCCTAAACACTTTTTTTTCTCTGTGTCATGTAAACTGCTCCCACCTTGGACATACCGTATCATTGGTAGAGCCAATATTATTTTGTTGGGCTGCTCTAAAAAACAGAGCCATGGTATTTGCATTATCCACAAATTGCTTAGTTTGTCTGTGCAATTAGCTAGAAGAAGAGAACTTCTTTGAACATTGAAGAAATTTCACACATTGCCCTTCAAAAGATAGACAGAGTAGATAATGCTACATCAACGGTCTTTTCCTTGGAATAGTGTTCCATCTGGTTTGAAAGGACACTGTCCACCAGTCTCTGTAAACATAATTAGACTAAGAAATAACTATAATAGACTAAGAAACAGTGACAATCTGTTTACAAAGAGATGTTAATTAGGAATAATGGCAGATTGACTCACTTCTCCAATTATACCCGCATTGAGGTATTGCCTTCTCTGTCTTAAGTGTTTTGTGTCTGTTAAGTGTCTGTCTTAATGGCATGCACTTAGTCAGTTCCAAACTAGCCCCTAATTAATTTGGAAAACATTAGGGTAATTAGCACCTTGTTGTCCTTTTGTCCACAAATGATCTGCACATTTTGCATCTTGCCCTCTTCTTTGGTGTAGATTTTAACTTTTACTTACGCTTGTGAACCAGTTATAGTTTGCGTCATTACAGTACTCAACCTATTTTTGTTCAAAACCATATGCTGTTATTATTTCCAAAATGGTCTGTTCCAGTCTTGTTAAAAAAATATCCCTTTGACACAACAATACGGATTTTGAACGACATAATGATTAATAACAAAATGCTCATTTTAGTTGAACTGTTCCCTTTATCATAGCTGTGCAGCCAGCACACTCTGTAAACTTCTCATCTCCTCAAGAAAATACTATAGTTTGCTATTCTCTAACAATGATCTTGTCCTCAGGGCCCCGATATGGACTGCATTAGAAATCAGGGGATGAATGGACAAATTGTCTTCATGCCGACTCAGAGCCTGGTGTGGCCAATTACACATTTTGGTACAATGCAATTTGGGGCACTTAAAAAGCTTGCAAGCCAGTCACAGGAAGTCTTGTAATGCTTCACCTTAAATCATCCAAACATTTACCCCAACTGGGAGAGAGAAGGAAGGAAAGAGTGAAAGGGAGAAAAAAGAAGAAGCAAGAGAAAAGGGATCAGCTAATCTCTATCAGCACTAGGGCACACTAAACCATGTCAGGGCATTCAGCAGCAGGCTGAAACTATCTAGGGAGATCATTTAGTCAGAAACTTGACGGCCAAAGCTGTAGCATCTGCTGGCTGTTGATAAAGGGTCATTTTGGGGATTGGATCCCTATCCATAACTTCCACATCCTGGTTTGCAACCCAACAACTAACCATGCGATTAGCCAAAAATAGAGTCAGGAACAAGACAAGAAGTATCTATAACTAAAAAATCACTTGATATTTTCTCGTTTAACACTGGAACAGAATTATTGAAAGTAGATGATTTAATTTGGGTAGAATTTCCATTGCCACTCTAGACCGACCTAATTCACAATTTTTAGAAAGAAAAAAAAATGTCAGCATGAAGGTCCACCCTTCGTAGTATATATTAGTATATACTATGAATGTTAAGTAAATGAATGATGACAAAACACAACATAGAATTTGTCAATTGTCATAAATAAACTGAAATTCTTGAAGAAAAGATTGAATATTCAAATTTCAACCCTTATAATCTTATAAGCCATCTAATACTACCACATTAAATCAAAGCTGAAGGTCACTGGTTATATGCATACAAAAGGAACCCAAATCTGTTTACTATCAGGTTGTTAACTTTAAAGGATACGAATAAATACTATGCTAAATGTGAAAAAAAACAAGATGCTAAATGTGAAAAAAAAACAAGATGCTAAATGTGAAAAAAAAAACAAGATGCTAAATGTGAAATGTGCATATAGTTATCCCACATTCAGATTAATAGGTTATGCACTCTATAACCAACATCTCTTTGATCTGATTTGAAAAGTATAGCCAAAGGGTTATTTAACCTCTTGACACGCACTTTTTTTTTTTTTACCATGGTTTACATTTACTATATAGAATACTGTCTGTATGATAGTATACGTTAGACTCTCGCAAACAAATGAGCCAGGCTCACAAGTTTATTTTTCCAAATAGGGTGGTAGTTTTGCTTATAATATCCATGTGATATCTACATGATTAGATTAGAAACAATAAAGAGGCTGAGTTAGGACATGTTTAAAGAGACACTGTTACTCTTTTCAAAGTGAGAAATAAGTCTCCAAAGTCTACAGTTTGCTGTTCATCATCATAACTTTAGCAGTCAAACATATTTTGGGGGTGAAGGAAAGGTTAAGCGATTTTCGAGTGTCAGGGATATGTACAGTAAGGTGTTCCATGCAAGGAAATGGGGGGGGGGGGGGGGGCACACTACCTAAATAAAAACATGAAAGTAGGCCAAATGCTGCAGGTTAATCTCTCATTTAATTAGAGAATAGAAAGCGCTTAATGTCCGTCAGACACCATGTGCGAGGAATCTCAACTGGATTTCATGGCTAAGACATAAGCATTTGGACCTGTGGATCTGCTTTCCAATAGAACTTGTGGACTGTGACAGAACTGATTTTTTTTATTTGCACTAATGAATTAATCAAATTATATATTTATAAGTTATATATCTCTTATAGGTTGTTGTTTTTCAGTTCGATAAGACATTCAGCGTCAAATTTTGTATTGCATATTAACAGCATTGTAACTACTATGTAATTACTATATAAAACTCAGAACCACTCTGTGTGTGCATGTTGTTTTGTTTGAATTATTATTATTATTTATTTTTTCTAACATTTGTGACTCTTACAAGCATAGCTTTCAAGTGTCTGTGAAAGTCATTGTGAATGCATGAACAGCTTCAGGCTTTTAGTTGCCTTTGAAGTCTTGCATTCTGATATCTGAATAAATGTGGACAAATGTACCTTTATTTTATGAAATATTCAGATATTTATAGTGAGTGGTAAAATATTTTCAAAGCTTTGTCACAAATGATATTCACCTACAACTTAAATATTGTCAAATGTTTTTGCATTAGATTATTTCATCTTTATAATATGATACAAATATTTGATATTGTCTTGTGCAACATTTAATCTTTAAAACTATTTGTACTTTCATGAATCAAAATGAACCTGCTTCATTAATCAAGGGTGAATTCAGTTAATAACATACTTAACATAAAAAAATAAAGTAAAAAAAATTCTCTCATTTTCCCTTTAAATCCCTGCTTATCTGGCTTATGCTACTCCGAGCAATGTCTGAACTTTGTATTTTGAGCACTTCTTGAGTTGTTTTTGTCTCTTCACGATGACTCGCTTGGTTCAGTCCTCAGTTGTAAGTCGCTTTGGATAAAAGCGTCTGCTAAATGACTAAATGTAAATGTAAATGTAATAACATAATGAATATATCGCCCGATTAGGTCTTGTCTCTTTGGCATAAACCAGGTGGCTCATGCTAATAACTCTAACCACTTCAAAATAAAGGCCACCGACTGAACAGAGCACACACACTGTTAATTAAATGTGCTCCTGTGAGATTTAGTCATTTACATTCATTTGCTTCCTCACAAGTCACTGTCATGGTGTAGTTTGTACACATCGTTTAATATGTTGTTGCTTGCCTTAAAATAGTCCATTCATCTACAAGGGTGGAGGTGCACATATTCTAGAGATCACAGAGAAGTATTTCCTGAGACCGTTTTCATCTTGAACGGCAGTGAACACTCCCTGGATTTAATTTTTCTATTCATATAGCAATAAGTGCAGCGCTGGCATTGGGAAAATTGCATACCTACTGAAAAACCTAATTACAAGCCTGTCAATCATCACTGGTGTGATTACACTTGCATTTGTGTTTATCATGTGGGCTGCATCTGGGAATAATTTACTACTCTAAAATAGATATACTAAACATTGATGGAGTGAAGCACAGAAGTGCTGCTGTAGGCATTCGCTCGTCTGGTGGTGGCTGGTTCAAGACTGTCCAGAGATTCACACGGCCTTCTTTCCTACATCAATCTAATGATTGTGACTGATAGACTGAGATCTTTTGTCACTGGATCAATCCATAGCCATAGGCACAATGTACTCTTGTTTGCCAATTATATTTCAAGATTGTGTGTCTAACCTTTGTAGCATCCAGCAACAAACCACTGGAGAGGGTAATGCACAATTTTGCAAAGAAAGATTTATCTTTTGGGTCTGTTTTGGAGCATTTTTAGTTCTATAATTTCTTAACAATATGCTTTTTGCTATAATTTAAGAAAGTGTAAGTCAGATTTAAAGAAATGTGTTCACATTCAGGCAATTTGGTATAGTTAATGGCTAATTTAATGTCTAACCATTGCTCATGATGGTTTAAACTTGAGGTTAATTCCCTTTTTTTATCCTTTGAAAATGTGCAAATATCATAACGATTTCTGTAATTGTATGACATGGTATTATGTTTTATCATGATAAAAAAAATCACCTAAACATAATGGCTTGATTAATCTATTGTTAATACTTAATACTTCATGACTTGGCTTTTGTAAGTTATGTGCATTACAAAAGCATGTGTGGAAAGTGAAATTGAGCACACTAGGGGAAAAAATAAATACATCCTAATATAATGCCAATTTTTCTTTGTTTATAATTTGCATAGCACCGGGGGACATGGGGAAAATAGCAACATCTGCTCAAATAAAAAAATGGTGAAATTATTCAATTCAATTGAATTAATTGTAATGTTGCACTAACAAATTACTAACTGATATAACTTCCCTCATTCGGAATTATGAATTTAATGTTATCTAATATGGGCATGGAGATATGAAAATGCATTAAAGGAATGACCCTTATGACCTAACAATGGCTAGTAGAACTAAATGGATATACTGGATGCACTAAAACCGCCCTGTGGCCTCTTAAAAATACAGGAAGATGCTAAATAGCCTTTCTGTGTAAACATTATAATGTGGTGCATCAATCTGCATCAATTTAACAATGCTGCATGTAGACTTGCATGCACAAGTGTAAGCATGTATTGCAATCTTAGATTGAGGCAAAAATACTGAGGCCCCAAAAGAGAAAGAAACCCTGCAACCTCTCACAACACCTTAGCTTCAGTTCCACACACATATTCATCAGAAAGTGTAAACATGTAGTTACTATATTGTTTTCTATGATTAACTGTACAATATTCAATTATGAGCTGTATGAACGAAACACTATTACTTCACTTTTAATATTCTGCAGTTTAAAAATGCAGAGAGACAACAAACTAATAAAATAGCAAAGCATACACTTTCACATTACACAAACATTACACTATTAAACATAAACAGGAAATATACTGTCTTAAGACTGTAACAAGAACCAAAGTACTGTGAAAGATGAGGGAATTTTGTGTATAGAATTTGCACAGGTGTTATTTGTTTGTTAGTTTAATTAATTAAATTAAGCATTGCATTGTGTTGTGCTGTGTTTTAGGTTTGAAGGAAATGTATATGAAATAAATGGAAAATGGGTCTCATTCACTAATAATTGCGTGGATTATTTGTTTCTAAATATGCACAAGGGAACTTCCCACGAAAAAGATCTGCCTAATTCACAATGCATGTGTATGCACATGAATTTGTTCTTAACCTCGTTCAGATGTTAATGAATTTTGAGTATTCTGAATGAGCAACTGCATAAAAGAGAAAAACAAAATATTGTTGAAATCACTTTCAGAACCGTTTTTTTAGCCTGTGAATGAGAAAAAGCATTGACAGCCAATCAGAATCCACCTGACTTTGAAAAGCTTGAGCATTTAAAAAGGCTTATAATAAACAGAGAAGTATTGGTGTGGATGCTAATACAGTTATCATTATATTTATTTTCACATACTGTTTGTGCTGTGAGTGGATCTTTAGCCATGAATTGTCAGCAATTTAATAAAACCTGATTCCTTGAATGTCTTTTATTCGCTTGATCAACCCACACAGCCAAAGAAGAAAAAAAATCACAAACACGATAAATGACTTTCATTCTGGAGAAAACTCAATCAGATCTGCAAGCGATAAAGACCTTAGAGACACTGAGGCACAAGGTATGGATAATAACCAGCAGTCCGCAGTGGAAAGACGAGTTCATCCTGGGTTTTGCTTGGCAGCCCAAGCATGACGTCGCAATGTATTTCATTACCACAGTGGGGCTGTTGCTCAAATTCAGTTCGATGTTAAACACATGCTATGTACACAATGAGCAAACTGAAGTATTAAGACCAGCAAAGAGCAGATGGTACAAAATGATGAATCTCATAGTACATTAACAAACAACAACCCATGTGGCCCGAACACCCATTCACTAAACACAAATCTGTGTACTATAATAGAGAACAGACCTAACCTGATGTCTCCGCTGTCATATATCCTGAGAGTCATATCCTACATGCACAGCATTTTATTTAACTACTGTCTGACGTTGCAGGTGAAAGGTTTTTAGGTCTGTTTAGACGTTTTTAGGGCACAAACCCTGTAGTTAGGAGACAGCAATAGCTGTCAAGGCTTACATGTTCTCACCTAAAAATAATGCAACTGTTCAGACGTGTCTTTTCTGAGTTGATTTCATTTACTTAAATATTTTAGGTAAATGACTTGACTGAACTAAAAATGTCAATATGTCATGACTTAAAACTGCCATTATTGTAATAACTACCACTTTAGAAATTTAGAAACCAGAAATCAAGTACATGCAAATCTACAACGGTAATGGTGAACTTACTGATTGTATTAAGAACAGGAATGATTTCATTTTGACATCACAAGACAAGTTAAACATGACAACTAAATCAACAACATTGTAAATAAACCAGAGAAACAATGAAACCATATTAATTATTCATGCTAGGAAAAGGGATTTTTTTTTTTTCTTTTCAGTGTAGGCCAGTTTGAGCACAATAAGAAATGCATTCATCCATCTCACATGCTATGCTTCCTGTGTTGTCTTTATTTAAGAATAGAAAAGCTGAATCGAAGATCTTTAATTGTGTTCACTGAAAGTTGCATGCTGTTAGACCTTTGGATTATTATTTTGAAGGGGGGAAAAAAAATCTATTTAGTTTATATTCAAGTCTATATTCAATTAGCAAGAGGTCTTCATTTTCAGTTTGGTGGTAAAACGTATCAATGGCTTCCCCTCACAGAATTAGAGTGAGATTAACATCTCTGATAATTCGGAGACTTTAAGGTACATTGCCATCATGTCAGTTCCCCATCTGATGACATCTTAATTAAACGGCAAGCGTAATGTGAGAAAACAAGATAATCAAGATTAAACCAATTTACCCGTGTCAACAATAGTTACATATCCGGTGATAATGAAACCTTCTTTGATAAAAGCTCAGAGAAACATCCTCGAGCATGTTATCTCCATTGTCAATTTCGCAAATGGTCAAGTCCCCAATTAAGGGAAAAACAAATGCAGGGTTGTTTCCAACAGGCCAATTACCAGACCGTCACATTCCAGGCAAAAAAAAAAAAAACTGATATGGTGGTTGAGGTCACGGAAGTGATTATTGGAAAGTGTTGATTGTATATCTCATGCACGGAGAGATCATAATAAGCTGGTGGGAATAAACGCCGTGTGCCGTAAATGCACTTTATAGCATTGTCCCGGGAACTCTGAATTTATTCCGACAGGTATTTCATCCAAATTCATCCAGACAGGACTTTTTATTTCTGCTCCTATGCCTGATTGGCATATCTATGCAGCAGGACGGTTCCTGCACTTTAACGCCCCAGTGATTCAGGTAATAGGAGCTTCAGCGCTCAGGTGTAAGCTAAGACGGGAAGAGCCGCTGACCATGCTAATGTAACGCTGTCTGTATGTAGTTATGATCTGCTAATACTCTCCAGTTCCAAGGTTATGATCAGAAAAATCAGTGGATTCGAACTGAGACGATAATCTTTTTGTTTTGCACAGATAATACTAAAGTACACATGTGTTTTGCAGTGATACGTCTGTAGCACTTTTATTGAGATTCCTGAAGATACCTTGACACACAATCCTATAGCCCAGGGGTCGGCTACTTTTTGACAAGTGCCGTTTTTAAATGATGGCTATTTCTTCAACTTCAACTTCAAGGACTTTTTGTGTTTTTGTTTTATTCCATTAAAATGTCACATTTTAATGTTTAAAAAAACATTTCAGCATGCATTTATCATTTATTTTGGGTTCTTTTCAAAACCCTTGTAGTCCATTTCAATATTTATATATAAATAATGATCATCATCCAGTATCATTTCCAATTTTTACTAATAATTAAGGTGTTTATTTTATTATTTTTTTGGCAAATTTGTTTACCAAAGAGATCAAAGAGACAGAGATTTTGTTAATCACATTTTTGCTTTGCTGGTTACAAAAAATATTCAACATGTCTTGCCACACAAGGTTCTATGAAAAAGAAAAAAAACACGGTGAGTAAAAATACATTTTCCACTATAAGACAAAAAAAGAGGCTCAAGTCGTGACAGATCTTTCCTTCAGTAGGCGGTCTGAATGATTTTGATTTGAATCGCAAATGACACATCACACATCTTTCACACATCAACGAGTGTCAGATGTACCTATTCTTACAATTTGACTGTAATGCATTGTTTACTTGCTATTACATTTGACACCCGGTTAGAGGTGTTTTTTTTTTTCTAAAATAAGCTACATAAAATGACAATCATTTCTCTCTCTCCATTTTTGGTCATGTTTCTGTGTTTACCATTTCTGAGGCTGCCGACCCTGTTTAAGCCTAACAATAAAAAGATTTATTGTCACTATGATAGTTCTTAAACCACAAGCTATCTGTAGATTTTATTGTTTTACTCTTGTCCCAGACTTTCAGTCTTAAACTGTGAAAATCTATAATAAAAATATGCTTTACACTTATTATTACACTTAAAATGTTGATAATATAAACAAAGGATGAAATGAACATATGGTCTGTCGAAATCTTTGATGATCTAAAGCAGGGGTGTCCAGTCCTGCTCCTGAGGGCCACTGTCCCGCAGAGTTCAGCTGCAACCCAATTAAACAAACTTAAACCAGCTAATGAAGGTCTCTTAGATAGAAACTTCCAGGCAGATGTGTTGAGGCAAGGACAGTGGCCTTCCAGGACCCATGATCCAAACAAAGAGTAAAATATACATGAAACATTTCCATGTTTGTGACTGCCCTCCATCATTTCCACCAGACTTTTTACAAATTTGTGCATATTTGTTTACCAAAGAGAATTTGTTCTTCACATTTTGGCTTTGCTGGTTAAATATATATATATATATATATATATATTATTCAACATGTGTTACCTCAAGGAAGTTCAAGGAAGAAGAAAACGAACTTCAGAAACTACATCAGATATAATTGGTGATAATACATTTTCTACAAAGACAAAAAAAAAGTCAATTTTACATAAAATGATAATCATTTATTAATGCTTCCTTCTGTGTTTGGTAATATTTTAAGCCCAATTCACACTGATGCAGACCAACGCCGACAGTCACCAGATTACAGCACGTCACTTCTCAGGCATACTAAATCGATGCAGCATGTTCAATCGGCGAGCACAAGCTCCGGCAGACGCTAACAGACTCTGACAGGGTTAAGACTGATCCGACAAAACCCGATGACGTGTCTTTTGCCGTCTGCCGGTGAGGTGTGAACTGGCCTTTAGCATTTACCATCTCTGACACTACCGAACCTGATGTTGAAACCTGGCAATAAATAGATTTATCATCAGAACGAAAGTCCCTAAACCACATGCTCAGCGATACACACACTTTTACTGAAAGTCCGCAAGGTGTTTTCGGCAGCGCCCACGTACAACCTTCTTCTCATCCCTCAGTTCCGGTCATGCAATAATTGGTACAAAGATGGCCAGTCTGGCAGGAAGTTAAAAAGAGAGTCTGAGAGCAAGTTGAAGAGAAGGGTAGAGCCAGCCGAGAGACTTCACACAGGCTCTTCTAATCCCTTGTGGTCAAGGATCCATTCAGCCTCAGCTCCTCACCTCAAATGAGATCTCCAGGGAAGAGAGCAGCCCGGATCAGAAAAAAATCCTCAATGCCCTCTGGGACTCGTTTCCTCCAACCTTACCTTCATCTCATGGATAGAGTGCATCTGTTCTATTTGTTTTTGGGGCATGGACGGTGGCAGAGAGGACGGACGGTTTGGATGCAAGACTTAAGAATACAGCAAGCAATCCATCTTCCATTTGCCAAGGTAAAGATGGCAGTAAGATGATTGCACGGAAGAGTGAGTAAGAGGGAAGGCGAACTAATCCAGCGGCATCTATTAAGTCTGACACTTCTCTTAACAAGATTTGACAAGCTTTCGGGAGAGAAAGATAACCTCGCCTCGTCAGTGAAGGAGAAAATGGGAGGAAATATTCAGAAATGCTGGAGTGTTCCTTGCTGGCTCTCAGAGCGTGGCTACGATCGAGTATTACCTTTCAAGATACATGTGTTTGCAGACCCGAATCTCTGTGCAACTGTGCCACGCTCTTAGCCACTCTAATGCCCAGCGGCCTTTTTGCACAACCTGAGACATGAGAACACAAATGAGACAGCTAATGAGCACAAGAGGCACCGTGGCATCTTGTTAGCAAAGATACTCTTTCTCAGACACCTATTCGCCCAGGTCAGAAAAATGCAAACATAACAACACACACACTCCAGCTGTTCTGACTCACTCCCCTGTTGCAGTATCATAAGCCCATGTAAGCTTCCTGTCCTTGACTTGACTCTTTACGCCTTGACTTGTGAGCTTGAGAATAATTTTGCCTGGCATACGGTCTATGGTTTGCTACTTTGGAAAAGATCCTTATCCAATCTGAAGTGAATGGCAGCTGCCCCCCGGTGAGGGTCTGACCACACAATAAATCATTAGTAGCCCTGCTAAAGTACACAATTTCCTGACAAAGAGCAAATAAAAGTATTGACAAACATGAGGGATAGAGACAGTTGATTGACTCGGACGCTGGTGACTTGCGGTGCAGACTTTATTCACCGCCATCAGTTTGAAAAAAACAACCTAAGACACGGTACATATAGATTGTGTAAGTTGAAGGATATTGAATCACACTGTGTGGTACACAAACCTGAAAGAATCGATTATTTTCAAGTGTGAAAACAGACAAGGTACCCGAAAAAAAAAATGGAAGGTTGTGGTAAAAGCAACAAGGCTGCAGCAACAGTGTGTAATATTTAATGTAAAAAATCAGAAATTATGTATGTAGCAGTGCGATTCAGGTGATACTTGAAAATGACAAATGAAAAAATGAAAAAAAGTTATAGTGTAAAACTTTTTTTTTAATTGTTACTTGTATATTTTTCAAGGTACAATTATTGTTATCATTATTATTATTTACAAATAAACATATTAAGGTCTGGGGGAGTGGCAACATAAGACTATACATTTTTATACTTTAAGTTTAAATGACTTATCTATTATATCTTTTCTTATTTTATGCTAAGTGTATGTTGGTATGACTACATACATTGCTAATGTTTAGTAGACCATATTTAGCAGACCAATTTCCAACCAATATTAAGCTAGATTGTTGTGCCAGTTACATATTTTTAAAGGATAAAATACAGTTATATTTCGCTCTGTCTGCAGCTTTTCACATCAATGCTCAGGACTGTAAATCAGCTTTATCATGAAGTCAATTACATGTAGCTCAAGAGTACTTGGTCACATACCGCAGTTAACTTGCTCAAAAATGTAATTGAATGCCCATTCAAATCGCATAGATCCTATACCAGCTGAGCAAATGCCATTGAAATAAATATGATTACTAACTCATCACTTTTTCCAGGTATTATATATAGTACACTTGGCCCAACCTTCGAAGAACCATCCTGTGAGCATGGCAAATTCACCCACCCCACCCCAGCCCATCCTACTTCTATTACCATAAATTCAATGACTGTGAAAAGATTTGTGCCAGACATATAGAGTAATGCTGATGCAGATGGTGTTCTTAAGAATGCCATTATAATCTCTGCAGTAGAATATCTTTCGTTTTTTTCAGCACACTCTGCAACATTTTGCCTGCCATTTTATGCCAAGTGAGTGTGTGTTATTCATTAGAGGCATAAATCTCAGATATTTAATTACAATGTTTGTTTCAGCTTTAGCCAGGTCTTCGGCCGTCTCACTAGGGAAACACATAATTAGTTTACGCTTCCCTACTTGACAAAAGCTTTAATTTTACCTCCTGCCAACCCACTGATGCCTAAAGCAATCATATTCTCAACCAGGGCCGTGCACAGACATTTTGGGGGGCAGGGGCTCAAGTGAGGGGAAAAAAAAGGAGACCCCTTTGCTGTTTTTTTTTTTTTTTTAATTAATATCAACTTATTGTTTATTGAACTGTTGCATTAAAATGAACTATTGTACGAAAATGAAAATATTAAATTACATTTGAGAAAGATTGACCATGTGCTTGAGCACCACTTGAGGTCTGTCTGTGCACGTGCATGAGATCCAATGATCTCACTAACATAACTATTGCAAACAATAACTTATCACCTGCTGCATGGAATAGATCACCTGAGCTTCTCAATGGCATTCAATTATAGCACAGCTGGGATCTGGGATAAATGGAAGTGAAGTAGGCTTGACATGAAGATAGGTCACTATGATGAACTAGTCATCCAATTGCTCAATTAGTGAGTCTACTAAATTTTCTCTTAGATTTTGTGTTTTTGTTTTGATATTTTGGTAGCTGTATTATTAATGAGAATTCTAACTAGGCTAATTCGATTCACTGCAGTTTTCATCTGAAATGAACACTATATGTAGTAACATGGCAAGAACGTTTATACAAAAAAAAAAAGATAAATCTTGCATCACATAACCAGCTCCATATATAAGGCTTTTCTGGCATAGTAAACTTGCTCAGTAGCTCATACTGATACAGCATTGCAATTGAGACATGATGCACTTGGGTACGAGTTAAGATGAAAGAGCTCAAAGACTAGAAGCAAGTTAAAATGGCTGCTTTAAAAAAGCATAAAAAAGTTACAAAATAATATTTTTATTCCATTGCACTAACCCTTATTAATCATTAGCTCATAACAAGAATACAAGACCTAGAGGGGCAAACGTGGCCTACTGGTTAGAGTCAGACTGGTAACCTGACGGTTGCAGGTTTAATTCTCAATACCGGCAGGATATGACAGAGGTCCCCTTGAGCAAGACACATAACCCACAATCACTCCCCAGGCACGCAGGAAAAATGGCTGCCAAATGCTCCGTCTGTGTGTGTCCATTACACTGTGTGTGTTCACGTCTCACTGCTCTTAATATGGGTGCACTAACTTGGATGGGTTAAGTGCAGAGGGCAAATTCTGAGTAAGGGTTACCATTCTTGAAATGTGTCATTTTCACTTTTCACTAAAATGGAAGGGTCAGATAAGGGATACAAAATGTGTACTTCTCCTGTACAGAAGTAAACTGGTTTAGGGAATCCAACAACTAGCCGTAGAATGTCTTTTTGTACATCCCTAGCTTGATGTGCGACCAGCAGGCAGAAGCTGAGCAAGTAAACATCTTCCAGGCTGCTGTTTAAAGCAGAGACTGTCAATTTACTGAAGAAATCTTTTATGATGTATTCAATATTTTAAAGGTTAACAGTTAACACACAAGCCAAATAAGATTCACAGCAGTGTATTGTGTATAGAAAGTTCTGGAACAGTGTTAAATTTATGCAGCTTGTGTCTGAATAATATGTGGTGCTCTTGGCTGACATGCTTACTCTCAGCTGTCATTCAGAAAAATATGATTACCATTGAGTTTGACTGTTGCAGGACTGGAACCGGACTGGACTGGATCTTTGGTGACGGCTTAATATCACACAACACAACATATGCTCTGATCATGGTAGACATGTTTTTAGAGAAAACTCACCAATATCACTTCCTTTTCGCCTTTTGAATCCAACAGAAACTCTAAAGTTCATGACAACATTTTCTTCTTGTTCTTTAAAAAGTTAGATAAACAACACCTACAGTACTTGCATGTCAGCACTGGTCTTGGGAAAAAGAATTGAAGTAGAAATGAAAGGTACCCAAAGTCAAGAAAGACAAAGTGCACTACAGCCCAGGGCTGGATCATTAAAACAGACACTGGCCTGAGCATCTAGTTATGCAAAGCAAGAAACAACATTGTACACAGAAATATGGAAGGCAAGTGAGAGAGGGTGTTGAAGTAGTGCTTCAGTTTTAATTGGCTTTTTGTTTTTCATCAATTCCGGCTGAGTTGTAATTTATGAGTTTGATCGTTCATTGTTGCTAGAAGCTAACAAGGGTGTTTGTTGGGTTCCAACAAACAGCTGTGATGAATGGCAATGTGTGAAATAAATAAATAAATGAATAAATAACTGTCTTTACTTGATCAAAAGACGCCATTAAAAAATAAAGTTATATAAAACGATTTCATTCATGTCAATGCTGCTTTAATTTGGGGAATTGGTGTGAATATTTATTATATTATCGTCACAGGTGGTTGCAGGAAGGCAGACGAAGATGAAGATGAAGAATAAAGTTCCAGTACGAAGTTTAATGAGAATAATACAAATAGCAGGCAGAGCAACACACACTAAATGCAACAGTGACCGGACGACAAACAGAGGAAAAGGAGGAACTGAAGGACTGACAATTAAAGGGGATTCATTAATTATACACAGCTGAAACACACAAACAAACTCATAATGAAGAGACCATGGTAGCAAAGAAGTGGTGAGAAAATCAAACAAAGGAAGACACTAATGAAAACAAACTGAATGTACATGAAAACTAAAACAAACTGAGCATAACTGTGACAATTATATTATGCAGTTACTATAGTAATAACTATAAATTATGCATAATTACATGCAACCAACCCTAAATCAAAACTCTGTAAGTACATAGTTACTTAATATTACTTAGTACTTCAATGTAATTATATTGTAGAGACACCTTAAAATAATGTGCAATCTATTTTTCTTATAAACAATAAATGTATATTTTGAGTAACACTTTACAAGGTCCCATTAGTTTACATTAGTTAACTAACTAGTTGATGCGCCCCATTGACTGCAATAATATGGAAAAGAAACATACTATGGAAGTCAATGGGACGCATCAACTGTTCTGGACGGGGACAAACATTCTTCAAAATATCAAACAATATAAAACAACTTGAGGGTGAATGAATTATGACAACATTTTTATTTGTGGGTGAACTATCCCTTTAACTAACAAATTCCCTAACGATGAACGAACGAATGAATGACAGTCTAATCTTACACAGTGAAAAAAAAAAAAAGTTGTTTTAAAGATGTTTAGACTTTTTTGCATTAAAATATTAAAATGAGTATATTGCAGTGTAGATCTAACTTTGAGTGTTTTCAATAGTGCGGTGTGTCTGAATGTTTAAGTGCTGCATCTGTAGCTGTAGGGCATCATTGTTAGATTACTTTAATAAGACAGGTAATGATGAAGAAATGTAACTTTAATAAGTTCATTGGTGATACTAACTGAAGATGTTAATTACATCCAATCCCAAGTGCACACACATAATGATGATAAAAGCAGATGCAAGCTGCAAGGGATGGTGTTAATTAGGTTCAAGATTTCTTTTTGCAAATACTGAGGAATTGTAATTCTTGCACCATGGCTCAGCAGTGACAAGACTAATTGCAAAAGTGAAGCAGTTTTCCAGCTGTAAATGAGCAAGTTTGGTAATGGTGCCACAGAGGCAGTGTAAACAGTCTGTGAGGCAAAAATGTTGCTGAGATCTCGGATGTAGCAGTTCTAGCACATTTGAAGGTTACGGTAATGAGCACATGATTGGGAATGACAGGAGTGAGACAGACAGTGCAAAACATACTGAACCAAAACAAATGGTGGCAAATCAGTTTAACATATGCATGGAGCGAGTTAGCGTAAAAGAACGCCTAGACATTTGTTTTTAACACACGTTCCAATAACCCTTGATGTGGGGAGAATTTAGGAGGCCAGATGCGGCATAGATGCATACAATCCCACAATGCCCCAGCTTAGCCTTTGTTCACATCTCTCCATTGAGCTTAGTTCTCATTCTCATGTGAACTATGCACACTGCATAACATTTCAAATGCTTTTTAAATATGATACTACTCCATAGAGGCATAACTCCAGCTGTAGAGTAAGAGTCTTGCTACACTGCTTGCCCAGAGTCCCCAGCTGGGGTTTGATCTATGATTAGGTGTTGGCAAGTGAAAGTACAAGATTACATTTAAAAAATGAAGGCTTATGTCATGACAAAGGTTTTACAAAATCACTGGAAGGTAATGGGAATGATTAATAAGATGGGGCAGAGAAGGCCTGGATCATTTTATACTCACCTGCTATAACAAGAGCACCATTAGCACTTGCATGCATGCATTCTCTCTCTCTCTCTCTCTCTCTCTCTAAATGTACCAATATTATTTAACCCTTACATATGCTTTTTGGTAATATTTGTGACATTACATGTAATTACTATAGTAATAACAGTGAATAACATATGAATACATGTAGTTAATTAAGATCGCTCAGTCCTTACAATGTAACTAAACTGTAACAATAGCATATTAAAATAAAGGGGAAAGTGCGTAGGTACTATTTTCAACTACTAGTAAATTTCACAATGAATTACAAAGAAACAGCAAATAACACATTGAATTAAACAATTTTAAAGTAGAAAGCTGAAAATTGAATTTTCTTATGAAATGTACTCTAATAATCTGTTTTATTTACAACTTAAATTATTTTTTTATATTTATTCATTCAAATTTTGTGCATGTCAAGGTTGATGAATACATTCTGCTGATTACTCATTATATCTGACATTTAGCTCATGCTTCTTTTTTAGCATGCAGCACTAACTAACTAAAGACAAAATGAGCTCCGCTGATCGATGCATCTCTCTGGAAGTTTGGCCTCATTTCGATTTAGTGTCTTCCCGTTGGAAGCATGAAGGAACAACCTTGACAGAGGCACGGCTACCTCAGCAAGGTCTCTCCAAAAAATGCAAATCTGTCACTGAAGAGGCAGGCCGGAATGCATAGGAGGTATGGTGGAATATGAGACATGGACTATTGAGACAATTGAAAATGGCATATTTTGCTCATTGTTACATCAAACATCATGATTTTTAATATTAAAAAGCATATTGGGGAGGACAAACAGATAAACATTTGAATTAACTAGATTTCGTCCTACTTTATATTGAGTGTCTTTATATACTTACATTTAAAAAAAACTTGTATTGTGTACATAAAAAAAAAAAGATTTGCATTTGCTACCAACTAAAGACAATGTATCATATTTGATACACAAATTTGTAAGGCCTCTAAATGATCAACATGATCAAATCAAATTTGTTGTACACAATTTACATGCTGTGTGACGTCTGATTTCTTGTTTACTTTTTTAGTTTCGGTCTTTTAGTATAGTTGTAAAAATATCCCCCTTGAGGTTGTGGTACATGTCTTTTTGTATTGAAATATTTAATAAAGTAAATGCAAGAATAACTTTTATATTGTTAGTAATATTTCAAGATGAACACTTACTGGAATGAAGCAACTTAGGTTTACTGATTATCCATATATCATTTGTCATGTTCAAATTTGAAAAATTAGGACTTGAGTATCTTTCAATCATCATTATATCGCATTTCATTATATGTTTCTGCCCCCTAAAATATACAGAGCTTTGATAAAACTAAGCATTTAAATATATCTTACAAGTTCTCCTTGGGTATGAATTCTGTTATGATGATGCAAGGAGATGAACCCAAATGCAGACAGTGTTCAATGAACACAAGGTTTATTGGTACAAAAACAGGAAAACAAAACCCACGAGGGGGCGAAACACGAACAGGACAAGGACTCTTAGGCTGACAAGACTAAACTATGACTTCACAATAAACAAACAATAATTCTAATAAATGCTCACAATGACAAGAATTTCCACAAGGTACTCACAGGTATGATTTAGCAATGAACCGACACAGGACAGCAAACACAAGGGGATAAGTAGGGAACACTAACGACTAGGACAGGTGAAACTGACTAGACAATGACAAGACGAGGATAACAAGGGGGCGGGGTAACGTAACGAGACAACACAAGCACCTGGCCCAAAACAACAGACCATGCGCTTGTACACAAAACATGGGTCTGTCATGATCCTGCCACAAGACTAGGAAAAATCAAGGACATGATGGCAGAATCATGACAGAACCCCCACCTTAAGGAGCGGCTACCAGACGCTCCTCAAGGGGACATCAAACACGGGACATGACAGACTGAAACAGTGACAAACCAACAAAACATGACAAATAACAGCAAAGGCAAACATGAAAAAACAATAACAGGGTTGGGATGACATATCAAAAACAACATACAAGGCAAGGGAGGAGGAGGAAAAACAGTTCATTGGGGGTGGTCCAGGGTGGATAGGAGGACTGGGGGTCTTGGGTTTTCGGGACGAGGGCTGAGGACGAGGAATTCTGGCAGACTTGGATGGGGACACATGAGGAAAAGTCCTTGGGGAAACAGTCCGGGGCTGAGAAGCGACGGGGTGACAGCAGAAAACATGACAGGGGGTGTAGAAGGTGGCAGTGGGGAGGAGAGAGGCGATGCTGCAGCAGGCTGCGGAGCTGGAACGGGGTCATAGAACTCCTCAGTAGAACCAGAGCTCCTCACCTCAGACTCTGTAGTGCTTCTCATATCTGATTCGGTATTAGCGTTTTCTGCAGCCGACTCAGGAACAGCAATCCGTGCAGCCGACTCAGGAACAGCAATCCGTGCAGCCGACTCAGGAACAGCAATCCGTGCAGCCGACTCAGGAACAGCAATCCGTGCAGCCGACTCAGGAACAGCAATCCGTGCAGCCGACTCAGGAACAGCAATCCGTGCAGCCGACTCAGCAACAGCAATCCGTGCAGCCGACTCAGCAACAGCAATCCGTGCAGCCGACTCAGCAACAGCACTCTCAGACGATGAGAGTTTGGAAGTAGATGACTTGACAGGGACTTCAAGGATCTTGACAAGACAAGTACTCTGACAGGGTTCTTGCAGCAATGACGACCGGCATCTCTTGATTAGCTGAAACGGAGCGCAAAACAGCCTCAGCAGCTGAATCGGCCGCTTCCCTCTCTGCAGCATTCACGACTGTAAGTTCGGGAACAGCCCTTACTGCTGCAGACTCTGGAGCCACGCCCTCAGCAGCCGATTCAGGAACAGTACCTTCGGTTGCAGCGGGCTCTGAGACAGCGCTTTCAGTTGCAGCGGGCTCAGGGACAGCACCATCCGTAGAAGGCTCTGGGACAGCGCTTGCAGCAGCGGGCTCGGGGGGCTCGGGGACAGCGCTTGCAGCAGCGGGCTCAGGACCAAGCAGAAACGAAGGATGGGAGGCTCCCTTCCTCCTCCTCTTCCTCCTAGGTCGCGGTGCAGATGCCGTTGGCGGACTGGTGAGTGGTTGGGGAACCATGTGGCGGGATCTGTGTCTGGGGTTAGAAGATCAGTCTCTAGGAGGGCTGATCCCATCACGGAGGACTCTGATGCTGACTCCCAAGAGGTCCGTCTCCCTCGCTTGCCGAGTAGACCTCCGGGTCCGGATGACGTCTCAGGAGTGGAAGTGGGACCAGCTTGATTCCCCTGGGAAACAACACCTAGGACACGACCCTCCGGTACCACTGGCAGCTTGACTGGTGGTGATGAAAAGATGGACCCCGGGACGATCTCCTCGATAAACAATCCACCACATCAGCGAACGAATGGCAAACCAGGCTCTCCCATTCAGCCAGGGGTGGAGGAGAGTTGAGACCCGCAATGAGGTAGCGGTTTAGGAGGACATCAAGCTAGAAAAACTTCCTTTCGTTGGCGACCCAGGCATACTCACTCAATGATAACTCTCCCTGGGAGGGAATCAGGAGTTTGCCCCTCTTAGAGTCAGCGATGGTCCTGTGCCACCAATCCTTAAGATCATCAAGGTTATGCCTGACATAAGAGGACGAAATGTCTGCTGGGTTCGGTCTTGGTCAGTTCATTCTGTTATGATGATGCAAGGCGATGAACCCAAATGCAGACAGTGTTCAATGAACACAAGGTTTATTGGTACAAAAACAGGAAAACAAAACCCACGAGGGGGCGAAACACGAACAGGACAAGGACTCTTAGGCTGACAAGACTAAACTTTGACTTCACAATAAACAAACAATAATTCTAATAAATGCTCACAATGACAAGAATTTCCACAAGGTACTCACAGGTATGATTTAGCAATGAACCGACAAAGGACAGCAAACACAAGGGGATAAGTAGGGAACACTAACGACTAGGACAGGTGAAACTGACCAGACAATAATGACAAGACGAGGATAACAAGGGGGCGGGGTAACGTAACGAGACAACACAAGCACATGGCCCAAAACAACAGACCATGCGCTTGTACACAAAACATGGGTCTGTCATGATCCTGCCACAAGACTAGGAAAAATCAAGGACATGATGGCAGAATCATGACAAATTCCACATGAGCCATAGCAGAGGGGAATTGTGAATGACATTTATTTTTCTTTTTTTACTGAATTATCTGTTGTTGCTGTAAGAAATAAAGAAATTGATAGTAAGACCTTTACAGTCTAGTGGATCAGATTAGCTGTGTGAAAACTATTAGCATTAATCAGCCTAAGATCAGGTCAAAGCTCAGTTTTTAACACTGTACACATTCTGCCCTTTCTCTTCCCGTGTCCTCGGCAAATGCAATCAGATGTGTGTAATCTCATCTCAGGAGTGAATGTATGACAGCATTCTGTGCATAAGACTGCGGTAAAATGCTCTCTATATTTTTGTTCTTTATCACGCAGAGTGAAAAGAGGATGAAGATTGAAAAAGCGGTTGTTCAGTAAGCTAATGGTCGATAAAATTGTCCTTTATAAAAGGGATTATTTTGGCTATGAAATCTGATTGGATAATCCATGTTCCAAGCCACTGAAAAATAGCTGATACATATACATTAAAGGTGCTGTATGTCATTTTCTGACTGTACTAAAGCATAAAAATACCATAATATGTTTGCAGAGAAACATGCTAAGCTCACATACTCATTTCTCTGAAAAGCAATGCTACAGCAACTTATTCTACTTTGAAATGTAAACAGCGCTAAGCATTTGAAACGTTGAGCAGCAAGCTCATTGGCTGCTGATGTCACAGCAACCAATCAGCTGCGCTGTGTAGACAACGATGTGATCACTAACAAATTGAGTTTAGGACCTATCAACCTGCACCATCTTAAGTTTCATGACATAACTTTGTATCTCTGTATTAATGCATATGTTGCGGCAACTGTAAACCTGTTGAAAAGCTAATAATAGTATAGTCTGTATTAATGATTATAATTATTGTATTATTTTTCATCTATTTTACTTTAGTCTCCCATCCCCCACTTATGTTCTGTTTTATAATGCTATATGAATGGAACTATTGTATAATGCTTGTCTCTTGGGTTAAACCGTACTCAGCCTTCATAACCTGTTCAGATCCCCTTTTATCACTCATCTTTCTTTCATTCACTCCCTTTTTTTAAAACTTTATCGAATTCCCCTCTCTAAAGGGAAGGTTAAATCATCTGTGGCTCTCACCCCATGAAATGTCTGGGGATTCTTGGTTGAAGAGACCAAAGATAGAGAATGGATGGAGTAGAACAGAATTCACTGAGTGATTTTATTGACAGTCTAAGGCTCTCAATTCCTAATAGAAAAGTAAACAACAGTAAAGAACAGCGTTGTGAAGGGTAGTTCAATAAAGTGGCGTGAAGCCTCATAAAACCCTTCCATCTATGTGAAGAGATGGTTAAAGCTCTTTTCCTCTTGTCATTTTTCTGTGAGAGACAATTTTTTGAAGGAAAATAAGAAACATTTGCATTGGTGTAGAATAAAGTGAACCCTTCAAAAAAATAAATAAATAAGTACATTTAAAAATGACGTCTATATGCATTAGTGCTGATGAAATGCCTACATTTGAAGCTGGGGAACCAAATCTGTTGACAGCCGTGCACCTAAGGTATATCTCTGAAGCCGATTCAGCCGTAGGCTTTTATCCCCCTTGCAAATTCAGTTAGTGACACTAAATTGATTGGATCTCTCCATCACAGACTTGTTGATCAGATGTAATTAATTTCAGTCAGCAGCTGAATCTTAATAGATGCGAGCGCAGTGTGTTTACCCTGAGAGGCTTGTGTGACTATTAGATGAAGAGCAGCAGTTGTCAGTTGTTTCTCAGTGAATTTATTTAGTAATGGCACATCACAGGAACACAGTATGCTTCTTCTTTGAGTCCCCTATGAATTCTTGTGGTTTCCCACACTTCCACGGAAAACTGTTGATACTAATTAAGAAATAAACCTGTGACTCAAAAACAATTAGTGGAGAGTAAATGTAGGTAGAAAAAAAGGTGTTTTTTCTCCTCTTAATCAACTCTAAAGATCACATTATCTCTCATTAAATCTAACCCATCTTATTTTACACAACTGTGCTCTTAATTTTATATAACATTAATAATCAAGTAATGTAGACATGGATAAGGTAGATGGTGTAGTTACTACAGTAGCTTCTTATAGTAGTTAATAGCTTCTTGAGGTAAGAACTGCACATATAGAATTATATATGCACATGTAGAATTATAGAATTACAGTAGAATTATGTACCCTGGATGCCAGCCCGAACATCACCCACAATATTTTTTGGTCGGGAAGTTCGGTCTGGACTCGATCCATTGAGGAGCAATTATGATCGGTTCAGAAATCGTCGGGCCAATCAAATTGCCAGGGCGGGCTTTATACGATAATGGACAGATGATCTGCAGTTACGTATTCATCACGTCATCAAAGAGCACCTGGTTTGAACTGGTTTACAACAAAGATGGCTGCCGCTGGAGAATTGAGATGTATAGATTCCGCTATCGCGTCTGTTGTAAAAGAAATCGACAGAGAACTGCAATCAAGGCACTTGTCGATCGTAAAGATGTGTTTGCCGTCCTTCCTTGCCGTTTGCTTGCTATGATTGGTTGTAGGTCTATCCAATTGAGTGCAGAGGTTTTTTTTTTTTTTTTTCCTGGTTCGGTTATGACACGCCTCATAATCAAAGCCCTATGGAGCAGTATCAGACTCACATTCTGACTAGAATATGAGTATGATGAAGTCAGGCTAAGAATTATGTACAGTGGGGCAAAAAAAGTATTTAGTCAGCCGCCAATTGTGCAAGTTCTTCCACTTAAAAAGATGAGAGAGGCCTGTCATTTTCATCATAGGTACACTTCAACTATGAGAGACAAAATGAGAAAAAAAAATCCAGAAAATCACATTGTAGGATTTTTAATGAATTTATTTGCAAATTAGTATTTGGTCACCTAGAAACAAGCAAGATTTCTGGCTTTTTATAAATAAAGTTTACCTATTATGCATTCATAGCTTTCAGTAATTCCAATCTGTGTCTCATTACTACTGTTCTCAAATATTTTGGTATGCTAAGTCACCTAAGTGCACCCAACCAGGCAAGCACCTGGCCAACAGCTGGCAAACACCACACATGCTGCTCAGCAAATCAAATTTAAATTATCTGAAAAATAATTTGATCTTTCAGTAGCAGTCTGGATCAGACTGAACCCAGAGTAATGCAATCTGGTGAATCAATAAATGCTTGTGAAGTATTTATGATAGCAACTATTCAGTAATTGATAGATTTTCAGTGAATGTTTTGCAGGTAACAGCAGTTAAAGTAAATGTTAAAGGAATGTAAAATGAGAGGTCTTTCCAACCATGCAATATTCTACCAGTATCACCACGGGAACCTTTTCATCGTTTGTATCACTCCGCTTGCAGCATTTTTCACAGTGAGTGTCATGGCAGAAGAGCAAACCCATTACACTTGTTCAAATACTACTGTTGTTGTGACACGAAAAGTCTAAACTTCAATTTGTGGTTTATTAATAAAGATAGTGCCTGTCTGAAAATTTGCTTCAATGTTTTCAGAGATATGAGCTCCAGGCTGCCAACGCTCATGTACCCGCCGAGAACAGCCTTACTGACTCCAGAACGGATCCGCAAAACGGGTCTGGAACAGAGTCCACTTGCACAGTGCAACAGATTCGGAACAGATAAGGATTGCGGATCCAGACCAGAATCTGGTCTCAAGAATGCTGTATCAGATGCAGGTAATCACAATACTTTTGCATATAATAGATTTTAACTAGGGGCAACTCAGTTTTCCTTCATTACTAGTTCTAAAGTGAAATTTCCAAAAAGGAGGCTTGGGCTCATTTGGATTTCACTTTGAATGTAAGTCTATTGAAAAAATTTTCCGCCATTTTATCATATTCCATGCACAAATTGTAAATACCAATGTTTAGAGAAGTAATAGCACACCGTTCTTCAAGAAATCACATGATTTACTTTTGTTCATGCCTGGTGCAGGATACCTACCTTAACAAATGTGTTTAATACTAGGAGTTTAAATACCTAACCCTACATATAGCAACCCCAAGTGCAATGCTTGCCTTAGTTGATGCTTTCCTTAGAAGCTAATGTAACTCCTAACAGCACAAACTTCACTCTCTTTAACAATTCTACCCAACTGTGTTCCGTTCTAACTCAGAGTTTCAACATCAACTATGCTTTTCTTTTCTAAATATATGGATTATGGAGATTTCAGTAATGACATATAGGAAAGCTTCATGACAATTGTGCTTTCATCTTAAGGTAATGAAGGAGAATCTATCTTGTTTATTAGATTTTTTCTGCCTTCAGGGTTAGAATGCCCTTCCCAGGGTTGGAATGTGTTAAATGAAGACATAATGAGCAGGCGTTGCTGATAGCAGGAAATGTGCCTGAGGTTCAGAGTTCTGCCTAAACATATAAGAGCTTATCTCTGAATATTTCAGAGAGCTTTAATGCTGTTTGGGATAGTCTGGTATAGAACAGCAGATTCAAATCACAGAGATGCCTCTATTTCATTATTTCTTTAAAGCACACATTCTCTTTGCTTTGCTCAGTTGCTTTGAACAAGACGTGACTCAATTTTATTCATTTAAAATTTTAATTGCATTATCCAGATAATACACAAATAGTATAATTTTTGTAATTACACAGTAAAAAAAAGACAATTTTTAATAATTAAGTGTCATTCCCAGACAGCAACATAATGTCGGCGTAATGTCCGTAGTGTCGGAATCCACGTGTACCAGATGTGGGCCGAAACTATGCTGCAGATTTATTCATTTGGTGACTTAATTTAAAATTCGATGTTTTGCATAATATAAATCAATGCATAGTTGTGAATATAAACAACTGGCACTTTTTACAGAAGGTTTCCCACAAACAGATAGAGCACAAATATTGTTTTCTTTTCTTTTTTTGACTATATTTAACTAATTAGATTTGCTACAGAAAGCCATACAATTCTGGCAACAGTGCTGAAAAAAAAAGAGAAAATAAATCAGCTCGGATAATATTTACTTTGACCTCCTGGGATTGATTCAGAACATTTTCTGAAGGTTAAGTATATCATTTCACTTACCATTTGTTTGAAAAAAAAAAAAATCCAAGCCCCATTTTGTACGTTATTCATAGAAAGTGCCACCTTTACATTTACCCTTTAGTGTTGTGTTTGTACCAGGGTCAGCCAGTGCTTTTCAAATGGAAGCACAGATTCCACTTATTATGGCAAATTACAGTAAGTATAAAATGTACTGTGTGTGTGTGTGTGTGTGTGTGTGTGTGTGTGTGTGTGTGTGTGTGTGTGTGTGTGTGTGTGTGTGTGTGTGTGTCTGTCTGTCTGTCTGTCTGTCTGCAGTGTTGCTTCTCCAACTGCCAATGAACAATACAATTACTAAACAAATATAATTGCCCAAACTCAGAACTGCATTTTACAACTTTTATAAATGGCAATACACAAGAGACAACATTATTAACATCAAAACTGAACGCCTTATGAGTCATGAGTGACTTTCATAAACAGTGTTTATCTCGTTGCATTCAAAGCTTTTTCTAATGTAAACAGGGCTCACAAGACTCAAGTGAAACACGGCTGTGCTGTGTAGCAATATTTAACTTTTATCCACTAAAATGTTGGGAAAAAACATGGATAATACAGATGACATAAAGTGTACATATTTTGTGTGAGCACCATTGTTATCTAGCACTGCCTTAATCCTCCTGGACATGGAGTTCACCAAAGCTGCACATGTTGTTGCTGGGATCCTCTTCACACCTCCATCACGGAGCTGCTGGATGTTGGACACATGGCGCTTCACCTTCCACTTGAGGATCACCACAGGTGCTCAATAGGGTTCAGGTCTGGAGACATACTTGGCCACTCCATCACCTTCAGCTTCCTCAGCAAGGCAGTTGTCATCTTGGCGGTGTGTTTGGGGTCTTTATCATGTCGTTCGGCACAGTTTCTGAAAGGAGGGCATCATGTTCTGCTTCAGAATGTCACAGTACATGTTGGAATCCATGTTTCCCTCAATGAAGCGCAGCTCCCCAGTTCCAGCAGCACTCATGCAGCCCCAGACCATGATGCTACCACCAACATGCTTGACTGTAGGCAAGACACAATTCTCTTGATACTCCTCACCAGGGCATCGCCACACATTCTGGACACCATCTGAGCCAAACAAGTTCATCTTAGTCTCATCAGACCACAGGAAATGGTTCCAGTAATTCATGCTTTTTGCAGGCCATGCAAACCGACTTATGTATCTGTTTTTTGAAGCCAGCTTCTGCACCTGACGCACAGCACGAGGACTCAACTTCTTTGATCGACCCTTGTGAGGCCTGTTCCAAGTGGAACTTGTCTTGG
This sequence comes from Meda fulgida, assembly GCA_030578275.1. Taxonomy (NCBI): domain Eukaryota; kingdom Metazoa; phylum Chordata; class Actinopteri; order Cypriniformes; family Leuciscidae; genus Meda; species Meda fulgida. The sequence goes on along the minus strand of CM060632.1, from coordinate 30,461,038 downwards.
AAAACCTCTGTGTGACCCTGGCCTGTACTGTAACTCAATTTCAGGGTGTTACCAATCTTCTTATAGCCTAGGCCATATTTGTGGAGAGCAACAATTCTAATTCTCAAATCCTTAGAGAGTTATTTGCCATGAGTTGAACATCCAGTGGTCAGTATGAGAGAATTGTACTCAAAGCACAAATTTTAACTGCTCTAATACAAGATACACCAATTTGTATGGTCCTGTCAAGCAGACAAAACATGAACATGATGAATAGGACATGTGGCTTTGCATGGTTAAACGACGTACAGATATCACTTAGGGTGTACTCACTTTTGTTGTCAGCTATCTTGACAATAATGGCTGTATGTTGAGTTATTATCAGAGGACAGTAAATATATACTGCTATACAAGCAGCACATTGACTACTCTAAAATATTTCCAAGTTTCATTTCTATAGTATTGTCCCTTGAGAAGATATATATACATATACACACACACACTCACACACTTGTTGATGGTTTCGTGGAAAGCTGAGCATTCAAACACCACTAATATGTACACAGTACAATGGAAATGGGACACTAATGACTAATTACTAACATTCAAGACGAAAGAGGTCTTTACTCTTCCCACATACTACAGATAATTTGCACAGATAATTGCAAATTACACAGATATGCACAGATAATTTCCAAGGATATGTGTAAACAAAATTATTTCTAACATTGTTTTAGCAAGAGTTTTCAACATAATAGAGATGGTAAACAGCTAAATATATAAAACCTATGAATAAGGCAGAATAATCAAAACCATTGTGCACTGTGTTTAAACATATACTACATTATAAAGTTATTAACCTGTTTGAGCTAAAGTTAGGTAATCAAAAAAGCTGATATGATATTTTGAACCATATATGGCTCTTCATTGTAGACCGTTGTTATTTATTTATTTATTTATTTATATGTGTGTGTGTGTTTGTTTGTGTTTGTTTGTTTGTTTGTATGTTTGTTTATTTGTATGTTGTTGTTTTTTGTTTGTTTGTTTGTATGTTTGTTTGTTTGTTTGTTTGTTTGTTTGTTTGTTTGTTTGTTTGTTTGTTTGTTTTTCCACATGCCAGGAGCAGCATCATACTTATGATTTTTGCCTAGCATTATACAAAAAAGAGCCATATCTTGGATCAAGTAAAATTTCAATAGTCCAGTTTAGACATTCTACCAGCTATAAATAACTTTGCAACTATGTTAACTAACTCTAATTAATTTGCAACTAAATATCAACTAAGTCTCATTATATTAGTGAACTGTCAAGTTAGAGTTAGTAGAATAAGTTGACATGCTAAGTTACTTATCAGTTGAATGTCTGTTCAGGAGCATCTCAATAAAGTGTTAGCAATATTAAGCAGACAGTCTATTAAAACTCTAATGATTGGTAGTTGACGTAGTTGCAAAGTTATTTAGTAGAATGTCCAAAATAAAGTAGGTAACACTTTACGGTAAGGGTACATGAATTATCATGAATTCATGTAAAAATTCATGCATGAATTATGCATTCATTTATGCACTAATATCTCATGAATCATCAGGAACTATCACAAGTTCAACGTTTTTCAATCATGACTTCATGGATGAACAACACCTTAATTAAAACATTAACTAAGATGAGCACATCATCATGAAATATGATTTATTATGCATGATCATTATGTTTTCTTTGTTCTTTGTCTAGGTCAGTGACCTAGTCACCACTTTAGTTGAGGGGCCACACACATGATTAAGTCATTGATAGATAATGCTTAGTTAGCTATTTTGAACTGGGACAATAAGCAAACACACAGCAATTCACCAAAACAACCAGATAGCAACACCACTCAGAACATTGTGGTGATGACATTTCTACAGGAAAGCACCATTCACCATTACAAAATATTAATATTACTCTCACCCACCACAGCATGTTCTCTTATCTATTTCCATAGCAGTGTCAATATGAGAAAAACATTATTAATATATTATGCCTCATGGCCTTTCTTTTTATTTAGGAGAAAACTTTTTGTAGGTCATGGTAAGAAAAACAAAAAGAGTGTTGACAAACTTTGAAGAGTAATTTGAATAAAATGTCTGAGTCAGATCTACACAACCCCAAGACGCAGAGCATTTTGATTTAGAAGTCATGTTCCCATTGGCATATTTACCATCCATATCATCCATAGTTATCTTCAAAACATCTGACTGCAATCGGATTGATCTGCTGACCTTTCCACTAAATACAAATGACAGCAGAGATCAGAGAGCAGGGAAATCACATTAGCTGAACTGAGCTTAACTAAACACAAACGCTTCAATGCGAACTGTACATTATTTCACAGAGCTGCGGTTGTAATCAAGGCTCAGACTATCTTCATCTTGCACAAAAAGCAGCATGAAAGAGAGATGTTGAGGCATCTGGAAAGATATGCCTCAGCAATGGAATGTGTTTGAACCTCTATTTCTCATCGCTATGTCAAGAAAGTGCCAAACATGGCAGGTGTCCGTTCTGATGAGCTGGAAAGTTCTTATAAAGAGCGGCTAATCAGAGAGCTCTGACCTCCAACGATAATTTCCACTCATATCTGCTCCTTCAGAGATGGGAGAAAAAAAATGTAAAGGTCATCTCTGACATGTAACCAGAAAACAGCCCATATTCAAACGCATATATTTTTTCTCAATACTAGTACAACTTAATTTGTTACATCTTTCTGGTGTTGTTTTATGTCCGTCAGGAATTCAAGTCTGATTATTTATAAAAGTAATTGCACACCACTCAAGTCAGATAAAGTATAATTTATGTCAGTAGCACAAACTGTAAGAGTAGCATGCTGAATCTTACTTAAGGTTAATATTTTTAGATTTACATCCTAACTGTAAGTATGAACAATAGAAATAACTATTCATTAGTATACTATTCACAGGAGTAGAGAATAGAGCAGATGAGAGGAGAGAAATTGGATTGAACAGCTCTAATATAGGATTATTGCCCAAAAAATAATAAGTAGACGATTTGCATTAGCTTATGCATCTAATAAATTCCACTAATCTTTTCTGACAATATGTGTTTGGTGATAATCAGTGGAATCAGGAGCTGAGAATGGACTTGCTAGAAGCAGAATAAATGTGTCAAAGGTCTAGAAGAGTCAGAAAAGCTTCTTTTTTTCACAGTCCCTTTAGAAAGTCTGTATTACTGAGTTTGGGGGGGAAAATTAGGACTATCTGTTCAAATCAGAATGTGGTCTCAAGAAGAAGAAGAAGAAGAAGAAGAAGAAGAAGAAGAAGAAGAAGAAGAAGAAGAAGAAGAAGAAGAAGAAGAAGAAGAAGAAGAAGAAGAAGAAGAAGAAGAAGAAGAAGAAGAAGAAGAAGAAGAGGGGACTATAATGGGTTGAGATTTCAGAAAATAATTAAATATTCTAATTGTATTATTCATTTAGTATCTAAGCTTGTGTGAAATAATTGCAACTACAAAGCTCTCGTGATCTCAAATATCTCGAGAACTTTCCAGTCATCTATTATTGGTTGCAATGCAGGCACATAATGAGAGATCCTGACCTGTAATTTGGCACGCAATAAATTACTGGTTTGTTATTGTGTTATGGAAGCTTCTGGGTAACCGCTTGTCTTATTCTGAGATACTCAAACTGAATTGTGTCTCAATTTCCAGGACTACAAGAGAGTCAAAGGCGAAGAACTTGAGCTGTGGTCACGCAGCTGCCGAATATATGCCATATCTGCTACCAGAGCATCACCGCAAGGGTGATAATTGCGTTTTGAGGCCTTCCTAACAAAAACAGATTTAAAGGGGATTAACGGGCTTGTCCAAGCTCACATAGCCAACCTGTGATTAAAAGAGGATCGGGCGATGTGGCTCTGTTCCCACCGAGTAATCAAGTGAGTCCCTGGATGAGGCAGTTTGCCAGTCAGTCTTGCACCATGGAAGCATATTACCCAAGAGGCATTCAATTAAATTTCTCTCTCTTGATTCTGTCAAGGTATTTCTTTTTTTTTTTTTTTTGAAGTGTTTGACTCTTAGGGAAATGTCTTTAGTGAAGTGGTTGATTTCCCAGCAGCATTTGTTTAGTTCTGCCACGCTGTTGGTAAGATGAACTTGCAGAACTAATTGAAAAGTTTTTGGCAGCAGTTAGGGATTTAGAAGTGCAACAAAAGTGCTGGGCTCATTCATATTCCTCTTGTGTTGTATTGGGAAAAAAGGTGTATGACAAGACATGGCTCCGTTCACACTGCTTTATAGGTCCTTGGAAGAAAACACCCTTTAGACGAAACATGAATGGGGGTTTCCGGCTTGGTTGTAAAATGAAATCTCAACTGCATGCTTATCTTAACACAACACAATAACTGTTAGCCCTTCACTTTAGTTTAATCCCCTTTGCATCGCATGGCTAGCCCAACAGCCATAGTCCAACAGTTAGATGTCAGGGAAGCCCACAGTCACTCCTCAGCTGACCCGGTGGGATGCCTGGATGAACAAGAGTCCAAACCATGGCTCCTCTTCAAAGCTTATACATTTGTCACTTTAAAAGATGGAAAGAGTGTGGGAGAATATAAAGGATAGCTAGCAGGAATCTGTCAACAGGAAGAAGTGTAGTCCATCTCCGGAGGACAGCACTAAATACTGCAGGCTTTTCCTGCACACAATATATCCCAGCCTAAAATATTCCTGGTTGTTCATGTTGGCCAAGCATTCACGCTTTGGGCTTTGTCCCCTGCCTTACGCTATAGTCTCTCTCATGCCACCCACTGCAGAGGGACTTAGACCTTAAAGATGAACAAATACGGGACCCTTGAGGTCTGAAACTTGGCAGTAGGTGGCAAGCAAGAGGTTCAGTAGTATTAAACTAATTAATTGCTTGGTAACAAATGGGGCCGTTTTGAGCAGACCTGAAGAATGGAGCCAGCTGGACAGATACTTTGTCGTTTTGATCTGAATATTGAGATTACCATTGTGTCTCTTAGAAAGGATCTTGGGCCAGGTTGTTCAAGGAGTCACTGTTTCTGTTAAATAATTTCAGATCAAAATGTATAGTAGGGGACAAAGTAACACACTGTCAGAAAAAAAAAACTAATTGCAAAAATAGTACCTTTAGGAGGCAAAACAGCCAGTCACTGGGGAAACTTTGTACCTGATTTACCCCTTATTTAAAAGGTGCATATTAGTATATCAGAGTAGTAATCCTGCATGTACCCTTAAATAAGAAACAAAGGTGTCCCTTTAATGGTACTGTCCCAGTGACAAGCTGTTGTACCCCTATTTTTTTTTCTGAAAATGCAGCACATTACGACTGCCCAAGACATGATAGACGCCAGGTCCAAAACGTCATATTCCACAAGAGCACTAAAGCTGTGTTCACACTGCCAGCGAGAAAGTGACATGATCCCATTAATTTCAATGGAGACCTGGCGATTTCCGGCAACAGGATGAAGGCATGTCCAGCCAACAAATTCGCTGTCAGTGTGAACGCAGCATAAAGCTCAGTCTGTAGCATATGCAGATACAACTGCTAGGCCATGGCTGTAAGATGTGTCAGGTTCTACTTACAAACTACTGGCTTCACTACTACACAATATTACCACATGCTGATGATCCAATCTCGGCATACAGGATGCCATCGCAAGTAATAGACCAAGCTAACCTGGCTCAAATCAGGCATCTCTCATCATTTATGACAAACTGCTTCCTCACAGTCAGCCTGACAGTGGGACTTTCTTTCCTATTACTGTTTATCATAGACTTCTAGGGAGATGAATTGCAAAGCAGGGTGCCTTATTTGTCACATCAGTCTCCATAAGTGAGGCAGAGTCTATTTGGCGGGTGCTAGATTTGATTTACCAGGAGATAGCAGCTGGAAACATTGCAAATCTAACATGGCCTCCGTCTGTCTTCATTGGCAGCTAAGAAAATTCACCTTGCAATGGGAAGGTGTGCTAATTAAACGGCAGCAGATAAGGACACACTGACGCTGCCGCTATATTAAGCGCACTGTTTCTATCTGTGCATCTCCAGACAGCAATATCACAATAGAAGCCTCATCAGTCATATCAGCTGCCTGAACCGGGCTGAAGTTTGTACCTGAAATGAAGGATTTGTGGCTTTGAAGGTAAGAGGGCGAAGACGATTGGAACAGACCATGAAAGAGAAAAGGCTGGAGAAATGCAAGGCGAACAATAACTTCAAGAGATTGTTTCTAGTGGACTTTCTTCACTGGTGTTTTAGAAGGTCAAAGCAATTGGCATCATTTATGTTTTTTTATGATTTTGTTTATATATCTCATGATATATTATATCTAACAGTGACAGTGTTCATGTGGCTTTCAGACATGCGCTCCAATCTATCCATTTTCCATTGGAGTTGGTTAATTAAAATGAATAGATACTGCAGGTAAGGACCCAGAACCCATCGTACTTCGTAAAAACATTAGATCAAGCTTGACAATTAATTACTGATAAATGCATTTATCCGCTAATCTACAAAATATTATGACAGGATGAAGTTCCTGATGTATGGATGAAGTTATCCAATCAAACCAGTTCATTTGATCACTTGAAATGGTCAGCAAGAATGACTTCTTCCTCAAATCACTGTTACAAAAAGAGAACTGCATTTTGTCAACAAATTGTTGATTTCTTTTACATTTCTAATTGCAATTCTGTTGATTACATTTGTAGTTATGACTTGAAAATGAGCTTATACTCAATTAACAGACCTCACCTCTGAATCAATGCATCATATAGACTATATACATTTCAGTAAAAGATGATGTTAAATCATTAGTGCATGAACTATGAGCAAACTATATTGGTGCAAACACTTAACCCCACATTGTGCCCACTACTGATCCAAAGCTACTCCCGTGGTCAAAGGTGAAGGTTATTATAATATTTATTGAGGCTGAAGATCTCCAGAGGATGTGAGAGAACAGACGTGGAGACCCATTTATGCTTGGCACTCATTTGTTTGTCAGATTGGCATTGATTGTCACTGTCTGGCAACCGGTGAGAGTTTAAGACTTTGGGCACGCTGCCGATCTCAGCCCAAAATGCCTGCTGAGCTCTCTGATTCAAATCTACAGGAAGTCTAGGATCCTTAACCCTTCTTGTGTTACTTATTTGAACACACACTCAAACATACATATGATAACAGACGTAAAATACCCCCCCCCACCACCACCACCACATGCATACATTTACATGAATTATTTCACATATTCGCTCCTTTCTGCCTATACAAGAAGTCGGTGCTGGCAAAGTCACTGCTTTATTCAAATGCAACTGTTCGCCCCATAATGCACTCTGGGAGAACATAGGTGCACGTTGACATCTGTGTTTGTGCATTGTTCTCAAGGCCACATAAGGGTCAGGTTGGCACTGTTCCCCTCAGATTGCAGTTCCACTGCTGAAATACTAATCATTAAGGGCCAAAATAAACAGTTATTTTGTTGCACACAAAATAATCATAGCTGCAATATCCTAATATATCATGTAAGCAGTATCACAATATTCATATTAAAAGTTTTCTTTTGTGTCTCTTAGTGTGAATGTATTGTGTGAGTGAATATTTATCTCACAATATAAATGTAAGATACAAGAAACGGATTTCACATTGGGAAAGCTGTTTGACTGTGGTCAGTGGTTTTAATTCAATCTGCAGTATAAAAAGATGATATACAGTAGAGATTTCTGTATTGTGCTTTTAAAGGGTCATGAACCCCCCCCCCCCCCCCCCCCCCCCCTTCAGCTCAGGTCTAGCTCACAATCTTTTTGAAAAATGCAACTTAAATGGGCGTGGATGGCTGTGAGAAGAAGGGAGGTTTGTGGGTGTGGTATGACACGGCAGGGGAGAGGGGAGGGTAGGGGGAACTGTCATCGCCAGTGGCCCATGCATATCGACTGTCACTAAGAATCAGTGGTAAAACGTGAGGAAATGCAAGATTTTTTTTCTAGCTGGCAAAGTTAAAGTCTAATGAAATACACGGACACTTTATTATTGTCCTTTCAAAAGTAACTGAATGCCCTGCTACATATATTAGCCTACAGTAATCGTAATTTATTTAAAAACATATTAATATACATGTAGCCTATAATTATAATGTCCATATAAAATATATAGTTGTTTATACACACTATAAATGCATATATTTGAATATAATTAATTTTCCGCTTAAAAAAAATCGTTACGTGGCTCTGTGGAGGTGGAGGACTTCTATCCTCCTGAATCCCCAGGGTTAAATAGTTGCATAATAGTGGCGGTGCAGGTCCTTTGCCCTATCTATTTGAACCATTAGCCCCTGCCGCGACTGTGGTGGAAAACATGGACGAACCGGAGGCCGCGCGGATGGGAGAAGTGTTAGAATGGTAGCTAACTAAGTCCGATCCTGGAATTAGCATAACGTTTTTATTCACAAACGTATAATTTCTATAATTTATAACGTATAGGAATTTTGTCCGGTGGTGCTGGGGGTATCTTGGACGACACATTAGGGTGGTGATTCCCTTTGTGCTGTTACCCGCATTAAAGAGCAGTTCCCTGACAATACTGGAACCTATTCAGGTTTTCAACCACCTCCCCTTGACTAAAATAAAGAATTTAACATTGCACTTTCTCCATGTAATTTGTTTATTTACTTTTGATCACAACTGATCACAGACAAAAGGTGGTCTAAATCGTGGCGTGTGTTGTGCAACAGCTTCACTCTTTTCAGGTCTTTGAAACTGTGTGCAGAGGTGAAGAGATAGAAAAGTCTTCGGGACTTGGTACCGCATTACTGGCAAGACGTAACTTGCATTGGTCGTCAAGAAGGCCGAAGTCCACCATTCTCCAGTTCTCGAAGCTCTCTCGTGTAAAATGTTTGCGGCACACGTACAAGTTAGATATGTCCGTGGTTGATGGCCAACCAACCGTCTGGAGCCAGAGTCTAGCCCTGGCAGCATCGCGGGGAAACATATTCAACCCACTTGAACTTCTGCACCACGCAAAAATACACTTACGTCCCATGTTTGTCTCTCTACTCTACTACGCGATATCACAGTTTGACATTGGAAAGATCCATGTGGAATAATTAAGAGACGGTGTCTTCTCATAGGATATGAAAACTCAGTCTCATTAATAATTATGAGAGACCGATGAGTCATCAACGCACTACACTGTGCTCTGCCACGTCACAGCCTGCGATGAAGATTTTAAACCCGGAAGACGAAAATAGCGGAAAAAAACTAAAATGTGACCATTTTCACCCTACTATTAAATCTAACAGATGCTAACATTGTCTTCAATGGTGTTCAACACACATACCTCTGATAAAATCTCAGAAAATTTGGTTTAGGGTTTCATGACCCTTTAACGGGTGGTCTATTATGACGGTGACACTCAAAAACCCCAGAATTAAGATGACACAACGTGAATGAGCAACATACAAAATACCACCAGTGTAAATAGTAAATAGTAAAAATTAAATAGTGAATAGCAGCACAATAGTTTGCATGATTTCTTTACATGCCATGGTGCATGCATAGTCTCGCCGCTGGCACCAGAGACAAAGTATATACCTTACAGAGGTAATATATACAGTACCATCAACATATTTATAAAAAAAATATAAAAATAAAAGTGTCTGCCAAATGTATAAAGTTTAAGTACAGCCTAAACTGTATTAAGCAGTTGTTAAAACAGTCCTATCAAGGATTTTTTTAATGCAAAATCTGTTATATTCATTGCATGCACATGGTCCATGCTTAAATATAGCACAGAAAATTAATTTCCATGCACAGGTGGCTCACTCAGGCGTTAAGGTGATTCACACAAGCTTGCATTAGATACTGTTAGCACACAGGCCCAGAGATCTATGGACTGCGGTAATGTGTCCTCGACATCCCCATCTCCCTGTACGATTCTCCTCATTTCATCTGTCTCAAGCTCTATTTACAGTAATAGATGGTCCAGTATCTAGACATCTTCCAATGGGAAAAGAGAAAATGAAGTGTGTGTGAGGGAGATGTGAAGAAATAGAGAGTGAGAGAAAGAGACACAACCTGTATTTTCTCTGTCTCCCCCTGACTTTACTCATCATATTTACATCCACTACTTGTAGAACACACACACACTCACACACACTCACACCTCTCACCTGGGTGTTACAGAGTGTGAATCTGAGAGCACATCTGCTGCTGGAGTACACGTTAGCTTCTTGGAGAGACACTCGGCATACTGAGCTCTCATACCTGGCAGTCGCTTCTCTGCTAGCAGGTGGAAAACAGGTGGACCCGACAAAACACACACCGGCAAACACCGGTGTTTGTGCAAGTGGATCATATATCACACGATAGCCAAGTATATGTCCAAAACTACATTCTGACAACTTAAACGACAACTAAAGACAACACTTAAAATTTTAAGTGAAATTTTTTTTATCTGTTTTTTTTTTTAATATTTTTTTTATAATCCCTTGCATATTTGATCCTATTTATTTAGGGGAAGAGATAGGAACCTCAAATCAGGATTTAAACTCAGGTCACTTATTTATACAGATATTTTGATGATACAATGATGCAATGAAAGTCAGTTGTGACCAAAATAAAGTTGGACCCCTTTGACTTTTTTTATTGTGTAACCTAAACCTAAACAATAAAAAAAAGTTAAAGGGGTCCAACTTTATTTGGTCACAACTGATTTTCATTGTAAGGTCAAAAACATTCTTCAAAATATATTTGTTTGTGTGTGTGTGTGTGTGTTCATACAGGTCTCGAACAACATGAGGATGAGTAATTGAAATTGTCATCAAGCTGTACACATGCATGTAAAATAGGACACAGTGCTTCCATGACCTAACTATCCAGACATGTCCACACTAACCACTAGAGCTAACAGTATGTGCATTCTTCATTTGTATTCACCGTTCAAATACGCATAAGAGCTGTCTGGCTTGCGAATAAGAAGATGACAGGAACCAACAGTTATTTTCTCTCTCTCTCCCTCGATCCTTTTGACTAAAGACAGAAAGACAGAAAAGGCTGCAGAGAGATAGAAGCTGCCTCTTGACACATCTCAGATTCTGAGGCCATCCTGCTGATGAAAATTCATATCAACTGTCTTGATGTGTTTGCCTAAGAGACCAAAAGTATTTTCAGTCTTAATCTCTGTAAAACGGTATTGAATGAGACTGTGAGGACATAAGGGCAACTGAGAAAGAAAACGGGTTATTGCTATGTATAATACACTACATGGTCGAATGAACGCAGACACACCGCATTCATGTGGGTCCCGTCCTATTACAGCAGATTCCTTGGAACTTGGCTGCAGGTATTTACTCCAATTTAGACACAAGAGCTTCATTCAGAGATCTTGGATCAAACTATTTTTGAATCAACATTAACAGCATTCTCTCTTTAGATCCGTCACTTGAGAAACTACACTTCCCACCGAAGAATAAAAAGAAAAGTCGTTGTTTGGATGTAAATAGGCAAACGCTTAAGAGTCTATGACTGGATCATTATTGCTGTGGTTATTATGTTTCTAGCATGATGTATGTTTGGCGACAGTTCTTCTAACCCTAATTGATGGAGTGTGTAGCTTTTCATTTCTTAAACAGCCATGTAAGGAAGACACGTCATGGCCATATTCCAGGATGACAATGTCAAGATTCATCATGCTCAGATTGTGAAAGAATGGTTGGGAGGAGCATGAATAATAATTTCCACACATGAATTGTCTCCTGAGTCCAGACCTTAAATACATTGAAAGTCTTTGGGATGTGCTGAAGGAATCTTAATAGACTTTAAATTGTCAATACAAGATCAAGAAGGTGGAGATGCTATGTGTTTACTATGTAAAAAAAAAACATGCCTCTGGCCCCCCAAAAAATAAAAATGCACGCCCACTTCATGGGTCCTGCCACCAACCCTGGACCTTGCAAAAATAAGTCTTCATTAATCGATAATCTATCCCTGTAATCATAATTTATTTGAAAAGGAATAAACGTTGTTTTTTTTTTAGTGTCATTTGAGCTGGAAACTGCGGTAATATGTATGTGCAGGTTTTTTAAGGTTGTTCAAAAATGTAGCAAAAGGCTATTTTTCCATTGAGCCTGTTAATTTTCTTTTATATTCATTTATTTAGAAACGGGCCTTCTTACTGTATACAGTAGGTCTTCAACACTGTCCAGGGTTCAAATCCCATGCATAGCCTAGAACACATTCATTTTTCCATTTGTAATCAAATAAAAATAATCCCATTCGCTAGCAACTTTAATTAAACCTAATTATACACAAACTGTGTGTCTTTACCTATGAAGATACCTGCAGAGTAGAAGAAATAATAAATCCAAGACAATCAGCATCATTACTCTTATCAAGTGAAGACAAGGATCCATCTTCTGTTATATAAACACTTCACAAAATTGCATGTGGCACACTTTTTAATGCCCAGACAATTGTTTAGAACTTTCAAACATAAAATCAATTTTGGATCACTGATTAAAGGTTGTATAAAAGACAACAGCTGATTGAAAGTCACTGAGCTATATGGCCCAATTTTACTGAAATTGTTTGTTTGTATGCTTGATGTTATTCAACCGTTAATAATGGGTGTAGCTGAAATGGACATGCCTGTTTGTTAAAAGCCCTGTAGAGAATAATTGCTGCCAATTTTTACTGTTGTAACAGATATTCTGTATGTCCTTGGCTATACTAATTAAAAGTTGACAGCTCAGCTTGATAAAAGGAGCAGACAGGATAAAAGACGTTGACAGCCAATCAATAGTAAAAGACAAATATGACATTAAAATGATCTTCTGTGATTCATTAACCTCATTTGTCATGTGACTAGAGCAGTGCACCGCCAAGGGTGACTGGATAGCACGACCCTATTAGCTTCTAGATGTTGTAACTACACCATCTGGTACTAAAAAACATCTTTTTCAATTGGAAGCCATTCAAAATTAGTCGTACATTACTGGTTAAGCTACATTAAAAGTGGAAAATCATTAAGATCATGTGACTGAAGACTGAAGGAACAACTTCTGAAAATTCAGCTTTGCTATTTACTATTTCACAAAATTGCAGTTTTTACAATATCTTTGTTCAAATTAATGCATCCTTGGTGTACGGAGCCCTACACATGCGGACAAATATATATATATATATATATATATATATATATATATATATATATATATATATATATATATATATATATATATCATACAGTATATATAGTGACCCCAAATTAATATTTCATTCTATCATTTTCATACACCGTGGACACAATTTACAAATTCTTACGTTTTAAGTCAAGTGTGCACACAATATAATAACTCACTTGCTATTTTTCTAAATCATGCACACACACCACATAATACAATAATTTGTTCCCTCGATTTAGTAAAACAAGGTAACGAATTAGTATAATGTGCGCATGATTTACTTAAAACAAGGGAACAAATTAAAATGTGCTAGATGTATTAGTAAGTCATGGGAATTCATTGTTCATTTGTGGTCATGATATACATTTTTCCCCCACATGTCATGTGCGGGGCTCCACATTGGTGAGCCTAAGAGACTTCTTTTAAAAACATGTTGTTGTTTTTTTAATCATAATCATTACAATCTTTTTGGCCGGTAGTGTATGGTGACAGAATAATATTTTAGGGTATAGTAAAGATTTGAAGGACTAGGGAATGTGAAAGCTATTGCATTGCCCTAATGACTACCATGTGCTAAAACAGCATATCTCAAAACACAGGTAGTCCAGTGCCAGCGGAGCAATTGCCATTGAGATGAATGGGAATGCTAATTTCACCTGGTTGTATTGCAAAATAGCTCTTTTTCTTTCTTTGTGTCCCTATATCTTTCTCTTTTTTCTCTAAAGCATTAGGCCAGTGTTTTTGATACTTCTTGATGCAGCTGTGATCTGGCATCATGGGTAACGCTGATAAGAACTGGACCTCTATCAGAGCGTAATTAACACTATCTCAGAGTCAGGACGGCTTGAAAATATGGCAGTCATTTTAATGACTTCTAAATATAAAAGGCATAAGCTCAATCCATGTCAGCACAGAGTTTTATTTTTCTCCCACTGCTTCTCATGAATTATTCACAACGGGGTGTGTTTGATTCATTTCTTTATCTGTGAAGGCAGTAATGAGGCTTTATTGTGTGTATGCAGTGGACAGTGGTCGAACTTGGTATTGATCTTTCTCTTCTGAGGCTCTGCGTTTTTCTTTCACAAACTCTCAAGGCACGCACAAGGCCATTCCAAGGTAAAGGGGGGGGGGGGGGGACTAGCAGCACTCCTCTCAACACTTCTTGCATTGAGGATAAATGTGTTATGTAACTTTTTGTTTCTAATTTTCTGAATAAAATGTTGAGTAGGGCTTGTCCATGTAAATGTGTTGTGGGTGGTTGGCGTGACGTTGTCATAGTGTTTTGAGCTGTTTTTAACTGTTGTTCAATCCGGCCCACTTCCTTAATTTGTCTATTAAAGGCCAATTCACACTGCACCGACAGACGGCAAACAATGGCAACAGACACTTTGTTGGGTTTTGTCAGATCAGTGTTACCCCTGTCGGCGTATATTGGCTAATTGCGCTGGTTGTGGAATGTCTGGTGGTTGTCCGTGATGGTCAGCATTTGTCAGTACAGTGTGAATTGGCCTTAAAAGCAGACTCATGAAAATATTTCCACCACAGTGACATTTCCACAGCATTTCAAACGGTGTACTATCTTCAATGACATTCTCTTGCATGAATGACAGAGGTGGAAATTACAATTTGATAATACATCATTACATACAATTACAGTTTATCTGGAATGCATGATAGTCTAAATTAAAAACAATAAAATCTATACATAAAAAGCATGAGAAAAGCAGCAAAAATCGATGATGGCATTGTCAAATATTTCTACAGCAGTTTTAACATTTGCTTTATATAACAGAGATAAAAAAAGGGTTTATATCTGTTTAATAAAATTCTGATATATAAAGATCCACACTTGAGACATTAAAGTGTCCGTACTTGAAGAAACGCACATAAACTTTGTGTGACCCTGCATATTTATCTGAAATGCGTACATCCTGATATGTAGGCCTAGATTCAATGTGGAATTGCTTTGAAAACTAATAGCACAACACTTCGCACCAAGGGCCAGATTTACTAAACGGTAAATTAGCGTGAGAGCGCAATTCCATAAAAGCGCAGATGGGAGTGGAAAGAAACAATGTGGAAATTAAAGAACACAGACACAGCTGGATCATTTCCATAATGACCAACACAATCTACCAAGAGCAGCGCAAATTAGCGTCTGGTTTAAGACCTGCTGTTTTTGGGCAGTAAATAATGGCGCAAATACCAGTAAATTGACAAGTGCAAACCTTAGTAAATCAGCTTGCATGATTCATTTAAATACTCTCCTCCCATAAATTTTGCGTCTGAAAGGGAAATTCCTACAAATGCATATGTAAGAAGGTCAGCCGTGAAAATCACCCTGTCCCCGCCTTTACAGCGCTAATTTTTATAGCATAAAATTTCCCATAGCATAAACGATACAGAATGAGGCTGAAGTTATGTTTGGGAATTTGTTCAGCTCACTAGAACTACAGGTACATGCCAAGTATGAGCAATCGTGATATTGACGCTCAGGGGCATCGCTAGAGGGAGGAAAATTGGGACTGATTCCCAGGATTCCCAGCAACTGTCTGAGAAATAACATTTAAGTGCCACACTCTGCACTCTTGAAATAAAATCATATGTTTGTAAATCCGTTTTTAAGTAACTTAATTTTCAGCCTGTGGGCTTGGCGAATCTGTTTAGGGATATAGGTAGCGTGTGTATTAGGGCGGCTTCATAAATCAGTAGTCAAACAAGGATGTAATCACTACTTACACAGCTTTTTTATGACATTGTCATATGATATTTCCCATCTGGAGAAGAGCTTGCACTCATATTGACAGCAAAGTCATAAAACACCCAGTGGTAATGCTGTAATCCATTTATATAAAGTGACAATCATAAAAACTATACTATTTTCCTTAGTAAGAACAAGCTGTTAATTCATTTTTTTTTTTTTTTTTTTAGGGCTATAATTGATGAGATATACGAGACCTCTCGGTTTCCAGTGCCAGGGGTTTTGGCATTCTGACCAATCACGTCACATAATGGTGACATATTCGCCTGACAATATGGCACTGCCAGTGATTAGCAGTCGCCACCAGCGGCCTCTTGGGCAATATATCCAGAATCTCATTGGAATTTCCATTGGGCTACAAAATCGATGGACGACTTGTGAAATATGAGGTGTTTTAACACCGTTCCAAACCTATTTCCAGTATGCGCTTTTTGCCTAATTAGAAGCACATATATGTTTTCTCCTTTCTTCCACTGCCTGCCATTTCCAGCGCACAGAGACTAGGGTGAAGGCTAATTGAATTAGCATCAATTTACTGCTTTGCCAAAGGACAGCTGCGTACCACTTTGATGTATCGCATTAGTGCCACACGCCAACATGCATGTGCATGTGCATGTGAAACAAAGATGTTTCGGTTTTTGTGAGTAGTGCGTTTTGTTTTGTGTGGGGGGTGTTGAGCTTCATATCTCTTTGTGTTTGTCACATGGCTTTTTTCTTCCTGGTAATGTGCTGTCATGTTGTGCATACACCTGAAGAAAGGGGAGACAAATACGATCTTATGTAAGCACAGAGATATAAATAGGACCCAGACACAGAATGCTAGTAAATTAACTCAGCGGTTCTTTTACACAGTGTCCTCAAATACAAATTTGTACACACATTGTGCGTCAAAGGAGCGGCTGAAGATAAATTGCTAGACTTAAGACTGACTGTGTTGTCTTGTTATCAAGGGAACTGCAGGTGGGAATTCAAATATCAAGTCGACCACTTCCAATGTCTCCACTACACGGTAGGTATATCTTACACTTTTTTGTAAACCCCTCAGTGGGTAAATGCCAAAAGTAGAAATAGATCAGATCAGCAGCCCTTCGGGATGCCACCTGCTGAGTTGCAACTGTTTGGAGGCTGACACAATTTCCCAGGATGCTCTTCTGTGTCTGTATGAAAGGGAGGCACGAAGAAGGTGTGGTGCCGCTGTCAACCACGAGACCCCATGACCTCGTTGAAGATCTGCCCATCATTTGGATGCCAGATGCATTTCGTTGACCCACAGAGTGTGGACACAAAGAGCCACATGGGTAAGCCTGTGCAACTGTGTCCAGCATTAAAGATAGATGTTCTCGGGTTGCTCTTTTAGTGAGCAAACACATTTTTTTAAATCGGGTGTTGAAGCAACTGGACCGATTTGAGAGTCACAAAATCATAGATCAAAGGATTATGACATCTGTGTCATGTCAAACCTGTGCTTGTATGCTCTGCTCTTTTCCATACAATGAAAGCATATAGTGACCACAGGCTGTAATGTTCAAAAAAGCACCATAAAAACGGTCCATGTGACTTTTCCTAAGCCACTTGATGAATTTATGTGAGGAACAGCCATGTGATATTTATATAGTTCAATAAACAAGACGTTAATATCAAGTAACAGACAAAGATTGTCCACATACTTATAAATGTCAGCGTATTCGGCAATACACTTTAGCAACATTTCAAAGACAATTTGAATTTTGAAATTACATATTAGAGCTGAACGATTCTGGATAAATCGAGAACAACTTTTTCTGTTTGTACAGTTCATGATTCTCCCACGATTCTGAATAGACAACTGAACAAAATAACATGTAATTTACAAGTGGTTCTGACAAACTGTTATCTGCTGCAATCCATTCAAAAAGAAATATTGAATCAATTTAAATCCATTATTTAAAAAGCAAAATCAGTTTGAATGAATGATTTTAATGACTCACTCATAAAGACTTCACTTGTTTCATTACTGGATGAGTCAACGTTTTGTTAACGAATCTCTTGGATAAATGAATGATTCAATGACAAATACATTTTTAACAGTCACTTGTCGCCACCTACTGGTGTAACACTGTAATAGATACAATCAGCATCAATCGACTTTCAAAAGGTGATTTAGTCTGTTTTGATCACAACTAGACATCAGTGTTCATATCTGAACTATAAACTTTCAAAGATTCTCAAAACAATTCACTGAGTTCACAATTAAGTATAGTCTTTTGAAGAGTAATTTGACTTGATTAAACAGATCTTTGGTTGAAACATTTATATCCGTAAGCTTCTGTCTGTTCCTCTCTTCCAACGACTTTACGTGGTCTCTGAGGGCCCTGCTCTGAGGTCCAAAATGCTTTAATAGGGCAGGCGCTCCTTAAAAGGTCATAGCTCATAAAAATGCCAGCAGGATTGTGTCTGTCTATACCAGCTAAAATGTCAGGGAAACCTCTGATTTAAGGCACCTTTCCCTCGGTTGTGTCTGTTATTTTCAAAGGAAACTTAATTTCATGCTCTTATCCATATTATATGTAAACTAGCTTTTACCTTTTCAGAACAAAATATCACTGGTGCTTGTCAGTACAAACAACACAAGTCAGGGTTTTGTGATTGGTTTTTAGGAAGTTGCTAGGCCGTTCTAAGTAGTTGCTATGACCCAAGTCTAGATGATATTCTAACCCCTAGATAAGAGAAACGTTCTTCTTCAGTGTCAGTCTATGAGATTTTTTGCACCTTTTTATCTTCCACCTTGCATAAGTCTGATCGCTTAGAAAAGCAGAGGCATATCTCTCCTCAACAAGCTGCACGCTTTGAGGTATGATTCAACCGTAGCACAAACACGCTGAGGTGAAGCTGAACTTACTTCAAGTAAGGGTTGTTCAAATCTTTCATCTTAAAGCCCCCCTGTTTTGAAAATCAAGCTTTTAATGTTGTTTATGTCTATGTGGTGTTTCTAATATGCTTTAAGACAAACCATGTGCAAAATTCATAAGTCAACACCATTGCTGAGTATTTTCTCTTTAAAACTGCAGTGAACCAAAGACATTCTCAAAAACGCGGTTTGAAATCGCTGGTGTTTCTGACGTCACAAACTACCCTGATCGTCAACGAGTGGATCTCTGAGCTGGTGTGAGTGAGTGGAGGCGGGCCTCATTTGCATATTCATAGAACCGCTTAAACTAAATGAGGCAAGGATGTAGAGTTACACTCAGGCTATTTTAAGGCATGAAGATTTATTTTTTCATGGAAAGAACGTTTAAATGTCATTTTTGTGATCAAAAATTATTATTATTATAATGATTACAGGGGGACTTCAAGGGAGAGCAATAGTAAAAGTGATGGTTAATAATTTAAATTAGAACAAAATCAGTGGGGACGATTATGCGGATCCCCACTTTATAACTTGAAATGAACTTTATTGCAAGTTTGTAACTATATTTCTTGCAATTGTGAGACAAAGTTTGATTTGTGTGGCCTGGACGGCAACATGCCTAGTGCATTATGTGTGTTGAAGTGTTCCTTCCTATTTGGAAAAAGGCAAGACAACATCCTTTTTTTCTCTGTTTCTCTATTCAGATAGCACAGATTTCAATTTGTTTCACATTTCTACTGTATATGCAGCCAAGTTTTATTGAAAGCCTATTTTGCCAGCGGTGAAGTACCCATTTAATTATTATGCTAGCATAATAACAAATGTAACATTTGGATGTATGGATTTTATACCAGCAGTTACAGACAGTCTGCATCCGTATAGCAGTATTCTGAAGCAGTCAGTAGTGGATTGAAATTATTCTGCTATGAATCCTCTATCTGCACCCTGAGGTCAATATCAAATGCTATCATGTGTCTGTCGGAGGCATGAGGCAGAGTAACCCTAATTTGTGACTACAAGATCAAATGAGATTGCTAATGCAGGGATTGTGTGCTCCCATTGGCTGGATCACAGTGAGTAAAATATGCTAACTCAAGCACCCACGGGTATATCTTAGCTAAAATGACAGGACAAATTAATGCCACAACAAATTACATAAAAGCATTTCTGAGAAAATATTAAATTAAAAAAGCTTTGTGTGTCTATGAGAGATGTTAGTTACTAATGATAACTTGTGTTTTCAGTATCATTGGCAGTAGCAAAATAACATTTACAGAAAAACAACCCTGATGAAACAAACAACATATGTGCTGATTTTATTTTAATTTAAATTAGTATACTAACTAAACAGAACAGCTGAACTAACAAATTATAAATCAACAAATAACTAAAAGCATACAATTGTCAACCCAGAGCTTCAGTGGCTTCCATGCACCCGTGGTTAGAAAGCAGGTATAAAACATAAATTAAAAAAATAACTTTGGCTAAATATATGTCATGAACATATTTTAGCCCAAAGCACGACATAGGCTGTTCTAGATCAGGGGTTCCCAAACTTTTCCATGACAAGGCCCCCCAAAGGCCCCCCAAATACCACTAGGTTCTGGCCAAGGCCCCCTTATGCAGGATGTGTTATTGAACCCATCGACAATACTGCGGCAAATGTAGAAATAAATAAATAAAACATCTAGGTGAACATCAGATTATGTGATGGTGTTTGATACCAGCCTATCAGAAAGATTATAGAGATGCACCGATTACAATTTTCTAGGCAGATTTCGATTTTTCATTGATTTTGTCATTTTAGTTTGACATGCTGATACAGATTTTAGCCGATTCTGATTTCATTTTTTCTAACCACTTTACAGCACACACAAATTTTTTTTTTTTTTTTTTTTTTTTTTTTTTTTTATAAAACACCAAATAGTTTTATCCAAACTGAACATTTTTTTGTGACATAGCCTACTCCAGTTCTTGTTAAAACACACTAGACATGCAAATTATGTGCATTGTAGGCACTTTTTGTGTGAAATCATATTTATTTTGTCCATCAAAAGTGTGCTTTCACTTTAATTGAGCGTGATCTGTGCAGGAAAATAGACTTGACGCCAAAACCCCCGCTTCACTGCTGCTCACGCAACGCTCCTGCTCGCTGTGTGAATGCACTCATTGATTATCATGCACGGCGAAAAAATAAGCGCAGCTCACGCGCCGATCTCACTTGCAATCTGAAACGGACGTAATTCACGAGGTTTCCTACATGTGCGTTCCGTGTGCACGTGTGATGCTGATGTAGCGCGATGTTAATCATGCGGCGCCTCAGTGCAATTTGAACGGCATAAAATCAGCATATGTCAGACTGACCGGCCGGTCGGCGGTCATGGCCGATCACGTGAAAATCGGCGCATGTCTAAGATTAGCATTAAAAGTATGTTCAGATAGGCTATGCGACAATTTTTTTATAATGCTATTTCATAACAACACTCATAATAATATAATTATTTTTACTCTTTTTATACTTTTTTCCCGCTTTTTTCTTCTCCTTCCATCTTTTTGCGGCCCCCATAGCGGCCCCCACTTTGAAAACCCATGTTCTAGATGGTTGTTCTATGATTGAACTTCAAGTCTGTGATAATTCGTTTTCTAGATTGTCACAAGACGAAGAAGAAGAAGGTAGAAGGGATCCTGCAATACAAAGTGACTTTAACAAACACAGGAACAGACAGAAGGGTTAACAGTGCGTGTGTGAAACATTGGGTAAACACACACTACACGCAAACATCAACAGAGAGGAGCTAAATACATGGTTGCAGGCACATGCACAGGTAGGGCTCAACCTGTGCAGAGCACATGCCCTTTTTGCCCTGGTGTTTTTTTTTTCCTTCTTCAATAAATCAATGCTATTGTTCACACTTTACTTCTGTCTGTTTTACAAATATTTAGCAAATGAAAGTTCTTAAAAAGAGCTTGTGTAAATCTTGTTGGATCCTCAAACTGTCAGTAAACCTGATAACCCCGCCCCCTCTATCTGATAACCCTGCCCCTCTATCGGATAACTCTGCCCCATCTATCAGATAACTCCGCCCCCTATATCTGATAACTCCGCCCCTCTATCTGATAACCTGCCCCCCTCTATCTGATAACTCCGGCCCTCTATCTTGACTGAATGAACTGAAGCTCCACAGCAGCCGCACAGCTTAGACAGCAGCTGAACAAAGTTGTCCAAGGGTAAACAAAGATCTTGTTGTTTGAATAAGTAATAAACACTATGTCTATAAAGGCTCAAATTGTATTTATATGATGCACGACTGAGACTTGTGGGACCTGAGAGAGGTCTAATATTTGCCATATAGTCATAGCCAATACATAGCCTACACTTAAATAGCCTGTGCATACAGTAGCATTTCATCTTTTATAATTATAATTATTTTATATTTGGGCAAATGGAATTTACAACAGGAAAAACTGAGCGCCCATTTAGCTATAACAAACTAGTTTGTAAGCTCTTGATGAAAATGTAATATGATGCCGTTTTAATGATGGACAAAATGCCCATTTGCACACATTCGCTAGTCAAAAACCACATAACTGCAATTGAGTTTGACTTTTGTAAAATGTTAACAATATATTGATAATTAATACAACAACATATCATTTGTTTTTACCATCGGAAAATCATAAGCACAGGTGCACCCCCGTTCTGTTTCGTACTGGAACTACACAAAGCAACTGAGTGATCCTCGTCACCTAGGTAACATGTATTTCTAAGAAATATCTTCTTTGATTTATGATTGCTGATAAACTTTAATTTATTAACATTTAATCATGTTATGGTAAAAATATTAAATTATGGTTAATTCAAGGCTGCTAATATCCACGTATTCGCTCTCTAGCTCATTTTTGAATCTATAGTATTCTATAGCCTACTCTCTGCTCGTCTTCACATGTATAAATGTAGTAAAACATGTTTTTTTAGAGCTAAAGCAGCCCTGAAGCCCTGAAACCCTGTATATCTATGTTATCTATATTATAATTATGGTTGTTTAGCTTGACAAGCCAGACGCACATCAAGATGTTGGGTCTGGGAACACACCATTGGCAGGGCTCAATCCGATGGGACAGATAAACGCTTGTCTTTCAAATTCCCTCTGCACGCAATAGGATAGCGCTACAACCAGAGCAACGAAGGTGAGGTAGTCAGAGCGACGGAACACATCTTCCTTTTTTAAGAATGACTTCAGTGCCGTTCTTTGTTCTTTTCTCAAAGAAAAGCTTAACTCCAAGTCTTCCAGAGTCGCGGCCAAAGCCGATGTGAAAGACCGCTGTCCGCCAGCAGCAGTGTCTTCTCTGTTTTCAAGAAGCAGGGAATTCATGCAGAACCGTCATTAAGTTAAGCCCGCCCACCGACTCTAAACACAATGTGATTGGCCTGACTAGAGTTTGTTTTTTCCAGCTCGCAAGCCAACGGAGAGACGACACTGACTGCTAAATAAAATTAGCTGTCGCTAGGGTGTGTCTAGATTTCTAGGCTAACGGTTATTAATAGTGAATAAATCTAAAGATTTTGAGACTATTTTGTGTTATTGAATTTGTCATGAAGATGTAACCATTTCTTCCTTTTATGTAGGCTTACTAAATCTTAATATAAAAAAGGGAGGGGGGGTTCCCTTTTTCAGTTTCAACACATGCCCCTCAAAAGGTCTGTGCACGGCCCTGCATGGTGGTGAAGAGCTAAATGATGACCAGCTGTGATATGGTTATGGACATTCAAACAAAGTAACACGTGATAAATCAAAACGAAACTAAAGGTGAATGAGTCCAGATGACTGTGACATAGATAATGTAAATCTGTCGTTTTTTTCTCCCAAACATATTATTCTTAATTCATTCATCAATGATTTGAGGTGTTATTCAAATTCTTTAAGGTAAATTATTTAAGTAAATCTTATACAACCATATATATATATATATATATATATATATATAGAGAGAGAGAGAGAGAGAGAGAGAGAGAGAGAGAGAGAGAGAGAGAGAGAGAGAGTGTGTGAGTGTGTGAGTGAGTGAGTGAGTGAGTGAGTGAGTGAGAGAGAGAGAGAGAGAGAGAGAGAGAGAGAGAGAGAGAGAGAGTGAGTGAGAGAGAGAGAGTGTGTGTGAGTGAGTGAGTGAGTGAGTGAGTGAGAGAGAGAGAGAGAGAGAGAGAGAGAGAGAGAGAGAGAGAGAGAGAGAGAGTGTGAGTATATATTATTAAGACTGACAGTGATTATTATATATAACTGACCTTTATATAACAAGGCGAGGTTACTTCAGGCTGTAAAATATCTTGTGGTATTACTCCCCAAAAATGAAGTGAATCATGTTTGTGAAGAATAATATATGATATACCTTTTTACCTTGAAAAATATCATCTTTATTATCTTGTTGTTGTTGTTTTTACCTTAACCTTTTAACTTGAAATATATATATTAGATATGTATGTACAAGGTGTGGTTACACCGTAACATTAAACTGATACTTTTCATGAAAATGCATAAAACAATATAAATCAATATGAATACAGAGTACATTTCTATAAAATAATAACAATAAATATAATAATAAAATTGGCACATGCATTTTAAACTAGATCTTTTTCATTATAGTGTACACTATTATAAGTCATTGACCCAAAGTCTTTATTCATCCGTTCTCACTTAAACTTCCAACTAAAAAGGCAAATCCCGCTACAGGCAACAGTGCACACGTTGTGATAGCAAATGCATGTTTTAAAATGTACTCCTTGTCAAAATAACGCTGGCACATGTCAACGGCCTATCTGTGAGGAAGTGATCTCACTGCCAGTCCTTTCAAGGTGTAACGCATTAAAGAGCCTTCTATCTCAATATATGCCTCATCAGCCCACCACCAGGTGTTAGCTTCACACTACTAGCAGCTGTCAATAAACATCCCCTTTTGTAAAAATGGCACATCTCAGCCAAGAGATATTGAGCGAAAATGCTGCAAGGGCATTTCGCTAGCTCTGTGCATTTGCATAACTCTCTGGCAGCTGTGTATTGTTTTTGGCGTAGGAATCAATACCAGTCCAAGTTGCCAGTATAACTCAATTCTGTATTCGAATAAACATGTAGCCTTGGAATGTGATGATGCATGACAGAAAGGAGGGATTGGCGGTTCTATATACAGTACAGGCAATTGCTGGAGAGTCCGATCCTGTCCATGTTCATAAAGCATGTCTTTTGAAACAAACAATGGGTGAAGAGTTTTGTTGTTGTTTCTCCTAGGATTCTGGGAGTTTCTCGTGTCTGAAAGCTATAGTCTGATTGACCTTTGCAATATTGTTGCGTCTGCCTCGGTTTCCCGCCAGGCATTCTGCAAACGTACAAGCCTGCACGTGCGCTAACACAAGAGGGCTGAATCAATAGTTGTGCTCCATCCATTTGAATGGCTATGATGTTCCTCTGCAGTCTTCCGGTGGAGGAAATACTTCTGTGTGCTTGTCTAAAGCAACAAATGCACACTCGTACTCAGCCGTATTCCAGACATTGACTCATAGCTCTGTGAGATGTTACTTAAAGGAACACTCCACCGTTTTTTGAAATAGGGCTTATTCACATTCTTTCCTACATTTAAATATGTGTGCAAATGCATTTTTGTCTCAGTGCATGCATTGTTTTAGTTTGAGAGGGTCAGCGCTAGCTTAGCTTAGCACAATGAATGGAATCCTTTGTTGCCAGCTAGCATGTCCTGAGTAAAAGTGATACAAAAAATTAAAAAAAACCACGTAATTACTTCTGGTCCTGCGTATTCACAACGAGTTCAAATAGCGATGCAGATTAACACTAGGCGGTTTCCTAGGCAGATATTGACTTTATTGGGGGGAAGCACAGGCGAAGCACTGCTGCTTGGGCGCAGAGATATCACGCAACACATGAAATCCCACGACTTCCATAAACATACCGGCGTTCAACGCGTCAAAAAAACAGAAGAAGCAGAACATACCGGCGTGACCTGCACCGAGTGTCTTCGCTTTAGGACTATTTATTTTGTGAAGTTACAGCAAACATGGTAATTACCTGCGTTGCAAAAGGTTGTGAGAACAAGCAAAGAACATACATGAATGTAATGTTTCACAGAATTCCATCGAATGTGGAACTGAGAAATAAATGGCAAGCTGCTCTGTAGAGCTGTACATCAACGCCTCTCTACAAAATAAAACAGTTTCGTGTAGGCGAAGAGCATTTTGCACCAGAGGACTACTTTGAAAAAATGGAATATGGGCCCAGAAAGACGGTACTACGTCTGAAAGACACGGCCGTCCCATCTATTTTCAAAGCACAGGCAGAACAAAGTGCACACGTAAGTTGTCTTTTATTACTCTCTTCCTTATGTTTATCTGTGTTAGTGTTCTGTTGTAAGATCGATGCTGAGAAGCTGTATCTAGACTACGAACCTCATGTTGAATTCCACCTGTTTAGCATGAACAACCTGTTATCGTTACCTATAAATTGAAATGACAGAGGGCTAAGTTAGCTATATTTCTCTCACAGAGTTACACTCAGGAGGTTTAGTATAACTACAAACATTTCGACCAAAGGAGGTAGCAGAACAGTCTTCATTGTTTATGTAGCACACACACACATATATATTCTTCTTCTGTTTTTTTTTTTGACGCGTTGAACGCCGGTATGTTTATGGAAGTCGTGGGATTTCATGTGTTGCGTGATATCTCTGCGCTCAAGCAGCAGTGCTTCGCCTGTGCTTCCCCCTAATATAGTCCCAAGTCAATATCTGCCAAGGAAATCGCCTAGTGTTAATCTGCATCGCTATTTGTACTCGTTGCGAATACGCAGGCCACAAGAAGGTATTTTTTTGTATTACTTTTACTCAGGACATGCTCTGGCAACAAAGGATTCCATTCATTGTGCTAAGCTAAGCTAGCGCCAACCCTGTCAAACTAAAACAATGCATGCACTGAGAAAAAAATGCATTTGCACACATATCTAAATGTAGGAAAGAATGTGAATAAGCCCTATTTCAAAAAACGGCGGAGTGTTCCTTTAAGGTGTTTTGAAATAAGGCAGACGTTGGCGTGGGGGTGGAAGTATCACATGCAGTATCCTGCATTTTAAATAGAAACAATGAAATAATATTTTCATACTTTTTGCACACTTCACTGAGACTGAAAAATATATATTAAGAAAGAAAAAAAACTAAAAATTCTTGTTCCAAGTCAGTTTTAATGTGGAAGGAAGGAAGGAAGGAAGGAAGGAAGGAAGGAAGGAAGGAAGGAAGGAAGGAAGGAAGGAAGGAAGGAAGGAAGGAAGGAAGGAAGGAAGGAAGGAAGGAAGGAAGGAAGGAAGGAAGGAAGGAAGGAAGGAAGGAAGGGAGGAAGGAAGGAAAGAAAGATAGAAAGAAAGAAAGAAAGAAAGAAAGAAAGAAAGAAAGAAAGAAAGAAAGAAAGAAAGAAAGAAAGAAAGAAAGAAAGAAAGAAAGAAAGATAGATATGTTAATTTTAATAAAAGATCAACCCCTGGAACAAAGTGCAAGTTTTTCAACGGAAAGACAAAGAGACACAAAAGGTTGGCTCAGGTTTTCATTATGCACTTTTTTTATTGAATCCAATTAGCCATTTTCCATGGCAACATGTTTACAGGCACTTGGGAGTTTCAGAATTACCAGATGCGTGTGATTACACTGCACTCCTAGTCTTAAAAAAATGTAGCATGCATATTAAATCATGAGCCTCTTTTCCAGTCTCTATAGTGAATACCTCCACCGCAGCTTCAGTGCATCGCTCACCTACATATGTTGACTTGAGCGCTATATTTCCAGCTCATTAAACCTGTTTACTTAATGACTAGCGTCCTTGTGGAGGAACAACAACAACAGTATGTTATTCACCTGTTTTTTTTTATGAAAGCATTTTCTGGCCTTGTTGCTTATTACGAACTGTCGCTGATTCTTTATGGTGTGAGTGTATGAAATCACTCGCAAAATAAACTGTTAATTCAAAACACCGCCAGCAGAAATATGATGCATATTTGCTAGCAAGTTTCTAAAGCAACAAAATATTATAGTTCATGCACTCATTGCAATTACTAGCTAAAGCAAACAAGTTTGTATCTGTTACGATAATCCACTGGGAGGCGAGTTAAATGAACCCATGTGCAGTTTATTGAACAAAACATATACAAATAAACAGCAGACAATAACATGAACCGACTACAGGCTTGGCCAAACAGCGGGTTACATAAAACAACACACAACAAGGCAACATGGCAAATATGAGGGTATAATACAACTAAAAACTGTGTATTCTGCTGTCAGGCCAGTAGATGGCGATGTCACTTTGTAAAGAAACACTACACGCCTATAGACTAACCATGTAATTTGACGTCACCGTTTTCACAAATTTATGTTTTTGTAGTTTACAAAAAGACGATAACGGTATCGTTTTCAAAAACTTGCACTTTGAAACCCGTTTTTCAAAAGTTTCTTAAAAATGTTGAGTTTTCAGGCCAACAAAACGCTGTTCTCGTGTAAATGAACGTCCAAAACACATAAAAGTTTTCAGCACCTTTTAAAATGACAGAAATCTAGAAAGATGGGCATTTCAGACCAGAAAAAGACAAAAATATAATATAGAATTTAATACTATATGACATCACCAGTGGTGGGCGGGGCGGGGGTTGTACACTGAGATTTGAATTATGCTACTGGTTCATTTTACAAAGAAGATATTGTTCTGTGCTTAAAGACTATTGATCTGAGGTCTGGTGCGGTGGAGATGGTGCCCGTGTCACTGAAATGCTCTGCTCATGTATAATTATACTAATCGAATGCAAAACACTTCACGAATATGCAAATGTTCCCAGTGATTACTGAGGTCATGACAGAGTTTTTGATACCCTGAAAGACTGTCAAAATAAATGTGCTGCTTTCATTGAAGACTAGAAATATGTAAATAGAAAGATTTTCTGAGGTCTTTAGGAGGTCTTTCCCAATTCCCTATAGCTAATTTCTTTCTAATCGAAGACTGTCAGTTTTGGAGAATATAAATATTACAGAAAAGAATAAACAAATAAACACATTTCCTAAACAGCTTCAACAACCTACCAGTGAACTGTAACATGTCAAAAGACACTCCATATAGGAGAATTAATTGTATATACACTTTGTGATCCTTTTAATAAGAATAACTGCATAAATGGCTACATGTAGGATAAACCCGTTTAACTCTTTCCCTGCCAGTGTTTTCCAAAAAAGATGTGTCAGCGCCAGCATTTTTTATAATTTTCACATTACTTCCATAGCCCCAAGAATATGTTTTTATATAAATATCTGAACATACTATATATTTAAAGAAAGAACAAAGCCTCAACTTAAAAAAAGTGTTTTTGTCAAAGACTTCGTCCGGATTTAGAAATATGATCAAAACATAGATGGAGTAGATCAAGTCCATCAACACCCCCATAGATTCAAAGTCCTGTACCACTACCTGGGTTTTGATATTTTAATATTTTGGCAGTTTTGATGTATATGCTGTTGAATGTTTGATGTTATGTTACCTTACATGTGCTTCTAGAGCTTGTTGCTTCTTCTTCGCCTGTGTTTTGATCAGGTGATATAGTGTTCTTTCAGATGTCTACTAGCGCCCCCTACCGTATAACCGGGATTGCCGGCAAATTCTATGGATGGTGGGGAAACAGTTAAAGAGATAGTTCACCCAAATATTTAATTCTGTCAATTACTCCCCCTAAATGCCCTTTCTATGGAAGTAAAACAATGCCAAATGTTTTTGAAACAAAAAGCCTGTTGAATTGCACTACTTGAAAAAAAATGCATTGCATTAACCCTGCTTGTATTTTAATGCATTGTATTTTTAGGGTTTGCATTTTTATGGACTGAAATTTAGCATGGTTGAATATTTAAGCTGTGGATATTTAAATTCAAAACATTCCAAACACATTTTCATTAGCAAAATTTCAATAATCCATATTAACCTTTCATATTTCACTTCCAAAATATTCAAACTGATTAAAAATACAACCTATAATATTCAACAGGCGGTTTTCGGTCCATTTTATTTCGCTTTGCAAATTCACTTCCATAAATTCAGTGGTTCAAATTCGACAGTAAATTCAACGTTGACATCCAGGAACTGCAGGAAAAGCAGTAGATTACCGAGCATAATCTCCATCTGCTGTTAGTCGACCTCACCAGCAGGGGGTGCAAGAGCGTGTTGTTGAAGAAGACCAGAGCAACAGTTAGAGCAAGCCATTCATTCATAAAAACTCATTTACAACAATTGAGCATGCATTAAGTTTTTTGTGATGATTATATGGGTCAGTATATATGCGGAAAAGATGATAAAGGCACAAAAGCTGTTTTTATATTTAATTCATTAACTTCATTGTTACTTTCCCTGTGTAGCCTTACATGTTATTAGCTTTTTCTTCCATGAACACGATTATAATCGGTTTCCCTAAATATCTCATCATAAGGATTCCCCTTCCATCAGGACAAAACGCTTAACGTTGCTTAATGGACTAATACAGTGATATAAAAGACCAAACTCACACCTTATTGGGGAAGTATGCCTGCCTACATACATGTTAATATTCCTACATACATGATTAATCTGGGAAGGGTCATACCATTTTCATATTGTTGTCCTATATTGTTAGTTTAACTGTAACGTAAGTCGCTTTGGATAAAAGCGTCTGCTAAATGACTAAATGTAAAATTGGCTTGACATTCGCACATTTAGGGACCGTCTCTAAAGTAACATTGGTAGTCCTATAGGCCTAAACGTTTCTAACTTCAATTTATTCGAATAAATTGCGCATTATGCCTGCAATCACCTACATGAACACTTTACAGTTGGTTTTATGACTGCAAGTCATTCTCTTCAAATGCTATTGAAGTTAGAAACGTGTACACCAATGTCGTATATAATTTTAGAGACGGTTCCTAAATGTGCGAATGTCCAATGTCAAGCCAACTTATGCCAGTATCACTGAGAAACGCTCAGCTTTAAACTTTGCGCGTTAAGTTCATATTCTGAGTCCTTCTGCTTGCCTGCGAGTTTGGTCTTTTATGTCACTGTATTAGTCCATTAAGCTACGTTAGGCGTTTTATATGTCCAGTAGGGGAATCCTGACTTATTGAGGGAAACCCTAGTACTGCATGCAGCACAATCCCCGCAATATAAGCTTGAGGCAACTAAACAACCAATAGATATGTCAAACTCAAATGTAACATTGGATCTGTATACATCCGCATCGGGGGAATAACATTATAATCTCGTTCACGGTAGAGATGCATGTAGGCTACACAGGAAAAGTAATCGTGAGGACACTGAATTTCACATAAAAGATAATAATCACATACACTTACATTGTTGTAAATGAGTTTTTATGAATGAATGGCTTGCTCTAACTGTTGCTCTGGTCTTCTTCAACAACACGCTCTTGCACCCCCTGCTGGTGAGGAGACTAACAGCAGATGGAGATTATGCTCGGTAATCTACTGCTTTTCCTGCAGTTCCTGGATGTCGACGTTGAATTTACTGTCGAATTTGAACCACTGAATTTGTGGAAGCGAATTTGCAAAGCGAAATAAAATGGACCGAAAACCGCCTGTTGAATATTATAGGTTGTATTTTTAATCTGTTTGAATATTTTGGAAGTGAAATATGAAAGGTTAATATGGATTATTGAAATTTTACTAATGAAAATGTGTTTGGAATGTTTTGAATTTAAATATTCACAGCTTAAATATTCAACCATTCTAAATTTCAACCCATAAAAATGCAAACCCCAAAAATACAATGCATTAAAATGCAAGCAGGGTTAATGCAATGCATATTCTTTTTCCAAGTAGTGCAATTCAACAGGCTTTTTGTTTCAAAAACATTTGGCATTATTTTACTTCCATACCTTTCACACTGGACGCGATTTTGACGAACGAATAATTTGCGCGATGGTTTTATTTTTTTATCACACCGAACACGAATGTGCTGCAGCGGAAAAACGACTTTTATTTTTTTCTCTTCGATGTCGATTTTTTTTTAACTTTTGCGGCGACAGAAAAGGCTTCAGCCAATCACATACAAGGAAACAAAGGCGAAGCTGATGACGCTTTGGCCGCTCTGACGTAGCAGCATGATGTGCGAGAGAAGTGCCACAACATGAAATGAAACATGAAAACTAAAAACAAGCAATAGGCTACATTGAAACTAGAAACCTTTTATAATGACAGCATTTTTATATTGCCTATTCCGCATCTCAACGCACGCATACCCTATCATTTATGACATGACATTGTTTGCTAGGGACCAGTTACAAAAGAAAGAGGCATGGTATAAGATATCTGGGATAGTTGGTGTCTCCGGTAAGTTGATGCGTGCTGATGTGAAGTGCGTGCTGATGATTTATAACATTTGTGACTAGGAGGGAAATAATTGATTTTGAATATTTTCAACATTCATGTTTGTGTTTCATATTATTTTTGCATGCATGTATAGGCCACACACCAGAGCATGTGAGTAAAGCGGAGCAGGGTGACGCTTAAATATAAGTTAAAAAAACGTGAACATACGTTTCATATATGTTTAAATAATATAATGTTATTTTTTTTTTTATTTCATCTATGTTGATTAACTATATGAAAAGGGAACCGCGTGAGATGAGTAAGGATCATAAGATGCCCAACAGCCTATATCGAAAACATTTGGATTGGGTCAGACATAATTTTGGCCACTTATTAAGTTTTGTTTTGTAGAAACCCTTTCTTTAAAGTGAATTTCGTTTTGTAATAATTGTATCTTGATTTTTTTCAATGTTTCATCAACAAATTGCCTTGATTAATAAATAAGAAGCAAATATAGTAGACAATATAATTACACGGACACGGAGGCTCCGGCGAGTGAACTGGAGCGTGTCTCAAACCGAAAACTGACAGAAAACACTAGTTTATTAATAAAAAATTCAAATGTTTAATGCATAATCCTTACTTTGGCCGGTTCTTTGTGGCAAAGTTTTAGCTCCTTTACAAGATTAGCATACTCCCCTTCAGACTCCCTGTTCTTTAAGATTGGGTGCACACAAAACCTTCTTTTTTGTCTTTTAAAGAAAATGAAAAGCTCGTCTTCACTGGATAATGATGATGATGATGATGAAGTGTCCATGTTTTCTCAGCTGTCGGCGCGAAGGTTTTGGAATGTCGACGTTCTGAACATCGCAAATTCGCGTCGCGGCTGATGTGAATGGTTTTGACGCGAACTATTCGCTTTTCCGTTTCGCTTTTTCATTATGCGTCCGGTGTGAAAGGGCCTTAATGCAGGTCCAAACCCACAAGACTTTTGTGCATCTTTTTTTCTTTTTCTTTTTTATGAATCCTGGGCAATTATTGTCCCTGCATTGAAAGTATAGACTTTCAAGATTCATAAAGGTCAAAAAGACATTATAGAAGGGATTTGAGCAGTTTAATCCATGGTTTAGTCAGAATCCCTTTATAAAGGTTTTTTTGTTTTTGTTTTTGTTTTTGTTTTTTTAAATGGAGGGACAGAAATAAGTAAAGAGTAATCATGAGACAATGATGACAGAATTTTCATTTCTGGGTGAATTATCACTTTAAATGAACACTTTTGCTTATGGCAATTGTACCAAATGCAGAGGCTATCACTAAATATTAAAGTTTTAAATCTGATTTATATTGACTTTATGTAAAATAATATCAATTATTATATAAACATACATATGTATTATATACATTTACATAAGTGTAATTTATATTGATAAAATTGCATTTTATTTGTACTAGCTTTCCTTAAGAAGCTAAACAGCAGCTCCAATGTATGTATGAGTAATATCAAGATTAGAAAAATGTATGATTCAAATAATGAAAATAATTTATTACAAAACAATTCACAAATTAAGCTTGAATGTTATGATTATGTCAGTTATTCAGTTATTTAATAATTACAATAATACAATTACTGTTTTTTTTTTTTTTAGAGTTTAGACTCTCTGTAATCCAAACAAGAGAAATAAAAAATACCCACAGGTTAAGCCATGTTTTCATTCAGTTAACACAAGCACACAATAATTACTTTAAGGCATCCTAACCTGAAATAAACAACACAACACACAGTTAACACACATTTCTCCACATCAACACGTTTTCCACACATCATTCAGATTCCTGAATAAATAACCAGGTCCACAGGTGAGTTTGTGCTTTGGGAGAAATTAACCCCAACACTACCTGAACTGAAAGACGAGAGGAGGAATATAGAAACAAGATTACAGTATTTTTCAATTGGATACACTCTGTGACTGAATCAATTCACCAAGGCAATTTCTAATGCGAATGTGCCAGAAATATAAATATACAGTATTCCATTTTTGGCATATCACATATACAAAAGTGATTCCCCATTTCTCAGATGATATTACTTCCACAATACTCCCTGCTAAACCCAGGCAGTGGAACATATAAAACTGAAACCCATATCAGCAAAGTAACCATTCTTGAGGCAATACACAAACTGTAATCATCATGTCTTTGTAGACACTGTATGCTTCCTCTGCTATTTGGTCAAAGATCCAGAAAAAGTTGTCATGTAGATGAAAGTATGAGACCACATGGCAGCTTAACCCCTGTTCCAATGTGTGCACTATACCAATTGTACAAATTTTGGTAAGTTTGTCAACTTTTAAAATGTAGATCCATTTAACTGAGTTAAACACAGTGTCTACTTTTTTTTTTTTACCTACTCTCTATTCCTAACTTCATACAGACTCAATAGTTTTGTAATTGTAGAGTAACTTCATTTTTTTATTCCCTTTTACTAAAAGTCCTAAGGGAAGTCAGTTCACTCAGCAGCAATATTGCTAAAGCCTCGAGGGACATATTTCCAGTCAAGCAAGTATAGCTCTAATGTACTTGAATAAGAGACCTGAAGGGCTCTTGTTCGGTATCTGCAACTGACAGTACCCGCTGTACTTAAAAGGAACAGTTTACCACAAAATTACATTTCTGTCATACTTGATTGTGACCCTCAAATCCTGAAGAATATTGGAAACCTTTCCCGAAGAATGTATTGGTGACCATTGATGAATATACAGTATATAACCATACCTTCCAAAACTTAAATATTCTTCTTTTTGCCCTGGTTTCTTCTCCCAACTTGTCTGAGCTTTTCTAGTATTGGATCTATTAAAGTTTGGGAGTTTGACCTGCAGTTTCTGGGGATCTGATTAACAATTCAGAGGCTGCAGTGTAACCAAAGACAGAAGTTGGCAGTTGAATGAAGGATGAGCCTTGGCAGCGTTCACGTCTCACTGAAGACATTGAAATGAGACGGGCTCATCTGAAGGGATAAGCAATGAAATGATCATTTCTTTGCTTTATGTAATAATACTACATAGTACAGATTCTGGCTAAGTAAAGCAATAAGATTAAACTTGAATCTGAAGTGAAATAAAATTAATTGAAATTCTTTATTGGCACAAAAAATGGGATAACTTTGATTTTTGCACTCTATTAATACGCCACAGTAGAGAATTTTGCAACATTTTTGGTAGAACAGTCAACGTGTAAAATGTAGATGCATTTATTAGAGGTTGACCGATATCTAGATAGCAGAATGTCCCAAAAAAAAATTGGCTAGTAAATAATTGTATTGCCAAAAAGCTATTAACAAAAAATGTAGTGAAAAAAAGTTCAGTGCATATGACCTGTGCAGATAACCTGTGACCATTTCTAAGAAAAAGAAATTAGTAAAAAAAAAAAAAAAATCTGAAATATTGTCCAAATGTAATACCGTGGATCAACACACCTCATTATGTAATAAATAAGCCACAGATTCTACCGGACCTATAAAGCCTCAGCATCCATCTAAAAAGCTTGTGTCCATAGGCTTATTAAAAACACAGATAAATCAACTCAGTAACTTACAGTGTATTCTGAATATACTTACAGTATGTTCAATTTGGACTACAGTACCCATTTCAATCGCTAACTGTAAATATTACATACTGCGCCTTTGAACTAGTTTGAACTGTTTGTAGTTATTGCCCAACACTGTCAATAACTAACAAAAACACAGCTGATTCTTAAAATAATACTTCACCCAAACATGAAATTCAGTCATTAATTACACACCCTCATAGGTTAACAGCATTCACACACAGCCATTATACTGTATCTCAAACCAGATTAAGCCAACATTAGGATCGCTGAACTGTAGTCTCGTACTAATTGCGCTAATATGCTCTTTAATTCAGAAATCCTTCAACAAATTGACTGTTTAAAATAAAGTGTCAGTCTGTTTTTAGCTGAAGATTTCTCATTATTATGTGGAGAGAGGTTTTTGAAGCCCGGCTCAAGGTAACACTAGCGAAAAGGAGAGAAAGTGGGAGAGAGGGCGAGAAATAGAGAGAATCAATGGAAGGTGTCTAATCCAGTACTGCTGAAAATCACATACTTGAAACGTCCTATTTGAGTAAGTACGTTAGGTAATGGCTGCTTAGTTTACCAGAGGCCAGATTTATAGTATTTTATAAGTGTCTAAGTTAGTAATAACTCAGTCAATATAATGAGATAGATGGAGGTGGGAGGGTCATTTCTTCCTTAATGAGGTAAATCTGGCCATAAAATAGCCCCATAAATCAGTTAAGAGGACATAAAATTGATACATTATTTGCATGCACACAAAATGGCTAAATAGGTGTAAATGTTTATGAATGAGTTTTTTGTTTGTTTGTTTGTTTTTAGTTAGCTTGCGTAAAGTCTTTAAAAGAAATCGATACTCAATACTCAATAGAATTATTGCATGTGACAGATGTCTAAGTAAAACTGGAAACACATTAGGCATTGACATACCACAGCCTTTCCTATAAATCTAAAATAAATAAATAAAATGTCTGTGGTGTAATCATCAAGTAAAAAAGTAAGTGAAATTATCTTATATTTTGAGTCTTGGCGAGAGTTGTTTGCTCTATAATTTCCTGTCTTGTTCGTGCATGTTGGCTGTACTACACATGACCAATGCATTTTTTTGTTATTTATTTTCTAAAGTAATAAACGTTTTTTTATTTAAATATTCCATTTTAATTATGCTTTTTTTTCATTACTATACCAGGGAAGTTTTATGACCCTGATTTATGTATTTTTTAATTAAAAATGGTAATCATAGAGGAGGCATATTCAAGTCACTGCATGTATGAATTGCTTTTATCATTTATTTTTCAGTAAATTAATAGATCAAGACAAATCAAATTAGCATAATGTCATTGACCCACTATAGGGGCCGGTTTGATTCGGTTTGTACTTTAATTACTGTGTGAACAGAATGAAGGGCTTTCCAGTCTCAAGAAGGATGACTGAGTCACACATTCGCTTCCTTAGGAAAACAACCTGGAAAAGGACACCAGCTGATATCCCTGAACTTATTCATAGAGGAAGCAGCATATTATTCATGAGAGGGAAAAAGGTCATTCTAATGATCGATGGACAACCAGAAGTAAATCTAATGCAGGAGGGGATTCTTTCTCTTCTAACAATCCTTGTAGTCAATAAATGTTTTCAATACCTGTGGAATCTGAGGCAGAGAGAGAAAAAAGCTTATCAGCTTGCAAACGACATCTTTGAACAATTGTAAGCATGTCGATGAGAAAAGGATGAAATACGCAATTTTGGAATAAGCACAGGGTCAAACAATGAACAGTTGCCAAATGGCTTTCAGAGGAATTTTTTTTTTTTTTTAAAAGCGTTAAAAAAAAAACTATTTACCAATTTAGCCACAC
Source organism: Meda fulgida (assembly GCA_030578275.1). Classification (NCBI taxonomy): domain Eukaryota; kingdom Metazoa; phylum Chordata; class Actinopteri; order Cypriniformes; family Leuciscidae; genus Meda; species Meda fulgida. The sequence goes on along the minus strand of CM060632.1, from coordinate 30,423,419 downwards.
TTCATTTACAGCAACTCCTAAACTTCATAAAGATGGCACATAATCCAACTAATTTCTCAAGGGTCAAGGATGTTCAGGAAGGTCAAGAGAACTATTTATCGCATTGCTTCCAGCGTGAACGTGCTACGTGCTCCTGCTGTGAGTAATGCATAACAAAAGGGAACTGAGAGATGATCAGAGAGACGCTACGGCCAGCTTAGCTTTAGACACAGTCAGCAGACGCTAACAAACAGGTGCCCTAATGACTTTCATAATGGCCAAACGCACTCAGTTTATGTTAACACTGGGAAACAGCTCTGGCACCCCATAGCTATTCAAATATTAAAATCACACTGCGCACTCGACGTCATACTGGAACATTAGCGGCACACAGCCAATGTCCTTGCCTGCCAGCAAAAACAGATATTTACGTAATGAACACAAGAATACTCAGGGGCGACCACAATAATTGTTCTACTTTTTCTTTGCCTGAGGTGGCGATAGAATTAGGAAGAGTGGGATTTATTCATTTTTGGAGTCATGTATACATGACACATATATTTGAAGTTTTTTTTAATGATTTTGATGTTCTGATGGCTTAGCGAGCGGTCCTTTGGTACATTAGATAAATTAATTAGGAGTCTGGGGGGATTATATGTTAGATTCATTTCTTTAATATTCAGAGGGAAAAAAAAATCACCAACTTTGCCAGCTCAGGGATTTTGGAAGGTTTTTTGGTTGATTTTTAGGGGAAAATTAAAGCTACCAACAACATTAGCAGTGCTCTTCCTAATCAAACACACCTGATTCAGCTCATCAGCCTGATAATAAAGACTTTAACACTGTTAATATTTGTGTATCCGATTGGAATCTGATCTAAATAACTGACTGTCCACAGCTGCTGCTCAGATCTGATTTGCATTTGGATTGGGGTGATGTAAAAAAAAAAAAAAAAAGTGTATTGTGATTGTCAAAACATTTGAGTAACTAAACAGAATTTTATTTGGTTTAGTGACAACATGTAATAATGTTTACATGGTACAATTTCTGGTAAGCAACGTTTTTATTATTATTATTATTTAGTCTTGACTACTGGTCTCCGGTTTTCGCGATTTTTTGTGCATGAGCAACCCGATCAAACTAATTGCGTCTCTATAGCACGCAGTGTATTATCGTGTAATTTATACGCGAAAATGAGTTTTTACGTGCATAGGATACGCATGGGTTGGTTAGGGTAGGTTTAGTAGTGGTGTGGGTGCGTGTGTATTATACACATGGGTAGAATTAGTGGTGTGTGGTGCGTGTGTATTACACGTAAATGAACTGCACGCGAAAACTGCGTATCCTATGCACGTAAAAACTCATTTTCGCGTATAAATTACACGATAATACACACTGCGTGCTATAGAGACGCATTTACGTGAGAACAGGCTGGCATGAGAAAATGGATGTGTGACGTGAGAGTGTGTGAAAAGTGTCAATTGCGTGATTCTCATGCTGAATGCGTGAGAGTTGAATTCTGAAACAAGACACATGAGAGTCAATGGCATTTCATATCAAAGCTGAAGGCAAAAGAGGTAGAATTTTGTAATTTTAGAATGAATTATTGTGACTGCATTCGCCTGTCATATCCTCGTTCATAGTTTTAATACTGTATTGTATTAAGAAATATTCAGAAGTTCTGTTAGTTTGTCAATACAGTGGCACTAGGGCACTTGGGCATGTTTTACTTTTTGATGCCTTTGGAGTGAGAAAGCATTGCACTTTTTTTAGGAGCAAAAAAAATCCTTTCTCAAGCATGTTTCTAACATGAATTAGCACATTGCTAGCATTTTTAACATGATTTAACACATTGTTATAATTTTTTCTAGCTTGATTTAACACTTTGCTAACATGTTTACCATGTTGCTACCATCATTTAGTATTGTTTGTTTCTAACAAACTTTTGCTAGCATGTTTCTAGCCTGAATTAACACAATGCTAACATGTTCTAGAATCTTTCTAGCATCAATCTGCACATTGCTAGCATGTTTTAACATTGCTAAAATGTTTCTAGAGTTATATAACATTGTTAACATGTTTTTTAGCATGAATTAGCAAATTGTTAACATGTTTTAACCTGTTGCTAGCATTATTTACCTTGTTGCTAGCATGTTTCTACCATCAACTAGCACATTGCTAGCATGTTACTAGCATGAATTATCACATTGCTGTTTTTAGCATGTTGCTAAAATGATTTAACTCAGTCTGTCATGGGGGTTATTTATGTTTTTTGCAATATCACATTCACAAGCATGTTGCAGTACGGAATATAAGCATCTATGATTTTTGTGATATTGCTTTTATACAACAGTTCTATAATCAAGTGGGTAATACTGAGTAACTTATATGTGAGGTTAAATTTGGCTAGTTAATATTTTTTTCTCAGCTACAAAAATAGTTTGAAAAACCCAAAACATAAACTATTGCATGTCACCGAGCAACACAAATCTTAAAAAAAAACTTTACGATTCTAATGCTGAAAAAAAAAGATATAATCCACGAACAGCTTTTTAAATGTGCCCTAAAATTATAGTACAGAGATTTGAGTTTTTAGAATGATTATAAAGATAGCTGTGTAGAATGGAGTGTAGGTGGATCTTAATGAGTGTCAGGGTCATGGCTACAACACTGCAAGGAGATGGAGAGGAAGTAAAGGTTGTAAATACAGCGCTCACATCAGAGATAATGATTATGTGTCAGATCAGGAAAGAGGACGCGCAGATGTATCTGAGCGTGCGTGACGCTCGTCTCTAGATGCAATGGCAACCAAACAAAAAAGTAGTATTCATGTCAGACTTAGTTCAACTGAATAAGCTGCTTTGGAAGATGGAAGTTGGAGGCGGTATGAACAAGCATAATGCGCCTCAAGAGCCAGTTTATGACCTCTTAGCAGTGATTGGCTTATTGCATATGGCAGGTAATTTATGTATCTCTTGAGAAAACAGGCAAGAATGTTTTCTAATGTCCCTGCAAACAATATTTTAGAGTGGACATGAGCCATAAGAGACATTGGACGTTATTAGCCCGGTAATGGCAGACAGTTGGGGTGTTATTGTCGCAAGAGTGCATAGCACAGCAGTTGTTTTTGGACCAATTTGCCTGGACACATTTTATAACAGCTTCGCGAGCATGGTGCGGCCACACATATTACTTGCAATACAGGTTCTTTGATAAACAAAAGAATTAATTTTAAATCTGACCACTAAACCATTTTTTTAGCTTAAATTAGGGATTTTTGTTAGTAATATGTTTTGCTTTGTGTCTATTTTCTGCAGTTATTTTTGATAGTTTCACTAAATATCTTACCGCTCCATGAACATATAAAATGTATTTCATTCACTAAAAGAAAAAAAAGGTAACACTTTACAATAAGGTTCATTAGTTAATGTATTAACTAACATGAACTAACAATGAGCAATACATTTGTTACAGTATTTATTCATCTTTGTTAATATTAGTTAATAAAAAATATAGCTGTTTATTGTTTGTTCATGTTAGTTCATAGTGCATTAACTAATGTTAACAAATACAACCTTTGATAATAATGTATTAGTAAATGTTGAAAGGCTCTACTCCCCGAGGTGCTATTGACCCAGCTTGATGGGTGTCTTCAGATCAAACCTTTGCTGTTTGTTCAAATCGTTCTGCTCTTTATAAAGCCTAGCGATTGATCAATATGCAGATCTCCTCATGTGTGCTGGCTTTAAGTAACTGAAACCTGTAAGAAACCATTATATCTTTGCAGGACTTCACATTAAGCTTGTTCGCGCTTGTCCACTGCATGGTGTTCAAACAGTCACTATAGAAGGTAAAATCAAGAATATGAATTCAAACATATAGTACGGTTACTCAAAAAAAAAAAAAAAAAAAAAAAAAACGTGAAAAACATACCCAAAATTTCAACAGGTACAATAGCAGTTTTCACATTTCAGTTCTTGACAATTATTTGCTGCTATTCAGCACAGTTTGGCAGTGTGACATGATGTAATAAAGTTAACATTTAGTGGTCTAAAAATGCATTATTTTAATGAATTGAGAATGAAAATGTAATGGACCGATTATGAAAATATTATCATTACTATCATAACAATAAATGTGTTACAGAGGTCAAAATTCTTGGCTAAATTGCCTGGGCACATTTAAGGATCGGCCTCACATATATCTTACTCCAAAGGCTGTTTGACTTTTGGGTCATAACATCTTTTTTTTTTTTTTTTAAATGTTCATGTCAATGCCATGTCTTATTATTATATCCCATGTGTTACAGAAGCCATCTTAGAGTTCCACTTTGGTCACTGTGATTTTGCCATGCACCACATGTTCATGGATCAACATATTTTGTTGATCCTGGAACAACATTTCTGTCTGAATGTAGTCCTAACCCTATCCATATCCCTAAAATGAACCCTACCCATAACTTATCCCTAAAATGAAAGGGAAGTGATAGGTGAAAAACACTGATGTAGAAGCACCTAACCCTGGTTGTAAGCCTAAACTTGACATAAATTGTAAACTTGTACCTCAAATGTGATTGGTAGATTGGAATGTTGTTCCAGGATCAACAAAGATGTTCATGTTGCCTGTATGCTGCAGATAACATTAGCTTTGAGGTAAAAGCCATTTAGATTCCACTACCTGTCCTCAGTAACGTAAACTAAGGCAGCTGTGTGCTTCCAGATTCTGTGTAAAGATGTAATGCCACATCAGGCACGATCCCTGTATCTCTGCCATATCCGAGGGATATCGCCAGATCAAATGGTTAGATTGTGATGGCAGTGGGACACGGCCTCTGTGGGCATGGAGGAGCCAGTCCATCTCAAACCAATATTATGAAGCAAATGTCATTGAAGCATTTGAAATTGTCCCAGTTGCTGAGTTATGTATGCATTGCTTTGGGCCACTGTGAGATGAAAGATATCACTTGCTTAGATTCAAAGCAACAAAAAAAAAGTCTCAATAAAGCATTCTGGCTTATTATTATGCGATGAGGCCGGCATGATTGTCTTATTGAAGAACTGCAGAAAGTTTTTGTTCTTATTTTCACTGGGCAGGAAAGATAGCTACGGGAAAACTTTATTAATGTTCCATTGTGCAAGCTAAACTATTTTCTCTCCCTGTTTCAGGAGTGATTCATGTAGGATTGGTAAATGCCAGCCGTTTTGAGACATTTCGTACTGCACAGTCAAGTAGTTACGGTGAGGCAATCACTCACTCGGAGATCACTGTAATCTGCCTCACTTGCTTCTGTATTGTGCAGAATTTTTTATCAACAATATCTGATGCAATACATTCCGTTGGTTACGTTAGTCGACAATTTACTTACAGGTTATAAAAAAATATATTTGCTCTAGAGTGAAATATCAATGCAAAATATGTAGGTTTGTATGTTGTTTAGAGCACTGAGGCACAAAAAAAATCATGTGCCGAGTATATGCTCTGACAACTGTGATTGTAGGGAAATGTGACACTGGCAAGAATAAGTACTATTACAACTCTTCTTTTTTTTTTTTTTTTTTCAAAATCTCAAAGCTATACTTTTTTCTGAAAATCACAAAAATTATTACTTTTTCTTTTTTTATTCCGTTCTCTTTTTTTTTGTTTGTTTTCTATTGACAAGTTTCAGGCAGATGCACGAAAGCAAGGAAGCCTAATTTCTATCTTTTTAAATCTATGTTAGTGAAGGAAATTAAAAAGGCCTTCCTATTTCTGGGTAAATAATTTGTGGGTTAATTTAAAGAGAACTGCCAAGCTCTATCAGAGTAAATGCCAAACCAAGTACTTTGTCACATCTATTGTAATCATACACTCAGAACTATAATTATGTTCAACTGCATGAAAGCCAGTGTTTATCCCCAAAAATACATCATATTGAGATTGCCTATCGTGTGTTCTGACAAGCATCCGTTCCTACATTTCCCATCTAGTTTGACTCCTGGAGAACAGCTGAAAATTGTCATCGCTCCATGTCGTTATCGTCATATTGCTCTCATCGATTCCACTGTTACACCTGATCTGATATGACTAGCAATCGCTATGTCTAATGTTGCCAAACCTTTTTTAAACAACTTATTGGAACATAAATGTAACAATGACATTTAACAGCAACATTCGTATAGCAGTTGCACATTTCATTTTTTTCAGCTTTTTGAATCTGACGCCTCCTCAGCTCCTGTGACCTCATGGGATAGCAAGGTGTCCACTTCAGAATTTCACATGCAGTATGCCATACTAGTAATGCTAACCTAGCATATCATGAATACTGAGTATTCGAATAGCCTGTCCGGTTGGACTGCTTTTCGCATTATAATAAGAAAGAATATCCGGGTGCCATTGTTATTGATATACCTTATCTAAAGTCATCAAGTACAGCAGCGAACAATATTTGAGTTGGATGACCAAAACTTGAGTTTGATGACTAATGGCATCCGTTTGTTTGTTTTCATTTCAGTATTCCTCTCTTGCTTTTGCAGTAGTCATGCTATTAACCAGAAATGATGGTCTTTCTTTTTACCTCTGCTATCCCGGGAGTTTTTGTTTGCTCTTTAGCACCACAAAGGCCATCTTAAAGCGTTATTTTAAAGCATTTCACTTTGAAAGCTTTTTCACGAACTGGCCTGCGGACCCATCCTTGTCGACACAGAGAGCTGGAAGTTCTTTGGGGTCTCACTCATTGTTTCTGACAGAATCGCCTGGCAAATGGAGAAGTGCCTCCCCTCAGCCCAGGGCACACATAAAAGAGCGTGATTGGGGGAAAATGGTTGCCACCACGTCTTTTTCCAGCAAAGGCAATAAAGTCAATACAATCAATCTCTAATGGCCCCTTCCCCTGTGATGGTCTCTGTTTAATCAGAGTAAGAGCGCGAGGTAGCCTCCCTGCTCCACTGCCGCCATTAATTCTGCTTCTCCCATCCGTTTGTTTGTTTTTTTATGGCTTCTCCAGCAGGCGGCTGACATTCATCAGCTGTCTGATTGAGCCCTGCTCAATACTAAAGCAGTAAAGCCAGGGGGAGATGGATGATTCGCGGCCCGCTTCATCACCACTCAAAGCAAGCCAAGCGCATCTTCAACGGGGGCCCTCGGTCATCCCTGTCCTGACCCATATTTATTGCGAGCTATAGCGGAGCTCCAATGGGCCGAACATGCGAAGACCTCTTGATCTCTTCTAATCCTGTCCTGAAGTGCTTACTTATGAGTGATGGTGCCGACTCTACAACTTGAAGCCTGTGATAGACCCTTGGGTACCTGGCTTTGGCTCAGTGGGCAGGAGAGAGCCATCAAGTGGCCACAAGTGAGTGCAAATGGGTAGATCAAAGAAGCTGTCAGGCTGCCAGCTTTTGAAGAGCTGTTTCCTTCACTCATTAGCCGGGGTCCTCCTCTTTGCAGCCTGCCAAAGCCTGGACCTGGCAATGTCCTCATGTGGTCCATCACCCAGACCAAAGCCATACAATCTGGATGAGCAATCCTGACTATTAAAGAATAGGTCATTGCAAAAAAAAAAAAAACATTCTGTCATCATATACTTAATCACCAGATTATTTTAAGAATATCCTTGGACATTTTTCCATATAATGAAATGGAACATTTTGTCAAACCCCAAAATAATAAAAAATCATCATTAAAGTTGTCTGTTTCACTCAATAGGATATATTTTAAGTCTTCTGAATTCATACGACAACTTAGTGCCAGAAGTTGAAGGTGAAATTTCAATGATCCTCTTTGACTGGCTCATTGACTTTATGTTGAATCTCAAATTGGTATTACACCCAAATGAATTGTTCAGTTCAATTGAATTCAATAGTTCATGAATTGAACTAGTTCAATTCATAAACAAATAATTCAGACCACTTTTGTGATCTGAATCAACTGATTCTTTGAAGTACTTCAAAAGAAGGATTTGTTCAAGAATTAGACATCTTTACTTCTCATTACTCATGGAGGCGCCCAGGAAAGCTATACTTTATGGAGCTTTTAGGACATTTTGGACCATGACAGCCCAGTTTTAATTTACTTCATTATCCCCCGGTTGCACAGACAAGGCTTAAGCCTAGTCCCAGACTAAAATGCATGTTTGAGCTGTTTTAACTAACTGTCATTGTTTTGTATCAAGTTGCACACCAGTAATATATATATACATATATAATTTTTTTTTAATTATTATTATTTTATTTATTAATGAACTTTTATAAAAGCTACTTAAATGTCCTAATTAAACTAAGGCCTAATCATGTCTTAATCTAAACCCTGTCTGTGAAACAAGGCCTATATGAAAGAGTAGTTCATATAGTAGTGCATATAAAAAAATAAATTAAAAAAACCATTTTTGCACATACCTCTTACTGTTTCCTCTAAGTATTGTAGGATTTGGGTGTAATACCTAGAATTGTATTTTTTGGATAAACACAAACATATTTTTCAGACAACTGTGATGATAATCCACACCTAGATTTATTATCTCTATTGCCTCTGAGTTAGAAACAAAATGCTGTTTTCCAGGTCCATATGAAATGCATAAAAACATTTACTGCCCCTAAACCTTGACAACTTAATACAGCATTTAAATGCAAACGGATCCTGCCTTACAGCCTGAAATGGCATGTCATTTATTCGTTCCGAGCACAAACTGGAGCTAATTTAGCTACTTGGATTTAAGATTCAGTCAGAGAGAAGTGTATTTATTTCTTTTTGGGTGGTGGCTATTTATTCCATGATTCATGACATTAAATCCCTATGGAATGACAGCAGAAAAAGAAAGACTAAATCGAGGAAGAAAAACAGATAGGATAAAATTAATGCTAAAATTTTTTTTCTAATCTACCATGTCTGTCAGAAAGGGCAGTTTGTCACAAAGTGTTCAAAAGTTTTGCGTCTGTTTTCACGTAAAATGGCATAAAACATACTTATTCTGCACTTAAATAAGCACAACTTTGAACAACTATCAAGATTGTTGCCAAGCGAAATAAAGAGACCCCAACGTACTGTCCTGTCCCCTTGCCATTTCCCTGTTCACTTCTACACTTGCTGAATGACCAGAGGCAAACATTTGAAAAATAAAACTGGGGTGAAAGCCAAGTCAGTGGTCTTTCAAGGAAGGTCATTTTAATGTCACTGAGCTGGGAGTTATCCAGTGTGATCGGTTACACTTTCTTGCCTCTGTACTGATGTGTCAGCTCAAAGGGATCCAGATCACCTAGAACTGATGAACTGAGTTGATGTAAATGGCTGTGAATCCTAGCCAAGTCTTTGTGGTGTGAGCAAGCCCTAACTTGGCTTTTACATAACCAGTATCACTTAAGAACCAAGTCAGTTCACTCAGCGGCCATTTTGGTAACACCCCCAGACAGCTATTTGTGGTCATGCAAGAGCAGATCCTGAATGAGAAAATGGGACTGAAATCTCTAAACGTGATGATTTAAACCGCGGGGAAACAACCAAATCCTCAAATACAATCAATATAAGCAGCTTTACTTTTAACTGAATTAAGGAGGATTGTTTCCTATTCACTCTCGAATGGTTTCACTCATACTGCAACTCAATTTACTTGATTTAATACTACAATATTAGCTTTTCACCACCGAGAGGAGTGTCAAATATGGTTTACATTTGTTTTTTTAAAGTGTACTATAATTATGTACTTACACGAGTTTTTATTACAAATCTACATCATGTTTGTTCCCTCAATTCAAATTTAATTTAAATTCAAGAATTGAATTGGAATTTAAAAGGCATTTTCAATTCAGTTGTGAATGATGGAAAACCCTGGGCGACTTACTCTAAGCTGAGACTATAGATGCTATATTTAGCAGTATTGTTTTCTCTCATTCACATATGCATGGTCTGTCTCCAGCACTTAAAATATCTCTTGTATAGTTGAGCATAAATATAGGAAGCAATGAGACCTTGAAATTATGTTCTGATTGTTTCGCCAAATAACAGCGACTGACTCAAGAAAAAAAAAAGCAATTTGTCTTGGAACTCTTCCCCAAATCCCAATTCAAAGTGAGATTCTAGAAGACAAGATTGGTGGCAAATAAGCAGACGCCTGTTATGATTGATGGTGCCTGTGTCACATGCAAAGTCTGCCGTCTTTCTCGGCAGTCCCCAATTTTGGGCTTCTGTATTTCAGCCGGAATAATCTGTGCTCTCAAGTGTACAGCACAAGCCTACTTGCTCTGAATTTTAACCGCCAATACGAGAAGTTCTGACTTTGTCAAACTTTGATGCCTTTCTCCTTGAGACACTCTTTTTTCATTCAGAGCTTCAGCAGTGGATAAAAAGTAGGGTGAAGATAAGCTCTCCATAAGAAGAGGTATCAGAGCACGGGACAGTTAGGATTGGCACTCGGCATTCAGTTCTAGTGACCTGTCTCAAAGAAGAGCTAGGGCTCTCACCTAGCGGCTCCACACTGCTGAGCACGTAGATGTGTGTGGTGTGAGCTGAGGTGATAAGCCTCAAGCTCCATCTTGTTTTGACTGTACTGTCTCTTTAGCATGAGACTCTCTCCTGAGTCATAAGTACCACTGGTTTCTTCGGGTTAGCAGCAGTGGATGGTGTGATAATTGTCTCCTGCTGTGTTCGGCAACTACAGGCATTATTTGATGGTGGATTACTTCACATCCTATTAAAGGTTTAGTTGGTAACACTTCATTTTAAGGTGACATAGTTACACGTTACTACATGTACTTACTTTAGTAATAACAGTAAATGATGCATAATTACAAGTAACTAAACCTAAACAAACTCTACAGTAAGTAAATGCAGTTAATTAATATTATTCAGTGCTTATTTGAATAAGTACAATTTTAAAATAAGTGCAACTTTAGTTTACAATTTGTTTAAAAAAAGATTTACTCATGCTCACTCACTTTCAGAAACGGGAAAAAATACATATACTTTGGACCAACTTATGGGCCAACATTTTAACCCAAAACACTCTAATTTGTTATAGCCAAATGTATTACATTTTCTCAAGGTATGTTTATGGTTTGGTTTAAAAATATATATTTTTTTTATTTCATATTAATCAAAAATAGACAAAAACATTCATACAAAGTAAAAAGATTATTTATAAAGACCATAGAGTAAAACAACTGTTTTGTATTTACATGATTTAATCATGTGATGTACATGATTAAATTCAGTAAATCCAACACACTTCTTTCCCCACCTGAATCATTAAAGTAAAACAATCAAGTAAAACAAACATAATTTGTTCATGTAACTTCAACATCATTCAAATAAAAAAACAAAATAAGTAGTCTCAAAGTGATTTTTTTTATATATATATATATATATATATATATTCCCTGAGAGGATTTAACTCAAAATGCATAGTATGTGTTGTATTTGAATAGAAACACATTTTTGTTGTGTAGATGACAAATAATATGATTAGGTAAATTGGACAATCTGTGTTTTACTACTTTTGCAGTGTACTGTTTTTAATACATGCATTTTATTTAGACACAACCATGTAGATCGATATAATATTTTATTTGTTTATTTGGGCTTTTTACAACTTAATTTCCCCATAAAAACTAAATTTTCTTTAATATAAAAGTAAAATTTTCAGTAAAAAATGTTAACAGCACTGAATAATAACCCACATTTCAGTCTGTTCTTCCAATCCATTCATCCATTAATCGTTGTGATCAGATTGAGTCAGTGAGTTGAATTCGAGAACCAGATCCGTCAGATTCATGAATCAATCAAGAGATGTGTTTCCAGTACAACAATGTAACTCACTGCTTAACTACCATAAAACAATGCATCATTGGAGAAATTAGTTAGCTAGTGTGGCGAGGGGGGCGTAGTTTCGCGAAGTCTGTAGCGGGAGAGGAGTCAGCGAGCTGCGCGGTGAGTAAGTGGGTCAAGTGCAGATGACGAACACCTGTGTCTGATTGCAGTAATTGGCGTGGAGACTGCATATAAGCTGCCGGCTGTGTGAGAGAAGCTGAGAGAGACCTGGGACTCGCACTGAACCTTGTGGCTGCATGAAGCTGAACTTGTGACCGTCTGTTTTTGATAACTGCCTGTTCTCTGTTTTGCCGTGGGACCGTGACACGGCGGCCGCGCCTGAGCACACCCTAACTGTTGTCTTTTATTTTTATTGTGAGTAATAAAGTGCGAGTCCCAATTTCGCCGACCTCGTCGTCTTCTTCCTCCAACCACACTGAACGCACTACACTGGTGCCGAAACCCGAGAAGAAGAAGACTGCCGCCGCCATGCAGACCCCGCCGGGAACGCCATTTGCGGTACTCATCCAGACGCTCGCGGGTCTTCACCGGGAGCAACATCACGCCCTGCTGGCCGTAAAAGAGGAGCAAGATCAGCGGTTCCAGATGCTGCTCCAAGGCCAGCAAGAAGACCGCGAGCTGTTCCGGAGCTGGCTCGACCGGGAGGTTCGGGCCGTCCCCGCTCCAGCTATGGCCTCGGCCCCGCCCCTGCCTCTCAACAAAATGGGACCCCAGGACGATCCGGAGGCATTCCTGGACTTATTTGAGAGGTCGGCCGAGGCCCGGGGATGGCCCCAATCGGACTGGCCCATGCGGCTCATCCCTTTGTTATCGGGTGAGTCCCAGATAGCCGCCAACCAACTGCCAGTCCAGAACCTCCTGGTCTACGAAGATCTCAGGCGCGCCATTCTGCAGCGGGTCGGCCGGACCCCCGAACAACATCGTCAGCGGTTCCGGTCCTTGAGCCTGGAGGAGTCTGGCCGACCCTTCGTGCTGGCGCAACAGCTCCGGGACTCCTGCCGCAGATGGCTGATGGCCGACGGAGGCGACGTCGAGGATGTCATCAGCAAGGTGGTACTGGAGCAGTTCGTCACCAAGCTGCCTAAGAAAACCGCTCAGTGGGTCCAGTGCCACCGCCCGACGTCGCTGGACCAGGCCATCCACCTGGCGGAAGATCACATGGTGGCGTGCTCAGGGGTCGGCGAACCCCTTCCATCAGCCTCTCTCTCTCCCTCTCTCTCTCTCTCTCTCTCTACCCCTTCTCTCCCCAAACCTGTGCCCCTTCCCAGGTCTCGTGGGGGGCTGGTGCCCAGGTGGAGGACAGGGGCCCCGGCGGAGCCCGTCCCTGCGTCCCGGGCCCCACCCAGGGGGCCCGCCACGTCCGACCACCCCGTCCTGAGTCCGGCAGCCCTGCACTCTCCACGCCAATTCCTTGACCCGTTTCCTGCCACTGGAGCGGCGGGGAGGCCTGGGCCGGCCTGTTGGCGCTGCGGGGACCCGGGACACTTTGTAGATCGGTGTCCGGTCATGGAGGTGGGGACGCTGATCCGGGTTCCCGACGCGTCGCAGGCTGCCCCCGATCAAACTGGCCTGTACCAGATACCAGTGAGTATCAAAGGGGGGTACTTATCAGGCTTTGGTGGATTCAGGCTGTAACCAAACCTCTATACATCAAAGTCTGATACAACCGGGGGCATTGGATACCGGCCGCATGGTTAAGGTGCGATGTGTGCACGGGGTGGTGGTGAGATATCCGATAATGCCGGTCGTAATTCAATTTAGGGGGCAAAAGCATAGTGTGGAGGTGGCCGTTAACCCGCACCTCCGGCATCCGCTCATTTTGGGGACGAATTGGCCTGTCTTTAATGAATTATTTGGGTCGTTATCAGCGGGTGCCTCTTGGGGAAAAAAAAACAAGGGAAAGACAGCGGTCGTTCAGCTGGGGGATGCTGAGCCGGGACCACTGGGTCCTGCTGCAGGGGAACAGAGGGCTCTGGCGAGAACGGTTCTCTCAGAGCGCGATGATTTTCCCCTGGAGCAGTCCCAGGACGAGTCTCTAAAAAACGCCTTTAATCAGGTCCGCTCTATCGACGGCCAGCTGCTTCACCCAGACCAACCGCTCTCTTATCCCTATTTTGCCGTATTGAAAGATAGGTTGTATCGGGTGACCCAAGACACCCAGACAAAGGAAGATACAACACAGTTGTTGGTTCCTAAAAGCCGCCGGAAAATGCTTTTTCAGGCGGCTCACTGTAACCCAATGGCCGGGCATTTAGGTCAGGCGGCGACACTAAACCCTCTCATGGCCCGTTTTTTCTGGCCGGGCATTCACGAGAACGTGCGCAGGTGGTGCACGTCTTGTCGTGAATGTCAGTTGGTGAATCCACCGGCCAATCCAAAAGCACCATTGTGCCCCCTCCCGTTAATGCAGGTCCCCTTCGAGCGAATCGGTATGGACCTCATCGGGCCATTAGAGCGGTCAGCACGAGGGCATCGCTTTGCGTTGGTTCTGGTGGACTACGCAACGCGATACCCGGAAGCAGTCCCGCTTCGTAACATTTCGGCTAAAAGTGTTGCGAGCGCGCTCTTCTCGTTAATCTCCCGAGTGGGAATTCCCAAAGAGATTCTCACTGATCAGGGCACGGCGTTCATGTCACGAACGATTCGCGAACTCTACGAATTGTTGGGCATTAAATCGATTCGCACTAGCGTCTACCACCCACAGACGGACGGTTTAGTGGAACGGTTTAATCGCACTTTGAAAGCCATGATTCGTAAGTTCGTTCACGAGGACGCCAAAAATTGGGATAAATGGCTAGAACCCCTCTTGTTTGCTGTACGCGAGGTCCCCCACGCCTCCACGGGGTTTTCCCCCTTCAAGCTCCTCTACGGACGGCAGCCCCGCGGGGTGCTTGATGTTCTTAGAGAGACTTGGGAGGACGGACCGTCCGCTGCTAAGAACGAAATTCAGTATATCCTGGACCTGAGAACAAAGCTCTACACTTTGGGGCGGCTATCAATGGAGAATTTGTTACAGGCCCAGGGCAGACAGAGTCAGCTATACAACAGGGGAACTAGACTCCGCCAATTTGCACCGGGAGATAAAGTACTTGTATTACTCCCTACTTCCAGCTCTAAATTACTCGCAAAGTGGCAAGGGCCCTTTGAGGTCACACGGCGAGTTAATGATCTCAACTATGAGGTAGCCCGTACAGACATGGGGTGGAGCACATCAAGTTTATCACCTCAACCTCCTCAAAAAGTGGGTTGAGGCAGAGTCAGTGATGCTGGCGACGGTGGTGAGCGGAGAGGAGGATCTCGGGCCTGAGGCGAGTTCAAAATCGCAATCTCTCGCGCTGGCTCTTCGTGGATATCACCTCTCGCCCTCCCAGCTCACTGACGTGAAAAATGTACAAGCTGATTTTGCGGATGTGTTTTCTCCCCTGCCTGGCCGGACGAACCTCATTCAGCACCACGTTGAGACCGAACCTGGGGTAGTGGTACGCTGCCGCCCGTATCGTTTGCCTGAACATAAGAAAAAGGTGGTTCAGAGTGAATTAGAGGCTATGTTGGAAATGGGGGTAATAGAAGAGTCAAGCAGTGACTGGGCGAGCCCGATAGTCTTAGTTCCTAAAACTGACGGCTCGGTCCGCTTCTGTGTTGACTATAGGAAGGTGAACGCGGTGTCTAAGTTTGATGCTTATCCAATGCCGAGGGTTGACGAATTGCTTGATCGGCTGGGTACTGCTCGTTTTTATTCGACATTGGACTTAACGAAGGGTTATTGGCAGATCCCCTTGTCTCCAATGTCCAAAGAAAAAACAGCTTTCACAACGCCGTTTGGATTACACCAATTTGTTACCCTTCCTTTCGGCTTGTTCGGGGCTCCAGCGACCTTCCAGCGTCTGATGGACAAGATTCTCCGGCCGCATGCTGCATATGCCGCTGCCTACTTGGATGATATTATCATCTATAGTACCGATTGGCAGCGTCATATGCAGCATTTGCGGGCTGTCCTGAAGACGCTGAGAAGGGCGGGGCTCACGGCCAACCCGAAGAAGTGTGCAATTAGGCGTGTGGAAGTGAGATATCTGGGTTTCCACTTGGGTCACGGACAGGTGCGTCCCCAAATTGATAAGACGGCAGCAGTTGCGACCTGTCCGAGACCCAAGACCAAGAAGGAGGTTAGACAGTTCCTGGGGCTAGCGGGATATTACAGGAGGTTTGTGCCTAATTATTCGGACCTCGCTAGCCCGCTGACTGATTTAACTAAAAAGGAAGCGACAGATACGGTCCAGTGGTCGGAGCAGTGCCAGCAGGCCTTTACCCAGATAAAGGCTGCTCTATGTGGCGGCCCGCTTTTGCATGCTCCTGACTTCTCTCTCCCTTTTATCCTACAGACGGATGCATCGGACAGGGGGCTGGGCGCGGCCCTGTCCCAGGAGGTGGAGGGTGTAGAGCGGCCGGTGCTGTACATCAGTCGTAAGCTCTCTAAGAGAGAGACGATGTACAGCACCATTGAGAAAGAGTGTTTGGCCATCAGGTGGGCTGTTCTCACCCTCCGCTACTACCTCCTGGGGCGGGAGTTCACCCTCTGTTCGGACCACGCTCCCCTGCAGTGGCTCCACCGCATGAAAGATACCAACGCGCGGATCACCCGTTGGTATCTAGCTTTACAGCCTTTTAAGTTCCAGGTGATCCACAGGCCGGGTGCACAGATGGTTGTGGCTGACTTCCTCTCCAGGAGGGGGGGGGGGGGGTGGCGGCAGGCCGGACGGCTCCCCGGCCTGAGGCGGGCGGTGGGGGTATGTGGCGAGGGGGGCGTGGTTTCGCGAAGTCTGTAGCGGGAGAGGAGTCAGCGAGCTGCGCGGTGAGTAAGTGGGTCAAGTGCAGATGAGGAACACCTGTGTCTGATTGCAGTAATTGGCGTGGAGACTGCATATAAGCTGCCGGCTGTGTGAGGGAAGCTGAGAGAGACCTGGGACTCGCACTGAACCTTGTGGCTGCATGAAGCTGAACTTGTGACCGTCTGTTTTTGATAACTGCCTGTTCTCTGTTTTGCCGTGGGACCGTGACACGGCGGCCGCGCACGAGCGCACTCTAACTGTTGTCTTTTATTTTTATTGTGAGTAATAAAGTGCGAGTCCCAATTTCGCCGACCTCGTCTTCTTCTTCCTCCAACCACACTGAACGCACTACAGCTAGTCACAACTATTTCCCAAAACCCTACTAACTTTGGTGCTCATCTGTTGTTCAATCCACATTGGTTCAACAATATGCCCATAGAACTGTTATAATGATGTGCATAATTTATGGATAATTTGCTGCAAGATCAAATTAATGTCAAGATTATTGCTGTAAATAGCGAACATCTAAGGACATCTTTGCTCTATTTAATTTAAATAATTTTTGTGTCGATCTCTGCATGCTGTTTGGGAATGTTCGTTTAAACTATTGTTTCGGGGAAAAGCTGAGTTTTTGAATGTTGCTGACACCAGAACTTGTGACTACAGTTGGTTAATGATGCTTTTGGGAAAAAAAACACAGGTTGCTTCTGTAAAGCACATCAACAGATTTATTGAAAAGATCACACTGTAAATAATGAATAATTTATGAATGGCTATTTCTCTCATTATTCTCATGAAAGTGCCACTAGGAGGTGGATTTTGAGCAAATAACTCTGTTCTCCACATACATCTCTCAAATGGTTTCAGAAGACTTGAAATGTCGTTCAAGAGTAGTTATGGACTACTTTTATTATGTTACAACATTTATCATTATTATATATTTTTTTGTTGTCATTTTGGAGCTTGAACACCTTTTGTGTGAGTGAGTAAACAGTGACAAATTATTTAGTTTTTTTGGGTGCGGGATTAAAGTTTTTCCTCATTTTACAATCCCCTAATGCTGTATCCTGGACTTTGACATAAGCTAAGAACAGTATGAATGACAGGGAAGGATTATGACCTCTGCTGGTTACATGGGGGTTTATTAAACAAGTGAACAGCACGGGGCATTATTAGTGTGATGTTAAATGTGGAGACATAGAGAGGGGCCAGCCGTTTGTAAAGGTTAACAGCTGTGTGTCAAACCAACAGCATTCAGCAACACACGTCACTCTCATGACAGTTAATCAGAATGCTGATCCAACCCACATTTTACATTTCACTGAGCTCCAAAGTCTCTAATGATGTACTCATTCACTGTCAGCACTGGGAAAGGGGACCTAGCGCTCTATTTGAAATATTTTAAATATTAGATATTTTTTTGGGGGGCACATGACAGGGTGATACAACTGTCCTGATATCATAATTAAGAAAAAAAGCTTTAAAGTCCCCGTGTAGTCAATCATTTTGTCCCTTAAAACTCATCTTTGATCACCAAAATGACATATTTAAACGTTATTTCCTAGTAAAAAAAAAATAATTGTGCCTTAAAATAGCTTGAATGTAACTCAACATTCTTGCCTCATTTAGAATAAGCGGTTCTATGAATATGCAAATGAGCCCCGCCTCCACTCACTCACACCAGCTCAGAGATCCACTGGTTGACGATCACACGTTGACCTGATTGGTTACAGGGTAGTTTGTGACGTCAGAAACACCAGCGATTTCAAACCGCGTTCTTGAGACTGTCTTTGGTTCACTGCACTTTTAAAGAGAAAAAGTAAATGTGCAATGGTGTTGACTTATGAATTTGCACATGATTTGTCTTATAGCATATTAATAACACCACATAGACACATCAACAACATTAAAAGCTTGATTTTCACCATAAGGGGACTTTAAAAGAATTTAATTCTAGTGGCACAACCTTTTATAATCATTAGAAGAAATATTTCAACAAAACCACTGAATGCAGTAATACCTAACATTCTTAGTTTTACATAGTGTACATAGTGGTTGCCTAATATAAAGTGAGATCATATTTCAATATAGAATTTTTCATTATTATTTTAACCATTAATAATTGTGTACACTAAGATGCATTCAATGTGTAAAGAAAATGGCGTTACAAAGAAAAAGTTTCCCATTTCGCTGTTCAAGTTCGAGTGTGATGAACTCTGACCTGTGAATTCGGATCACGTGAAGACGTGTGACCAGTAGAAAATCAGAAAAGCCATGGTGTTCTGCAATTTATTGTGGTGCAATTAATAAATTGTATCACAAGTCATGGTACGGTCAAGGTGTGACCGCTTGGCTGAATTAAAGGAATGCATATTTTTGTAGTAAAGTGGAGTACATTGTATATTTTTACATTTTAAATGTACTATTTGTTATGTTATAAAAAAAAAAGAGTGTGTGGCATCATATCACAACATTTACAGAGTCCATAGAAATTGAGTAATCAGTCTAGTGTGACCGCGGATTAATTCTGCTGTGTAAATATGAGCTGAAAATGTTACGTGCATACATAAAAACATGCACGCATAAATACAAGACCCTGCCAGAAGGACCTCTGAAGCTGCAATTTCCATATGCCTGTCAAGACAATAAGAAAATTCCAACTATAAATCCAGCAAAAAGAAGAAGAAAAAATGCAGGCTAAGAAGCAAGGCAAATCAGTGCGTAATCCTTTGGCATCATGTGCACTACATCCTGAACTTGGCTATCATGCTATACACTAAAAGGAACCACTTAACCCACTCCAAGCATACAAATCAATTACTTACACATCTCGGCAATAACCAAAGCCAAACAGATATAAAATAACAGCTTGTTCCATTCCCATTCAGAGTCTTACTCGTATCTCTTCTGGATTAGAATTGCACTGGCAGTTGATATCCCGTGGTGGATGTCATTTTCCTGCGGATTCGCCTTAAGTCAGCACTAATTCTTTATCTTTCTGTCTCTTCTCTTCGCATCTTACTCCCCTGCTCTTTGTCTCATTCGGGGGTTGAGCTAACTCAGAAGCTGTCAAGAAAGATATCCACTCAACATTCCCATCACATAGAAATGAGATTAAACATGCCTGTTTCTAACATCTACAGGTCTGACACCCAACCTGTGCCTGACAGACCCAACAAGCCGTCTGGTCTAAGGCTAGGTTTGAGTTTGCATCAGTAACTTTTTGACACACACACACACACTGTAAAAAGTGGTAACTTGCAATTGAGCTGCCTGATATAACAGATTTTTTTTTTTTAAAGGTTTTGTTGGTTTAAATCAATATTAGGTGGATAACATCACTGAAGTATATTTTTGACTTGAATAAAAGCAGTTCATTTAGATGTCATCATTTTTTCCCCAGTGTGTACATGGTCCTTCATATTTTAGTCAGAGCTATGAGAATCTATGTGTCTTGTTGAAGAAATAAGGAGCAATTTAAAAAATAAGGAGTTCAGGTTGAGCTCAGTCCTAAAATATTTGACATGGTCATTCACCTCAGGTCAGATTCTCAGGTTTTGTTTATGGCTGTGTTCAGATTTATAGTACATATCTATATAGACTAATCTGTTTCACTTTATTTTGATGGTCCCTTTAACACATTGTGTTGACAATAAGTAACGTTGCACCTGTCTACTAACTCTCATTAGAGGATTAGAATAAGTTGACATGTAGTTACAAAGTTACTTATAGTCAGTAGAATGTCTGTCTGGAGACTATCACAATATATTGTTATCAGATATTAAGCAGACAGTCTATTGATACTCTAATAAGTGTTAGTTGACATCTAGTTGCATATAGTTCCTTATAGTCAACAGAATGTTCAAAAGTACCATAAAGTGTTACTGACTAATCTAACATAATATTCATAAATGATTCATCTGCAGAAATGTATGGATCAATCAACAATTAATGTTGTGTAAAGAGTCCTGAAATGGTCATTTATGCTTTTTTACTTTATGAAACAGCACACGTCAAGTAGAGCCTTGAGTTAAAAGGCTTACTGTCAAAGTGCTGGTCTCATCACGTCTTTCTCTGAAAGTCTCCAAGGCTGAACTTCAATAAGTCGGTGTTGTATCATCTGCCAAGTTACTAAACTTGCTTCCGTGTTTGGAATTGTAGCTTTCTCATTCCTCATTGTAACCCAGAACACACTGCAAGTTGCTCTTAGTGATCCATTTTATAGTAAAGCCCACGAAATCACTTGACAAGTGCAGTTTTCTGTCCAGTGTTGACATGTTTCCTATTGAAAAGGAGGTTTGGGTGGATGGACAAAACAATTTAATCATTCTTTGTTTATATATATAAAGTAGCCAATTAGTTTTAGTTGTCATAGCTACTTTGATCCTTGCTAGTCAGCTAAATGTTTAAATCAGGACCATAACCACCATATATTTGGAGGACAAAACCCCTCAATAATAAGAAATGGCCAAATGACCTAGAATTCCCTTCACTGTTCTATTTTTAAGCTTCATAAAATGCTCAAAACATGGGTACAGCCTTGGTTTAAATGTGTATATCTATACTAAACATGAACTAAAGGTCAAAATTCCAATTGTGAATTCAAAGGGCCTTTAAAAGCTCAGAGAGTTGCATTGTGTTTGGTGGTGGTCTCAAAACGTGAATGATGAAGTTTCAAATATCCCAATTTGTATATCAAAGAGTTTGATAAATGTTAAGGGTTTTAGGAATGTTATGAAGCTTTACACTCACACATATTTCAAAGGAGGAGTTTCAGAACCATCTCTTTTGAGGTTATTTATTCTGAAGTAGGTCTTAGTGCAACACTTGCCTCTGGCATTCAGTAAACCCTTGACTCTTCATCCCTCATACAGCTCTTAATGGCTCAGTCTCATTTTTGTTCTTTTTTTTTTTTTTTTTTTTTTGCTTTAACAAGTTTTCTGAGGTTTGTCAGTTGTAATAACTTTCAGCATGATCACAAGTTGCATCACTATGACCAACCAATCAGAAATAACCTCAAGGCGAAATTCCCCCGAAAGTGGACATATGAAGACGAGTGCAAACATCCAAGAAATAGTTGGAACTTTTTTTTCATATAATGATACAGTATAGGAATCATATTAAAATAAATAAATGAATAAATCAATTAAAATGGCATCATGATACCAGAGGGGAATTCTTCTCTAACAAAATGGTACTGCTAAGGTTGAGTAACACTATGCATTCCATTATAGTTGTTACTAGTCTTGATGTTGATATATAATAATATTATTATTATTATGAATAATAATAATAAATGACACCACATACTAGGACTAGGCTGTATATACTGTGAATTGGTAGAAATGTGTCAACCAGAAGAGATTCTACTATGAAGGAAAATGTATTTCTGCTGCTTCCAATGGGTAGGATCACTTCACATTATTTGCATGTTAGAAGTTAGAAATATGAATAAACATTAAAACACAGAATGGAACGAGTCAAGATGAGAAATAACTTGTTATTTAAGGGGTTTTGTTAAACACAGTTGTTGCCAAGCAACATCACAGCATTTCACATTAAAATAGAAGGTAACACTTTATCATGCAACTGATGTGAATCATAAAGTCGCAAGTGTGTGCATATCAGCAGTTATCAGCTTCATATTTTGGTTATTACAATTAGAATTATGTTTAAGTGTAAAAATGCAAAGCTGTTTTTGCACTGATAGCAAACATATTGCAAAACCATCGTTCATTTGTTGAATTTAATGATGAATAATCTTTAAGCATCCAACCATCAATTTCTGAATAAAAATAGAAAATAATAAAATTAGATGAGGCATGTCATTTTACTATATTGTTATATAAATATTATATAACTATTTTCATTAAATTTCTAGCAAAAGTACTGTGATATATACTGTACTGTATATTATATAAATGTACTCAAACCATGTTTTGGTCTAATCCATTTATTATGAGTTTCTTACATATTTATGTTGTCTATATCTCAAAAAGTTTAATTTGCTGAGGCATAATCATGAGTTATTTCCATTCTTTTGTCACTTTTCAAGTATTCCAATAATGAGGAATATATTCTTAAATTTGGCCTTGTTAAAATCTATCATCAATGGTTATTGTAACTAGAAAAATGTTACTATTGTCAAAAAAGTTATCCGCGCTCCACTGCAGTTTGGCTAATTATAATTATAATTCTAGTTTATAAAATCGAGTCCTTTAAAAGAGCATGCATAATTACCAAAACTTGCCTAAAAGCGCTATATGCCTAATTGAGTTATATGAAGTATAACACATGCACAGAATCACCTTATCCTTATATAAGAGCACTGTACTAGTCAGTGACGTCATTTTGTGTTGAGTGATACTTGATTACATTCTGCATTCCAATGAGAAGTGTTCTGATACCCACTTATAATGCAGCAACATTGCACTAGAGGCTCTAAAATCACCTTGCCACATCAAACGCTATGTTCTTCTACACACATGTACACACTCAAGTAGTTGCTTAATGAAGTCTCAGAGAGAGCACAAGATTTCACTCAACATGCCTTTTCCTGTTTGGTTTCAAGCTGCACAAAGATGCCCATGAAACACATGCACAAAGCAATTAATCAAAAACTCATGAGTTTGGGGAAATATATGTAACATTTACAACTAGAGGATTAGCGAATGTGGGTTTACACCAGCCACCGAGTGTGAGAACAATGCCAAATTGTTTTCATCAAAGACGCCTTGTAAACAATTCTTGAAATAACTAATCATGAATCATATGATCTCATATTAAGTATGATAATGAAATGTTTCAATCTTTATTCAAGCATCTATAAATTGTAATTCTCTTGCATATGGTCAAGAGTAACAAGGTCTCTAGAGAGCTGCAGGGATGACGTATTTTTGTAAGCATCGCCTTGGTCCTCTCAACAAAAGCCCAATCGGATTTATCCATTGGCTTTTTGAATTGTTAAAGAAAATAAGCTCTGTGACCAAAAAACATTATGATTCTTACATGTTTTGTTCCTCATGATATCATTTACAAATGAACACAACTTTTGTTTAAATACAATCGGCAGAAGTAAAAAGCTAAGGTTATAAATTAACTACACCAAAAAATATGTCGTAGAATAAAACCACAGACCTTATGTCAGGCAATCAACCAAAAAAACATTGATTTTGGGACAATGGAACCAGATGAGCTTTAATGCCAACTGCTATTTGGTCTACAAAACATCATCCCTCAGCACTCTATATAGTGAAGAATAACCCCAGAAGTCCCATTGCCCATGCCTAAGCTATATACATTTTGCCATCAGTGGAGGCCATTTGCAGATGGCCCTTCCGAGTGAACCAGTGCACATTAGCATTGGAGATAGATGGTGGCAGGTTAGAAGGGCAGCTCATTAAGATGCATAGATTTTTATCTATCTGCATGGCCAGCTGAGCCAAACATTAAAGTCCCTTTAAATTGAAAGCAACTATAACTGAATTCTTACACAGGCCCAATGTTCCTCTTGGGAACAGAATGGGAATTTGGTCAGTAAAATAAACGTTTTTTCAGAAAAATAAAATTTTCATCAGCTTACTAGGTTCAGTCAAGCAAAACATCTGTTTGTTGTGGCTGTTGTGAGTGTTTCTTCAGGTTGAGAGAACCTATTCACACTTCAGTTGAGTGTTCACAAGTACTGTGTGTGAAATCAAATGAGTAAAAATAGTAGCTGTGGGCCTTAGTGATCATCTTACACTGTTAGCTCCAAATGACTTGGTTCAAGTAAAAAAAAACTTGCTTAAAACTTAAAAAAAAGCGACTTGCACTGACATATCTTAAAATATGTCAGTTCCTTTGTTTTGTCTCAAGATGCACACAAATAATGTTTTTTTTCTAAGAAACGTTTGTAAAAACTACTTAAATGTCCTAATTAAAGGTGAAACAATGCCCTTGTTTGTGAACAGGTGCACCAGTTCATTGATTATAAAAAAATACATAAATAATGAACCCCTGTGCCATTTGACACCTTATTGATTTTCCCATGAGTGTTTGATTGATACAAGCTTGAAAAGTCAAGAGGCAATTGATTCTCACTTACTTCGATGCAGTATCTATCATAAGAGGATGCCTAGATGCTCCACGCGCTTCGAGAACTTACATCAAGGCTCAGTCTGGTGAGACGGCACAGACGACACACAAACGCCTTTGACTGCACTGGAATTCAGCGCCTTCAAGCAACCCTGTGAAAGAACTTCAACCAAATCCGAAAACAACATATTCATAAGGTGAGCAAGGCTCCTGTGAGAACACTAACCATGCTTCAAAGCTAAATCTGCATTATATCTCTGTGTGGGGGAGCAGGCGAACATGAAGACATTGAAATCTATGACTTTCAAGTATGTTATTTAGATGAATATAGATCTAATTTTGGAGCATCTCTGGGTGAAAAATGTGTAAAATCTCAAAAACAAAGTGTTAAATATATAAAGACTAATCTTCCCAAATTGCTATTTTGCTGTAATCTGCATAATTAGCACTGTTAGCTCAATTGATGTTGACTTTGAGGGAAATAAAAACACACTGACAAAAATTGCATTCTTCTGATTGTTTTCATCAAGGCACCATTTTCTCTGTAGGGATTTCATATGCAGAGATAATAGGCTTAATGTGTCTCAAACAAATCCTGGAACGGATGTCCTAAGCCTTTCATGATGCTCAATGCTCAAAAGTCAAGGCCGCCTCTGAAATACTGGGCAAAATAAGCCTGCCAATACAATAGGCTAAAAGCTGCTATTAACCAAAATGTGGTGATGAGCATTTAAATAATTCTAGCTACTCCACGCTAGTCCTGTGTAGGGATGGGAATAGAAAATCGATTTCAATTCTAGAATCGGACACTTAAGGTCAGGAATCGAATACTTGTTTCGATTCTGCTTATCAATTCATGTGTGCGCATATTAATGTGGTTTTAAATCATTGAAGTGCAAGAAGACAAAAAAGAGAACGAAATTTTTGTGCACAAAAAGCCTCCTCTCATAGTGCACGGATACTGAATTGAATTCTCTTTCGGACAATTAGAGATTTGCCTTTTTGAACTGGAATAGAAGTTTTAAGTTTCAACAAAGCCTTTTTGCAATTGGAGAATCAAAAGTATCCTATTTTATTCTTATTCTCAAGACGGATTAAAGCTTCTGTGAGTAATTTCTGCATTGTTAGCGGCACCAAAAGTTTTCCAAAGAGGTATTGCATTGCTCGGACACACTCCCCAATCTCAGACCATTGGATGTACTAATGTTTCTGTCTCTGGCTGCTCAAAGAAACAGAGCAATGTTGAAAGTGCCACAGAACCACAGCGTTTACACTCTCTGGGGAAATTAATCTGTGAGAATGGCTTACTTAAGTTGTCTCTGCACATTAAACTGAAATTGGAGAAAGTATTCTACCCTCCAAAAAAAATACAGACATAAACATTGTTTAAAAAGATTAGAGAATCCTTTCCTGGCTGTGTTCTTTCCAGTTTCAGAGATAAACTGTTCCAGGTGGATTATTGATCTTCTCAACTCGGAGAGAGAAGCACACTGGTTAAAAGCGGTTTACCGGTAGGGGGCCAAAACAATCCAGAGCACAGTATGAGAATTTCACTTGATGTTAACAAATGAGGTGACTATAATCTGATATTGTGAGACAACAAGCTGCATAAAGGATTTTTTTTTTTACCTTCTGAAATGTCGCTATATGTGTTCTACAGAATAAAAAAAGGGTTGGTTATTACATATAGGTTTGGAATGACATGAAGGTGAGTGACTGATGACAACAAGTTAAACTAACATTATTAAACAGAAAACATAGGTACATTTTTATTTAATGGTACACTTTAGACAGTCTACTAACTATAAGTAATTTTGCAACTACATGTCAACTAACTCTCTTTAGAATATTAGTAGACTGTTGGTAGACTGTAAGGTTAGGGTTCGGGTTTGTAGAATAAGTTGACATTCAAATTGACTTATAGTCAGTAGAATGTCTGTTGAGGAGCATCAAAATAAAGTGTTAGCAGATATTAAGCAGACAGTCTACTGATCCTCTGATGAGGGTTAGTTGACATGTAGTTGAATGTCTCATAGTTAGAATGTCTAAAGTGGACCATCAAAATAAAGTGTTACCGAAAATATTCTCTATTGTACAAATTGATCTATATTCCTACTTCTACTATTACTGTTAATATTAAAACATAGGCTTATTATAGTGCCTCTACCTACATTTTAGCAAAACTCTAAATAATTCACTTATACATACAATTCACTGCAGTTTCCAGCAGAAATGAACACTAGGAACTAAAACTTTTATTCCTTTTCAACACATTTACAGGGGCAGGTTATTGATTAATCAAGACTTTTTCTGCACGTTTCCTTGAACTCAAAACACTTTTACTTTAAAACACTAAT
The DNA here is from genome assembly GCA_030578275.1 of Meda fulgida. Taxonomy (NCBI): domain Eukaryota; kingdom Metazoa; phylum Chordata; class Actinopteri; order Cypriniformes; family Leuciscidae; genus Meda; species Meda fulgida. The sequence goes on along the minus strand of CM060632.1, from coordinate 30,396,388 downwards.
CTATTTTGATGTTTGCAACACATTATCATCACCATTTTGTATAGCTTTTCTGGTGTAGTGAACCATTTGTGATGCAGAGCGCACGGGTACAAGTCCTTTGAAACATGTCACGATGAAAGAGCTCAAAGACTGGTAGAAGCAAGCTAAAATGGCATGGTTGATTCAGCAATGTGTTTTTGTCTGATACTTGCTTTAGTTAACACCATCGGGTATAGGGTTTAGTGTAGGTGTATGTTATTTTCAAACGCGAATGAGCATTAGCCTTTTAGCGCCACTCACCGGTCATTTCATTTCTGAACTCCGACAGTACGTACAACAACTAATGTAATAAAACGTTGCCAGATTTTCTATAAAACTGAACGTAGCAAAAAATGTTTTTCCTGTGAGCCTGTGTTGAAATATTAGTATTTGTTCCATGCTATTCACATTCCACAGAAAGCAAGCTGGGGACAAATGAAGAACATGGAATAGTGTGCTTGTGAAGAGGAAATTTTGATTGCAACGAAGAATGCTGAGAGCAGCAGAGGACAGACAATGTCACAAAGCACCAGGCCTAAGGAGACAGAGAAATCTTAATGACTTTTCTGACCCTCAGATGAGAAAGTCTCAGCGGCCTCTGGGAGTCTTGAAGGATTAGACCTGGCCACTCCGCAAGCCTTTGATACATCTACAGATTATGTGATGTTCGTGTATCATACTTCATCTGCTCAAGACTTTACAGTGAAAGATTCAAATGTTGTACACATACATTTGTGCATGTTTGGAAAGACACTGAAATGCAATCTATGTTTTAACCTTATCTGAAAAGTAAGCCTTTAATGTCTACATAACTTTAGAGTTTGTATTTTTACGAATCCTCCAAGGAGAGGTCGGAACTGAAATTGCTAGAATTTCTGAGAGGGTATCGCCACAGGTGACCGAGTTCAACACTCAGACTCTCATTTACAAGTAAATGACCTTTTTAATGGCAAATTTATTTATAAATGGAATCTAGATGGATCTAATGAAAGTCATGTGCACTCGTTGTATTGATGAATTGAAATACACTTAAAGCTCAACAAGTATGAAACCTAACTGAAACACTGCCGAAGCAGAGTTTAAAAATCACAGAATAAAATAGAATGAGTTCACTGTGTCAAATAAATGATAAATTAATTAATTTCATAATTACTACGATAAAAACAATCTATGAATTCTGTTCATCTGTAAAGTTGTAGTGTTTATCTAAACGAAAACAAACAAAAAAATATAGAACCAGACTTCATGTACGAACACATATACGAATGGCATCATAGAGTAATGTGGCATGATGTGATTTTAAATTCATTTGGCCAACAAATAGTATCCTCTTTATGATGGTTTATTCAATATTTAAACCTAAAAAATATCACAGAAAAATAACGTTTATGTGATTTTGGCATGATTATAGTTGTTGTAATTTCATAAATAACTCAAGAGGCACTCAAGTCTCTGCGGCTACAATATCTTCGCTGTAATCAAAGTATGATTGGTATAAAAGATTCCAGACTGACTCTAATAATTATTTATCAACGCACCACTTTAAATGCACATAAGGTCACTGGGATTATGCGAAAAACAGCAGAGCGTATAGGGGGAAAAAATGCCACCATGGTTTCATCGATCTGCTTCTTAAAAAGGACATCTTTGACAGAGAGGGTTGATGATGGATGCCATAAAATATTTAGTACGGTTTTGAATGAGCAAAGAATGAATCATCCTTGAATAGCATCATTCACTGATGAAGGGTTTCAGAGACCTTTCAAATCACAATATGTGGGCTGCACCAGAAACTTGAATCCTGCTTGAAGCCGCTACAGAAAAATCACCAAAAATGAGGAAGCTTTCAAGGGAGATGAATGAGAAATGTGAAAAGAAAAGAATGTGTCAGAATCAAAGACCAAAGACTGGGTGTGCAGAGTGTGACATAGGCAATATAAGGTAACTATGCTAACCTAACCTAGAAGTGCTATTTACAAATATTATCAAAGCTGTGGGAGTCACAAAAAAACATCATGAAGTAACACAACCACAAAGAAAACTGAGAGGGTCAGCAGCTGTTGGGCTTCAAATTAAATAACCCATAATTTGAAGCCTGTACTTTAGAACATGCGGTATATACTACAAAAAGCCTATAGTGCTTATTCAGGCGTCGTAAACCTTTACCTATCTCTTGAGGTCTATGCACTTTATAGTTTTGAGTGTCTCTGAGAACATCCTCTCATGGATTATTTGGGGGAAAAGGGTGCCATAAACTGATTTATAAAGAATAATACTTCAAACATCACTGCAAATGTTTAATCAGAAAACCGTTGCTAATGCCAAATAATGAATGGAAGCCTGCTGTAGTGTTTCCCCAGTGGTCACTCTACTTAGGTCAACACTGAGATTCTCAACGCTAAATTACAATGATAGGATTTTACAGGAGGGATGGGGCAAGCCATTAAATGGGTTTTGCATCTGTCAGCTTATGTGATTTTGCCCCTTGTTGTGCGTGCAGTGATGCTGTGTAGTCTTTAATGGTGTTGCAGTGCCACCCTTGTGAACAGCCAATGAATTACCAAGACTGATAACATTGCAACAATGCAAAGGGGGAAGTGACAAATCTCAGCATAACCAAATCACTGTGGAAAACCTTCTTTTTTTTTCTTTTTTTTTTTGGCTGTTCACAAACTTTTCTCACTGTTGTATTGTATGCAGGGGAAAATGTACAGCCGGACATTATCGCCCAAAAATACCCCCCAACAGGGTGACCAAGATAAGTTGTATATACTATGATGACATCATCAGGCTTATTACACAGCTAATAAGCATATTTATAAATACATGGATGTGAAATATTGAATTGAGCTGAAGTTGCATAGCACTGCAAGTGCAATGGTAATTATTGAGACCTATCTGACTGCAGTTTAACCAAAAACTGTGTAGAAAATATAACTGCTTACTAATATAAGAACTGACCAAAAGTAAGAAATTAATTGTGTATTTTTTTTTTTAAATAACATTTATAAATTGTTGAGGGCCCCCCTGGACCTGTGGGCCCCAAAACAGTTTTCACCTTTAACCTTAGCGACTGCTCTGCGTGTATTAAACTCGGTAACACTTCATTTTACAGTGTCCTTGTTACACATGCTATAACTATAAATTATCTATAATTACATGCAACTAACTCTAAATCAAACCCCAATCCTAATCCTAACCTAAGTAGCATGTAGTTAATTCCTATTACTCAGTACTTAAGTGTTTAATTACAATGAAACATGGGCATCTTAACATAAAGTATAACCTTAAACTCCATAAACACTGCAATCATCGCAAAGTTGAATTCTTACCACTTGAAGCGATGTGAATGAAGAGGCGGGCGTCCGAAGCTCTGATGGCAGCGGTGTACTTGTCCCCTTTCCCCGGAACCTGCACTTTCCGCTCGGGCATGAGCCGGACCCTGAGCCGGCCTCCCTCCGCCCCCAGCCACCACTCCAAAATCCGCGTTAGGTCCATTTCCAGGAACACAACCGGCGCGTCCTCGTACACATGCAGTCCTCCACATCCCGTTTTAACCATCTCTTCTCCCAACTCCACCACAACTTGATTGGACTTTCGACTGGCGGTGGTCAAACCTAAATTCAAAACTTTCGGCACTGGACGCTTCTGTCGATACGGGAGCTGTCCAGTGCTGGATCTGTTGAGGTTCATCCCGGCCAACTTTACATCAACCAAACTGGCGATGGTTTTTTGCAACGGAACGCATCGCATGAGCAAGTTCGCGCGCACCGTGTAACATCCCTTAAACGACAGACAGTCTCCGTTAAGCGGGCGCTTTATAAACAGAGCCAAGTAGTAACGTAACAGCGACGGGACGGCGAAATCCACCGAGAGCGTCTTCCTCTTGATCCGAGAGGTGGAGGTCTGGTTGGAGTCCTTTCTGTCGGTGGCGTTGATGAACGCGGACGTGGGGAAAGTAGTAAGTGCGTCCGCGGTTCTCTGAGAAGCGCACTGCAGCTCGGGAAGAAATGCCGCAGACCAAAGAAAAAAGTAGAGTAGCCGTGCGATCATGATTTTAGGCTAAAAAGATCCAATTTTCTGTTGGGTTCTGCTGCACTCTGGCACCCGCACGCTCTCCAAATGGGGTGCTGAAACGGCAAACGAATGGAGAGCTATTCGAGTCTACATTTCTTCTCCTTGTGCATTAAGATGTGCTTGCTTTTATCAAAGCTCTTGAGGTTGCTATTTAATTCCCGCATATTAAAGAAGAATAATCCACAAAATAATTCCTTGGTAGGGTCATTAAATCGCACAAAAAAGATTCGCCTCTTGTGGAGCTCCTTGGAATGCCTAACAAGTTCTCCAGGGCTGCTCAAAGACTCCTTGTATCTGCATGCAATACCTCGGAGTCGTTCTGTCAGCAATCCTTTTTGTTTTAATCTTCAGCAGTCGTATAATAACAGATCCTTACACATTTAACATGTCCACTTTTCGATAAACCAACATATTTACACGACAAACTGCGCGCGTTGAAATCCAACACAATCCATGGAATACCGATCATAAACACAAGTTTATTTTTATCATACTGTGACTAAGAATACTTTTCGCTTTTTGGAGGTGGTCGATCTAAATCGAGCGGGTCTTACCTGCGCAGCCAGTCAAAACGAGGGAGCCTTTTCAGCGCGAGCTGCTCATTTGAGGCTGTAAATGCCGCGTGCGCGCGAGCCCACTGTGCGCGTGCAACCCCGGCGTTCCGATTTTTTTTTTGGGGGGGGGTGAAAATCACTTCTGCATCTCTTTATGACGTCACCAGCAGCAGGTCGTTAGACGCGAATATGAGCCCTTTAAAACTACCGTGATTGGTGTCGACACTCGTCACGGGGCTCGAAACTCATTGAAATGACCGAGATGGCACCTCCTTATGGCGGCATTGCGCCGTAATTAGTTTTTAATGAATATCTGTGTATGACGAGCGTCGCCTCCCAATAATTTAGCTACTCAGATGATCATTCACAGCCTCTGTAATTATGCCATGTGTCACGGAGCGATCGGATCGAGCGCTTAGATGCCTCAAAACGCAGACGCGCTTTTTTATTTTGCGTTCAAAACAAAACAGATATACACCTGTTATAATCAATTAAAGCCTACTATTACTGTATACTAAACACACATCTCCGACTGGCAGTTTGTCACAATCCTGAAAAACTTTGGTTACAGAATTGGACAACAACAAAATATTAGACATTGCAGACAATGTTTGTCAGACACAAGAATTGTGAAAAACAGACAGACAGACAGACAGACAGACAGATAGACAGACAGACAGACAGACAGACAGACAGACAGATAGATAGATAGATAGATAGATAGATAGATAGACAGATAGACAGATAGACAGATAGACAGAGAGATAGATAGATAGACAGATAGACAGATAGACAGATAGACAGATAGGTAGATAGATAGATAGAAAAAAATTAACAGTACTATTGTGATAAGCATTTTCAGTTAGCCTAGTGGGTTCAGACTTTCAGATTTAAGATTAAATATTGAAATAGTTATTAATGTCCTTTCATTCATGTGTTTAGATTCTATGTATATAAACCACTGATTAATTAAGCATCATAAAATGTAATCCTGACTGTCAACGTTATTAAAGAAAGTTATGAAATCATTATAAAGTGTCCAGCGATTTTGCTTTCCTCCGCTAGATGGGAGTATGTGGCGCTTATTGGTCTGATCTGTGCCATCGTCACGAGCTCATTAATGCTCTCATTGCACTGGGATTTAAACAGCCTGCCAGACGGGTGTTATCGTTCCCGGAAATAGAGTGACTAATTGCGCGCTATATTCTAATTGTTATGCTATGAAAGAGACAATCCGTTTAATGGTAAGGTTGTTTAATTAAGACAAGGTTACTGTCGAGCATTGCATTGCTGAAATCAGATCTGACGTGTTGGGACTTGCGTCGTGCAACTTTATGTAAGCCAGTGCCTCACAATAATGCGATAAAGATAGTGTCATGTCAGAATCAAAAGAATTTACAGTCTTGGCTTCAATTCAGTTGGAAATATTTAACTTTGAGGATCATTAAAAACTTTTCAAATATTAATTATAATAATCCATTAAAGCCAAAGACTGACATTTACAATCTCTACAAATGTGAATCAGTGGTTCAGTGGTTAATTGTTTTTTTTTGTTGTTTTTTTTTATTATTCAACCGAATAATTCTCCCAAAAAACATGAAATTTGTGTCCTAATTTACTCACCCTCATGTTGTCAACATAATATGAATATAATGACATTTTCAAGAGTTATTGAGAGAAGAGCAGTGTTTGATTTCTGAATGTAACAGTACTTTTAGACTGATATTGTCAATGATTCAGCTGGTTCAATTAATAAAACAGGCTGGAATGATTTGTTCACAAATCTGAACCTGAAACTGATCTAATCTGATTACCGGGTTCAACTCACTGACTCAGTCTGTTTTCCACACAAAGTTGGGTTCATATGACTTTAGAAGAGTGTGTGAGTCAAACTACACTTTTATGGTGATTCTGAATCCCCATTTGAAGCTTGAAAGATATATTCTTAAATATGACACTTTCTGTGTTCCACAAAAGAATGAAAGTCTTGCCGGTTTAGAACACAAGGGTCAGAGTGTACATTTTGTTTATTTATTTTTTGATAAATTATTAGGCTTATATCGGTAACACTTTATTTTGGTGGTCCACTTTATACATTACTTTTGGAACTACATGTAACTTTGCAACTACTACACTAATGACTGGTAGTTGACATGTATTTACAAAGTTACTTATAGTTAGTGTCTAAAGAAATAAAGTCATAAATAATGCCATTGAAATAAAATGTAATCCTTAAATCGATTTAAACTGTTTCGTGAAAATAATAACTAATTATTAAAACACTTTCTTTAAAAGTCCCCCTGTGGTCAATAATTTTACAAACTGATGTTGGATCACCCAAATGACTATTTAAACATTTTGTTTTTCATGCCTTAATAGCTTGAATGTACACCCTTGCTTCATTTAGTATACATGAATATGCTAATTAGCCCCGCCTCCACTTACTCGCGCCAGCTCAGAGATCCACTCGGCCAACTTACTGAGGCAAACGCTGCACAATGATAGCCTATCGCTCTTTACAACCTCGGACACGTAACGGTAATTCATATGATTAGCCTTTTGCTTGACTATGTTATTGAACAGCTAATAATTTGTTGCTAATGTAATGTTAAACAAACCATGTTCCCGTTCGTCACCTCAGACTCAGACAGCTGACAATCATCAGAAACGCTTTGAACAACTCAGAACGTCATATAAGGCATATAGTTAATCATAACATCGTAATACACATCATAGACCCATATTGCTAAATCTACCAGATTTTTTATATCAACAGAAAAATATACCGGTATCATCTATCGAGACTCTCCTGTTAGTTCACTGTTAATGATATGCTAAAGCCCGCCGGCGCGTTGATGTGATTGGTTACAAGGTAGTTTGTGATGTCAGAAACACCAGCGATTTCAAACCGCGTTTTTGAGATTGTTCTTGGTTTGCCGCCGTTTTAAAGAGAAAATACTCAACAATGGTGTTGACTTTATGAATGTGCACATGGTTTGTCTTAAAGCACATTAAAATCACATAAACAACATTAAGAACTTGATTTTCACCACAGGGGGACTTTAAGAAAGTTGCTTAGAGGTCATGCAATGACATTTTCCAAATAAATCATGTAACTACATAAAAATAGTTTAGGGATAAAATATCTTACCACGCTTGCTTGCTCAAGTTTTCATGTGGCGAGAACAGACAAGTAGGCCTACAGCAGTTATAACTTTACTTTGCAATGTGGGATACCAAATGATATTTCATTCCCATGTCCTATTGTGTTTCAATGTCTATGCGTCCATCTCACTGGTTCATTGATTCCTATTACTCATGATATGCCCATGCCTGTGATGTTTCTTCTAAGAGCTGACACTTGCCCCTTGATTTAACACCTGTGTGTGCGCATAGGAATATATGGGCAGTTTTTCAATCATTTGAAACACATTACCAAGTTGAGTTACATGAGATTTCCATAAGCATAGCGAATGCTTTATGACCCTGCCTGGGGCTTCTCTGTCTCACACACACTCATACACTTCCATGATTTAGTATCTGTCTTACTGAAGCAGAGGAGCTGTTGAATCCCAGCTAAGCATCCGTGCTGTGCAAGGAAACACTCTTTTTGCACGACCCTCTCTGGACCTACATCCACGGAAAATAAAGTCGGGTTGTTTTATTCATATGTGGGGCCCGTTGATAACAGATAGTGTGTTGTAGAAGGGGGAAGGGTGTGTTGTGTTAATCGGCTTCGTTAATATTCAGCACATCTTTCACAGTAAATCTGAGCTTCTGCGCTGTACTCCGTATGAATGTACAAGCCGTTGAAATTGATGGTGAAGTTTCATTTCATGCAGTAATGAAACACACAGTGCACAGTGAATTCTTCAGTGTTCTCATTAATGGGCAAAAGAGGTGGAATAAAACGTGCAAATAGCGGAAACTGTCTTGCTGTTGCGATGGCCAAATCTTTCAAACCCTCTGCAGCTGTTCAAAGAATTTAAAAGAGATTTTAAAAACATGAGCATAAAATCTCCAGAATGCTATAAATGAACATCTACAAGTCTTCATAGAATATTAAAGACCCCTCAGAATATCTAAAGAGCCCATGAAATCTAAATTAAAGTTTTGTGGCTTATAGCTTTAAAGGGATAGTTCATCCAAAAATGCAAATTCCAACACAAACTTGTGGCAGTTCAGAACTATTTTATGTATTGGTGAGTTTGAGGCTATACATTTGTGAAACCTCATTTGTACGTTTTTGTACAATCTACTTCCTTCAATGCATACGAAATCACCACCATGTAAAATAGTTACTTTGTCCCGTGAGATCATCATCATTTACTCACACCCATGCTGTTCCAAACCTCTAAGACTTTATAGTGTTTTTTCCATTCAATGAAATTCAGTTCTAACTCAGCAATATTGCCTTCAAACTGCTGGTTTACCAGTATGGAGGTTCACAGTAAAAACAATCATAGAATCAGACTACTACGCAATGAGAATGTAAAATGCACTTACACTTTCATTATGAATTGCATTCTAATAATGCACACAAAACTTTTATGAAACCTTTTCCTGTCTTTCGAATTTAAGACTTCTTGGTTACTTCTATTTTAATGAAAAGAGCAATGTTGCATTTCCTTCTGTGATCCAAAAAAAAAGAGAGACGGTATGGATTCGGAATGACATTTTAAATTATTCCTTTAATTAATTGTCTTACGGTCATTGTTGTTACTCAAAATGTGTATTTGCAAATGCAGAGTGCACTAGTGCCTAGATTTCTGTAATATTGCATTAGAAAAACTCCATTTGAATGAACAGGCTGTATCGCCTCAGATTCTAAAGAGCCTTCAGGTGTATCGGTTTTCAGGAGCATGTGTGCTCCTATAGTAAAAAGATTTGTTTTATCAATAGCTCCTCTTGCAGTCCCCCAAAACTCAAGAGTACTGTAGAGTGGAGGTGTTGTGATAAATTGCAGCAAAATATGCACTTACAAAAGGCTCCCCCCTAGCACTCTATCATATGTGGAGAAGCCATAAATCAGGCTAGTTGCCAGTGTTCCACTTACAGTGCGATCTGGTTCTCCAGAACGGCCACCGCTAACACCTGAGGATGTTTGATTACTATAAAGTAAAAAGTTCTCCCTTTGAACCGCCCTGTTTCTTCATCGGTCCACATGTGTTGGGGGGGATTGAAAAGCAGAACAGTGCTGCTCATGTCATGCATTTTGCATTGGCTGTGGGACGGCTCGATGCATCCCTATTCCCAACACATGCCATTTTTTCCCTATGTTTGATGAATAAAATGCAAACTACATTTGAAAACCCCCCCAAAAAATGTCCTTTTATAAAAACCACAGAGGGTGCATGAGCTGTCTTTCACTGACTTTGTGGGAAAAATCACCCCTGTCAGACACGCAGAGTGTCAAAATGAATTTTGACATGACAAGGAAGCTGTTGGCTAGCGGGTGGTGGATTCATTTTCTCCCCCTTCATTTCTAGAACCTGCTCAATCGGCCCTCTTTCTAAATAGGCCTAAAGCAGAATCCTAGAGAATCGTTGCTCGGCGAAATTTTGCTAGTGAAATCCAGTCACTCCAATTGGAATCAGTGTGATCAGGAGTTTAGCATGAGGGCAAAACAATTCCCCAAGCAGATTTAGCTCATTTTCAAGATAGTCACATGAATTAACCACATTGACCAAGAGAAAGCTTCTTGTTTTGGAAGTGACTTCTGTGTGAGCTGTGCTTTATTTATCGCTATGTTATTAACAAGCTAAGGGTACGTTTACACGACAACGATATGCTTAAAATGGAGAAGTTTTCCCTTTGAGTTTTCCACGTACAGACCACGTACGCAAAAACTACTAAAAGCGCTGTATTCTGCTGCCAGGCCATTAGAATGGTGATGAAACACTATAGACTGAAATGCATGTGCATGATGTCATCGTTGTTTACACGGAGACCGCTTTTAAAAACTTGCACTTTGAAACCCGTTTTCAAAAGTTCGTGTTTTCAGGCACCCAAAACGCTTTTGTCGTGTAAATAAACGGCCAAAGCGCATTAAAAGTTTTACGGTTTTAGTTGAAAGCGGTGTCGTGTAAACAGCCCCTAAGACAGCTATGTTCTTGCAGAGTTTATTTCTAACCAGCTCCAACACAACTTCCAGAAGTTTCTAGTACTCCTTGGTTAGCTGGTTTAGATGTGTTTAATTAGGAATGGACCTAAACTTGGCTGGAAGGCAGCCCTCCAGGACTGGGATTTAACAAACCTGCAGTATAGCATTAGCATGTTTTGCTAAGATAACAAACCATACACTTTGCACTTGACCACTTTTCTACTTATATGATGTATTTCTGTTGTTTGGGTTGCCGGCTACGATGGTAAACGCTTAATGGTAAACGTGTTGGGGAATTGATATTATATTTATTTGGAATAATGCAACTGTTTCAGCCCCATATGTAAGTGGCTGTGTAGTGACTCTTGTACATGCAGCAATATTGGACGCCTTGGGTATAAAAGTGGGTTGTTTAAAATGCTGCCTCCATTGGCAGCTCAGTAGGATTTGGTACACTCCAGTCATCAGTGAAACATATGGAAGGGCTGCACTGCTTGTTAAAGAAGCAGATGAGTTTCTCACTCCTGTGGTTTTACAAGACGACGCTTCAGCAGCAAATATGGAATATGTTCCAATGTACCTCAACGTCTGAGGAACAATGTCAGAGCTGTGAATTGACTTTGGAACATCGCCTTCCCTCCAGATGTGTAAGTCACAGAGCCCGAAAACCACAGTTCATCATTCATATGAAAGAGCTGAGAACTGCATATTAGCATATTCAGTTTAAGATTTATTGTGATATCCCCCTGCCCCCCAAAAAAGGATGTGAAGTCAGGCAAGTTATAATAAATTGATTCGAGCATGAGAGAATTGGAGACAACTCTCGATTAAAATTATCTCCATTTTTGGCAAAAACGAGATTTCCTGTTTGAATAATGATTAGGTTATGACAGGGCAGGTTTAGAAAGCAAAATATTATTTGGCTTTGTAACTTCAGGGCAGAGGATGTTTGTTCCAATATATTCATGAAATAGATTTAATCATGATCTTAGGGTTTGGTGAGTTTAATCTTGTGATCAAGATAATAACAACAGGTATTGCAAACAGAACAGCGCTGTCTGTCCAAACCTATTCAACTGATGTGATATCAAATATTTTGGTGGTTTTTTGTCATATTAAACTATAATGAAAATGTATGCATTGTTTGACACAGTAAACATGCTTCCTCACTGGTTGCAGTTCAGCTGTCAGGTTCAATGCGCAGTAGTTGCCGCCTGAACAGTAAATATGTATTGTTGACATGTAAATAAGGGATTCTGATGTAAGAAGTGATTTTGGAACAAGATAAGTTGTCAGTTATTTAATGCTAAGGTCATGTGTTTGATTCCCAGGGGAAGCATGAACTGATCAATTGACCTGAATTCAATGTGAATCATATGGATAAAAGTATCTGGCAAATGCATAAATTTCAGGTCATTCATGCGGGGAAAGAAATGTGTGAAGAAGCTCTGGACTGTAAGATACACACAGGATAAATAATAAAATAATAAGGATGGGACAAATGACAATCACAAGCTTTTCATCGAATATATCACATCAAAATCAAAATTCTTTCATCATTTACTCATCCTAATGTCATTACAACCCTGTGTGACTATTTATTTTGCATAACACTAAATAATTTTAATATTTCAATGCTCCACTTTAGACATTCTACTAACTAGAATAAACTTTGCAACATGTCAACTAGTAGTAGACTGTCTGCTTAATATCTGCTAACACTTTATTGTGATGCTCCTCAACAGACATTCTATATGTCAACTTAACCCTAAACCTAACAGTCTACTAATACGCTAATGAGAGTTGGTTGACATGTACTGTAGTTGATAGATACTTATTGATAGTAGAATGTCTAAAGTGTAACTGTAAGAGGGGTTCAATGTTGTTCTGGACACCATTCACTTTCACTGTAAGACAAAAACAGTAAAACATTCATCAAAATATATTGTTTGTGATGTAAGTCATACATATTTGATTTTTGTGTGAACTGTCCCTTTTAATGTAAAAATCTACCCAGGTTTAATGACACGTGACAAAACAGACAGGGGTTGGCCACGTAAACACCAGAGCAGACTTTATAACATCTGAACTACTGGTGTCTCCATCAGTCAACTCAACAAATCAACGCAGACCTGTTCTGGTCCCACAGTTCCCTGGCACAGCCCATTAGATGTCTGCACAGGCATGGAGAATGGGCCAGATTGGAGAAACCTCGATTAGTCCTGTTGACCTCTGAAAGCTGCGTGATGACCTTTCCTATTAGCCCAACAGAATTATACCCTGGCTGGATATCAGAATGATGTGATCTCAAGCATCACTGGCCAATTCGATTTCTCATATGGATTACCAAGACAAATGCGAACGTGTGGGAATTCTCACACTTGTGTTGTCGATGAAAGCCATGACCAATATACTGAAAGAAAATCAAGCATGACTGTGTTAGAAGGAAGGCAATCATTAGATGTCTGTGTGTGTGGGTTGTGGGTTGTGGGGTGTGGGTTGTGGGGTGGTGGGGGGAGGGGGGGCAATAACTCAAACCATGTCAAAAATGGTTCACACATACATGTACAAAATTGGCACATGCATAATCTATTACACCAAAGCCATCTTTAGACTTACCGTGGGAGGTCATCTCAAGTCAAGGCATTTTTTCTATATAGAGAGCTTTTCACAATACACATTGTTCCTATAAGTGCATCCCCTCTGAGCATAAATAAATATATATATATATTTCCTAATTATCATAATTACAATTTATTTATTCATGTACCTGTACTTTTAAAAATAAATTATCTTTATTGTTATCTATGGTTCCATGAAGAACCTTTAACATCCATGGAAACTTTCCGTTGCACAAAAGATTGATTTTATATAGTGGAAAATGGATTCTTCACAAAAGAAAAAAAAATGGTTCTAAGAACTTGTTCACTAAAATGTTTATGGAATCCATGATTGTTATTCTATGACATCACTGGAAAAATCCATATCCTATAAGTAACTTGTCAACTAAATATCAACGAATTCGTATTAGAGTATGATTAAACTGTAGTAGACTGTTAGGTTCTGGTTTGGTGTTAGGGTTCTGGTTCTGGTTAGTAGAATAAGTTGACATGTAGTTGCAAAGTTACTAGAAAAGTTACAAAGTTAGTAGAACGTCTAAAGTGGACCATCGAAATAAAATGTATTTTGTAATTTTCTTGAGAGTGTACTCATTTTTGCAACAACATTTTATCACTTTAATAAGAAAAATCTTATTAAAACTCTTATTTTTAACCAGACTTGCTGGAACATTCTTTCTTCAAAGAACCCTAATGTGTCTTCTATGCAGAGAAAATGCAGAATTTGTTAATTCTCTATCATCGAGATTCACTTTCGCTCTGTGATGTGATTTGTACTGAGCTACAGCAACCAACCCTCGGGCGATCTTCGTGTGGCAGTCAATAAAATTACGGATAATTTTTTATTTCAATTAAATTAATGTACTATATATTAGTTCGATAATGTTTTTTATTTGTTTTTTTTTTTTAGGGGATTTTATGGTACTAAATTATATTTAAGCTGTAATAATAATCCATTTATTCACATTTTGAGCATTGACCTAAAAATTAAATTTCCGTAAATGAATGCTTTAGAGCAAAGACTTAAGTTTGATCTCTTTTCACAGATGACACTTGGCAAATTATTGCTGAAATGAAACAAGCTTTAACAAATTTCCTTAAAGTTACAGAATTTTATGTTTATTGTTAGGAAAAATGCACAAAAATTCTTCGTTCAATTTTTTAATGAAATATATTTTCCAAAACACGTTTTACTCTAAAACTCCAAGAAAATCAAATAAATCTAAACAAGTTGTGTTCCTAATTTGACCTTGAGCTTTCGGTAAGATTTAGTTTAGCTGAAACGAGTTTTCACTAGATGAAATTTGTCATTTCCAATGCAGTCTTTTTTACTGCGAGGGGTACAAGTACAAATTTTTGTGCGTGTTCACATAGCAAGTGCCAAAACCTTTACCAAATTTCGTACCGGCGAAGTAAAACATTCTAAGAAAAAAACAAAACAAATGACAAAAATGACTTTTTATTGTATGGTTTTATATTCAGATAACCCTGAGCTGAGACTTTGTTGAATCAGTTTGAAAGACTGTCCACAGATGGTGTTGTTCTGAAGCTAACCCTTGACCACCGGGGTTTTGAAATAAAATGTTTAGTCTTGAATTCTTGAACACAAAAACAAAGCATACACACATTCAACTCCTGCACTATATGCTTGTGATGCCACTGTTCCTCATGCACAAAATTGTTTTGCAGTTTAAATTACAGAGAACCACTAGCCAGGTTAAAACCAGACCATTCTCAGTTGTAACTGAGTTATGGTCTGGCAAAGCGTCACAGACAAATCATTTCCAGAGGGGCGTCACCAACGGGCGTGGCGGATGGACCTAAAACCAATCAGAGCGATGAAAGAGATGACGTATGCAGAGCGGCGGAGAAACATCTTATGTTTCTTAATATACAATAAAGAATATTGTTCTTTGCTCAGCTTTTAACAAAAAGGAAACTTTAAAATCGCTTAAAACAGACGCGATAGCTGATTCGAACGAGTGATGTTCGACGGTGGCATCCATCTTTGTAATGTAGGCTACAAAATCTGCTTCAAAATCCCAGCGCTGTCGTCATCGTGTAAAGCCCGCCCCAATGTTTCTGATTGGTGCCTCGATTTCGACGGATTGGAAATGGGCTTGAATGAGCTCTTTGGCAGACTAACTTTCAGAGCAAATCTAAATTTGCCGGAAGTTGTCTGGGTTTTCCCAGGCTACAGAACCACTGAAATTTGTATGTAAATCTCATTTGGAAAATGCCAAGCCGCTCATTTGTATGAATAAGCGCTGCTTTCTTTCTTCTTTCCCACTCAGGCTTTAAATCCATTCATGGCATCCTCATTCTCTGCTTCCTGATAAGCAATGGTAGGCTATGAGGCTTATAGTTTACAAACGGACAGTAATACAGAACGCCAGTGTCTATGTCGTGCATATGCGAGTTTGCTATTCAATATCTGTCTTATGTTGCAGTCCTCTGATCTCCAAATAGCAACAAGACCAAAGCTCTGCTAACAAGAGCCGCACAGTATATATCACTATCAATACAGCTGAGACGTCTGAGATGAAATGGCCTTTATTTCATGACCTTGTTTCAGCTAGTGTCACCAGATGAGATCATGCTAAAAATAATCTCACAGATCATGTTTTTCCACATCATACTGTGTTTCTCCATGTTGTGATTGAACCAAGTAGAATATGTTCCTCGATTAATGTTGTTGGTCCTGGAACAACATTCGATTGAAACAATCACAGGCTTAACCCCAATACTGTGACCTTATAAGTGATAATCCTATTTTGTAATTGTCTTTGTGTCTGTTTCTGTGCATTTATTCATTTAATAACTTTGTAACACCTCATTTCTTTTAACGATGTTACTCTGAGAGGTTCAACAGAAATTTTTGAACCTGTACTGATCAAGAAAGATCTTCACAAACAAATTAACATTGAACCTCTTTTATTTACACCACTGTGCTAAATCCATGTGCCACACTCTCAATAAACAAACTACCAAGCACTCTCAAGATCTCTGTCTCTTCAACAATGAATCCATACAATGAAGTAAACTTAACTCTGAAATGTCCTATCTTTTGAGAAGTTACGTTGACGACGATGATGATGATAATGATGATGATGATGATGATGAAGACGAAATGAGCATATACTCCACAAGGTCAATTTTGAGTGCAATGCAATGATTTTAATCCGACTATCCACAATGTGAGACAAAATCCTACATCACAGTAGCCAGTGAATTGTTTGTTCCCTGTGCCCCGATGCTGTCCATGTGCTGTAGCCTCATTGCCAATGGAGTTTCCACTTGGCTTTACTGTCCATTTCTCTGCTCAGTGTTCATAACAGAACATGTGAATAAAAAGTCCTTTAGATGAGCAGAAACTCAGGGTTCTTAACAAAGGACTATAAACAAGCCAGTAGATAGCATGAGTTCAACCAAACAATGGATTTCCCTCTACCAAACGAACTCTCTTCCTCTGTGGTAGGTGTATTTACATACTAGGTTACCAACCGGCAATAGCACCCTCAAGTGGCTCTTGTTGTAACTACATGTGACCCACAACATCACACTAGTGCCCCAGCAACAATAAAATACAAGTAACAAGTTCTGTCCGTTACAACTTAATGCCTCATAGTCACATTTAGCAGTTAAATTAGTTAGTACATAGTTTACATTTTGCAGTGATATAAACCATCAAGCAGTTGAGATTTGCTGTAATATACGTCACTTTACATTGTGATTTATGTGGTTTACGCTTATGTGGTTCCACGTAATCTCTACTCAAATACTTCATGAATGATGAACTTAACTGATTTGAGTAAACTTAAACTTGTCCAAATAACTAAAATAATCAAGTTTAGCCTAACTGAAGTATTTGAGTAAAAATAACATGTTTGGAACCACTGTCCATGATTTAATTGAGTTAAAGTAAGACATTTTTAAGTATAGCTGCTAATAATAACACATTTTAACAAGCTAATCTTATCTTTTCATGTTGAGTGTTGCATCATGGTTACATCCATGGCATTCACATGCAGTTGCTTATTTAATTAAAAAATATTGTTGTTTGCAGGCCCTTAACTTAAGCGCATGCTCCACTACTTGTAACCCCCGAAACACCAAAATAACAGAAACTCTTTTAATTAATGGAACATTAAACATTAACAAGTTTCCCCATTTAATCATCTTGGTTAAAAATTCATAAAATATCACTTTATTTCAACATTATTCTTGCACTATACAGCACCGTGCAAAGCATGGAGGTGAAAATATAGCTTCAGTAATGCTACTTTGACACAAAAAAAATCATTCATGTAGTCTCAACTCGAATGTAGAGGTTAAATTTGATGAAATTAAGTTGTGACAACATCTTGAAAGAATTGTGTTGGATTAACCTTTTTATAACTATTTTAAGTAAACTGATCCAGCAGCAAAATTCATTTTTGACCTAATTAATTGAAGCATTGAGTTAACCCAAAAAGACACTTTCAAGTCAATTTAACTCAATGCAATAACAAACCTAATATAAATAAAAATGATCAAAAATAAAGTGATCAGTACAAAAAAAATGTGTAGTAGAATGGAATATCCATCCGTTAATTCTCTATAGGGGCGCAGGGATGCTGGAGTCTCAGTGTCTTGGGCTGTAGGCAAGTGTTGAAGAACATCCGTCTCTGTAAAGGAGAGGGTTAAATCAACCTCAGTCATTGAGGAAACATGATGAAATGTGAAGCCAATTCAAGCTCAGTCAATCACTGAATGAAACTAAATATTCTACAGGTTTGTATGCTTTTGCAATACAGAGCACCCACTATCTAAGAAGCGATTCAATCCGTGCTCGCATTAGATGCATTCGAGATAATTCATCTATTACATCAATAGAAACATCTGAATTCCAACACTCATGGGTTGAACAAATGAAATAGCGCTCACGCACATGCTCAGACGCAATCCAAGGCTCTTATGGGCATTAGGGGAAGATAAATGCGATGGGGTAATACAGTGACTCAGATGGCAGTAATAGGTTAAGTTGCCTCTGTAGAGGAAGCACATTAAGGTTGGCTAATTTTCACCCTCCCCATTCCATCCACGTCTCTTCCCTCCAAAAGCTTTTCTAACATTCTTTTCTTATTCTTCCTTATAATGAAGCTTGCTTTTTTTCATTAATGAGTGTGTTCAGTGTTTCTCTGTTTCTTTCTTCCTCAGTCACTGTGCTGTGTTTCAAGGACTCCTGGGAGATTGGAGTGTGGGGGTTGGAGGGACAGGAAAAGGATAGAAACAGCTGGACTATTGTTGTATTTTATGATTCCTTGCTGCAAAAAAAAAAACCATGCTAGCAATACTAGACAAACTAATTAGGGTTAATTTGATGTTTTATTTTAGTGTGATTAATATTTTACTGAATTTTCTTAGCATCAGAGGAATTCAAGTTTGAAGTATCACATAACAGCGGCATGTGGAGGTGTTTTACGAAAAGGAAGCAAAGCCCTCACTGTTTGTTTGTGTATTTGTTTAATCCAATACAAATTGACGTTTCAGTTCCACTTTATTGACACATTTTTCAGGTACAATAAATAAACTAAAAAAATACATTAACAATGTATTTATTAAAACCAAGTACATCTTGGTTACACTTTATTTCAGTGGTCCACTTTAGACTTTCTACTAACTAATAGTAACTTTGCAGCTTTAGGTCAACTAACTCTAAGATAGTAGTAGACTGTTAGGTTATGGTTAGACGTTAGGGTTTGGGTTAGTAGAATAAGTTGTAGATGCAAAGTTACTTATAGTCAGAAGAATGTCTGTTGGGGAGCATCAAAATAAAGAGTTTGCAGATATTAAGCAGACAGTCTACTAATACTCTAATGAGGGTTAGTCAACAAATAGTCGCAAAGTTACTTACAGTTAGTAGAATGTCTAAAGTGGACAATCGAAATAAAGTGTTACTGAAATCTTAAGTATTTTTAAGCATTTCTACGTTAATAAAAATAAGAATGCAGTAAAAATGTTCAAATATTATTTATGCTATTTATTTGTATATATCTTTTTTTGGGGATCATCAGTCAGCAATAGGGTTGGTTATCATTGGAATTGTAGCGATTACGATTCTGCTTATTGATTCCCAGTTTAATTTCCAATTTAAAAAAAAAGGAAGTCAAACATTTAGATATCAAACATTCTGTTGCAGCTGAATACCATGAGCAAAATTCAGCATCCTAAAAATAACTAATAAACTAAACTAATAGAAATTTCGATCATTATTAAAGACAAGAATACAGTCAGTAATACAAGAACAACAAATAAGCAAGGTTTAGTAGCCTGTTGTCCCTTTAAGACCAAATGGAAGGATCCAATATACTGTAATATGTGTTTTCTTTCTCAACTGTTAAGATCAGTAGTTTTTGAAATATGCTGTTTGGATGTTAGTCGGTCCGACACAACAACAAGCGTGTAGCCAGTAATCAGCAGTTGGGGACGTATGACGGTGGAGGAGAGAGAACGAGCAAGAAGGAGATTTGAACTGAAGAAAGACTGCAGAAATAGAGCTGAGACAGTACAAAAGAGAAAAGCTCAGAAGAAATCACTGGAAAATAAAGGGTTATGTCTGGGCAAGAGCTTTAGGGCCTGTTTTAATATTAGAAAAGCTGTCCAGCGCTGGAGAGAGCTAAGCAGGAAGGCCTGAAAACAGACGCTTTGATTGAGGTCCACATGTGAGTGACACTGGGCTTCAGTGTCATTGTGTGTCTGGAGCTGCTCTGCTGTTGGCAACTAACAACCAACTCTTGTTTGTAATTACTATTGTGTACTGTACGTTGTTTTGTTGTGCTTCCTTGTCATACTTTCATCATCTGTGCTTTATTTTTCGTGAAGCATTATTCTGTTGTGCTTCTGTATAAACAGACATCCGCTCTTGGATTGCGTGTGTAACGGAGGACAGCTAGTGTGAGTCGCGCAGACGACTGCTAGTGAATGCGGTGTTAAACGCCATTGTTAGTGCACTCGACTCGCTCGCAGAGGGATCGGGGTTTGAGACCGACACTGAGCAGGGCTGTTAGGATTAGACTGTGAGTTTTGGAGGCGGAGCAATGAAGAAGGGTGTGTTTGTTTGGGTTGATTTCAAATATCAACATTGGCCAACAGCATATTAATAAAAACAACTTACCCCACCTTTAAGACATAACCAACTGTTTATGAGGATATTTTGACATCATTCTGTGTGTTTTTGTCCGTCAATTCAGTATCCGCATGCCGAATTGAGTTCTATTTTGCGTCTTCTGGTTTAAAACCACATTAAAATGCACACAGAGGAATCGATAAGCGGAATAGAAATTTTATTATCAAGTTTCCGATTCCTGACCTCAAGCATCTGATTCCAGAATTGGAATCGATTTTCGATTCCCAACCATCTTCATCAAAGATCAGGAAACACTGCATGATGGCTAATTTCACCAAGATTAGTGCTCACTAAAAACAGTTAGATCACAGAATGTTATTTACAGTCACTTAACGGGGAGGTAAAACATGATTTCACTTTTCTAACTTTAGCTAGTGTGAAATGTTGCTGTTTAAGCATAAACAAACTCTGCAAAGTTACAATGCTCAAAGTTCAAAGCAAAGGGAGATATTCGCTTTTAAAGAAAAGGACTACAACAAATGGCTGGTAGGGACTACACGACATTCCTCCCGGGTTAGTGACATCACCAACCCTAAAATGTACATAAACCCCGCCCCCAGGACCACGCAGTCCATGTTGAGAAGAGGACAAGTTGTTGTATGAGAGGACATCTGTGAGTCAGCTTAAACTTTAGCATCCTTCTTTTCACATGCAATAGAAAGTCACTCTGTATGCATCTCACAACATGTCCTATATGAGAGATTTATAGATTATCATGACAGAACTCCACATCAGCTACATAAATTCATTAACTAACCATTCAGAGACTTCCTGTTGCATTCTACATGTTGTCACTTCTTCTTGAGTCTCTCCATCTTTGTCTGACTCCGTTTAAACATTAAAGGTAGAACAGTTTCTGTCATTTGAGTGTGTCTGCGATCGCAGCTGCTAACACACAGGAGCTCTTTAACCCGCCCTCTGCACCAGCTCATTTGCATTTAAAGGGCCAGGCACAAAACGTTGAGTTTTTGCTAATCCTCAGAAAGTGACAACTTTAACATGCTATATTAAAATATCAGTGGGGTATTTTGTGCTAAAACGCCACACACACACTGGGGACATCAGAGATTTATTTTACATCTTGTAAAAAAAGGCATTTTACCACCCCTTTAAAATTTAATTGAACATGACAAAAGGTGGTGATATATAAAGGGGTAAGATATCTACTTTTTAAATTAGTCTATTTACACCAGTTCAATTCAGACTGATTTTTGTAAATAAATAAAAAAATAAACTATTTTGTCTAATATTTTGTATAATTTGCTTCGTTTTGTTTTTGTACCGGGGAATATTTTCTCATTCAATGTGAGAAGCACTGCCACCCTTGCCTATTTGGAGAGAAAACCCTGGCACGTCATAGTTGGCGCTAATGCCAAAAGTTGTTGGAAAACAGCGACATGCAATTGCCAATTCGGCATTTGTATATATACCAACAATTAAGAAATATTATGCGAGTCGTAATATGTGAATGTGCCGTGCATGGATATCCCAAAAGTTTTGGACAGATTGAGAAACTCAACTGCAAAATAGTGAAAGCCTTATCTTTTTCGGGGGGACTTACAGTGACTGTGAAGCATTTAATTTGATTAATTAATTACATTAACATTGTTTATGGAATGGACAGAACAGAGGCAGATAGCAGGATGAGAAACAAATGGCTGTTTTTCCTTTTCCCAACTACAATGCAAATATTTTTTTCATAATGGGCAAACAGAAAGGAGGGACAAAAGAAATATGAAGGAGAAGATGGGAGGGGATAATTTATTTCATTTCACCTGCTGGAGCTGAGTCACCCTTGATGGTGTAATACTTCTGCCAGATATTCATTCCCCTCAGGCCACATCATAATCCCATTTCCTCCTGTCCTGGTACTTCATCTTTCACTTAATGTAAGTCATATGGTTTTATTGCTGGGAGCCCCCTACTCTCCAGCCCACTCTCTCACTCTTAATGTGTTCCAACATTGTTTCTTTGGTGTTTGTTGTTTTCTAGCTTTCCTGAGATTTTAGAGACATACAGTATTGTACAATGGGGAACAACTACTGCTGAAGAACAACTAGCCTAGCATAAATGAAAAAAATGATGCCAGAGGAAAAGCAGGCGTCTTATGTCCAACATTTCATTTGAAATTAAGCTTTTTGTTCCTAATAGTGCACAGGAATGTTTTGCTTTCACCCTGAAACGTTTAGTTAAATATATGTTATGCGTCCTATTGGGTAAAGTACATTCATCACCATAAACTCTAACTATATAGAAAGAGAAGAACTGCCAACAACAGAAATGTCTGACAACCTGGAATTTTTTTTTCTTCTTCATTCATTCATTTGTCTACTTTTTGGCTCATTAAATGATTCAGTCTTCAGTCTGAGAGCCTGCTTTGCTCTGATTGGTCCGATGGCCCAGTCTCTTGTGATACTACACACAATCACGCCCCAATCTTCAAGTCCTCCTGGGAAGTTCGTACATGGGAAGTCGTGTTTACGACGTCAGGTGCGTTTAAGTCACTTTCGTCGGAGCAAGATGGCGGTGTACCTTCTCTAAAGTATCACTCCTTCAGGGCAATACTGTTCCCTGATGGCAGTGGCCTCGTTCAGCAGGACAATCCACTCTTCACACTGCAAAAATTGTTTACCAAAAAAAAAATTGTTATCTGTCAAGTCACATGATTGACAGAACAACAAGGCTGCTATCTTGTTTCAGACACTGTCACTGTTTGACTGAAAAGAAAAGTAATCAACCACATGTGTTTTCTGTGATTTACATGACATTATACAAGTAAATAGGCTAGTTGATACAACAATAAAAGACATGCCATGAAAAAAAAATGGTATATCTGTGCCAATCCATAATAGGCTGTTCAGAAATCACAGGAACCATTTTGGTAGTCCATTTTAGACATTCTACTGACTTTAAGTAACTTTGCAGCTACATGTCAACTTATTCTACTAACCCGAACACTAACACCTAACCATAACCTACCAGTCTACTGACCGTCTACTACAGCCTACTAATATTCTAATGAGAGTAAGATGACATGTAGTTGCACAGTTACTTAAGGCTGATTTATACTTCTACGTCGAATCTACGCCGGAGCCTCTACGCTATACACTACACGTTGGTTTTCATTTATACTTCTGCGTCGTTGTCCGCGTTGACGCGCAATTACACATGCAGAGGGAGCGTGTGAAACCCGAGGGAGGGGTTTTAGCAGACCAATCACAGCGCTTGCGTTTGCGTAGAATTGACGCGTTGTAACATTTTTGGAGAGGTGCAAGTCAGGGTACGCCGGAGGGTACGCGCGCTACACTTCACCGTAGCTACGCAGAAGTATAAATTGGGCTTTAGTCAGTAGAATGTCTACTTTATGTGTGTGTGTGTACTGTAGTTGGCTCCTAAGTGCCGTAAACACATCAGAATATTTTTCAAGTAATAAACACTAACCTCATAAATTTCTTCAAATTTGTTTACAATATTAACACTACCTTGTAAAAATATTTTGCTTCCCAGATGTTGCATAAATTCAGTCAATCAGATTGGAGCTGCCGATTTGAGCCGGCTCTTTTGAGTGTTGAGTTCACACATCATTGAACAGACTGTGTGCATGCCTAACATTTGAAGGACTACTGTACTGTGGAATAGACTTTGACATACACAAGGGTTTAGTATTTCCATTTTGGTAGGCTGTATATTTTGGCAAAACACAACATCAAAATATCCTTAAAGTTTTAAAGTTCCTGACAAATGACCATTTTGTAGATACATTATGAATTGAATCGGTGATTAGACTGTATGATTTGCCAATAGCAATTAGCCTTTCAATCCCCTAAAGAACTTTTAATCTTTTCAATTTGAGGACCAATTTGTCCAGCAGCCAATACAGAAATATTCTTCTGTTATTGAGATTAAATAAAACACCAAGCCAACCAGTGAAATACACATTATTGGTTTTACATTGCGCTGAAAAAAAAATAATGCAGATTTTAAAATAGTGTGTGTTTATTTTGGAGCAAACCTTTTCTCCTAGGGTCGAAATATAAGTGCGTGTTTAGTTAAAAGTGGCCAACAGTTAAAATTGTGTTTTAGAATGGTTTATAATGAGATGAAGGACAGCACATTGATTTCATCTTCATTAGAAAGACTTTTCTAGCTGCATGACCACAGGAAAATGATATTGCTCAGAGCAGTGCTCGAAGCATCTACCATCTATTCTTTGTTATTCTGTTCACAGTATAGCAGGAATATTCTGCTCTCATCCTAAACCTGCAATAATCTCTCGCTCCCTTCCCTAATTGTTCTCACTAGACCAAGACTGTTAGCACACTAGCCAAAGATTTGACTACTGGCATTCAATTTGGTAATTAATTTGTGTACAAGAACATCAGATAAATTAGTGTCCATACACACACACTGGCCTCTTCTTGACCAATGGACCCAATATACTTACCACGTGAGACTTTCCTGAACACTGTATCTTGGATATCCACAAAAAGTCATCTCTGTGTCAACACCTTGTCTCTGTGTTTCAAGAAATCTTCTCCCATCAATTTATTCACTGAGAAAACGTGTAACAGAGTGAGTTGATATAATTCAGCATGCGACACTCCTCGTGCTGGCGCACTGGCCTTACACACTTGAACTGATAGTTGCGACATGTTGAACAAATTAAAAAATATATAAACTATGGTTCAAATTAATGCATTCTCACAAAATCAAAACATGCAGTAGCATGTACCTGAGAAAAAAATCGTGTAACAGAGTGAGTTTATATAATTCAGCATAGGACACTCCTCGTGCTGGCGCTATAATAAAACACACATTTTTCACACTCTTCACCAATATAAAACACTTTTCCGGGTTTCTAATATGCTGTTGCTCATGATATATCATACATTTCATGGACAGATAATTACAGACAATTACAGAGCTCTCAATCACACGACTTACCACTGGCCTTACACACTTGAACTGATAGTTGCGACATAGGGCACACAGCACATAACCAGCCAGCCAATAGGAAACCCTGTTAACCCTTATTCTATCCAATCATCTTTCAGTGTGATTATTTAACAGATCATTATTAGCAAGTGGAGACACACACACTTTATAACCTGACCATTGTGTTCTTCAGCTCTGGCTCTCTCGTTCCTGTGGATATCCTGACTCTTATTTGATCAAATATAAGTTTATTCCTGTTTTTAATTTCAACAGTCTCAAATAGTAACATTACAGCAGAAGCAGCAAGTCAAAAAAAGTGAGCGAATTTGGATGAGAATTAAGTTGATGAAACCCTAATGCTTATAATTCAGTTGGTGATTCACCAGGAAATTTTCTCCTGGGTGGTTGGAAATTGTCTATTATTGCTCAGAGTAACTTATAGTAAGTAGAATGTCTGAAGTCGACCATCGAAATAAAGTGTAACCAAAATCTAATTAGTGGTTTTTATGTTGAAAAATAAAAAAATTGGTTTTGCTGTGTAAAAATATTATTGAAATATTAAATTAATTAAATAAATAAATGTATCCGGATAAAATAACTCAGCGAAATCCTTAATTAAAGTTTCTCTTTATTCTTTTAATTTCAGCTTTGCTGCTTTCATAACATATGAGAAAGGAAATATGTACCAGCACTGCTTAATTGGTCTCTTTAACAGTAAAAATCGCATGCTGGTACAGGCTAATGTCTACACACGCTTACACACATCAGGAGTGCGACGATAATAAGTCTGCAGTAATAATGCAGTCTGCTCTGTTTCCACTCGCTTGTTCACTGCATGCCCGTTGTTATTAGCCATGAGGCTTAAAGAATACAGATATGTTTAACACTTCCTCTGAAACTGCACTAAGGACTTCATTTCTTCCACATCACTGCATTTCAAAGACTATTTTTGTCAGAATAGAGTTCACATGGAGTTAATTTTTAAAATGGAGTAATTAACTTGGGGAAAAGTGGTGGATCTCATGTCCTTTAGTATTGGTTTTGACTTTGTGTGCCGACAATTGGAAGGTTTAAAGAAAGACTGACTGTAGATGGAGGCAGAATTTCCTTACAGGAGACACACACAAACACACACACACACACACACACACGCTTGCATCTCAGCACTGGGTTTCACTAAATGTGCCGCTTGCTCAGAAGATGAAAAATGTGTCAAATTAAGCTTGGGCGAGAGAGGGCAGAAGTAGGAGAGAAAGAGAGAGAGAGAGATAAACTGTGAGAAATGCTAAAGCATGAAAGTGTCCAGTGAGTCAAGCAACTGGACAGGGTCAAGGCCATCATCTTGTTATTTTGTCAAAACGGGTAAAACATTAAGAGACAGTAGCAAGCGCACTACAAGCATCAATATGCAACAAGGTCACCGGAATGTATTTTATAAAAATGAATTTCCTAGCGCAGCACTCTCAACCATTCATTATGTTCTCCTTCACACTGTAAATCAGACACTCTGAGCCACTTTCTATTAAAATTCGCCTACTTAAAAAAGACCTACTTGCGTCTCGCACTGCAATCATTTTCAATCAATTCTCCAACCAAGTAATGTCGCTCTTAAGTAAACCATTAGAGCTGCATGCGCAATTATAATATTTCTTTTAATTCTTAAATATTGGTTGTCTTGAAATTGGTTCACTATACTTGAGCATAAAGAATGCATTTCTAAATGTTTGTTTTATTTTAATATTGAAAGTGCATTTTCTGTTTGAGTGATTGTAAGCGTTAATAATTATTATTTGCTATGCTGAAAATTAGAATTTAGCCTACTTAAATGTTTGCTTTGTCAGGCTACCCAATGTTTGCAGAAAACCAGCTTGACCTATGACCTGTAGCTGCCTCCCTATGAAGGTTTCTAAAGAGGTAAGACAGCAAAGATCATGTATCAGCAAATGTTTATTGTAATTATAAGCTCAATTATCTATACTTTTGGTAGATACGTTTATGCACCTACATTAAAGCTATACATTTTTATCAACGAAGAATACTTTCAACAGTGGTAAAATTAGTGGTATTTCTGAGTGTTTAAAATACAAACCGCTCTAAGACTACACTTAGTGAAAGAAATTCAATCTAAAAAGGATTGTAATAAGGTCAACGAGACAATTGCCTAAGAATCTAAGTACTTTTGCCAGTGATTACCATAAAAGTATCCATTCCTCCTTGACTTGTGTTTCTTTAAAAGGCCTTTATGACACAATGCTACACAATGAACAATACATTTGGTGAAGTATTTATCAAACTTTGTTAATGTTGGTTAGCCTAATACAAATGCAACTGATCATTGGTAGTTCAAGTTAGCTCAGGTCCATTTAACAATGTTAACACAACTTTGTATGTGACAAAAGTAGTATGTCCGAATTCACAGAGTATAAAAAAGTACGCAAAAAGTACCTGGATGACCTACTTCCGGCGAGATTCTGAAGTGTGCATACGATGGACACTTCACTATCCCATGAGGCCACAGGAGAGGATTTGAGAATGAGTGAAGCTGAATAAATCAGCTCCATATCAGATTCTTGTGATAAAGGGCTTAGTGTGTTCCATTTAAATACATTTCAAGAGTTCAGCCAGTAGTGGGCAATGTAAGCAATGATGTACATCAGAGTGAACGAGACAGAGGAAAGTTAGCAAGGGAAGGGCATACAAGTTTGGACCCAGGAGTTGAAGACCTATATAAAGCAAACCACGTAAATGTAGACAAGAACTGACCAGAGAGTGATCATGGGGTTTATATGCATATATATATATATATATATATATACACACACACACACACACACACACACACACACACACACTGGACTAAATTAGTGAATTATCGAGGGACAGGTGGACACAATAGGTATGGTAACTAATGAGAACACAAACTAGGTGAACACAGGAGCTAGGAACACAAAAACCATAAAACTAAATGAAAATACAAAATGAGAGTCCCGACACAATATTAGCCTGACAAATACATGCTTTAGAATCGGTCCTGCCTTGTAAGACCTTAGTTAGCTGTCTCAGGTGTGTTTGTTGGTCACCGTGATTTTTCCAAGGAAGACATGTAACTTGGTCAACCTATTTTGTTGATCCTGGAACAACATGTCTGACTGAAAACGTCAGGTGGGAGGGGAGTAGAAAAGATTGGAAGGGTAGAGATAATTGAGGGGGAGGGGTGGAGAGGGGGTAAAGGGGAAAGCACGTGGTTTACATTAACTGTTGAATTTGTAAAAAAAGTTATGAGGGGATTCCAGGTTTCTTTAAAGGCAGATATATTCTTTTTATGAGCTATGGTCTCTTCTGTCAAAATAAAGCCTGTAATTAAATGAATCCAGTGGGTGAAATGGCAAGATGATTTCGATTTCCAGTTTTGAAAGATTTTTTTTTTTTAGCGACTGCTAGAGAAACAAGGACTGGGGTTTTGTATTTGGAAGGGATAGAGCTAACTGAAGTAGCCGATAGTGGGACTCTGCAGTCCAGGATCGAGGATAGTGTATTAGTTAATGTGGTCCAGAGAGAGTGAACAGGCTGGCAAAGCCAGATGGCGTGAAAATAGGTGTCTGTGCCCCCAGAGGTGCACTGTGAGCAGGTGTCTGTGTCAGAAAATCCCATTTTGAATAGTTTGCTCTGAGTGATGTGGGTTCTGTGAATAGTTTTATATTGTATGAGTTGTAAATTGGTGTTGGTGGTCATAATGAAGGTATTTCTGCAGATCTGTGTCCAGAAAACCGAGTCGGGATGTAGCGTGAGATCGCTTTTCCACTTCCCCTTTGGCAGGGTTATTGTGGGGTTAGATGTAGCGATGAAACTATAGAGTTTGGATAAGTTTTATTGGGTGGTTGGCTACTTCAAATAACTGTTCACTGATTTTAGAAGGCTGTAGGGTGTTAGTTAAAGTTATTTTATTTTGAATTAAAAATTTAAGCTGTTGACTGTAGAAATTGGAAATTTTCCCAATCCCGAATTTCTGGATAATTGAGGTGAAAGGCATAAATTTGTGATTTTCAAATACGTGGTGAAGGTGGGTGATGCCATTTTGTTGCCATTTGGGGAAATAAATCGGTTCATTGTGAAGACGAAAGTCAGGGTTGTGCCAGATGGGGGTATACCTCCATGGTGCTGGGAGTGATTTGGTGATTTTGTTGGTTTTCCACCAGGCTGCCAGAGTTGTTGCTATTGTGATGTTATGATAGAAGTCCAGTTTTTTGATTTACTGTGGTAAGAAGGGGAGGTCTACGATTGAATTGGGGGAGCACAGATATTGCTCAAGATCAAGCCATGGGTTGGAAAGTGTCTGTTGTTGAGTCCATTTATATAGATACTGCAGTTGGTTCGCCAGATAATAGTGCATGAAATTTGGTGCTTCCAGGCCTCCTAAGTGTTTTGTGTTTTGAAGTGTTGTAAGTGCTATCCTTGATTTTTTATTTTACCAATAGAATTGGGTGGTAAGGGAATCTAGTTTTTTGAACCAATAGTCCGTCGGGGTAATTGTAATCATTGAAAACAGGTAATTGATCTGGGGAAGTATTTTCATTTTGATTGTTGCAACACAGCCTATAAGTGTAAGTGGGAGCTTGTTCCATCGTTTATAATCATCTTCTATTTTCTTGAGGAGTGGGGAATAAATTAGGTTGTATAGCTCTGACAGCCTGGGGTAAATTGATATACCCAAGTACTTGATGTTACCCGTGTTGAGGGGAAGGGAAGGTTTGTGAATTCCAGAGTCCACATCGTCTCCTGATAACGGAAGTATAGTTGATTTGTTCCAGTTGATTGTGTAGTGAGAGATTTTTGAGAATTTGTTGATGACATTGAGCACTTCTTTGAGTGATTGGAATGGAGTTTGTAGATATAATAGTAAATCATCTGCATATAGACTAATTTTGTGTTGAGAATTGTTGACTTGGATTCCTTTAATTTTGATGTTTTGGCGTATTGCTGTTGCAAGTGGTTCAATGAATATGGCAAAGAGAGATGGAGAGAGTGGGCATCCCTGTCTGGTTCCTTGGTGCAGAGTGAAACTTGGTGAAGTGATCCCATTTGTGACGACTGTGGCCCTTGGAGAAGTGTATAGTGTTGTTATCTATTGGATGAACGACTCTCCAAAACCAAATTTACGAAGGGTGGTGAATAAAAATGTCCAGTTAACCTTGTCGAATGCTTTTTCTGCGTCTATACAACTATAGTTGTTTGTGTCTGTCCTTGTGCAACACTGATAAGATTGAAAAGTCTGCGGATATTGTCTGTTGGATTTCTGTTTTTAATGAAGCCTGTCTGGTCTGGATGAACTAGTCTATGCATAACTGTTTCAATCCTGGTTGCTAGAGTCCTTGTGATAATTTTCAAATAAGTATTGATTAATGATAGTGGGCGGTAACTAGAGGGATGTGTTGGGTCCTTGTAGGGTTTCAGAAAAACAGTAATGTTCATAAATGTGGGAATGGTACATGTGGTTTGGATTTCTGCGATTAATTTATTGAAGGCTGGTGATAAGATGACCCAAAAGTGTTTATAAAATTCTGCCGGTAGTCCGTCGGGTCCAGGTGATTTATTGTTTTGCATGCTTTGTAAGGCTTTAATGAGTTCTTCAGGGGTAATGAGTTTTTCTAAAAAGTTTTAAAAAGATTGTTCTGTGGTTAATGAAGGAAGGTCCAGATTGTTAATAAAAGAGTCAATTTCAGATTGTAGAGGTTGGGTGCCGGTAGTGTATAAAGAGATGTAGAATTGGCGAAAGGTGTTATTAATTTCTTGAGGGTCCTGCGTGGTTTTACCTAAAGTGTTCAAAATGGATGGAATAAGTGATTTGTCCTTTTTATATTGTAACATGTTTGCCAGATACTTACCGGCTTTATTGCTGAGGTGAAACTGATCATATATAAGTTGTTGTATATAGAACTGTGTTTTTTTGTTTATAATACTATCCAATTGAATCTTAAGTTGCTTGAGTTCAGTTCGTGCTTGCTCAGATGGGGCGGTAGACTGTGGATTGCTTAGCAGCCTAATTTTTTTTCAAGAGCGTTTTCTAATTGTAGTTGCTGTTTTTTCTTGTGTGATGAATATGATATAATTATGCCTCTCATAACTGCATTGCCCGATTCCCAAAGTGTTGATGGTGAGATTTCTGGAGAGTCGTTCAACTCCAGAAAGGATGCCCACTCTTTTTTTATAAGAGTGATAAAATTGGGGTCCTCTAGGAGAGAGGTGTTGAAGCGCCATCTTGTAGAGGTTTTTTTTCTGTGCTGGGATGTTTAGTGTTAAGGATACAGGGGCATGGTCACTAATAATAATTGAATGGATAGTATTTTCTGATATTTGTTGAATTAGGGGGTTGCTAATCAGAAAAAAATCTAATCTAGAGGAAGAACGATGGGCGGAAGATGCATAGGAATATTCTCTTAACAGTGGATTCCTTGCTCTCCAGCTATCGCTAAGGCCATAGTCCGTCATGTATTGTTTAATTACTTCTGATGAATGACATGTTCGTGTGTTGCTGTGGTTTTGTGTACGATCAAATGATGGATTGAGAACAGTACTGAAATCTCCCGCTACTATGAGATTTGTAGAGTTGTACAACAGAGAGAAGAGATTATGAAAAAAAGTTGGGTCATCATTGTTTGGAGCGTAAATGTTTGCTAGTGTAAAAGATAAATTATTAATAGATATATTGATAATAATAAATCTTCCTTCTGGGTCGGAAATTGAGGAATTAAGAATTAAGCTAATGTTCTTGTTTATCAAGATAGAAACGCCTCTTTGCTTGCTATTAAATATGGATGAAAATATTTTATTAAATTGTTTGAAATGGAGATGTTGTAGTTCTGTATCCGTTAAGTGTGTTTCTTGTAAGAAACAAATATCTGTCCCTAATTTAACGAGGTGGTTGATTACTTTAATTTTCTTAGGGGTGGTGTGAAAGCCACGTACATTCCATGTTATCAGTTTAAGTGTTTGTATGGTTCAATATAGATATGAAAATAGGTGCCCATGATATATAGGGGGAGGGGGAGGGGGTTCAATATGAATATGAAAATAGGTACCTATGATATATGGGGGAGGGGGGGTTCCCGTGCTGGCTGACTAGTTGAGTTGTTCAAACAGACAAAACACATACATAGACATGACACAAATATAAACGCTGCTCTGCACATAAATAGACAGGACACATACAGAGAAAAAAAAAACAGTAACTAAATAAATAGGAAGCGACATCAGGGTCTATAATCAAAGTTTCAGTAGTAGCTGTTGGCGTGATAAATGAAATGTAACAGATTATGGCAGTTTGTCTATAAAGAATGGAATTATGGAACAGTCAATGTTGAGATGGAAAATGACAGTTTAGTTAGGCTACAGCCACGTAGTGATGCTTGGATCGCGGTAGAGTGCTCCATCAACATAGAGTTTGTCTACCGATAATGTAGCTCGCTTTCCTTCTTCACGGAAACGCCTCATCATTGGCACTAGTTTTCGTCTGCGGTCTTGAATTTGTTTGGGGAACTGATCGTACATCCCATAAGCGGTGTTCTTCAGCTGCTTTCCTCTGCTTTTAACGAGTTCTTTGTGTTTGTATTTTTCAAATTTAACGATTATTAGAGGTGGCTTTTTGGGGTCTTTGGATGGAAGACTGTGAGCTCGGTGGAAACGTATCTCCTCAACTGTTGCTGCAGGTAGTTTAAGCGAGTCGTGCATCAAATCTCTTATAGCCTTCTCTGGATCGTCGGGTGTGTTTTGTGGAGGTATGTTTATTCCAGAAAATATGAGATTATCGCGCATGCTGCGGCACTGAATGTCCAATATAGTTTCTTGTATAGTTTGATTTTCTTTGGTGAGTTTTGGGACTTGGGTGGAGAGGTGAGATACGGTTCCTTTTAGTTCAATGTTATCTTGCATTATAGTTTCGATTTGGGCTTGGGAAAATTCGAGACTAGCTTTCAGATCACGGATGTCTATATGAAGAAGTTCGAGTATGGCAAGTTTGGAGTTTATGGATGCGAGTACACTGACCTCGACTGTGGTTTCCGCGTCTGTTTCGGTGGATGAGTCCCGTTTGCGTATTTTCTTGTTTGGTTTGACATAATGTCCAAATTGTAGAAATAGCTGTCGATGAAGTTGAACAGGTTGTCCTGGTCTTGGCAAGGTTGGTTATCCAGTATAATGAAAATTGTTTTGATAGATGAGTGAAGTTGATAGTAATCCGGTTTTTGCGTTTGTGTTCAGCGCGCTGCCATGTTAGTTCTCGCCCATAGTCTCGCGATAGTCTCAATCTGCGGTCATCTCTCAGATTCCCACCACCACACTGGAACCAAATTTCACTGTTACGTTTTCAGTTTTCTCTGTCATGTGGCAATATGTTGTTGTCATCCATCAATTAAAGAATAATCCAGATATTACTTCTTAGTGTTATTTATTTGTTGGTTTACATCTCAATACACTGGTATAACATCAGTGCCCGAGGGAGCAATAACTTGTTCTGAGTACAAAATTTTAATTTCACTTAACTTGAGTCAAAATAAAAGTCCCGTTTTGTTCACACATGCGCACAATGAACTCTTGCATATTTTTGCCATACAACAGTCAGTAGCATAATAGTAAGCAACATAACATAACATAAATTATATGGTTAATGAGAACATATAACTCAACATACACAAACAACATTTCATTCTAAAGTCTCATTTCAATGATTTGTATCAATGTCTTTGAAAAAAAATCTTTGGGGGCTTTTCACAGCAAAAATAAAACAGTAATTTATCTGATCAATATATGATTAAATAGTCAGTGTATCATCTATTTATTTTTTTTTTTTTATCTATCTAACTGAAATAATAAAACTGGCTTAGGCACAGAGGTGGACCTGCATCAGCTCTTCACATTTCTCATCAATTACATGGCATAAAAAATTCATCTGCAGTCTCAGATCTAAGCTGGTCAGAATTTGCCCCACTTCATCAGCTTGAGTGGAAGGAGAGGTTTTGTAAGGGACAAAGAGAGCAAGAGAGATCATTCCAATTCCATGGTGTCTATATATAATTTATTGGTTCATAGGACCTTTAATTTAATTATAACATCTTATTCAAACCGTGTTCTGGCTTCTGTCGCCCATTGTAAAACAACTAAATGGAAGTCACAAAAAGTTTGTCTCTCATTAATTTTTTTAATCTCAGTTGTAAAAGAGGCAGTTTGATTGGGCGGTGCTATTTATTTTACATCAAATATGTAATTTATCTGTGTAATTTATAAAATCCTTTATTTTTTCATTATAGGCTAAGGATCTTGTGAATGGTGGAAAGGGCCAAATATGTCACAATACTTTATATTTAGGCCATATAGAGCGGATTTCTTCATATGCCAGGCACGAATCATCATTTTAAATTCTGCTTAATGTAGAATTTACATGAGATCCTTATAAAATATTTACTTTTAGCCCATGTTCTCCAGAATTGTAGATGACGTGGAAATATGCGGCTTTATTAAGAAGAAGAAAAAAAAAATTAAACAACATCAACAGTTTCTAAGCCGTAAAACATTATACACAGTCTATTAATTACAAAACCTTTGAGTATTTAAATAATAAAGATGTGTAAAAAATCTTAATGTAATGGAATTTAGCAGAAATATTTCTATCCATTTAGGCTTGATAAAGAAATGTAGTCCCTCTAATGTGTATTTTTCCTTCCCTCTGGACTTGTAAAATTCCCTGACTTGCTCTTCCATTACTGAAATTGGCAGTAAACATGTGCCAGGTCATCTTGTCCTTCTGTTTTCAGGCCACCTCTGGCCTTTAGGCTCCTGCAAGGTGAGAGAACTGGTACCAAGCAGTGGTGTAGCGGAGGCCTGTGTCAGTAAACCTCACTCCCCTGGCCTCAAGAGGCGCACTAATTATAACTAGAATGCTGCCTAATTTATAATCAGACATACCTGTTGAATGAAATAATCTGCTACAAAAAACAAACAAAAACTGAGGAATTCAAATCGGTGAATCCTTCATTACACTTTCCAGATCTAGACAATAGAGAGAAAGTCGTTTAGGATGAAATATTTCACACGAATGAATCAAACTTTCCAAAGATCTACATGAGAGAAAGGACCATTTCTGAAAAATCTATTCAACCAAATGGAATCGGACGAAAGACATCAAACAGTTCACTCTTATTACTATGAATGGGGGAAATTGCAATGCGCAGTATGGCAGAATATGTCCCACCTTCTAAGAGCCAATCACCAATTGGTAAAGTCAGTTTTTATCTTATGTTTTCTTTTTGTAAACACTACTGTTTTATTTTTAGGGCACGGTTTATGTAGGGGGTTCATTATTTTTAAATGCAACAGAGGAATTACAACCATTGATAC
The DNA here is from genome assembly GCA_030578275.1 of Meda fulgida. NCBI lineage: Eukaryota > Metazoa > Chordata > Actinopteri > Cypriniformes > Leuciscidae > Meda > Meda fulgida. The sequence continues at coordinate 30,360,529 of CM060632.1, read as the reverse complement.
AACCAGCGTAACAAAACATTAATTTGGTTTCGTATAAAACTGAACATACTTTTAGTCTGACTGGACATTTCACTTTAAAAAAGTGATAGTATATCATTTTGTAGAAATGTCACCACATTTATGGGACAGTTCATATCAGATTTAATTTGGTGAGACGTGAAATATGTTACTGAAATGTGAGTGTGGCAAGCAGTTTTTTGATTGTTTTATTTGTAATGTACTACAAACCACCTTTACCTGTCCCACCCTTGCCATTACGTGGCTTCGCCCCTGGTGCCAATCTACAACTAATCTTGGGAGTATATTAACTGAAACAATTTGGGTAACACTTTATTTTGATGGTCCCTTTGGAACATTCTGGTGACTATAGGTAACTTTGCAACTACATGTCAACTAACTCTCATTAGAGTATTAGTGTTCTGCTTAATATCTGATAACTCTTTATTGTGATGGTCCTCCAACAGACAGTCTACTGACTATAAGTAACTATGCAACTACATGTCAACTTATTCTAACCCTAACCCTACCCTGTTTATAATTGCAATTGCCTGAAGGTTGCTCTGATAAAAAAGTATCTGCTAAACAACATAAACAGTTAGCGGGCACCCTCTGAAATAATGCAAATCTAGTCCCACGGGGATTGAACTGACATTTTAAACGCCACAGCAACAATAGTGGATAGCAAACTCTATAATGAAATGTTTCCCCTGTCTTTCACAAGAACAGGTGACATGTGCCTATAAGTGCAAATCAGACCTTATATTAAATTGAGTTTCCTGTGAAGATACTTTGCTCTGATATACTGCCAAGTTGCCTTTTTCTTTTTCACCGAGCTCTGAGGTGCATTAACTGTAATTGATCCGTGCATTGCCAAGTTGCTTGATCTCTCCTTAGACGTTTCTGTTTGAACCTTCCGTTCATTTCCTCTAGTACTAGAGAAAAGTACACTACTTGCGCTGGGCTTTGAGCAACAACATTGTCAGGAGCACTATGAAAAGCACAATAAATCTTTAAAAGAAATATAAAAAGAACACATCATCACATAATTTCTACAATAAAGAAAGTATGAGCTAATGAAATAATGAGAGTGTTTGAAGTGGGTGGATGATGTGGCCCACTGGGATATCTGGGATATGGTCCGAAAGCCCTTTGTTCATACCAAGAACTTTCAGTCATGCAATGAGAAAAACAACTCATGTTTCCCATGTTATGCTCTCTTAACCCCAACTTCTTATGCATTTTTAAACCGTAATCCGACCCAGCTTGATTTAAAGTAATTTCAACTGTTACAATGTAGAGGGACACACTGAGTCGGCTTCAAAGGGGACACCAGTATAAACCATATTAATGAATGTGACTGTGAATGTATCAATGTTCCATCCTGAGATATATGTGGAGGGAAGCATGTTGACTCTCACACATTTCGCAGTTCAATCTCTAATTCTCCTATCACTATTTGATGTATTTTATAGGAAGTGACTCTCTCCTGACCAGTGTTCAATAACAAATATCTGAGCTATGCATTCATTAGCCCATTCAGTATGATCGGGTTGGATATTCATACAAGCTTCATCCGCACTTGTTTTGTTTGAAGACATGTCATTAGTCATTTGTGCCAGCGGTCAAACGAATGGCCAAATGAAAACATGATTAGATTGCTTTGCGTTTTCATTACCATGAGATCAATGGGTTTTGTCTTTGTCTTAGCTGTGCACTGCACGGACAGACTAAATTGTTTCCCATAAAGGTTATTGGAAGTATATGATTGTTTGGTAGCTTTCTTCATCTTTGGCAACTGATTTCAATTAGTTTGTCCTTCATAACTTTGTGTAAAAACATTTAATTACTACATTTTGAAAGTAGCTCGAACTCTATTGAGATGACTTGGGGTGAGGTCAAACTGTTTATTTTACACACCATTAAGCCATGGTCAGATGTGTTCATTTTAAAAGGCAATAAATTCGATTCAGCAAATGGTCGTAGTTGCTGAAATTGAACCAGTCATTCACATTGATGTAACTATGGTGTACACTATATGTCCACTAACTTTGGTGGCATTTCTGATCTTTGTGGATTTGAAGTGAGCTGAAGACAAGATCAGTGGATTGCTTTACAGTTAAATCTAGTTCAACTCAGGCACAGGCTGATAGGATCTTTTACATGCAATCTGCAAGTAATCACATCATTGCTGCATGACACAAGCTGATTGGCCTCTGCTGATCCTGCAGCCAATAAGATGCTTGCCCAACATTTAAATAGTTTGGTTCAGTGTTTCTGTAAGCTAGTACTGGTCAACTGAACCCCTCGACCTCCCCCAGCTCCTGTCTAGATCTGCTACAGGATTTATGTAGGTTTATTTATGCAGCGGCATATCTTACATGCTCACATGCTATCTATTAGCAGTAAGAAGTCCATACTTGCTCTGCAGCAAATTGCATTAGTTTGATCAAAATCCTTGCTATAGGGACTCGCAGGATATGGGTAGGGAAATGTCTTTAGCACCTCCATTAAATTCTATGCCCTTGACTGTAGTATTTGTTTATAAAGCCTACATCATTTTAAACGTAATTTGTCAAAAGTATTGTTGATTTATTTAGGTGTAAAATGCATTTAAGTGGAAACAAATTTAGTGTACATTTAAGTAGGGGGCTTTAAGGTGAAATTATATCCTCATTTTATTTTCGTTCTTGTTTAAAGTTCTTTTTTTTTAATATCGCCTTGAATGTTGAGTGTGAGAGAGAGACAGAAAGAGATAAATGAGGTTTTTAAGTTGACTTATCAAGAGGCAGCAGTCACTGCAGCAGCGATGACTGAGCTGAACTACCTGTCAGCAGATCAATACTGCACGTCAGGGATGACGGAGCGTATGGCTACTCTCAGAAATCTTGTGTTTTCCTATTACATAAAGTGACCTGTTGACAGCCATTACATGAACACGAGCGCATGGGAATCCTACTTGCCTGCAGCCGATGCATCCAAAACATCCATTCACGGACAGTCACACTCAACCTAACCCACTCTGACAGGGCCAAGGAGCCGCATGGCAGTAATGCACTGCTGCTGTCTCTAAATGAATCAATTTAACAGGACAAACTGAATGCGTGTTTCACGGGGAGATCATTAATTCTCCCTGACAGACAATCTCAGATAAAAACACTGCAGCTGCCAATATTTTCTTTCTAAGTGAGGTCAGGCGTTTGGGATTGATGTCACACTGCATTGCACACGGATGCCAGTGGTGATTTTAGAAAAAAAAGTTGACATTCGTAGTCTTCCATTAACCGACCCTGGCTTAGCTGGTTTATCTGGTGGCCACCTTACATTACCTTTTAAAACCTGGTTACCTCAGGCTTTCAGCACTTTTATGTGTGGTTTAGTTGGTCAACTAGCATGGTTACACTGGTCAATAGGCACCCCTCCAACTTGATTAAAATATATTTATAGTAAAAAAAAAATATTATATCAAATATTTGTGAACATGAAATAATTTATAAATAATAAAAATAATAAAACAATTTTGTTTTATTTTGACAAGGAAAACTGATCTGAAACAAGATAAATAATGTTTTGTGACAAAAGTAGAGCTGATTTTTAAAATGCTGCATTGGAACTTTTTATTTTCCATTGTTTCTTGTTTTGGTGGAGGCAGATCTGTGAGCTTGTAAAGAAAGAAAAAGGTGGGGTTTAAGTGGCCGAAATGATTATAAAAGTCAACAGTTAGAAGTCTATTGTTTCAACGGAAGATTGAGTTATCCAGCCTGATCTCATGAAATTCATCTCTATAGCACTCATCGTGCAATTTATACGTGCATATGATACAGTTTTCACGTGCATATGATACGCACTTTATTGCATTTAATATACACGTACCCCACACCACTAATCCTACCCAAGGGGTTTACAGTGCGTATCATATTAAGGTAAAAACAAATTTTCAGTGCTTGTCATCTTAACGTAAAAAATTTCCGCGTATATAAATTGAACGATAGACACAATAGATACGCATTTAATGCCAGTTAAAACGTACACTGTTTAAAAAAATACATGTGCTGACTTCAAGAGATGTTTGTATGCATTTTCTATTTGACATGGTGGTAGTTAATGGTCAAATGATGGAGGAAAAACATTAGGTAACACTTTATTTTGACGGTCCACTTGAGACAGTCTACTAACTAGAAGTAACTTTGCAACTACATGTCAACTAACTTCCATTAGAGTATTAGTAGGCTGAGTATTAGTAGACTTTATTTTGATGCTCGCCAAAAGACGTTCTAGTGACTATAAGTAACTTAGTTTGCAACTATGTTCACTTAGGACATAGAAAGCCCTAAACTAACCTAACAGTCTACTAACCATCTATTACAGTCTACTTATACTCTAATAAGAGTTAGTTGACATGTAGTTGCATTATTTTCGGCAAATATCGACTAGCCTATACTCCAAAATTTGGCAGGTGGATTTGTAGTGGTATGTTAGATGTGAAGGATAAAGTTAAAAATGTTAGATATTCCTAGTCTCCTTTAGCTCCCAGATATAAATTACTAAATACATTAATTCATTAATGGAAAAACTTTGAAGAATTTTTCAACAGCCCCAATTTGTAAGGAAACGTAAACTTGCAGGAGTACTCGTTTCAAGTATGGATCTGCTCATTAAATATCTAGCATCAGAAAGACAGTTATCATATACATTTTTTACAAGCCGCTATAGATGACGTTAGAAGACTTAACAACTGAGATGTTGAAGTCCAAGGCTGCTCGTGTATTTTTTTTAGTTATTTTTTGCAGACCTCAAATCACATCCTGAAATTACTGGCAGCCGTTCTTCCAACTTCCTTCCGGTAAGTGTTCCTGTAATGAGCTATCAATGATTCTGTAATATTGTAGAAAAGCTGTTGAAACGTCCCCTCTGGCAGTCTCTGGATGACGCTTGCCAAGTATAACATTATTGTTTGTAAGTGCCCCTCAAGTGGGTACATGACAAACCCAGTGTGCGCAATTCTAACGGATGAGAAAATGACTAACAGCCCAATCCCCAAATGCGTCACCTCAAATATTAATTCACGCCCCGAAAAAGTACAAGAGCAAGTATTATTTATGGCTAATGGGGCCGAATTGCATGATTTTCATTTGCCAGTGCCGTTAGTCTCTGTGTTATTAGTCACAGGCTGCATCTTCTAAAGGCAATATGGCAAATGATTTCTCTTTAGTATCACTCTAAGTTCTATGAATATCACTTTGATCTTTAAAGATGAATATGATCTCCACTGAGATCACTTATTCATGTATTATGTGTAAAGGTTCTTAACAGACTTTGTTGAAATTGTAAATTACATGCAACAAAGTACATTACTACAGGAGCGTAGTGCTCTGGAAAGTGTGGGGAGGGGCACAGAAACACTTATAAGCTTTGCTCATTAATAGCATAATAAAGGGTTAGTTCACCCAAAAATGCCAATTCTGTCAGTAATTACTCACCCTCATGTTGTTCCAACCCCGTAAGATTTTCGGAACACAAATTAAGATATGTTTGATGAAATCTGAGCGCTGTCTCACTCCTTCATAGGCTTCTAGGTGATCGAAACTTGCCAGCCCAGAAAGTTAGTAAAGACCATGTTTAAAATAGTCGAGAATACTTTTTGTGCGCAAAAAAAAACAAAAGTAGCGACTTTATTCAACCATTCATTTTCTTCTGTGTGGGCCTCTGAGTGAGTTCTCGTAGTTTAACAGAGCAGCGGTACATCAGAACGTAGGCTCACTATTGGCCGACGCTGATCATGTGTGTGATGCTGGCCAATAGTGAGCCTACGTTCTGTCCTACCACTGCTCTGTTACACTATGAGAACTAGTACACGCTATTTTTGTTTGTTTGTCGCTTGATAAACCTATGATTGAGCCACTGTAGTCACTTGGACTATTTTAAACATGGTCTTTACTAACCTTCTGGGCTGGCAAGTTTCGATCACCTAGAAGCCTATGAAGGAGTGAGACACCTCTCAGATTTCCTCAAAAATATCTTATTTTGTGTTCTGAAGATAAACGAAAGTCTTACGGGGTTGGAACAATATGAGGGTGAGTAAATACTGACAGAATTAGCATTTTTGGGTGAACTATCCCTTTAATTATCTGACATGGCGTTTGCTGATTTGCCCATTGATCCATTGAAAGTTTAAAATAACAAATTAATTCATAGTTGTGATATGTTAAAGTTAAAGTAAGCCATTTCTGAGAAACAATGTTGATATTTGAAATCAACCCAAACAAACACACCCCTCCCTTCATTGCTCCGCCCCCAAAATGCACAAACACACAATGCAAGAGTGGATGTCTCTTTAGCTGACTCAAAGCAAAATGTTTCATGAAAAATAAATTGAAGATGACAAACTAATGATTTGGTTGATAGAGTACATTCAAACCAGACCCACAATCCAATTCGGCAAAACTTTTATTTTGATACTCAGCTTTTAGACATTTTACTAACTATAGGTTACTTTGCAACTAACTACCAGTCATTAGAGTATTAATAGACTGTCTTCTTAATACTGTCTCTGCTAACACTTGTAAGACTGTAAAAACTGGTTAAAGAGATAGATCTGACCACTGGTCTATGAGACAAAGACCTTGCTGGAAATTAACAGTTGACTTTCCCCTCTTCCCCTGAGAAAGTGTCACCGTATCTACATTGCATTCTCTCTCTCAGGGACACCTAAACCTCACATAATAGATATGGTTTAATGTGAATGATTATCATTGAGTATTATGTTTAGTATCATTTAAAATGTCTCAGAGTGAGTGGTACAAATGTCTCATTTTCAAATAAGTAAAACTAAAGGAAATAAGGTTTTTAGAAGTTTAGAGAAACTGGCACACAAAGGAAGATAGGCAAATGGTCCTTATAGCCCCCAAAAGGTGTAACCTCTGAATGCAAATTACTATTGTTAGCATGTTTCCATGTGAAAGAGGTTTTGGCTATTTAATGGAACGCAGCAAGGGACCGGGGCCTTTTCTGTACCTCAGATGAGCCCGTGAGGCTGAGAGCGGAGCCTATTTCTTAATGTTGGGTTTGCATCTCTTTCTCTTTATTCTACAGCTTTCGATGTTATTATATTGATTATCTTTGAACTGATTATGAAATTGCCATGATACATTTACCTGACATATAAATTGTAAACATTTGATTTTATTCTAACGGACTTTGTTATTATTTTCATTAAAGAGTTAAAAAGAATAGTCAAACATTCATTCACATTTGATGATGCACAGATATCATTAAAACCTTTTCATATATGGAGTCAGATGAAATAACGAGTTAATACATGAGAAAATGTGTTGCATTTAATACAAAATACGTATCATTGGAAACCCTCATTGGACCAATATAGACGGGCTTACACACTCTATTTTGATGCTCTCAAACAGACATTCTACTGACTATAAGTAACTTTGCAAGTTCAAGTCAACTTGTTCTACTAACCCGACCTAATACTTATAGTTGGAAAGTTACTTTGTTAGTAGAATGTATAAAAAGTGGACAATTGAAATAAAGAGCAACCAAACAAATTATAGTTTATCTGTCCTGCTGTAGCTAAACTAATGTATCACCATTTAGTGCATCACCTGATATCAAGTAAGCCTGTGATATTATAAGTGAATGTGGTTAAAGGATGCAGTTTTTGTTGTTTTTTTTTTTTTTAGTCAATACTATTAATTATTTCTTTGTTTTATCTCATTGCATTTTTTCGTACTGTTCTCAAATGATCATTAAAAGTTCATGGAGATGGTTTGTTGGCCCCTATAACATTTGTTTGTTATATTGTAACTTGGTTGAAATATTGGTGTTTTTTGTTTCAGTTTGTCACACTTAAGGCAGTGCATGACTGTGTATAAGTGGGACAGTGTCTGCTGTCTCTCAGCAGGATACCGTTTTTCTTTTCTTTTCTTTTTTTTGTGTTAGTAATACAGTCAATTTCTGCTGTTATCAAATACACTCCGATTTTTGACTGTCTTCTGGCCCTTTCACAATTTATGTCAGCTTGGCCTTCAGCTATTTACGGAAATAGTTTTCTTTTTTTTTCTTTTTTTAATGCACTCTCAAATCATTCTCGAGCCCTACAGGACAAATGTTACTGTCTTCTCTAAACAAAACCACATCAGCTTAGATTGTTCAGAGTGTGGAACGATATAAATCCACATCAAGAGAGTGGTTACATTGGAAATCATTTAAATGTTTGGTAAAAGAACTAGAAGGTTTTTCTGATAAGCTCAAGATGGGATATATAAACTGGTGATAGCTCTTAGGATTGGATAGTTTCTTTGAAATTATGTTCATTTGTTGTTTTAAAATATGATATATTTGATTGCCACGTACACATGACATATCGCACTGTGTCTTCATTTATTTACAATAACTAGGCCAAAATGGAGAAGCCATGTGTGACAAACGAAGTACACCCTTACTCATTCCATATGTTGCTAGTTAACATATATCAATTGACACTGAACCACGTTTTAGATTTGCTTTATTTTTCTCTATTAATTCTAATCAATTGTTTAAATTTTCTTTACAGTGATCCTCGTTGATTTGAAATGACTGGTTCAACAAATAAAATGTGATAATTTAGTATCACTCAACCTCCATCACAGGTAACTACTCAAATTCCCCACACAGGTTCACTATAATTATATAACCAAATGTATAAGCTCAAAATGAATGTGTCACAAAAAAAATATCTTCACAGAAAATTCAGTAAACCCATATAAAGTGTCAATTTCACAGAATTTTCGAATTATTACGAATGTTAGGGCACACTTTTGGGGTGAAACAATACACTTTAGAAGCAAACACAAACACGGTAGTGGCACCCTACACAAACACAAAACCACATGATATTATGCACGTCATTCACATGCGTTATGCACATACATTACATTTATGACTTACCTTACTCTTTTAATGCCCGTCACGTGTATTGACATAGCACCTTCGATCATCTCTGACTCGAACCACAAAATACACATTATACATACACAGGATGAAACGAACACAGCCTGTTACACCTGATTAAATGATGATCATCACATTTACTCACACAGAAAACCGATTAAATCAAGGATGATACTCAACTTGACACATCTGGATTCGTCTCTCATGCACTGTTTTAGCCGTCTTTCTCTGTATCGCGCACGCGGTCAAAAGTACTGTGAAGATTAGACAAATTAGTCCGGTGATGTAGGACTGCACATTACTTTCCAGTTCCCGCTAGATTTCGTCCTCTCTATTTAAGCTTAATTTTTTTTATTCGAATAGCAAACAACTCTTACTGTATCCACCACAACAGACTTTTAAAAATGGTGGTAAAATAAAATGCTGCGTGGAGTCAACCAATCAAAATGCTGCATGACCTTAACCAATTAGCATGTTCGGTGCCCAAGTCCCACTACCAAAACTTCCTGAACTTTGAAAAAGTACTACCTCGCCACTGAGTCGCCAGCAGGGACTTTCTGAGGGGGGAAATTTGGTAGCACTTTACAATATTGTTATTGTATTACTGTTATTGTAATGTGTTACTGAATTTTTTACCCGGAACTTCATTTAGACCCTGGTTCCTGTGGTGGAGACACACAGAGTACCACCCCAAAGTCCCTAGTTCCTGGGGAAAGTTCCTGTGGTGGAAACACGGCTTAAGTAGCAGCCAGATTCTGCTAATCAAATGCCTTTGATTAAATGATCATCAGCAAGCGTGATCAACTCTATAAAAGCCAAAGTTTGGGCATTTTGCTGATCAGGTGTGTTAACACAATGCCAAGGAGGAAAGACATCACCAATAATCTTAAAGAAGCAATCGTTGCTGCCATCAATCTGGGGAGGCCTATACGGATATTTCCAAACAATTTTAAGTCCATCATTTTACAGTGAGGAAGATTATTCAAGTGGAAAACATTCAAGACAGTTGCCAATCTTCCCAGAAGTGGATGCCTCAGCAAATTCACCACAAGCTTAGACCGTGCACTGCTTAGCAAATCGCGAAACACCTAAGAACTACACCTCAGACTCTACAGGCCTCAGTTAACATGTTAAATGTTAAAGTTCATGACAGTACAGTTAGTAAAACACTGGACAAGTATGGCATGTTTGGAAGGGTTGCCAGGAGAAAGCCTCTTCTCTCTAAAAAGAACATGTCAGCACAACTTAGATTTGCAAAGTTGCATCTTACACATGATTTATGCTTTGTCCCAAATGGCACACTTCATGTGCACTTGCAGTCTTGTGGACTCACAAAAGACTTACAATTGCAGCAGATTTCTACCCGACAGTCAACTGCTCTGTCCCAAATGGAACCATATAAGCCCTCACAATCTTCCTCCGAGTCCACACTTTTGTGTGCGGGCTCAACAAAAGTTTGCATTGAGGGTGCATATCGGCCGCGAAGGGGGGTTCACAAGTCCCCATCTGAGACCTAAAATGACAAATGAGACACCCACAGTCTTGTTGACTTTATAGACATGCACACACAGCGGCCATTGTAAGTCCACTGTAAGGGGTTAGGCTTCCATTTGGGACAGGGCCTTAGTAGTGTTCACTATAAGTAATAGGCTGCAGTGTAATCTGGTTAAAAATAAGTATAGAAATGGTACACAGATGACACCTTAACCACAGTCTCTTTGAGAAGTTGGTGTGAGAGGTAGGTGAAATGAAAGCAGTTGTACACATGAAAATGTTTCAGACAGGTCCAGACAGATCTCAGCCTAATAGTGATACTTCACTATTCACAAATTCCACATGTAATTTGTGTATTTTATTTTCAAAATAACAAAATACTATATTTGTATTTATATCATTTTTTCCCACACAGTATTTGGTATTTTATTTTGATCCATTTCAAATATGGTATTTTATTTTTAGTTTTATTTCAAATACATTTTCATGTACAGCATTTATGCCCATCTCTTATGATACCTGAAAACCAAAGTTATACTGACATCTTTTCTTGATTTTCCACATCAATTGAACAAAACTGCAAATGCTGGAAAGGGAAGATGAATAATGTAGTTTTTTATTCCTCACACAAAGCTATTATATATCTTCAGAAGACTTGGGTACACTTTTGTACTGAAGAAATAAAAACAGGTTTTGGGTGAACAATTTATTTTACTGTATGCACTACAGTTACAGCATCCTGCCTTACAAACAATGGTTTGTGGCATCATTAATCAGTTCCTTAGTCCCTAACACACAAGCACAGTTTCTCAATAGCAAACCAGATTCCAAAGCAGCATCTTTACCATCATTCAGATTTGGTGCTTTTCTTTTGTCTTTGTATCATAGCAACTGCAAAGCATGACTTTATACTGATTCCTTTGGTTTTCAACATATTATAATGTCAACATGTTTCCACGAACTCAAAAAAAAAAAAACAGTGTTTCTTTTTCCTGTAATTTCTGTAGAACATGCTAACTTCTCCAAAATTCAGTGTAGTTTTGATTCAGTGTAATTTTGTGTCGAGAGAGAAACACTTCTGTGAAAACTGTTGGACTGCACATAACTTTCTCTATCTGACTCCAAAATAATAATGCCTCATACAAGATCTCTCTTGGAAGCACCTTAGGGTAAAAGTCTTCAGGCAACTCTTTAGATCAACAGCTGCTGCTCAAGGTTATTACCTGAGGAGTGAAAACAACAAGGCCCTTTGATTAATCCTGGGAAATCGGATCGAATAAAGAACATGTTTGAATTGAGTGCCAAATGAATCACAATGCTGCTAAATATCTCTGGAGGGAACTGAATAGAACATTCTGACACCTGAATGGTCCAACAAGACACAAAAATCTATCAGCAACAAACAATGACAAGCATTTTCAGCCGATGGGCCCACAAGACAAGTTCAGTTATCACAGGAACGGTGGAGGAACGAGGGAGAGCAGGGGACGGGTTTGATGAAACTGTCTGCTCATTAAAGAGAACAGGCATTAATCACCAGTCAGCGGTAACCCACAGGTCCGGACGTGGTTGGGACTCAGCGAGGCGTTGAGGTGTCCAGACTCTGATTAGGAAGACACCGGATGACGGGAGCGGAGGGGGGTTGTTGAGAGGCCACTCCATTAATTGCAAATTATTTACATGCCAAAGTTCTTATCAGCTAATTTCAAGAGCCGGCACGATCTGGATAATTCCATCCGGAATGACGACACACAGCTCAAGAAGGATTGGACTCTTTCTCACCACAAATTTATAGTTTCTTGTATATGTGGCCCTTTAGAAAAATGTTGCAAGGTGTGTTTGTGTGGCAGATTAATGTTTTTATGGGTGGTTGTGAAGATGTTGCTGAGGTGTATTGCTATATGTTTTGTGTGGTTGTTAGGGCATTCCTGTAGCTTAAACAATAGAACATGCTGCTTGCAAAGCTAAGGTCATGGGTTTAATAATAAATCAATAATATGACAAAGATGAAATCCATCCTCCTGCCTGGTGTCAGCGGTGCGCCAGAATATCCCACTGCGTCTCAGATCAGCCAGATGAAGAAAGCCGACTCGCTCTGAGAGGGCTGTCATGAAATGAACTATGAATGCATCCAAAGGTCTCGCAGTGACAGAGGCTTTGATGCAAACCTGAAGATGCCTGCTCACAGAGACTCTGGATAATAGGAGACATGTGTGCATTATGCAGTGTCATGAAAAAGAGTTTTATGGGATCATATACAAGGCACTCAGCAAAGCGTAAACAAGCCTTGTGGTCAAGAAATCTGAACATTAAATCATTTGATCATCTCTCTGAGTAGAAAGGCTAATGGGACACACTAATAACATTTCCCCTTAAGATATATTATGTTTGTAAATAATTAAATATATAGTTTTTTAAAGAAGAAAACGGACCAATTATGCCATATGTTTTATTTATATTTATTATTTATCAAAAACACATTGTAGAAAACAAAAGATGTTTCAAATAATGTTCACGCTCACTTTGCATACTAGCTTTAAAGTGCCCCTATTATGCCATTTTAAAGGCTCCTGATTTTGTTTTGGAGTCTCCTACAACAGGTTTACATGCATCAAAAGTCCAAAAACTGTTTTATTTTCTCATAATATACATTGCACATTCAATGTCAGAAGCTTAACTGAACTTCAGCTCCGTCCAGAGGCTTCCTAAAGCTCAGCGATTGTACACACTGTAAAGACAGTAACGATGAAGTCGAGTCCAGATCTTCTGCCGTCAATGTGAAGGTCTGACTATGTGAGACTACAGTGTATGTGACTCTTATTGAATGATTTACCAAATGTTCTCCAACTTAACTTGAGCAATTATGATCTGACTGTCTGGAATTACGTATGGTCGTCGGTGGGGAAACTCCTAAAATCCCATGAGGGACAAATGAAATCCTAAGCAGTTAATCCTGTCAGCAGCATTCAGGATAAGCATATTAGGATTTATTTTGGCATAGTAGAATAGACACTGCTCTCTGTTTCGTAATTCCATGACTAAAGTCCGGCTTACATGTATCATTTTGTGAGGCTTTGGTCTAATGGTGCCAGTTCGCTAGTTTCTGATAAAGGTAAATATTAGATATGTTCCGACGGAGTCAAAGTTAGATTGACGTTCCATAGGATGGTAGATGTCAGTCTTACTGTGGACTGTGCAAATATTTCATGGGGGTTATAAATTATGAAGCCACTCAAAACAAAGCACAGGCAGACTCGATCTGTGGTGTGGAGCATTTCACAGGGCAGTCAGATGGAAGCTGAGCAGAATTATAATTGCTCTACATCTGATATATTTGTTTTGTTAAAGGCAGTATCTTATTACACAACCATCTTTTTTTATATAAACACTCTAGGATTATTTGAACCTTAAGAATAGTAATAAGATATTTACTTTTTTTTAAGAAATGAGTGGTTCTTCCTGTGCACGAGTCATATTCAGTTTCGTATTATGTTAGGTTTTCAACTTAAGTTTAACAGTTGTAAAATATTGATGATGCATAAGGAAACATGCACAACTCTAATGAAAACATGATAGCATTGTTTGAAAAGACAACTAGTAGTGTAGCAAGTGTGATCAGTTCATTGGTTTTATAATTAAAGTTTTGAAAATTTACCACTTAATTGTACCAAAATAGTTCAAAAACGATGAATGGGATAAAACTTTTTCAATGCTTTTGCGTTCCAGCGAGTGAACGTAAAGTTTCTCAGGGAAACAATTTTTTTTTTTAGATTTTTGAGAATACAAAAGCATTGACATAAATGTTCCTACCATCTCATATTTTTTCCATCACCATGTCCCTTTAGTGTGTTCAACCCTTGTGGGGGGAAAAACGCTTTAGCATTTAAAAAAAAAAGAAAACAAATAATATAAATTTAAAATAATATACTTGTGCAAACTGAATGTAATATTTTCAGACACTTAATTCCATATTGTTTATTTGCAATTAAATGAAATTTATACATTTATATTAAATTCAATTAGTGTGGAGTGCTTTTAAAGACCAACTAAGGTATCTTTAAATATAATTTGAATAACTTCTATTGACTTGAAATGTGCTATTTTATTTTGACATTATTAAAAAGTGCACTTTTTAGAGTACACTTCATGAAAGTTCATGGACTTTTTAGAAATATTATACTATCTACAAGTACAGGTTTTAAAAAAATCATAAGTCATAATCACAAAGTCTGTTTCTGAATGAATGTATTTTTAAGCAACAAAAGGATCGTCCCAGTATATAGTTCAGACATAAGGAAATTGAAGCATTTTGTTGACTTTTTTTTTTTGCCTCTGGGGCTTTTAATGAAAGAGCAATACAAGTTGTTTCTCTCAAGAGGGGCTTCTCTTCCTGCGATTGTGTCATAAGCTTTTTCTCGGCAGTGTGTGAAGGCTGGCTCCCTAAGCCAAGAGCGTGGCCTGATCCTCACCAGCACTCATAAATGTTTGACTGATATTCAGGCCCATGACCACAGGCTTATTGTTACAGCTTCATGGAATAAAAAAAAAAAAAAAAAAAAAAACACACACAGTGGAGCCCATGTGAGAGTTATCCAAAATGTTGAGTGTGTGTGGCTCCTACGATTCTGCCTCAGGTGCCAGAGGATTTTTCTTTTAATAAAAATAGCAGAAAAGTGAAGTGCTGTTGAATCTGAATGCAAACACCTGTGAGGAAAAATCTCAGCATAGTTTTTAATATGCATTGCACATCTGTTATAAGAAAGGTGTTGTGGCAGACATGATAGTACCATGGTACCTTAACATATAAATACCATGAAGAATATGGTAATAATAATTCACTATTCATAAATGAATGCACCATTTTTTTTCATAAATTTTGTTGTGTGTAATATTAATAATTTGTGCATCATGGCAAAAATCATATGATAACATGACATATCATGTTGTTGATAACATGTTAAAATATCAATAACATACATTATATTGATATGATCAATATCATATTGATTATTGTTTGTTTTTAAAGCTTCAATGTATTTTATATATCCAAAGAATTTTTATACACAAATTTAATTGTATTCTATTAAATAATTCTGTAAATATATGAAAATGCCAATCACAAAATTCCACAACATTGTCACGGTGCATCAATCCGGCTGTTCGTTCTGTGTCTCTGTTGGTGTTTAGTCGGCGTGAGTTTGTGGGTGTGTGTTTTACCTGTTTGTTGTTAGCACCAGCTGGTTCTTATCAGCCTTCAGCTGCGGCTTATCGTTAGGCTTGTTAGCTGCCTTTATATCGCTGGAGTTTTCTGTGCTTAGTGTCGGTTCGTCACTATTGTTTGTGTCTCTCACACAGTTCCTGTGTCCTAGCCTCCGTGCGGAGTTTTCTGTCTGTGTTTTCTACGCATCCAGCCGGTTGGGAGTTCGCCTGAGTCCATTCACCTGACTATGAGTTTTCCTTCACTGGAGATTTCCCGTCGGACTCCTTCCAGGTCTCCCGCCTGCTAAACGTGGTGTTTTGAGTATCTCCTGTCGAGTGTGTACATCCTCTCCTGACGTCCTCCAGTCGGAGTGTTGTCCTCCAGGTCTCCCGCCTGCTAAACGTGGTGTTTTGAGTATCCCCTGGGCTGTGTCTACAATAAACTGTTTTACTTGCATTTGGATCTACGACTCCTCATTGTGACAAACATAGGCCTATATGTATTAATCATATCTTCTATGCACTGTAAAGAGTAACCTGCAATTGTTACCCTTACGTGCGATTATTACCTGTTTTCACTCACAAAAATTTGTTTTGTTGGTATACAATAATTAATATAATATTTTACTTGAGTAGCCAGTTCATTTAGATTTTAGGTTAACACTTTTTTTCAGTGTGGTTTTTCAATAAGATTGCTCTGTTTGTTTCAGTGACCCATTCAATGATGTGAGTAGGTGAACCATAATATTTCCGCCACTCTCATTATTTCTGCAATTTAGATTGGTGACATTAGACACTTCACCTTTAAACAAACTGTTTTACTCTACCCGTCATTTAATAAGTCAGCTTGTTGTGGCCTATGCGCTTTGCTTTGTCTATCATTCTCAATGTAATAAAACAGCTTATTGGAATAATCACATTGGCCAAAACTGATTGGGTCACGAGAACACAATGCAGGCAGCACAGACGAAGACATTCAATTATTTTTAGAGACGGTCTAAATTTGATTGCATTGGCTTTATATTCCACACACTACACGAAATAGCAGTAACCCTCAGAAGTAATTTTGCTGGAACTAACGAGAGAGAGGGAGGACGCTCCTCACTTCAGCTAAAACAGCTTTGATGAACGACCGCTGTCCCACAGCGCACATCGTCATTAGCCTGACACCAGATAGAAGTTAAGTCTTAAGAAAATGGAAAATTGATTTACCTCTTGCTTTGGAGCAAATGGTTAATTCCCTGGAATTCAGACCTCCTGCATAAACGTTGCTGGCTGCAAAAGTCTTTTTTTCTCTTCATCTTGCAGAAGAAAGGACAATTTCAGCAGATGTTGTCTAGGTAACAAGTCAGCATGCATGAAATGAAATATGAGCATCACAATTGAAGAATTGGGGAATAAGCTGAGTCTCTACAGTCGAACACATTATTGAGCAAAGTTCTGTGTCTTTTATGAGCATGGGCTTGGGTTTGAGAAATAGGTGCTGTAAAAAAGAACACTAAAAGTTGAGTGTAGAATGGTAAAATAAGGATGATTGATTCCTGAAGACAAAGAGGATTGTCTGAAAACGAATAGTGACTAACGGAAAGCTTGTAAACATTTCATATTTCCACAATTATTGCATGGGAAACACACATACGAGGTACTCTAAGAATATCTGGTTTTGATATATGAAAGATTTAAGTAAACAAAGAACAACAACAAAGTAATTGTTACGGAATCACAGACTCAAGACAGGTTTTTAGTGGAGAAACGGAGATATTTTATAAAACAATAGGACATGCAGGTGCAAATCAGAGTTATTGCAGTAGAGGGATGACGAATGGAGGAGTTTACTGTCTTCCCAGGTGATGAAGGAGATCGTGGACCAGAGATGCACACACCTCGTATATAACACTGATGGTGAGTAGGTAATCTTCAAACAAAAACAACACTGGAGGCACGATGGAGATGGGAACACACTGGAAAACACCGGAGAATCACTGGAGTAACATCAGAGCTTTGGAACTGTACGTTTTCTCATAAACGAGACCGGACAATGGCTGCATCCGAAAAATGAAAAATGCTGCCTTCGGAGAACATTCCATGAAGGCATCTAGACACGTCCGAATACAAAAATAGCTTCACTTCCCGTCTCATGAGTTATCGTCATCTGATGGATTTTTGAAAGCAGCATAGATGTATCCTTCCCTGGCTTTGGTATCTCACAATCCTGTGCTTTCCATTCTGTGACAGTTGAGCTAAAAAATAAAGATGGCACCTGAAAGTTGCCAGAACCATGAAGGGCACCCTTTATAATCTTGCTTATTTATTGGGAAAATCGTGTTAAATCCAAAATGATATCTAGCATCCCATTCATTAACAACCATAAACATTCACCACATCTAGTCAGCTTGCTTACGATGCTGGAATTTCTAGTAGGCTACGACTTGAGAGGGCGTTCATGTCCAATTTTTAACTAGGAAACTTGTATTTATGATAATTTCGATTACACGTGAAGGCAGCATATTTAAAATACAGATAGCTATTCTGTAATTACTATTATATTATATATGCTAACCACAAAAATGTCTTATTTGGAAGATTAAAATAATGTCTAAAGTATAAAACAACATATCTGTATTTAAAATATATTACATATTAAGCATATACAGCTTTTCAGTAATTGTCAAGAATACTCAGACACAAGAATGAGTTAAGTTGAATACACACAATGGTAAGTTGATGGTATTGACACTGCAGGAACTATGGTAAGCAGATGAGTTATGGCAGCAATATAATATAGTACAATAATTATTCTCAATGTATTATAATTTTAGGGCAGAATTTGTAAGAAATCATTGTAATGTCCAACCGTTTTTTGAACGAGGTGTTTGGCATGTTCAAAACCAGAGAAAACGCTATGCAGTTGGACACTTGGCTCAAATTCTTATAGTTTCTGGATTCAACTTCATATAACAACTAGCCCCAGTGTCCCTTTTACATTTGAAATATCATTTTAGTCCTTACGCTATTTGTTCTATTTCTGTTCCTGTATTTAAAACTGTATGGCACTAGCAGTGTCCGTGTCATGTGATCAATCCCCAGAGAATACATGCACTTAAGCATGAAATACCTTGAAGTCGTTTTTGAATAAATTTGTCTGACAAATGTATAAATGTATAATGCCAAGCCCCTGAAAAGTGAGCGATTACCAAAAATGCAACAGTTCCATCTAGTGTTTGGTCTCAACGGCTAAAATAAAAGGTCATTTCCAGTGGATAATGTTGCTGCATTTAATTTGTGCATGTGCTGTCTCTTTAATGTTTAATGGTCTAAGGTTACAAAAGATAATAGATTTCTGCTGGCAAAACAGGTCTGGTTTTAAATCATTGTGTGTTTTAAATCATTTAAAGGTTTAGATGCTATGGGAGGAATCAAGCGATGTTCAGGGAGTTGTATATGAGTCAAATGAATGTTTAAATACGTGTTAGTGTAGTTAGCATTCCCCAAACTCGAGGTCAAATGCTAATCGATGAATGAGGTCTACTTTCTCAATAGCTATGGAGAAAAAAAGTAAAATAGCTGAATTCATCTTTCAACAAGGTTGCATACCATTTTCAGAAATAAGAAACAGAAATTACATTTTTATGTAATGTTTTGCATTCTACCATTGCATTTTTTTTTATTTACAGTAGTGGTGACTTCAAATTACTCTTGAAAGACAAAGAGTTATGGCTTTCTTGGTATTCCAAGTTTATATTTTGTGGATGAAAAAAAAAACAATCAAATCATAATTGCAAAATGTATTATCCAAACAATGAGAAATAACATTGAAAATACCATAAATGAAGTAATTGTGAGAACAAAAGGCAGATTTAAAATATCAAAACACATAATGTGTTTAATAAATTGTAACGGTGACAACAATAGTGTGCAAAAACTGCAATAAGGCTTTCAGAAGGCAATATTATGATATTAGAAGGTGATATTTAATGTTTTCAGACCTGTTCTCTTATGAACCCTTAAATGTTTTTTACATATTTCTAGCTACTTATATTTACTTTCTGTCCTCGGAGTTTAGTTTTGCTTTTAATTATTTAATTTGATGGTATTTATTTACTAGTGAGCTTTGTTTTCCCCCAGTGAAAGCTTAGATGGTTTTCAGGCCTTCCCGCTTGTCTCTCCAGCGCTGGAAAATGTTTAGATTAGGCCTAATTCCTAAATACTAAAATATTTTCTAATATATTCATGGGTCGTCTCACTCTCTCTCCTCCCCCATCATGAGTGGACACGCTGCTCCGTCAGATCCACTCTGTTTATTCTCCTATTTACACAGCCACTATATATAAGTACAAACACAATGGGTTTTTTTCAGCACTCACACAGAACAGACATCCTTGTTTAGAACCACTTTTTTAGACATCGTCCATTTATTCATCTGCTTGCCTTTTTTTTTTAAGAAAATTAAATCAGCAAAGCAGTGCATTTTATCAGACACTGTAACCATTGTTTATTTTTGCAGTTTTTTCCATGTCTTATATATATATATATATAAACAACGGGGGCTGCGTCCAAAATAGCATACTTTCTAGAGTAAGTAGTTATTTTGAATAAGTAATTACTTCACGACCTCAAGTGTGTGTGTGTGTGTGTGTGTGTGTGTGTGTGTGTGTGTGTGTGTGTGTGTGCGCGCGCGTGTGGGTGTGTGTGTTATGGATGTAATCCTGACATACATTCTAAATAATAAATTATATTAAAAAAAAAAAATTGTTTCAGGGTAAAATGCAATTTACAATAAATCAAATTAAATAGGCTATAGTGCCTCTTGTGTCTTTGATTTCATAGCAGTTGTGCTGTGACACACAGAGTACACTGTATTCTGTTGTTAATAATTGATAATAATTGATGAATTCAGAAGGAACTACATACTACTCTTATTAGTTTGCCATAGAAAGATATGGGGGAAATAGTAATTGTAGTATGCTAGCAGTTAGCATACAGTCTGGTTGCGTCTTGATGACGTTGTTGGCGTATTTTGGAGAGGGGTGGGGGCTTTTGTTTTGACAGCGATGTGTCCCGGAAGTGCTTCGCTCAGACTGCCAACATCACACATTCGGCTAGTTAGCGACCAGTGTTGGCGATACTGCGGAAAAGGTGGCAAACTAGATGAGTTTACCGCGACGAAACAATGTTGCCTATTTAGGAACCATCATGTCATCAACCGCGGCCTGAGATCAGACCATGACAAGCGTTCACAAATCTATTCATTTATGTGGTTATTCGCAGACTGATTGTCATGATTTTAGCCCTTGCTAAGCGTGACGTGATTCTGTGTGATTAAAGTTGAGAGAATCGATCAGGTCAATGTACTAAGAGCTCCAAAACCGTCTTCACAGTAGATCAGCAGTGGATGTTCGTTTTTGTTCGTGTGATTTGTAAGGGTAGATGCAAACAACTTATTAGCTAACCGGCTAATACACTGACTGGCACCAAACATCGACCGATTGCACAGGATTTGTTGTTAAACTCCTGGATCTTCCGCAGAAATGGATGACTTCAGCTCCATCAGTCTGCTGTCTCTGGCTATGCTAGTCGGTTGTTATGTGGCTGGAACTATTCCCTTGGCTGTTAACTTCTCTGAGGTGAGCTTGAACCCGAGTTGTCCATGTCTACAGTAACGTTAGTTTATTTAGGACAGGTGTAGGCTACTCAATATTCAGTGTGAGCTTCGGGGTGTTTAATTCTCTGCAGAAGAATTTGTTTTTGAAAATGCAGACATCTATAATGTGCAGTGCTGAGGTTTTCAGAAACACGTTTGAGATTTGCATGATCTTCAAATGCTCGAGCAACCCCGACTTAAGCTTCCAAGGGCAAATGGTGTTATAAGTTTGAATGTTGAATGTTAAATCAACCTAAAGTTTATATTGTGGACACGAGCCGTTTAATCTGCTGACTTACCCACGCTGATCTTGTTTAAACAGGCGTGTTTTGTCTTAAAATGTAGTTCAGGTTGATTTTCTTGACAAGTGAATTGTATGATTTATGATCCACCAAAATGTGTTTTAGTGGCTAATAACTAAAAAGCGGGAGGCTGGTAAAATGTTTATGTGAGTTTATAGTATAAATAGCAGTAGAATGTTCTCGTACCGAAATGATTGTTTTTTTTCACATAATAATTTTCTACTATTATATTAATAGATACACTACAATTTAGGAGTCGTTCACCTAAAAAATAAAATTCTGTCATTAATTACTTACCCTCATATTTTTCCAAACCGGTGAGGCTTTATATGATTATGATCTTTTTGATGAAATCTGAGAGCTTTCTGTTGACAGCTACGCAACTACCACTTGAAAAAGTTCACAAAGAGATCGTAAAACTATGAATTGAGCGATTTAGTCCACATTTTCTGTAGAGACATGATCGCTTTATATGATGAACAGATTTAATATAGTATTTTTTTTTTTCACATAAACATTCATCAACGAACATAAACAGAAGCTCAACCGAACCTGCTGGACGCTGAAGCTCTAACGCATAGACATAATAAATACATAGACAACCTATTGGCTGCTGGAGCGTACGTCAACGGCGCCGCCATATCAAGGAGGGCAACTTGCCCATACCTCTCATTATGGGAATTGAGAAAAATGCCTGTTCCCTTTCAAGGCGGTCACTTCGACATTTACGTCGATGACGTAGTATGGGAACTCCTCCCCTTCTTCACTTCTGTTGAAATCTTATGGGCTAACGCCAGCTGGAGACAGCTGGCCAATTGACGCAAAATATGCAAATACTGACAAGCGCTGGTAGTATAAATTGCATACGCTTCGTCAATTGCACCAGAATCCTTTTCTTCACGCTCAAATCGTCGTGTGCTATTCGAACTGGATAATATCTACTTACTCGCCATCGTTGAAGGTGCATCTAAAGATACCTCACTGTCTTTGGCATCCGATGGCATCAATCTGCAACTTGTGCTCGGGGCCGATTGTGGCGCCCGACACCCACCTGTTCTGTGTCGCCTGCATGGGCTTGGCCCACGCTAAGACGGCCCTGTCAGACGACCTCACGTGCGCCCACTGCGCGGACATGCCAGTACGCGCCCTCAAGGCCAGGAGAGAAACGGCTCGAGCAGCTGCAGGGATTGGGCCCACTGCCGCCAGCGAGCCGCTGGTGGGCCCTCCCACCCCCAGGGAAAGGGAGCTCGACGCCGTCAGCTTCTCGGACGCTAGCTTCCGCCCCCCCCCCCCCCCCCCCGCGACGTCGCGGATTTCATCTCCTTTGGAGCTAGCGAGGAAGAGGACGCCATGTCCCTCTCAGCGTCGGAGAAGGACTGGGGATCCGAGCAGGCCGCACCTCCCGAGCAAGGGAGCCCTGCAGACCTCCAGGAGGAGTTCTTTAGGGTCCTTACTAAGGCCGTCGCCGAGTTGGACCTTTCATGGAACGCGCCGGATGAGCCAACTAAGAGCAAGTTGGACACGTGGTTCCTTCAGTCGAGCCGCCATCAGGCCGCGTCGAAGAGGGGAACCCCGTTTTTCCCGGACTTCCACGAACACGTGGTTACACTCTGCCACTCAGTCCTTGTTCGCGCACGTCGACGAGGCTGTAGCCCACGGTTATGTGTGCATGCCCCCCGTCGAGGAGACCGTCGCCACTCACTTGTGCCCATCGACGTCTGCACTGGGCGCGGACCGCAGCTTGCCGTCCAAGCCCTGCAGGTTCACGGCCCACCAAGTGGATAAGGCATACGGAGCGGCAGGAGAGGCGGTATCAGCTCTCCACGCCATGGCTATCTTGCAGGTATTCCAGGCGAAGCTGCTTAAGTCCCTGGATGGCGTCGCCTCTGTTGACGCTGACGTCATCCGGGATCTCCGCTCGGCTACGGACCTGGCGCTGATGGCCACCAAACGCTCAGCGCAAGCCATCGGCCGCTCCATGGGTTTTCTGGTCGTCCTCCACAGACATCTGTGGCTGACACTGTCAGATGTGAAGGATTCCGACCGGAAAACGTTGCTTAATGCTCCCATCACTCCAGCCGGTCTCTTCGGGAACGCGGTGGAGGCTGTCACGGAGCGTTTCTCGGAGACCCAGAAACGCGCCAAAGCTATGAGCCACGTGATCCCGCGTCGAGCGCCCCCAGCTCAGCAGCATTCGCGCTCTTCATCAGCTACTCGTCAGCCCCAGAGCTCTGCTAGACAAGCAGCGGCGCCTCGCACCGAGCCGGATGCTCGCGCTTCCCGGGGCAGACAGTGGCCGGGACCCGGGAGAAAGAGCCAGGGCCAGAGAAGGAGCCCGCGCCGAGGGAAGGCCAGCGCGCCCCCCTCCGCGTCAAAGCCGTCTTCCTGACGGAGCGGCCAAGAGGAAGAGAGAGCGCGAAGGAGGACCAGCCTCCAAGCACCGTGTTCTTATGCATTGTGTCCCTCATGTTCAGTTGAGCGACGATCGCATATGTGTGAATGTTGCTTGTTCTTTAATAAAAGCATGTATCCCTTCACAAAAAGAGCTTTTTCTTCCTCTTGTAGCTCACATTGTGTCACCCGCCCTCTCACGAGACAGTGCAGGGTCACACTCGATGACTATAATGGCATCTCATGGGCACGAGATCGCCAGCAGCACACTCAGCCCACCGCGAGCCGCGCTCCCGTCAGAGTTATCAGCCTCGCGGGAGTGCAGCTCCAGTCTAAACACACTGGTGGCAGCAATGACCACAGTTCAAGCACGCACTCTGAGTCATTTTCTGGGTGCGTGGGAATCAATTCCGGGCATTTCACCATGGGTGTTGGGCTTAGTTCGACACGGGTATTCGCTTCAGTTCAGACGCAGACCACCCCGCTTCAACGGCGTGATCCCGTCATTAACTTTGCCCCAAAACATTCCCGTTCTGAGACAGGAAGTTCTCAGTCTGCTCGAGAAAGGAGCGATAGAACCGGTTCCCCCGAACGAGAGGGAGAGCGGTTTCTACAGCTGCTACTTCGTGGTACCCAAGAGAGGGGGGGTTCTCCGTCCGATCCTGGACCTGAGACCCATAAACTGAGCACTTCACAAGCGCGCGTTCAGAATGACAACTCTGAAGCAAATTCTGGCACAAGTTCGTCCCGGGGATTGGTTCGCTTCAGTGGATTTAAAGGACGCGTACTTTCATATCCAGATAGCAGCGCGCCACCGGCGCTTTCAGTTCAGGGGTCCCCATAGGTACTGTGGCGCATCCCACCGCAGTCTTGACGGATGCATCAACCTCAGGCTGGGGAGCGGTGTGCATGGGCGCGACTGCCTCAGGCTTGTGGACGGAGTCGCAGCGGAAGTGGCATATAAACCGCTTGGAATTGAAGGCGGTATCCTTAGCCCTCAAAGCCTTCCAGTCACAGTTAGAGCGTCAGCATGTACTGATTCGGACCGACAACATGTCGGTGGTCTCATACATAAATCGCCAGGGAGGCGTGCGCTCCAGACCCCTATTCGAGCAGGCGGCGAGCCCCCTGCTGTGGGCAGACCGGCACTTTCTATCTGTGAGAGCAGCGCATATTCCCGGTGTTTTGAATCACGGAGCGGATATGCTCTCGAGGAATGGGATTCCTCAGGGAGAGTGGAGGCTTCACCCGGGATCGGTGCAGATGATCTGGGATCGATTCGGGAGGGCGGAAGTCGATCTGTTCGCCTCGAGCGAGAACACGCACTGCCAGGCGTTCTTCTCGCTGTCTCGTTCCCCCTTGGGACGGACGACCGACGCCTTGACTTCGCGCTGGCCGAGAGCCAGGCTTTACGCCTTTCCTCCGGTGAAGATTCTGCCTACAGTGTTGTGCAAAATCAGGGAGGAGAAAGCGTCTGTGATTCTCGTTGCCCCGAACTGGCCAAATCAGCCCTGGTTCGCGGACATGATAGAATTACTAGTGGACTCCCCGTGGGAAATTCCGCTCAGGAGAGACTTATCGCAGGCGAACGGCACGGTATGGCACCCCAACCCCGGGCTGTGGAACCTTCATGTGTGGCCGCTGCGGGCGCTATCCACTAGGCGTTTATACAAATTGAAATGGGAAGTTTTCTCTAAATGGTGCCAGGATATCAGTATTGGACCGGGTAACACCGTGTCGGATATTCTACGCTTCCTTCAGCACAGGAGGGATAATGGGAGTTTACCGTCCACTCTGAAGGTGTATGTGGCTGCTATTGCTGCGTTTCACCCCCCGAACGAAGGACAGTCGATCGGTAAACATGCGTTGGTGATCAGTTTTCTCAGGGGAGCTAGGAGATTGTGTCCGTCACGGCCGCCTTCTGTGCCGCCGTGGGATTTAGCCCTGGTGTTGAGGGCTCTGTCTTTTCCACCGTTTGAACCACTGCCTTCAATCGCGGTCAAGGAGCTTTCCCTGAAAACTGCTTTGCTTCTCGCTTCAGCGAAACGTGTGGGGGACCTGCAAGCTTTCTCGGTTCACGAGGACTGCATTCGTTTTGGACCGGGAGATTGTAATGTCACTCTTAGGCCAAGACAAGGTTACGTTCCGAAGTCGCTCAATACTCCGTTCAAAGCACAGGTTGTTTTACTGCCTGCGTTGTCTTCTCAATCGTCAGTCTCGCCTGATACTGATACTCAGAGCGCTGTTTGCCCAGTCAGGGCTTTACGGATGTATATGACTCGCTCAGCCGCTTTTCGCCATTCGGATCAGCTATTTGTGTGCTTTGGCGGTTGTAACAAGGGACGTGGAGTTTCAAAACAGAGACTGGCTCACTGGATTGTGGATGCTATCACTTTGGCTTATGATTGCCAGGGGGTGGTCTGTCCCCTCAACATTAAGGCTCATTCAACGAGGGCGATTGCCTCTTCGTGGGTCTGGTCCAGAGGTATGTCTATAAGGGACTTGTGTCTTGCTGCTGGCTGGTCTTCTCAGAATACATTCGCCAGATTTTATAAATTGGATGTACCTTCTGTTGCATCTCAAGTGCTTTCGGTGAGTTGAGCTTTCAGGTTGTGCATGAATTCTTGGATTTATGTATTGTGCTTATGCAACTGTTGCCGCTTCGCTGCTGACTTGTATTACACTTGCTATTATATCATTTTGTTTCTGCCCTGAATGATTCAGTGCAAGACTTCCCTCTATTTCATTTGCTTGGGATATGCAAATTTTGACAAGGTTTAGAAAGCGCGCTACTGGCTCGCTTCGCCCTATCAGGAGCTTGTATATCTAGTAGCACAGCTATTGGATGTGGGTTCAGTCATTCTCGAGTGGGTGGGTTCACTGCTCCACGGCGGGATTTGACACAGTTCCCATACTACGTCATCGACGTAAATGTCGAAGTGACCGCTTTGAAAGGGAACGTCTCCGGTTACTTTCGTAACCTCGTTTCCCTGAAAGGCAGGGAACGAGACGTTTATGTCGAACGCCGTGTCGCTTGTTCATTCGAGCGTTCAGTCGTGATTCTGGTGCAATTGACGAAGCATATGCAATTTATACTGCCAGCGCTTGTCAGTATTTGCATATTTTGCGTTAATTGGCCAGCTGTCTCCAGCTGGCGTTAGCCCATAAGATTTCAGCAGAAGTGAAAAAGGGGAGGAGTTCCCATACTACGTCATCGACGTAAATGTCTCGCTCCCTGCCTTTCAGGGAACCGAGGTTACGAAAGTAACCGGAGACGTTTCGTGCGCTGCTTGGGGCTGTACAAGTCGCCACACAACTGAAAACGGGTCACAGTTCTCGGGGAATTACCTTTCACAAACAAGACTGAACATTTTTTTTCTGGTTGTGTTTAGTAATTATATAATAAGTAATAGTAACGTACACCACGTGCAAACCACTGAAATCGGCTGATAAATGTAAAAGTTATTATTGTTTTTATCCAGGAAAACCGCAGCTCACCCGTTTACTTGCATTTGTTCACAGCGCAGTCTTGCCCTTCGCAAAATGGCGGACACGTTGAAGTATCGCAGCGACGAATCGCAGCAACGCTCCAAAGCGGCCAATAGGGCGTCTATGTATTTATTATGTCTATGCTCTAACGTACAGCGTAACACGACAATGAACCTCATTGGTTCTCACACGTCAAGCAAACATGCTTGAGCTTCCATTTACCACAACAGATGTGTGATTTGATGAATGTTTTTATGCGAATAAAAACCTAAATTCAATCTGTTCAAGTGATTGAGTCTCTTCAGACAATTTTAAATAAACCGCTCAATTCATATGGATTAGTTTTACGATCTCTTTGTAAACTTTTTGAAGCATTAAAGTGTCAGTTAAAAGGTCTTCATTTGTGTTCCGATGATGAACAAAAGCCGAATGTGGAGTAATTAATGATAGAAATTTTCATTTCATAACTAAATATTGCTTTTTTTGGGGGGACCCAGAGGAGTTTAGGTTCAAATGAAGTTTATAATCCATAATGTGATTGTACCTGCATGCCTCTTCTGATGAATATATTTTCATGATATCTGGGTTATTCACATGAAGATGACCAATGTTAACCTCACACCTAAATACGTAAAGTAGAGCCCGTTGGTTAGTCATGCTTACTGATTCTGCGACTTTTGTTCTGTCTCCAGGAGAAGCTGAAGTTGGTGACGGTGTTGGGAGCTGGGCTGTTGTGTGGCACTGCACTGGCTGTCATTATTCCAGAGGGAGTTCATGCACTCTATGAGGAAATGCTGGAAGGTGACATTCAAGTTCACACTTCAGTTAATGCATTGATTCCTTTTCTTAATAACGCAGAATTAATATATATATCAAAGTTTTGGGCAGAGTTCTCCATGCGTAAATCCAAAACTAATATCTAGAAGTTTATCTGCAGGAATGCGTTTGTGTGGTAGACATGCTACTTTAGATTGTAAAGATACTATCTACTCATCATTTAGAGTAGTTAAACTGTAGTCAAGCTCTTTTTTTTATTTATTTTTATTACTTCACTTTAAACTACTAACAAAAGTTTCTGGCTATTTTGTAGTTATCTATATCATTAAATGCATGTGATTATATACATTCTAATTGAATTAGACCTGTATTATTTCAGGCGCAAAATTAATTTTAAAGGGGCTATATGTAAGAATTGTCATGTATTATCACTTTTTTTATTGCCAATGTGTGGACAGCATGTAATGAAACTTAAAAAACTAGACCTTCTCCGACTTCCTAGGTTGTCTATACAAAGCCTGTAGACAATTTTTTATGTGAAGGAACATCAAAAGTATGCAACGCTTTTTTTTTTGCTTCCGAGAGCCTCTTTTCTGTTCAGTGACACGTGAAATGAGAGCTTATACAATGTTCAGGATAATGCCGAAATAAATCAGTTTTCTTTGCATAACATATTGACAATAACTTCATTGACTTCATTCAAACTAACTATAGTCTCATGCAGCCAGATCTGTATAGTCTATAGTCTCAAATATACTTTATAATCAAACTATCATATCAGTGTAATTTTAATTATATCATCTGTCGACGTGATGCCGGTGAATTGCAGAGCTGGTGCGAACATTTCCACACCTCTATGATCAGATGCTTTCTTAAAGGGGTAGTTCACCCAAAAATGAAAAATGTATCCTCATTTACTCACCCTCAAGTTGTTCCAAATTTGAATGAGTTTCTTTCTTTTGATATTTTGAAGAATGCTGGTAGCCAGACAGTTGACTGTAGCCATTGACTGCCATAGTTGGAAAACAAATATTTTTGGGTGAACTATCGCTTTAAAATATTGTAGCATTCAGCTGCACCACTAATTCGCCTTCAAAACTCAGTTTGTCCCCATCACTGATGTTATGTATGAATGACTTCTAAAGCTGTTCTGATTCCTGTTTTGGTGTAGGTGGGCACCACCATGGCCATGGGCAGGTGGAAGCAGAAGTTTCTGATCAGAAGGTTGCAGAAGGAGTGGTGGGACCCAGCAGTGAACACAGCCACAGTCACGAGCAGCTCCACGCCTATATCGGCGTCTCTCTGGTGCTGGGCTTCGTCTTCATGCTGTTGGTGGATCAGATCGGCAGTGCTCACATGCACAACAGTGATGGTCCGTGTTGACAAATTAAAATGTTATAAACTGATGGCAAATTGTGTCTGAAACTGTTCTCTCCACACTTTTAGATCCAGAAGCAGCGAGGACTGCTAGCTCTAAAGTCACCACTACGCTTGGCTTGGTCGTCCATGCTGCAGGTAAAACTGATTTATAAAGCTGGTAATGATACATCTTTAATTGAGATATCCAAATGTGTTATATATGCTTATTTAATGCTGTACACTACCGTTCAAAAGTTGGGGGGGGGGGGTCTTCATGTTTTTAAAATAACTGGTTTCTATTTGACTACATTTTAGATGTTGTGCACTTCAAGGCTGCGTATATTTGATTAAAAAACTGTTTTCTGGGTTTATATGCCATTACTCCAGTCTTGAGTAATATCTAATATGCTGATTTGGTTCTCAGTTGTTAGCAAATATAGTAGTGCTCAATTATTAATAATGGTTCTCATTAATATTGATGTTGAAATCAGTTTTGGCTGCTTAGTAAAAGCACTGTTTTTAACATTGATAATAAAAATAAATATTTCTTGAGCAACAAATCAGCATATTAGATTGATTTCTGAAGGATCATGTGACACTGAAGTAATGATGCTGAAAAATCAGCTTTGCCTTCACGGGAAAAAATATATATATTTAAAAATATTTTACAATAGAAAATAACTCCTTTTAAATTGTAATAATATTTCACAATATTTAATTTTTTTACTGTATTTTAATCAAATAAATGCAGTCTTGGTGAGGATAAGAGACTTCTTTCAAAAACATGAACAAATCTTAATTATTCCAATCTTTTGACCATGAGTGTATATTGTGTTCTGTTAAATCTGACCAATAATCATATTTGATTTATGTGTGGCTCCAGCTGATGGTGTTGCTCTCGGAGCAGCTGCATCCACGTCTCAGACCAGCGTCCAGCTCATTGTATTTGTGGCCATTATGTTGCATAAGGTACAGTCAACCTTAATGAAGTTAATGGACTTCTACTCTGGCTTGTGTATTACTCTAGTGTTCTGTGAATATAGTTATGATAACTTATTGGCGCTGTTTCTCATTTGTACCGATTTGTTTAGAAAGACCCGCTGAATGACTAAATGTAAATGTAAGCACCTTTCCAATTGTGTTTCCAAATAAATGTATCTGAACGTAAACCTAGTAT
Organism: Meda fulgida; assembly: GCA_030578275.1. Classification (NCBI taxonomy): domain Eukaryota; kingdom Metazoa; phylum Chordata; class Actinopteri; order Cypriniformes; family Leuciscidae; genus Meda; species Meda fulgida. Next base: position 30,329,757 of record CM060632.1, on the reverse strand, counting down.
AAGCAAAATGGCATGACAGCCCAGTCTTCAGTGTCACATGATCCTTCAAAAATCATTCTAATATGCTGATTTGGTGCAAAAGAAACATTTATTCTTATTATTATTTATAATTCTTTGATAAATTGAAGTTTCAAAAGAACAGTATATGTGGACTAGATTTCCTTTTTTTGACAATGTTAAAGACTTTACTGTCATATTGATACATTTAAAGCATCCTTTCTGAGTAAAGTTATTCATTTCTTTCAACAACAACAAATCTTATTGACTGGCTATAAATCAGTACAGCTATATTTTACATGATTCGTTTTTTTTTATGAACTGTGTAGCCTTATGAATGTGTTTTTTATGCATTGAAAATGCTAATTTTTTATACTGATTTAAATTTAAGTCTGTTTTCTATTATGCTATTTATTGTATTTCAGGCTCCTGCTGCATTTGGACTCGTCTCTTTCCTCATGCATGCGGGTTTAGAAAGAAACCGTATCCGGAAACATCTATTAGTCTTTGCCTTGGCTGCCCCTGTTTTGGCCATGCTCACATACGTAGGACTCAGTCAGGTATGTTCAAGTATTAAAATAAAACGGACAGTATTTGTAAGCCTTGTTAGTGTCAATTAGGACTGGGACGGTATGGATTTTTTCTTACCGTGGTTGAAAAGCAAGAAATTCCCGCAGTATTACGGGAAGTATTACGCAGTATCCCCCCCCCCCCCCCAATTGTTTAATTTGTCATTTAATTAAACATAAAAATATCATAATTTTTTACTTGAATAAATACATAGATCCGACTACTAACCCAATCTACTTTAATGGTTCGGTGGCAGAACTTTTGCCAAGCGTGTCAGATGTTCTGGGTTCTAATCCGCACTAAGTAGGCTAGTATAGTTTTTTCCCACCCTCATCAAAACCGATTGTTTATTAGTGGTTGTATATCAAGCAGGGACACGTTATTTTGTGCATTGTTTTGTGATTTCACCGAGAGTCTCTCCGCAACGGATTGAAGCGTGCGTCCGAGTGAAGACTATGCGCGAGTCACAACAGAGCACTGTATCCGCGGCAACGAGCACTTTGGTCACTTGATTTAAAAAAGAACACATTTCAGATCGCCTCTTATTTAACAAACAAATTAAATGAATGCTCTACTTGAGTTAACTGGAGATGTTTTATTTATTTGTATTGGTACATCCGTGCTGCAAGATGTTTCAAAAGTGGTGGGGGCACAATCAACCCTGACAAAAAGTGGTGGGGACAAATGCAGTAATGAAGTTTTATTTTTATGATTTAAAAAAAAAAAAAAAAATTTGCGGTGATGGCTGTTACGAGCTCAGACCTGCGGTAGGGGTCATGTGACCGCGGTTTTGCGGTAACCGTCCCAGCCCTAGTGTCAATTTGATAGACATTATCTGCATAACATTTGAACTAGGTTAAAACAAAGACTTTAGATATACAAATAAGGTGCACTTACTATTAATGGGAGAATATGGTGGAACGAGTCCTAATAAAAGAGCCAATCGCCAGTTAGTAAAGTCATTGGCCGTTTCTCAATATGCGTCCTTGTGTTCTCGTACTACGTCTTTATCAACCGTTGAAGTTCAATTCCTATACTCAAGAACAGACGCACATAGTACCCGGATGTGTTCTTGATATCGAGGATGCATCGAATGCAGACTTGAGAGAATCGAACTGTTGGAAATCCCAGAAGATGCTACGCTAGTTCACCCAAAAATTTAAATCCTGTCATCATTTACTCACCCTCATGTTGTTCCACACCTGAATGAGTTTCTTTCCTCTGTTCAACACAAAAGAAGATATTTTGAAGAATGTTGGTAACCAGACAGTTGACTGTAGCCATTGACTTCCATAGTATATTTCTTCCTAGTATGGAGGTCAATGTCTACCATCAACTGTCTGGTTACCAACATTCTTCATTTTCATTTCTGGGTGAACTGTCCCTTTAATTCAGATTCCTGTTGCAAGCTCGCAAATATGTGACAGCAAGTACATTTTTGTTGTTTTGCTTTGCTTAATTTGAATGAATTCATAAATACCTGGAGAAAGCCTGCAGTGTTTTAATTGGCGTATTAAAAAGAATCTCAACATTGACAGAGTACAAGTAAAATTAAACATACATACTCGTTTTCAGAAATGCATGCGGTAAAATAAAACAACATAAAATAATATGCAAATAGTGACACTAATAATATGAAATAAATGTTTTAATAGGTTATTTTTAATATTACAATTTGCCTCTAAAACAATTCAGACACTAATTATTTAAATATGTGCTGGATTGGCAAATAGAAAATTTTTTTTTATCACAAATACAAAAAACCTGTCTACTAATTACCACATAATGGCACAATAACTAATATAACTTCAGATGCTTCACCAGGGTTACATAACAACCATGGAGGCCCACGCTATGTTTTTCAGTTTCGCCCGCAGGCATCCCACATGCCATCGCCATGGGAACCGCTGAGCTGGCAGAGTGGAGATTACTCACCTCTTGTTCCCCTGCTGTGAAACGCCCCATTATTCTGTTTCTTTAGACGGCCTGGAAATCACTGAGATGCAGTACCATTTTTACCGCTGGGACGCCAACGATCATCCCTGTAACAATCATGAATATTTAATGTTCCCCAAAAAACGTTTCCACCTCTCTGACTGTGTCCTAGATTCACCCTTTATCTAAAGGCCCTGATAAGCTTTAAGCGAAATCGAGGAACAAACTGCTGCGATGTCATTTCGAACAAAATCAGGCCAAAACAAAGTTCCAAACTTTGGCAAGCTGTTTCGAACTCCTAAAACAAACTCCAAACGAAGTTCGTTTTGGCCTGATTTTGTTGAAAATGACGTCACAGCAGTTCGTTCTTCGGTTTCGCTTGAAGTGTCTCAGTGCCTTTATAGTAGAAAATTAAGTACGTATGAAAAACAGTGTCAGTCACTCGTTTAATACAGTAAAGCTTCTAGATTTTAAGCAATCGATTGTATAAAATGTAGTGATGCACAATATATTGGTCACCATATCGGTATCTACTGATATATGTACATTTTTAATATTATCATTGTCGGCCCAATAAGACATTTCGTTTGATATATTAATGCCGATAAATAGTGGATTTTTCCTTCGGTTGAGACACTTCAGATACGCACTGTTCACCATGATGGTTTTGAATTGCTTGAAATATGATTGAAATCACTTCAAAAAGAGAAATATGGTTAAATACAACGTGCAGTGCAAGTCTGTCAAATAAGCTACATAAAATTATAATGAGAACATTATAATTATGTGCTTGGGACATGGCTTTTAATGGTGAGACTTTTGTTTTTGTAATCAGCCTCTGATTTATCTAAATAATAAATTTAGATCTTAATATAAGTCAAATTTAGATATGGATTTATCTTCCAATTCCGGTTATCAGCTTTCAAATAAAAACATTTTCGGTTATCGTTTCGGCCAAAATTTTCGCATCGGTGCATCTCTAATAAAGTGCTATATAAATAAACGTGACGTGACTTTACTAGAGTGCTGAATTGCAGCGATTGTGCAAACATCCACGTTGCTATGATCAAATGCTTTTCTTATGCTTTATTAAAAAAAGTGCTTGCTGTTTTCACAATTTGGTGGTTAATTTTGTTATCGAGAGGAAAGCGTGCACCTCATATTTACATATTCATCTAAACGTCGCTCTCATCAGTGTGGGGGGCATCGGATGTTTGTTAACAGTTTTTTGCTGCTCACCTATTTCGAACTTTGTTTTACCCCTAAGCAAAGAACAAAAAAGAGATTCGCCTTGAGTATATCGGGCCCTTAACCCTTTTCCTCTTCTTCTATCCAGAGCAGTAAAGAGGCACTATCTGACGTCAACGCCACCGGTGTGGCCATGCTGTTCTCCGCCGGCACCTTCCTGTACGTGGCTACAGTGCACGTCCTGCCGGAAGTGGGCGGCATGGGCGGCCACAGCCACACGCCCGGGGCCAGCGCAGGGAAAGGGCTGAGCAAAGTGGAGGTTGGAGCTCTGGTTCTCGGGTGTCTGATCCCTCTAGTGCTGTCCATCGGACACCAGCACTAGTGTTCTTCACTTCAAGCCACCGGTCTGAAAAGTGCGAATGGAACTTTGAACAGCTTTGGCCAAACAACAACCTCACAGAAGTGGTTTGAATCATGCCTCTGTCAGTTTATTCAAGTCAGTGGTTGGAGTGAACGCAGGAACTTTGCAGTCGGGAATGGGATTTGAGGACTTTGGGAATGGGCTGCCCTGCCGCTCCACAAAACACTGTGACTAACAGCTTATGATGACCATACACAAATAAAAGCGATCAAGTGTTCAACTCTTCATTTAATTTTTTTTTTCTTCAGTGGTGCTTGTTTAAAAGAATCTGTTGTGGTTGGGTAGTCATGTTTGCTTTAAATGTGGTATTCTTTTGGTTTTTATTTGGAATATGTCCATGGGTCTTTTAAACGATGAACTGGCACAGTTGTGCCCATTTACAAAAATTTAAAAAGTTTTGATACTTTTTCAAACATATTAAAATTAATTGGCCCAGATTAATTATTTTAAGTTTATTTACCTCCTTTTTTGCACAAATCATGGGATAACAATATTACATTAATATGGGAACATACACTGTGCTACTAGGTTACTAAATTTAAACTAATTTCATGTCTATGGTTATTGGACAAATATGAAATAAGGTTCTTTTTTAAATGTTCAAAGGTTTAGCGGATGAACACATTGTTCTGTTGAGTTCAGTGCATGTACAGCGTTATTATTTGACTATTCAAACCTGATTGGTTGTTTAATCCTGGAAAAAGGATCTCATTGGTCAGTCAGATGTTTTGTACTGTGATGCTTGCTCAGAGCAGAGCCTGTGTACTGTAAATATGTATTCTCTGTATAAATTACACAAAAAAAAAAAAAACATATTTGACATCCTGTTTGACAACCTGTTCTCCAGAGTAGTTTTTAGTCTCATTTTAGCTTCTGTAATCGGTGGGAGAGAAAGATTGTTTTTAAATGAATAACATTAAAGGTCCATTTTTGTTCTTTGTCTTAACCGAAGGGAATTCGAGGTCAGTTGGGAAGATTATATGATGGATTTCTGTTTTGGCACTTGAGGAAGTGATCCTTGAGCTGGAAGCTGCTGTGTTTATCACCAAGGTATTTTTAAGGTTGCCTCTGAAGCTTGAATAGGAAGCATTAATAGGTAAACTTGGACTACAGCAACATCCTGGTTTACAAAGTGTTCCTTTCTTGCAAAATGATAGTTAAAGTCTATATGAAAGCTGTTTTAAAGCATTTAGCTCTCTAGCGCCCTCATCTTACTGTAGTGCACAAGTGCAGCATCAATCTCAAATTGTGGAAGATATACAGACGAAAGAGACTTCACGCTTTTTTGTAGAAAGGACTCCTCTGAAAGGGAAAATGTGAATCTTACAATGACCTCCTCCTAGAGACCTGGTACAGATATGTAATGGAACTGAATGTTGATTGGTTTGGTGAAATGTTGTGCCATATTGACTTATTTTGACTGATTCTTCTACAGCTCAGAGTCAAGGTTGGAAGGGTGATTGTATTGGGTTAGAGATTTTACAATGATGCGGAACATGCTGAATTCCTTTTTTTTTTTTTTCATTCCACAAGAGGAGTATGCCTTATTTTTCTCGCAATTGTTTAGCTTAAAATGGTTGCAAACGTCTTTGTTCATGATTTGAATAAACTTATTTTCTTTTTTAATGAATGCGAATCGTACTACGTACCTTATTTTGCCTGTCTAAGAACATTGGAATTGCATTGAGAAGTATTTTCACATTGTTAATTAATAAAGCAAATAAATGAGCAATGAGTAATCATTTAAAAACAATTTTGCAATTTAATTCTCATTTATATGTATAGTGCTTTTCACACAGTTACTGTCCAGTAATTAAGAACAGGCACACATTATGGATTTTGACAGAAATCTGGGATTTTTCAAAAATTTGAACTTTTAGTGATTTCACATGGAAGTTCAGAAATATATATTACTCCAGTATTGATTAGACTATTCAGTTAGCTGAAATAAAATATAATATATGAGCAATATTACTAGAGTAGGAATGAGATATGGCTCTATATCTGTGATTAGGCCATAAGCATTATAAGTTATATAAAGAAGTTTGCACGATATAGGTAATAAACACAAGCAAACAATTCAGTCTAAAGCAGCGCTAGTTAGTTCAGGATTTAAGTTAAAGGGGACCTATTATCACCCTTTTTATGTTTTAGCTCAAAATACCCGATAAATCATTTATTACACAATGTTGTAATTTTTAAGTGAAAGGAATAACATGTTGTTTTCGTACATGTATCTTTAAATGCAAATGAGCTGCTGCTTCCCACCACACTTTCCAGAAGAGGGCGGAGCCTTTACAGCTCGTGCCTCACATACTCAGCCAAAAACCAACAAAGCATGTTTGGTTTTGATTATATTCTCTATTGCGGTCACACTCGGGTGACTGCAGTTTTTCATCATCATGAAAGTGTATTATCTGCATGTGTTTTAAAGCCATATCAGTCTAAATGTCTGATATATAGTTTTCTGAGCGCACACATCCGAAGCACACACAGAAAGCTGGCTGTCAGAGGACGCGTCACGTGAGTAAAAGTTCTCTTACAAGTCTTATTGGGCTTAAACTGTCAAATACACACAAGGTTATGTCAAAAACAACAAAGTTCACATACAGACAGTCAGTTATGTCTGTGAACGTAAACAGCAAGTTAAAAAGTTGCATGTGTATATTAGATCTGTATTAAAATGAAAGCAGCGTAATTTATAGTACCTACTATGCTGTTAGCATCAATCAAACAACAAAGAAAAACAGAAAATCACTCACTGCTCTTGACTGAATAACTTAGCAGCTTTAATAAGGATCATTTTCTTACTTGAATGCTGCTGTTAAATGAGTTGGTAATGAGATAAACATGGTGGACTGTGTACACTTCACTAAGGGCAGAGTCTATGCTAATAAGGCAGAGTCCATCCGCAGTGGTGGGCGGAGCCTAAGCATTTGTGACATCACAAAAACTAGAATAACAAATGGCTTGTTCTGAGACACTGTTTATGATTTATTGGGAATTAAACAAAAGAAGTGGGTGGATTTTTACCATTATGGGTGGTTGTGTACACACACTGGCGACACACAAACAACAAATTTCCAAATAGGCTCAATGTCTACATATAAACCACATATTTGAGGTCTAAACAACTATATTCTAGCTTAAAAAAACTCTTAAAACTGCATTCCTTGACAATAACATAAGTATTTTTTTAAATTATAGTGGGTTTGCTCTTCTGCCATTGATGCTCACTGTGAGAAATGCAGCCAGTATAGATCCTGCAGAAACAAGCGGAGTGATACAAATTGTAAAACGTTTTCTGTGTGATAGGCTATTAGTATAAAAAATAGACTTGGATGTTCAAGTCATTTCAACTTAATTGACAATTTCTTAACTTATTTTGATGAGATAAATCAATGTAAAAGCATTTGTCAACATATTGATCATATCATTTTTACAGAATATCGAGTGGGTGGAAAAGGCTCTCAGCCAATCAGATTCAATAACTGTTGTATAATATAATATAATATAATATAATTAATATAATGTAATATAATATAATTCAAAATATAATCCAAACAGTGAAAAATAATGTGAAAATAATTTATATCCATTATTACACAAATTACAACTCAAGTATACAAGTCATGGCTGTGTTGTGGTATAATTTCCATACAAAATAATATTATAAGCATCTGCTAAATGCATACTCGTTGTGTGAAATGACATACAACACAATATAACAAAGTACAATATTAAGTTTCCTGCTTTTAAATCCCACATATGCCTGTTTTACAGTCAATGTGATTTTTGCTTTACAAATTGATATTATTTTCTGTGGTAATCGACAGTATCTGTGGCTTACATTTTAGCTTGCTTTACACCAAGAACATTCCTTTAAGATGTACAGTGCAAATAACAAGGTTTAAACTGTAAACCTTTAGTCCATGTGTAAAGTCACAGATTAAGTGTTATTAAATATAAATCCACTGCTTATTAAAGCTGTGTTAACTGTCTAGGATACATAATCCCTGATCCATTAGCAAACTACATGCTCATAAACATATGTTCAATGATGGATAAGATGAAACGCTGTAAACATGGCCGATTTACGAGTATATAGATCCATAATGTGTTTGAAAAAGGAATTTCATCTGTATTCATAACACTTACACACACAAACACACCAAATGGCTCTTTAGCCGATTAATCTCTCTGTGAAATTGGACAGATTGCTCTTTTATGTAAGAGGAACAATGTCTAAAATCTCCTGTGGACTTTTAGAAAATATACTTGTTAAAACATATGTTTAAAATATTTAAAATATTTACTTTTCTTTCTAGTTTGCCCACCTGTCCAACAATGGATTTGGAAAACATTCATCAGCGTATAATTATTTCTGAAGGATCAGTGACACTGAAGACTGGAGTAATGATGATAATGAAAAATTCAGCTTTGATCACAGGAATAAATTACATTTTAAAATATATTCAAGTAGAAAACAGTTATTTTAAATTGGAATATTTCACAATATTACTGTTTAATAAATGTTAATAAAATGTTTTTGTGTTATTAATCAAATAGATGCAGTCTTGGTCAGAATAAGAGACCTTTGAATGGCAGTGTGTGTGTGTGTGTGTGTGTGTGTGTGTGTGTGTGTGTGTGTGTGTGTGTGTGTGTGTGTGTGTGTGTGTGTGTGTGTGTGTGTGCGCGCGTGTGTGTGTGTGTTTGTGTGTGTGTGTGTGTGTGTGTGTATAAGTTCCAATGTCATAAGTGAGAAAATCCATAACGTAATAGCATTTCCCTTCAAAATACTGCATTGACGTCCTTCAGATTAAAAAAAAAAAACTCTTTCCTAAAGCCTCTTGGTCTAACCCTCTCATATCTATTCCTCCCTCCCTCTCTGATTCTATTTCCACACTGCCCAGTACCAGCTGATGTCACTATATTGGCAGATACATCATTCCACGTCACTGAATGACTGGAGGATATCATCACATACTTTGCCTGATTGAATGTGTCTCTATTGGAAAGCGTACATGCTACCATTTTAACTTTTTTTTTTTTTTTACCACACCTCCTCATCTCCCTCTTCCTGTGAAAGAGTCAGCTATGTTCTCCTCGTCCAAGCCCTCCCTACTCTCAGCCTGGACCTCCATGGAGCAAGCTGACTCGGACGCTTTGGATATCAGCACTAAAGTGCAACTGCATGGGGTTCTGTGGAAGAGACCTTTCGGCAGGCCCTCGGCCAAGTGGTCCCGCAGGTATGCATACAAAAATATCAAAAAATAAAGCTTGAGACTCTTTTATTAGAAGATCTTTTTAGTGATCTTATTTTCATTATGTTTTGCTTTCCCTGCACAGAGAGACACATTTTGTTTTTCAGTTTTTGCTGTTCTGGTCAATAACGAAGTACATATTATTATGAAATATAATAATGTTATAATGATGCAAAAGAAGAAGCTACGATATGATTGGAATGGTTTAAGCACATCATATGTTTTGTGTGGTGCCTTGTTGTAGTGCACTTTAAAAGCTTTGCAGCTTAGACGATATTGAGTAACCCATCATTATAGCTTACTGACCTGAGATGCTTTAAATGTGCCTTTAAAGCTGAGTAAGTCAGATCTATGAGGACGCTCTGTGCTGCCGGTGGCTTTTTGTACTGCGTACATTAGGACTTATAAAGATCAATTCCAGGAAAGATCAATTCCAGTAAAATGAGTGTTATATTTACGGCCATTTATGAATTGGTGGAGGAAGCAATGGACAGTTTTCAACTAGTGCTTAAAGGAAGAAATGGGTTTATTATGTGTTGTGTTCGCTGCGAGGTGATCATTGAATTTTTTGTTGCTGTTAATCGTGAATGTTTGCGCTTTCATAACAGATTCTTCATCATCAAGGATAGTTTTCTGCTGTACTATGCTGAAAATGAGAAAAAAAGCTTTGAGACCAATAAATATTTCAACATTCACCCTAAGGTACGCCAACATCGCCAACATTATTTTAGTACACTGTAAAAAATTATATGATTAGTATGTTATGACAACATAGGTTTTTACATTGCTTTAACTCACCAAATAAGCTTTTTTTATTTTTTTATTCTTTTTAGCTAGTCAGTTTAATGTAATTTAAGTTTAAATGACTTAAACATCCAAGTTGTATTGTACTTAAAAATTGAAGGCTGCAACTTTTCTTCTTTCAGTGTACTATTTATTTTAAACGAATTAAATATAAATTCATATAAATTGAATTATATAATCATATACATCACACAAGCAAAAGGGTTGTTGAATATCAGCACAGCTGTTGGATGATTGCTTACTTTTAAAAGGTTTTCTAACCAAGATAACATACAGAGTAACTTCAGAAAAATAAGTCCAGTGTGTTCTAATATATTTCTTGCTAATAGCATGATATGTATAATTCTTTGAACCTTTTCCTCCATGTCAGGGGGTGATTCCATTAGGTGGATGCATTGTTGAGCCAAAAGAAGACCAAAGCATGCCGTTTGCCATGGTCATCAACCACGAGGACTTCACTGTAAACCCATTTACTTTTGTATTTTGCATAATTACACTGACAGGTGCTTTTCTGATTTTTTTAGTAGGACAGATCAGATCTAGTGTGTGTTTTTTAATAAGGAAAAAGTCACTCAGTCACACATGCTGCATTTTTGTATTTAGTCTTTAGCCATTTAGCCATAAATCGCAAAACTATTTTTGTGATTTTTTTTTTTTTTTTTTTTTTTTTAAACTGTGGATGAAATAATCACTAATAAATAAATGTCTGTATCTTTCTCCTTACCCTGATCAGGGAAACATTGTCCTGGCTGCGGAATCGGAGTCAGAGCAGAGTCAGTGGGTGGAGATGCTACAAGAGTCAGGGAAAGTGTGAGTGACTTCTAACATCTCTGTGGATTTCCATCACTTAAAAAAAAGAAAGAAAAAGAACTCAGTGCATTTGAGCCTTTAGATGCTATAGATTATGACTTTAGTGTTACTTTATAATTATTATTTATTCTCTTAAAGCACTTGGAAGAATGCTCAGCTGGGTGAGGCTATGATAGAGAGTCTTGAAGCTCAGGGGTTACAGCTGGCTAAGGAAAAGCAGGAATACCTGGGTATTTTTTAATGTCAAATTCACAATACAATCTATTAAGGGTGATGTATTGTCTTTTTATTTGATTTGATTGTATTTATGTATTTTATTTAGATAAGCTCATGGAGGAGACTGAGGAACTGTGCTTGCAAAGAGAAGAGAAGGCGGTTAGCTCACTATTTATGATCATTTACACCCACAGATATTTAGTTCTCCATGTTTTTTTTTTACTATATTATGACATGTTTGTACACAGATAATTTTAGATATGCAGTCCATCATGCATGTAAAGTGACTGATGGATAAATATGTCTGTGTGTGTCTGTGTTTTGTAGGAGCTGGAGAGACTGAATCAATTGCTGGAAGAAGAAAAGCAGAAGTTTGAAGAAGTGGTTCAAGAGCTAAGAGTAGAACAAGAGCAAATTAAAATGTAAGACACCCCACCACATTTACCATTATAAACAGTTTTACAAACATATTAACATTTTTGTTTATCCATTTTACCCTTATCCTCTTGCATCCATCCATCCATCCATCCATCCATCCATCCATCCATCCATCCATCCAAATGTGCCCAGCCATAAAAATGGGTCTTGAGAGCAATCCAACTTTAGAATAGATAAGATATTAAATGAATATGTTTATATTATTATGTCATTTACCCTGAACATGTACTACTTCTCTGTGTTGGTAGAGATATGGATGGTACTTCTCAGTGTCTGAAAGGAGTGGAAAATGAGAAAGAGGAGCTTCATAATCTTACCACACTTCTGCAGAAGTCTTTAGAGGTATCCAAAAATAAAATATAATTTGAAGAAGAAAAAAAAGTCGTTATAGAAGTTATGGGACAGTGTACTTTCAGACTCATCATTACAAAATCACCCATAGACCTATCAGAACTAAGTTGTGGAGCATAAATAAATAAATGAACATTCTAAATAAAAATAAAAAATTGTTAGAAGAATGAGACTGCAGAGTCTTACGAAAGATATTTAACTAGCACATTTTACAATGTAGTTTCGGCTTGTGTTTATCCACGAGGTGTGTCAAGTCACCTTCAATACAGATTGTTTCAGAGCATTTTGATAAACATGAAAATAACAGAATTAATAATGCAAACAGAATTCAATTCCGTTGTAAAGCATCCAAAAAAAAAGACAATAGAGTGATTATTCAGCTGAAGTCACTTCAGTGTAGATTCAGTTCAGTTCAATAACTGTTAAAGATTCATCATGTAACTTTTTTTTTGTTCAAAATTAACAACATTTAAATAACAAGAATACATGTTAAATTGTGTCTTTGACTTAACCTGATTCATTAAGACAAGCCCATTCTAAGTGTTTATATATTAGACTGGGTGGAATTATTTTCATGGGAAATTGTGTATATACGCCACTCGCCCGTGCATGTCTCATCATATTTGTAAATAGAGAAAAATTGTTCCGGCTACTTGATTGACTATTCCATCAATGGTTCACACTCCAGCCCAGTAGGTGGCGGGAATGCACCTATTATTTATTTGCAACGAGCGAGAAAGTTTGACATGGAGCCGCTAAATCTCCAACCTCCAGAGAACCACCCGTTTTAAACAAACACGGAGAGGAGAGAACGCGACAGAGCTTGTAATAAAACATGAATCAACATTAACTTGGCTTTTCAGAGATGTGCGAACTGAGGGATTTGAAATGTTTAAAAAGCAATGCGGAGATGATGGTGTTTTTATAACTTAACAGATGAGTAATGTATTTTATTGAACAGATAAATTGCGATATGTAGTTCTCTGACAGAGTTCATTGTAAAGCATTATCTATTGTGAGGGGTCATTTCAATATGGTTGTTGTAGCGCTGTGCTGTGCTGGAAGTTATTTACAAGGAAGTACTGCGACTATTAATGGGTAAAGCTACAGTAACGTCTTCAGCTTGTCAGCTTGAGATCCTTTTCATCTAAACTGGTTTTATCTCTAGTAGCGAATGAACAACAGCAAAAAAAAAAATCACTTATATGCTCAAATGGCATCATCTTTGAATTTCCATGTGTTCACCGGTGCTGCAACCCATATTCAACTGCACAGTCATGTAGAGCTAAAGCACAACCAAAACAATGTTCTTCTGCAAAATGCATGCAGTTTTGTTTCTTTATTAAGTGCCCTGATAAGGTCCATAACAAACATCTGACTGTCTGAATTCAGGAGTTATCCCAAGAGAAAAAGCGCACCCTCGAGCTGCTGCGGGAAAGAGGACAGGATGTGGCTGGAACAGGAAGTGATCGTCTGGCCTCTTTAGACTCCCATAATCCTGAGGTGCAGCTTCAGGGAAACCTGTGGCAAATCGAGGAGCAGATGAGGAGTCTGCTGAAAGAGAAAGAACAGGCAGAAGACAGGTGAACAACACATTTTCAAAAGAGTCTTTCCATGTACAAAGATTTCCTATTCCTTTTACAAAAAAAAGATTTATTTGGAATGTAACAGTGTGTATGTGCAGAGCCATTGTTTGTCATGAAAGTGCATTAGAATAAATGGACCGTTGAGATCATGATGGTGGAAATGTACATTGATTCCTAAATAATCCAGTCTATCGATTAGATGTGAATAAAGCACACAAGACAGAGAGTGGATTGACTAGCGGGTATGAGTGACCTCAAAAGCAGGATATAAATAAATGTGACTCTGTTGTATCATGCGTAATGGACCATACAGCAATTTTATAAATAACAACCTGATAAGATGTCATTGATTAGTTTAAAAAAATGAAGTCTTATTTCTGTTTGCTGTTGCTAAAAATGTCAGATTTAATAAATATATAATTTAATTTATACTACTACTGTTTGCTGCAATATATACTGTAGTATTTAGTATGTACAATATCTGTTAAAAGTTTGAAAACATTATATTTTGTTCATTTGTTTTGAAGAAAGTATCTTCTGCTCACCAAAGCTGCATTTAATCAAAATACAGTAAAACTGTAAAATTGTGAAATATTACTACAATTTGAAAATAACTGTTTTTATATATATATATATATATATATATATATATATATATATATATATATATATATATATAAATGTTTTAAAAAAATTAAAAAAAAAGTTTTTACAGTGATTCCTCCAGTCTTCACTGTCACATGAAACAGAAACCATTCTAATAAGCAGATATGTTTCTCAAGAAACATTTAATATTATTATCAATGTTGAAAACTTCTTTATCTACTGTGAAGGGTAATTTCATTATGGTTGTGGTAGTGCTGTTCTGGAATTTATTTTCAAGTGTTTATTAATGGGTAAAGCTACAGTAATATCTTCAGCTAGACAGCTTGAGATCGTTTCCATCTAAACTGGTTATACTCTATCTCTTAAGCCTAATGGTGAATGTTTTATGAGCAGCGGGATAATATCTCTCTCTTTTTAGTTATGAGAAAGAACCATATTCATCCGCACAGTCCTGCAGAGCCGAAGTACAACCAAAACAATGTTCCTCTGCAAAATGCATGCAGTTTTGTTTTTTTTTACCACTAAAAGTTAGATAGTGTCCCTTTCAATTTTGATACATAAATATACAAAAGAATATGATCAATAATTTATTCAGTACTTTTACACAGGAAATAGCAAGCAAAGAACAAGCCTCTGCAAATGTGGCATCTCTGGCATCTTATCACAAACTACAGCCAATGCTTGCTTTTCTACCCCCTAGTGTTCATGCCAGTGAGACTAAGCTCGTTTGTGCCGCCCCCTGCAGGCTGAAAGAGAATGAGAAGCGAGCCAAAGTTCTGCAGGAGGAGAGGGAGTTTTATTCTTCTCAAGCTCAAGCTCTCCAGCAGTCTCTCACACAGCTCACAGCAGACAAACAGCACACCGAGGAAGAGCTGAAGGTGAACACTAATGTGCACTGAAATTTTGGAGCACTATAAAGAAAAATAACAAAAACTTAAAAGAAACTGGATTTGCTGTAAATTTGGATGTGGAACAATTCTTCTAATTATACATTTCTGCTAATTATAATTATAACACAAATTTTAATTATTGTATTAAGGTTGCATTGGATCTAACAGTATATATAATTGTTCAGTTACATATAGCATGTGTGTCACATCACCTCTTCTCCATCTCTGGATCATCTGCTCCTCTTTTCTCACTTCTAAGTGATCTGAAAATCAATTGAAATTCTATAAACGCCCATGTCTGATCCTTCCTTCATACCTTTCACATCTGAAATGTATTTCCCGGACACTCGTCTTCATAATATACATTGTGTGTGTGTGTGTGTGTGTGTGTGTGTGTGTGTGTGTGTGTGTGTGTGTGTGTGTGTGTGTGTGTGTGTGTGTGTGTGTGTGTGTGTGTGTGTGTGTGTGTGTGTGTGTGTGTGTGTGTCAGGCAGAGATGGAGTCTCGTGTGGAACTGGAGCGTAGGCTGAAGTTGGCTGAGGAAGCCCTGCAAGATCTAGAACAGGGTCTAAATGCAATAGAACGTACCCGTGAGAGGGAGGAAAGAATGAAAGGAGATGTCAGCCATCTCCGCAGTGAGTACTTTCCATCAGTCGTGTTCTACAACATGAACAAAATAAGTACCTTGAAACCTAATATAAAGTGTAAACCAATTTTGAAAGCCCTTTCAATCCAGAATTACTTGAATTTTGTTATTTCCAAATATCTTGTTCAAAATGCAGTGGCTGCTTAAACGTTACTAAATTACATAAGAACTTAGAGTTGGGTTTTGTTCTCCCAGAGTTCTTTGAGGAATGTATCTGTGCTGCGGAGATCGAGGCCAAGTTACCATCCATCATGAAGAACGCAGTCTATCTGCATAAAGCTGCTGCTCGGCGCATCAAAAGTTGCCGTATCCAGAGACGGGCCTCCAGACAGCACTGGTGTAAGTGTTACACGTACAGTAGGTGCATGCATGCACACATGATCAAATCATAACCTAAGAAGTTCCATTAGCCGCAACTCTATATTGAGGTTACGTGTGCATCTTTTACCAGAAACAGCACTCCAACTAAAACTATAAACCTGGTTCGATTGAAGGAGATTTATTTTGTACGTTATTAAACATCCTATGCAGAATAGATTGTTTACATTTTTTCAAAACATATAATGAATTGTTTTTATTCATTTTCTTTTATGTGTTAACATGTTAACCAATATAACTTTTTTTGGTATAGTGTTACTTTATATATGTTGGGATACAACTATGTCTTCAGAAAAGTATCAGGTATCAACTTAATAGGATTTTATGTCATTAATTTTTTTTTATTATTTGGAATTAGTTTAAAAGCGAAAAAATTATATGTTAATAGGGTTTACCAGATATACACTGTTCAAAAGTTTGCGGTAAGTTAGATTTTTTTGGGGGAAAGAGATTAATACTTAATAACGTTAATAACTACTAATAACGTTCTCTGAGAAGGGAGCGAGACACTGCGTCGATATGACACTTTGGGGAACGCCCTTAGCGTAACGCATCAGAAGTATGAGTGAAACTAATCCAATCCTGATTTTTGCTGCATCATGGCGTAACGTGACGTCATACACGGAAGCTACAAAGGGACGCCGGCACACAACAGAGTTAGCTTCTGCGATGAAGCAAGTCGCTCCAGGCGGGGGAAGGCGTGGCGGAGGGACGCAGTGTCTCGTTCACTTCTCAGGGAACAAGGGTTACAGTCGTAACCTTAGACGTTCCCTTTCGAGAATACCCACTATGCTCATTAACCATGTTTACGTTGTGATACCCATGTCATATACACATTTGTGTTCTCATAAACCATATACAAGAACACAAATTGTTACAGTTGTTTTTACACATATTATGAGAGAAACTAATGCCATGTGGAGTGGCCAAAATGGCACAAATTTAGGTTACTTTTAATTTCTCAATGGAAATAAATTGACTCCTCCTCTTCACCATATGCTCCACCCTCTTTTCCTGTGTGCAGTGAAGCACTCTCAATCATTTGCCTCCTCTCGCGGTGGAGCCTCCTCCGACAGTCTGGAAGAGTTGAGAGAAACCGCCCGGCGTCTCACTTCAGACAGCAGTTTGAGACGAAGAGCCTACAAGATCATCACCTGCCAGGACACCGTTCAGTCTGAGGACTAACACTCCCTAATCTCTGCGGTGCAACTTCTGGTGAACGTTTAACAAGTTTAACATGATTCAGTAAGAGGAAACTACAAACACAGTGTTGTCAGAATTTTGAAAATATGTGTCCTTCAATTGTAAATTTATAACACTGTAGGATAATATAACTTTGAAATGTCAAATGTTTGCTTTTAGTGAAAATAAAATAACTAGTCCAACAACACATAGCTTCTATGAAAACATGTCCTTCAAAGTAAAATGTATTTTAAGCCTAAGGAGTAATGGTGAGCTATGCTCTACTTGTCAAAACTGTAACTGGGAAAAATTGCTTGCAGCTTCTTCTTTTTTTTTAATGATTTGATATTTTTCACTCTTTTTTTTCTGTGTATTTTTCAGTGATCTTGTTCTTGAAATATTTTTGTGGAATTTTTTTTTTTTTTTTTTTTTAAGTAAAGCTTTAAGCCGAACCAAACAAACCAGCAACTAGGAAAGAACTACAATCCCATGAAGCATTGCTAATGCTGTAAATTACACTTAGGACACCCTCGAAGACAAAGATGGTAATCCTAATAAATAAACAAAACATATACACACACACAAAAAAAAAAAAAAAAAATATATATATATATATATATATATATATATATATATATATATATATTACAGTTCTCTGATTGGTGGAGAGTTCATGGCAGATTCATGGGTAATGTAGTTTTCCTCCAGGAACTTATTAATCGTAGCTAATTGTAATTTGTCTTTAAAGGTTTACAAGTTCAATTTAAAAATCAATATGGAGAAAATGAATGGCATGTTTTACTTCCGGAACCTGAATTTTGCACATACAGTAAAGTGAATTAATTTAACATTGTTCATTTACATAAAACAACTAATATACCATACATTGTTTTGAATGTATTTATTTATTTATATAATACAGAATGTTATTTTCAAAACTGAATAATTGGTTCTCAGATAAAGTATCACCCTGCATGTTCCTTTTTAATAAACTACACATTTATTTGCAGTAGGCTATGGAATGAGAAATAAAACATCTGCTGCAACAGGAAACATATTTTCATTTAGATAATTAAAAGAATGGTACTGAGACAAAAATGTAACACCTTGATAAGATATACTTTTAGATTTAAAATAATAATGCTACAATCATCTTCTCTAATAATGCTACAAGTCATTGCTGGCCAAATTTACTACAGCAAAACTGATACTCAAAAATGTCAGTGTGAACAAATCAAGATAGCCCTAAAAAGCTCTGTTATGGCTCGAGTAAGAATTACATTAAGAACTCCCTTTTGGTTATCATCATTAAAACTGAGATAGTTATGACTTATTAGCTACAATAATTAGGAATAATTGATTACTTAGTTATGATCCAGCGTCACTACTTTGCTTTCATTTAAAAGCCCCTAAATCGAACCTGTTATACAATAATGTATACAAATTAAATGGTCTCTTCTGGCTTTTTGTGCTATTAAAAGTGTTGTTGTTGAGCCATCTGGATATGCTGGAAGTAAAATGGCTTCAGTGTTTATTAAACCTTCCAATTACATCATGCCTAGCTGAGTCACTGCCAGAGTCGGAATACGGGTCCATAATTAAAGTAAAAATGTATTTTGCAGTCGCCTGGAGGTTGTATTTTACTGAATCAGGTCGCAGATGTCATCATCATCTTCTCCTCTCCCAAACCTGCATCAGAAGAGACAAACCAGATAACAGTCAATAAACAGAAGCTTACTTATATCAAATATCTAATCATTAAGCTGTAATACTTGATTGGATAACAGATTTGGCATTATTTTGACAGAAGGCAGTTGTTCCTTTGTAAAATACTGCATTAATATAGTTCAATTTTAATTACTGAATGGATTTAGAGGAAATATATAAATATATTTTGTATTTATTTTTTTTATAACTGACCTCTTGATGACAATGATAGAAATGTGTTTTGCAATTATCATACAAATAAATGAAATAATTGATCTAAAGAGCCTGTATACAGAGGCACTGAAAAAATTGCTAGGCCTAGAATACAGTTTTTGTCCAGGTTGTTGACTTCTATACAGAAGAAAAAATCCTGTGACAGATGGCTGCCGTGACAAACATCACTGTGGGTTAAGCTCTCATAGGAATTGAAATGCCTACTGTAGTGCTTTTCTCACAGATATCGACGTGAGCTCTCCTCCAATCCTGTCCTCTAGATACATACCAGGGATGACATGGCATTTTTTAGTCAAATGTTTTCTGACTAGTGCCCTGTTTCCCAATGTCACCTTCAAAAGTGTGAATATGCCAAATTAAGGTTGGAATGCAAACACCTAGCTATTATGTAATATGAACATTCATATTGCTTCGCAGAAGCAAATTATTTTAATGTGATGATAGTGGACATGCGTTAACCATCAATGTGCAGACAATGTTCAAAATAACAAACTACTTCTGCAATATGTAGTGTGCATCCTGTGCATAGTATGCACATTTTCTGTATGACCTGCTCCCAAAATGTGCAGTATAAAACAAAGCATACTGAACAGAACACCATATCCCACAATGCAATGCTCTCCACCTTCTCTGTTTTTAGTGTTTTTAGTTATCATATTTATTCCCAATATTATGATTGGATGGTCCTCACAAAATGTGATGAGATCAATAATGTACCCCTCAGAAATAATTTATACTGATTGGTCAATTGTATTCAGCGTTCAATTATGTCTGAATAATGACCATTGATGGAGTTCAGTGATTATGTTTTTGTTCATCATGTTTATTTTGCAAAAATGTCTGGATGACTGTGCATTATTCCCATACATGATGCCTACTTCATCACTATTTTTTTAAGTATACAGTGTATACTAACATGCCATCTATACAGTAGTAAAGAAGAATGAAGCTTATGAGGAAAATATGATTGAACACACCTGAAGGAATGCAGGGGATGTCAGTGTGGAATTGCTGACCAAAGACTCCTTTGCTTCATCAGCAGTTACGCTGTGCTTAGATCATTCTTTGTCATGCCCTGACTCTAGGATGCAATGCTAGATCAGCATTTAGCCAGAGTTTGGTTTACACACATCAAGTCACAGCTCACCCTGCAATGGCCTTGAGTCTCCCTCAAAAGATTTACTCTGGGACTCTGGGAGAAGCATCCCGCCCCCTTTTCTTTCTCTTCTTCTAAGAAATAAAGCCACCCTTAGAAAGAAGCCATCACTGTTGCCATAGTGCCAAACGTCTTTGTAAACAATGAACTCTTTATATACAGCTCTCAAAGCAGCATGGCTGCCAAGTTACAAAAAACCAATCATGCCCCGACATATGATCATCCACACATAAGCACAAAGTTCTTCGATTAACATTTAAAATATATAAATACAGAAAAATATTTCTTTAGATGACATGATGAAAATGATCCAGCATCAGGAATAATGAATCTTTAGGTAAAACACTTGAGGGCATGACCATCAGTTTTGTTGCTGTAGATTGGTGATGAGGCTAGCATGTAGGCTCAAGCACAACTTATTTCTAGACAGATGTGCATGAAAAGAGCAAATAAGTTGCACAGTTGCTCACTTCTCAACTAAATTTGCATTTAACTGAGCCTCCAGGGCCATCTTGTCAAAGGTCCGCATGTTTGTCTCTTCGCGAACACGATCTCGCACATGGAAAGATGCGCGGGCCACGGATCGGGCACTTTCCAACACTGCACGTTTTTCTCTGAAAATCTGTTCACTTTTTTCCAGTTTGCGCTCAATGGACTGCAACAATTCTAGCCGGCGCTGTTTCTCCTCTTCCTCTACACGTTGACGGTTGAGCCTCTGAAGTCGTTCTTTTTCCTGCCTGCTTTGCCCCGCACGTTGGGCCTTCTCCCGCGCCCGTACTTCGGCCACTTGAGTGGCTTGTTGTGCTCGTCTTTCAGCTTCCCGAGCCTTTGCCTCCATCTGTTCCTTCTGCTGTTGCTCACGCAGCTCGGCGGCCCTTCTTGCTTTCTGGATCTGCTTCTCTTCTCGCTTAGCTTTCTCCTTTAGCTCTTGCCCACGTTTTTCTTGTATCTGCTCATAGTTCTCCAAAGACCTATTTAGCTTCTCGTCGGCTGTTCTCCGTGCTTCTTCACGCTCATCTGCTTCACGACGTGCAATCTCTTGGATAAGAGCCGCATGGCGCCTCTTCTCAGCACGGTTGAGTCCACGACGCTCCTCTTGAACTTGGTGCTCTCGCTCCTGCCGCTTCAGCTCAGCAATAGTCAGTTTCTCCTTGAGAAGCAGCTTCTCTTGCTCAAGAACAGCAGCTCGGTCCTCCTCCAGAGCTTTAAGGTTCTGTTCTTGTAATGACTTCTTGTGTTTCTCCTCACGAGCAGCCTGCTGCAATTTCTGCAATCGGCTGCGTTCTTGTTGCTCAGCCAATTCTCTCCAACGCTCCTCACTTTCCACTACTTGGCGAAGTTTAGCATCTGCAGCCTCTCGCTCCTGCTGGTTAAGCCAGCGCTGCCGGGTAGAAACTTGCGACTGCCATGCTCGTTGGCACTGCTGCACGGCCCTCTGTTTCTCTCGCTCTTCACGTTCCCGTCGCAGCTCCTCTAGCCGCTTCTCACTGTCCCATTGCAGGTGTGCTACGTAGCGTGTCTGGCTCATTATGTCCTCCTCTTGGTACCTGGCAAGCATTAATGCAGCAATCTTTCGGTCACGTTCTGGAACAGCTTTAAGTCCTCTGCGTTTCACCTCCTTCACAATGCGCTCCACTTTTTGCATAGTCTGTGGAGAGTGGCTAAGGTCTCCCAAGCTTAAACTGCGACCCATCAGAGAGTTAAATGTAGCTAAAGTGCGGGCACGAGGGCTTGATGTCTTAGCCCAGTGATCTTTTGCCCCTTCCCAGCTATAGGAAGAGGAAGCGGATTCAGAGGAGGTACATGTAGTAGTTGTGGTGTTCGTTGTTGAAGCAGTCGAGGAACAAAACGCGTCACGCCTTCGTTGCAAAGACTCCAGTGAGTGGCTTCTGCATTTAACCTTTGATTTGGAGATGATGTGTCCATTATGCTGTGCAAACGTACTTGTGATGCCATTGGCAGGACTTTGGACAGAAGATTTCGACACAATTGGGGCAAGTGATGTTGATGTCCTTGGAAAAGGAGGAGGTTTTTGTATTGATCTGGGGAAGGTATTTGGAGCCTTTGTAGGAGTATTGAAAGTTTTTTTTGAGGCCTGACCTCCTGGAGCTGACTGAATTGATCGTTGGGTTATTGAAGGTTTTGAACCTTGAGGTTTTCCCCCAGATTCTACTTCAAAGGACTTGGGCTTTTTTGCAGACGTTCCTTTAGCAGTAGTAGCAGAGTTCACTGGATTGGCTTTTGAGAACGGAGGAGAGCTGGATGTGGATACTGTAGTAACCGGTCCTGATCCCGCTGTCATGCTTTTAGGATTAGATGTTGCAGATTGTTTTTTGGGTGCACCGCTGCATGTAGGTGCTATTTTGTGGGCTTGATTTGTTAAACTATGATTATTATTAGCATTTACAGTTTCCTGTGACTTCTCTGAAGCCAGCGGACCACCATTATTGTTGAGAGCTGCCTGCAAATTTCGCCTCTTCTCCTCTCTGATAATCCGCTCTCTCTCCTCTCTGCAGTGTCGGAGTTTAGCATGTCTATCCCTCTCATATATCTCAAACATTCCTGTGGCGACACGCATGCTGCGGCCGGGTGCCTCACGGGCAAAATCGGACAGTGGACGAGCCAGAAGTTCTACAGGTTTCACTCCACAACGTGCACATGCCTCGAGAGAGCGAGGGCTTGTCAGGACATACCGACTGCCTTCTGCTATTGGCGAGTCAAAATTGTAAAGGTCCAGATGTAGTTTTTGCTCTTCTGGTTGACTGTTTTGCTGCTGGCATGGTTCTTGAGAGCTCTGTACAGGATCAGTACTGGGCTCTGTCTGTGGACTGGAATCCACACTAACATCTGTCTCTCTATTATCACCTGGCTCAGGTAGACATGGTGCTTCAGAGGCTGCAGCTGGGCTTTCAAACTGGGTCCCTCTGAATTTACTCTGGTCATCAGGTTCCAATGGATCCACCATGGTTCACTTTACAACAAAAAAAAACAGAAGGCAAAAATAATTAATTCTGCAGTGTTTCAATAAAAGCACTGGATAACACACACACAGAGATTTTGGAATAACAGGGATTATTATGTTCTGTCTAGAGTTCAAGGCTTAAGAGTGCTATCTAAGGTTGAGGGATGCCATGAAGCTTGCACATGCATGCATTTTTTTTTTTTACGCTCTGCTTCTGTATGTGATGAGGTTCCTGCCTCAGGGTAATTAAGGTTACAAGCATGCTGGGCAATATTAAAGAACTCATGCAGCTATTTTTGGAGTCTGTGATTCAGAAGTAATCATGCATGAAAATAAAACCATTTCAATATGCCTCATGTCTGCACTATCTATCTATCTATCTATCTATCTATCTATCTATCTATCTATCTATCTATCTATCTATCTATCTGCATCTAAACCTCATTAACACAGTTACTCACTCATAAACAGAATTGTCACAAAAAATGTTTTATGTCATATTGCATATTTTTATGCATGCAAATTATGTCTTGTTTCGTGCACTCCTTCGCATTAGTGACACTGAGGCTGTGTAGGCTATATCGAAAAAAGCCTATACAAAGCCTATTTTTAAACAGCCTAGTTTTATAGGCCCTAAAAAGACATGTTGTTTGTACAGTAAAGAAACGCTGACTTTAAAGAAGACATAGGCTACTGCAAAAGCACGGCTCGTCTACAAGCACAAATGCACGCAGCATCTCTCTTCACCGTCTGTTTCCAGAGCAGATGTTTTGATTTTACATACAGTGTGCGGGCGCATTAATATCTGATTACATGGATGCGCAAGAAATCAAGAAATCCACAAGGACACAGCGAACGACGATATTGCAAACAAATCAGATAATAAAAGCCAGTCTTACCGTTATCAGGGCCCACTCATTCGGAGGGGATCGGGAGGCTGATATGGCCTCTCCTCCTCATCAAATGTGTTTTTGTGGTCGGTTCTCGTCTCGTTCTTTCCTTCAGTAGTCAGTCAGTCTCCACCTGCTGTTTGACACTCGCATCCTTGGCCGTGAAGCATCTGTGCTCCGCCTCCGTGTGACTGCGCTCTAAAAATATCGCAAATATTCAGCCCTTTGTCCCCGCAATTTATGACCATATGAACGGAGAATGGGCGATTCTGCGATTCTGTCATGATGAATGTGCTGAAGGATGGCCAGGCGCTATTTTATTCACGCATATCAGTGTTGAACTGAAATTCGGACTTTAAACGGATTTATAATATGTAGTCTATTATGTTTCTGGAACATAAATAGTAATGCTATTATTAATACTTTTTATTATTATTATTAGACTATTATCATTATTATTATTTTATTTTTTAAGAATTCACGAGAATTCAGTATTGGTTATTTTGGAGAAAAGGGAAGTCTGTTTTTAATGCTGTAATAAGTATATGTATACACTAGAGGGCGCACTATGCACAAATATAATGTGGCTCTGAGGAAATCAGCGCTGCTGCACAAAAGTGTCCAAATATCCTGTCTTATATTTGAACAGTCTTGTCTTGAACAGCATCGGAATTGTTTTACTATTTAAAACCTGACGTATATTTTGTGAAATGTTTTGCTTGAAAGTTGAATGCTGCTTGGTTAAATAGTTTAATGCAATAGCATTTTTAAATTTCTTAGTATGTCTTAATTGTTTAAACAGTTGGACACAAGCTATATAAGATATTTACAGGGAAATTGGTAGGGTGTTATTCTTTTACTTTTTATCTTTCATGGGTATACATATCTTGGTTGTACTTTACAATAAGATCTAATTTGTTAACATTTGTTATGCATTAACTTAAACCTAACAATGAGCAATATTTATAGCATGTATTATCAGCAACTTTGTTAATGTTAGTTTATAAACATGTTCATGTTTGCTCACAGTGCACTAACATCCAATCTCTTTAATAGATGAGGATGAGAGCCAGTGCTGAGCAGATAACACACTAACTGCTGGTCTTAGAGGGGGAAAGCTGAGAAATCAAACAGAGATGGATGAAGTGAAGAAGATTTGTCGTTGCACAGCTTTGTAAAAACAAATGGCCAAGTATTTAATATACTTGTAAGACCACTCATACGCTTTCATGCAATTCATGAATGTCCATGTTATATATCCTTAATAGTGTTGCCGTTATGTAAAAAACAGAAACTGCCATGGTACTGCGCTGGCCTTTTGTATGTGAGGATGCACAATGAATGTTGTTAACAACTAGTAATATGAAGAGCAAATACTGTAAACAGAGCACCTAATGTCATGTTATAAGTGGCCAACAATCAAACAACTAATCTAAACAAATTGTGACACTAAATGAATAGGCCTGTAATTAGCATAGGTAGAAAATGAATACTGGGTTTATCCCTGAAAATTGTATCATACTTGATCTACACATTAAACAGCATTATAGTAAAAATGGAACACTGTGGAAACAGCTTTCTGACCTGTACGCCGTTATGCTCCGAGTGATCGGCAGAACTGTAGTTTTCCCCTCCATTTGGCCTAAAACACTGTGTTTGTGGTCATCAGTTTGAAATGTTGACTACAAACACAGAGGTCTATTCGATTTTTCGTTGCATTGTTCTCTTTGTATTTATGATTCTTTACCGCTTTTAGCTGCTACCTACAACACACTGAATCCTTCACTGGAAACACAACGTAACTCAGAAACACAACGTTTTCTCTTTGAATTTTTTCATCCGGGAACAACACAAGTCGACACCTTTATGACTAAAAGTTTGCTAAGTGGTGTTTCCTTCTAAAGCAGGGCAGTATTTGACTCTGGTAATGCTGGGGCCACACCACATTCGGGCCGATTTCTCCCCTTCCGACAATCCTAAGTGAAGTCCTGATTATCTTGATGGTTCTGCAGACTATCTTATCAGATTTTTCTGTGGTTTGAGGTGTGTTAAGAGTGACCGAACCTGCTCGGAAGAACGTCAGAGCCCCCCTGAACGCGAATCGTAAATGTTTAACATGTTGAATATTTACGATCAGAAATCCTGATGTGTTAAGGCGCACGTACTCTGTTGATTGTCAGGTGGAATGAAACAATACCCTCCAGAAAGCGAGCTGACGGAAGACGGAAGCATGACAGCCTCAGTCAAGGCTCACCACAGAGTCAAATGGATATGGACAACAAGGAGGATCAGCTTGTCGATTTGTGGCAACAGCCCAAGTGTTTATACAATGTGTCCTGTAGAACATACCACAATTTCTTGCTGCCTATCATCCGCCATGTTTATTCTGAAGTCCCGACATTTACTGTGTTCACAGTCGGGACTCTGGTTGAAAATATGTCTGTGTGTGGTGTGTTGTCTTCTTCACATCGCGGCACACCATACACTATAGGGGCAGAACTGTTAAATCGAGGATTGTTTGACCTCATGTCTGTGGTCTCTCACATTTTGAAAATCGTACAAAATTTAAAATATCTTTTGGTGTGGCTCCAGCATAGGGGTGACCATAGCAGTCTTGTGGGAGTGCTACGTTCACGCCATGTAGTAATTATTTAGGCTCAAGATGAATCCATTTGGAGCTGTTCACACAAAGCCGCTTTAAGGCAAGCCTGCAAACCTTAGCTGAAAAAACTGATAACGCCTGCTAACGCTGCGGTACACAGGGAACCGAGGCTTTTCGAGAGTACACATGAGGCCTTTTTTTTAATGGATGTCAATGGAGAAGAGGCTTCACTACGCTGAATAAACTGCTTTTGTGCTGAAATAGCTTCTCATTTAATGAATCAACAGCCCATTGGCTTTTCTACAACATGTTTGCTGATAAACATTGGCTTTGGATTGATCTATTCTGTTTTATAAAATAAGTCACGGACAATTGCGCGACAGGTATGATTGGGTTAACGGCTCTTTTCATTCATTTCTATGGTATCCGCAATCAGTGATTGACTGTCGCACAACTATGAACGATATTCAATGACGTCAAGGCTGTAATGTGATTGGTTATCAAGGCACACGTGATCCAAGTTGGCCTTTACGCTTTCTCCAATGGTGGAGCCACGGGCCCTCGTATCTCCCAATAATAAGACCATCTCTGGTTCACGTCCTCGGACTGGGAATTATGGTTTTCTATGGCAACACTATCAACAACGCCTATGAATCTGCAGCGGTCACGAGGTACAACTAGAAGCTCTCAGAAATGTCCCATCTTACAAGCTGTATACGAGCTCTACGAGGAAGTGAACGCTTTTTACCAGTTGCAATATTGTAATTACGGTAATTACAACATGGTGTGAGCGCACCTTTGGACCGCGACATTCCCAGTGCATCATGAGTGTTAACGTTTCCCTACCTCGTTCAAAATGGAAGACAACTGAATTTTTCTGTTTTCTCTAGTCAGGTAGCACCAATTTTCAAAATCACCTTTCAACTATACAGGCAACAGAGTTTTATTTTTGCCAGTGGATGATGTACCCTTTTAACTGTCCAGGAAGTATGAAAGAAACCTTGACAGACTGGTCATGAGATTTATCCAACAAATTATGTTTTATTAACAAAGTTCAGAAGGAACACGTTCAAATTGCCTATCCAATCAGTACAAGAGGAGGCATATGTATATACACAGCTGACTTGTTTGTTAGTGTGAACTCATGAATAGCAAATGATTGCATTATCAGTTGTGCTAAATTAAATTTAAAAACAAACAGGATGCGTTTTAATTGGCATCCGGAGCCACTTTTCATGAAAGGATTAGATAACTGGAGGGGAGTCTGTTGTGGTGACCCACTAAACTTTTGACCCAGTGTAAGAACAGTGCGAGTTTAATTGGCCCCGTCTATGGACTCCGTCAGAAAAGCTGTGAGACCAGGGTGACATCGGGGAACGTGCAGGATGCCTTGTCATTCGAGGGCATGAGATCTGGTGTGGGGGGGTTATGGGAGATATAGCCATTGCACAGTTCACTGTTCACAATGGTATGTGTTGGGGGTCACAGAGAGGTGAGTTGCATGGTATAGTGATGAAAATGGTTGGGGTTAGCGGATGGAAACATAGCATATGGAAAGGTTTCTATGGCTTAATCAAGACACATCAGGGTTTTTTTCCCATCTGGATTGCATTTCAGTTATGAGCACTATTAGCTGATTGAATGGCAGCTTCATGAACCATGATGTCATGTCTAAATAGAAACTTAACAGTGTAGAGGAGAGTTTTTGTAGAATCCTCATGTTTAAACTTTATTATACACACGGTGCTGTAATCAAAATCTAATTGTAACTAAAAATGCAGTAAGTGATTTGTGACCCTGGACCACAAAACCAGTCATAAGTCGCACAGGTATATTTGTGGCAATGGCCAACAAACCCCTTTATGAGTCAAAATGATCGATTTTTCTTTTATGCCAAAAATCATTAGGATATTAAGTAAAGATCATGATCCATGAAGATATTTTGTAAATTTCCTACCTTAAAGGCACAATATGTACGAGTTTTGTAATAATTTATCCAAAAATCACTTGCACAGTGTGATATATTTCCTGCGGTTGTGTACTTACAATATCCCAAAAGTCTCCAAAGATTTTTTATTTCAGAGAAATTCCAATTTTAAATAAGTGGCCGTCCCGGAAACAAACGTCGCCTGTCAATGACGCAATATCCGCGCTATCCTCGGTTTCCGCTCTAACTGCCATAACCATGACGTAACCATGGGGACAGACGTGGACAACTAGGTGCGTACGTTACGTGTGTAATGTTTAGCGCCATGCAGTTCTTGTTTCGTTCAAACATAGACCATGGCAGTCAGACAAACAAGGAGAACTAAAATAAGGATTAATACCGGCGTGGCGTTTTTGAGATGCTGAGAGCTCCACGTCCGCGACTAACTTGGACTTGACAGAGCTTCACGAGTCACGACTTGACAGCTTTATTAGACAGGTGAGCGAATGTAGGCTACATAAAACAAATCAATGATATATAACTGTTATGTAGCAGCTGAAGCAGAGACAAAAGTAGGATCCAAATGCAGCAGTGTTTTAATGAAGACAAGGTAACCAGACTTAGGAACAGGACAGCGTGCATACAGCATTACAACAATACAAGAACTCACAAAGACTAGACTGAAACACAGGGCTTAAATACCGGGGCAAACGATCTACACAGGATAACAAGGGGGCGTGGTTAACGGGAAACACCTGGGAAGACTAATAGACAGACAGGGAACCACTAAACATGACAAGACAAACCCACAACGTGACATAGCCCCCTCCCTATGGGCGGCTCCTGACGCCCATAACACACCAAAAAGTTCAGGAGGGTGGTGAAGTGGAGGCGGTCCTGGGGGAGGGACGGAGGGCCAGACCCGTGCAGGGAACAGAACCAGGGCCTTGCAATGGCGGGCATGGGCCATGGAACGTGGGCGGAGCATGACGCGCAGGCGGCGGCCAGGGCGGAGACGACCCCTCGGGCGGCCAGGGCGGAGCAGACCCCTCGGGCGGCTAGGGCGGAGCAGACAGCAGACACCGGCTCGGAGACGGCCATCTTGTCCGTAGACACTGGCTCGGGAGCAGACAACACACACACTGGCTCGAGAACAGACACTAGAACAGTAACGGCCACAAGGACAGACATAAACACAGGAACAGACCCTGGCACTGGCTCGGGAACAGACAACACACTCACTGGCTCGGGAACAGACACTAGAACAGTAACGGCCACAAGGACAGACATAAACACAGGAACAGACTCTGGCTCGGGCTCAGGAACAGACTCTGGCTCGGGCTCAGGAACAGACTCTGGCTCGGGCTCAGGAACAGACTCTGGCTCGGGCTCAGGAACAGACTCTGGCTCGGGCTCAGGAACAGACTCTGGCTCGGGCTCAGGAACAGACTCTGGCTCGGGCTCAGGAACAGACTCTGGCTCGGGCTCAGGAACAGACTCTGGCTCGGGCTCAGGAACAGACTCTGGCTCGGGCTCAGGAACAGACTCTGGCTCGGGCTCAGGAACAGACTCTGGCTCGGCAGACGTGACGTGAACGGCCTCTGGCTCGGCCTGGACCAGCGGCGAGGACTCTGGGCTGACAGGAAGTACAGGGACCAGCGGCGAAGGAAACTCTGGGCTGGACGGGACCAGCGGCGAAGGAAAC
This sequence comes from Meda fulgida, assembly GCA_030578275.1. Classification (NCBI taxonomy): domain Eukaryota; kingdom Metazoa; phylum Chordata; class Actinopteri; order Cypriniformes; family Leuciscidae; genus Meda; species Meda fulgida. The sequence continues at coordinate 30,299,292 of CM060632.1, read as the reverse complement.
TCTGGGCTGGACGGGACCAGCGGCGAAGGAAACTCTGGGCTGGATTCATGGGCCAGAACTGATGCGTGTGTAGCCCACACACACAGAATCGCCGCAGACATCACCATCAATGCAGTGTCCTCTTGAGTGGACTCACGTGCGATGTGCTTAGTCTCTGGCGGGTAGGCGTGCACCAGCGGTGAAGGCAGCTCTGAACGGATGGTCTCTGGCTGGACGGTCTCTGGCTGGACGGTCTCTGGCTGGACGGTCTCTGGCTGGACGGTCTCTGGCTGGACGGTCTCTGGCTGGACGGTCTCTGGCTGGACGTGAAGCTCTGGCTGGACGTGGCTGACGTGAAGCTCTGGCTGGACGTGGCTGACGTGAAGCTCTGGCTGGACGTGGCTGACGTGAAGCTCTAGGCTGGACGGGACCAGCGGCTCTGGGGGTACTGTGGGCTTGCGGGGTGTCTCTGCAGCAAAGCTCACAGTAAATGATGAACCGCTCCAGAAGAGGGCCAGGTTGACATACCCCTCTAGGGTCCAGCCGGTACAGTCATCCGGCATCAACTGGGCAACGTCCTCGTCCAATCCGCTCCAAAACAAGTCCATGAGCTCTAGGTCGTCTAAAGCCCCCAGACGACAGCACGACATAAAGTCCCTCCCGTACCTCTCGATGGACTGGCCCTCCTGAAATAACGAGGCAAGGAAACTTCTGAGGGCCTGGTTGTTTACAACTGCTGGATCCATTTGTGGTGAGTTCTTCTGTTATGTAGCAGCTGAAGCAGAGACAAAGCAGGATCCAAATGCAGCAGTGTTTTAATGAAGACAAGGTAACCAGACTTAGGAACAGGACAGCGTGCATACAGCATTACAACAATACAAGAACTCACAAAGACTAGACTGAAACACACGGCTTAAATAACGGAGCAAACGATCTACACAGGATAACAAGGGGGCGTGGTTAACGGGAAACACCTGGGAAGACTAATAGACAGACAGGGAACCACTAAACATGACAAGACAAACCCACACCGTGACAATAACGTTAGCTCAACATGATGAAATGTTAGAAATGGAATATGGTCAGTATGTTATCCTAATGTTGATCTAGCTTAACGTTAACGTTACTGCTAGTTTCGTATAGCAAACGAACTAACACGTAGAATAACATTATAGCTTTCAACACACATTTAAATGCCGTTTGGTGCGATAGTGTAATGTTAGACCAAGTGAAGCAGCGCTGCGTTACCTCACAAGTTTAATTTGTCTAATAAACTGTCCTGTGTGAGTAATCCAGCACTTGCGGGTAGATCGGTAGAATTAAATGTCCTTATTCCTTTATATCCGCGGGACTCGCATGTGATATCTGTCTCTTTAGCAATCACGACCTGCTTTATACCACTGTAATGTTAAAAAACTTGAATGTTTGCACTCATACATAAACATTATTAGATCCTTCAGCTTGACAGCAAGTCCCATCATTCAGCGCTCGTCACTAAGTCATAAACATACGCCTTTGTTATTGTTGGAAACTGCGCCCTCTAATGGTGAAAAATATTACATATTGTGCCTTTAAATATATCAAAAAAATATTTTTGTAATTGAATGCTGCACAATCGCCAACAGAAATGGACACCCTTAAAGGCGATTATCTCAATATTTCGATATTTTTTTTGCACCCTCAGATTACCGATTTTCAAATAGTTGTATCTCGGCCAAATGTCGTCCTATCCTAACAAACAATACATCAATGGAAAGCTTATTTGTTCAGCTTTCAGATTATGTATACATCTCAATTTAACAAAATTGACCCATAAGACTGGTTTTGTTGTCCAGGGTCACATTTCTGAAAAAAAGCTGCTGAAAGTGGATCGGACCCGAGCAGCACAACACACGTGTAGCCAATCAGCAGTGGGGGGCGTGTCTTCTCATGATGGGGGAGAGTGAGATTTGAAGAAAGACCGTAGAAAGAGAGATGGCTGAGAGACATTACAAAAGAGAAAAGCTCAGAGGAATTTCACTGGGAAAAGAAGGGTTATGATCAGACAAGAGCTTTAGGACCCGCTTTAATATTAGAAAAGCTTTCCAGCGCTGGAGAGACCTAAGAGCAGAAAATGGGCACAAGGTTATGTTGTTTCTGCTCCATACGTGAGTAACATTGGTTTTGCTGTTTCACAGAACCGAGATATACTGTTGTTGTAATGTTAGCTCTAGTAACAGCAGTTTTTAATGTGTCATTGTTTGTCTGGAGCTGCTGTGCTGCTGGCAACTAACAACTATCTCTTGCTTGTATATACTGTATGTTACATGTTACATGTGCATAAATACACTGTATATACCGTATGTGCACAATTGATGAACTTTACAGTTATTGAACTGAACTGAATCAACATGCAATTGGTAAAAATAATGTTGATTTCTTGTGTTGTGACACATGATCATTGGGTGTAGGTATAATCGGAAAATGCTGACGTTTAAAACGATTTTTCTAATGTAGTGAACTGTGTTGAGCATTTTGCAAAAAATTTGATTTACAATTACAAACTGAGTGAAAAGCATATAATGTGCTTGCAGTTTTGCGTGTGTGTGTGTGTGCGTGTGTGTGTGTTTGATTTACCCCTTAATATAGGTATAGGAAGCAATACTTTGCAGGCCCCAAACATGCAGAATGGACTACATCCAGCCTTGCGACGCAGCGTCCACCTGGCAGGCCTGTCCTTGCGAAGACCGGGACCTCTGAATGCCCCCAGTTCACATTTCTTGCTTGGTTTTGCCAACAGCAAAGGCCACGCTTTGCTGACATTTTGACAACTCTGCGCTCTCGACCCCTTGGTCCCCCCCCCCCCCCCTCCATCGGGCTGGCACAGAGGGAACGAAGCCCCCCTCTCCGGTGGGGTGAAGGTCCCTGGGACCAAGCTGTTAATTCAATCAGGAGGGTGGTATGCTCAATTAGGCACTCATAAGGGCCCAGGAAGGGTCTGGGGCCCCAGCAGCCCTACCCCTGAGAGCCATTAATTGTGTATGACAGTGTGTAAACACTCGGGTGAATAGGCGGTGCAGGTGTTGGACACACCACTCGTTGGACACTGTCTCAATGGTTCTTTTCACACCCCGCTTTCCTCTGAACATTCTCTATTTCTGTCTCAATCCCTTACGTCTATTACGCAGTACTTAATTGTGTAGTCACACTGTAACAAGGACACTTTTAAATAAAACGTACGTGCGTGTGTGTGTGTGTGTGTGCGTGTGTGTGTGTGTGTGTGTGTGTGTGTGTGTGTGTGTGTGTGTGTGTGTGTGTGTGTGTGTGTGTGTGTATTTATTCCTAGTCACTTTAAGATAAAGCATTGTGTTTAGGGACTCGTATAACAAGACATTTCAGATCTGAGGATTTCTTATCTTCGTCCATATTTCTCACAAGTGCCTTTTTGACCTGATCGTGGAAGAATGAAGAAAAGAGATTGACAGAGAGAGGACTTCAAACAAGAGAATGTTAAGGCAGATGAGCCCTTTCACTTTAAGTCCCTCATCTGGCTTTCATTTGTGGAATTCCATGTCTTTTACATGTACTGGCTGCAATTTTCACAAGCTCCCGTATCTGGAGGAGCCACATGATTCGAGGCCTGGCCGTAGAGTTCAGTCCAGTCACTGACTGACACCTTCTTTGGGGTGTTCTTTAAAGGATACCTCTCAAAACACACACACACACGCACACACACACACACGCACGCACACACACACACACGCACACGCACACACGCACGCACGCACGCACACACACACACACACACACACACACACATACACATGTTGTGTTTTCATGTTTTATGGGGACTTACATTTTCAAACAACACCACTTAGTAAGATTTATAAGCTGATTTCCTTATGGGGACCAAAAAATGTCCTTGTTTGGACATTTTGTCCCCATAACGTAGAGTTTACCAGGCCACACACACACACACACACACACACACACACACACACACACACACACTAGGGGTTGAACTCAAAGGTCGTGCAAGAAATAATCATTAGTCAACACATTGACGTACTTGGTTGTGTATAATTTTTCGGGCTCTTTTGTATCGCTTGATATTTTTTATGTGACTGACATTACAAGAACTTCTGTGGAAAGATCTCTTGTAGTGTTTTGGATTTTTGGTCATGCTTTATTTTGACGTGATTCAATGAATTCTTTACACATGAATTATTCCACTGGACTACACTTGGAATCTTTCATATTGCATTCTAAATTCTCATGCATCTATTCCCATCTAAATTTGAATTTTCTGAATTTTCTATATTCAAAGATTGTTAGGTTTCCATTTTTTCTTATGGGGACTATACTTCATGATTTTATACTGTACAAACTGTATTCTATCCCCTAACCCCAAACCTGTAGTCTGTAGTCTGATTACGAGAATTTATAAAATATAATATAATCTCAAGTACTTAATTTGGTAATACTTTATTTTACAGTGTCCTTGTAACATATGTTACATGTACTAAGCATAGTAATAACAGTAAGTTGTGCATAATTACATGCAACTAACCTTCAACCAAATCCTAATCCTACCCTAACACTACAGTAAGTACATGTAGTTGCTTAATAATACTCAGTGCTTAAATATATAATTACACTGTAACAATGACACCTTAAAATATAGTGTAACCCTTATTTTTTGTAATGCAGATTCCGTGTATATTTTCCAGCACTGAGAACACAGACACACCAACAGCCTCTAATGAGATCTCAGTTATTTCTCCTTTGAGATTACACTGAGACTAAATGAAGACTTCTGCTTCTTTTTCTCCTCAGTAAAAGAACACAGTGTGCAGTTTCAGGACAGATTTTACAATCATAAATCTGAGATTTCAATATGAACTTCAATATGTCTCATTTAACTCATCCAATAATAAATGGTCTTAGTCATAACTATTCACATTCATTGGATAAATTAGTTTAAGGTGACTTTGTTGCAGTGTAATTGCCTTTAAAATTCGTTTTTAAATAAAAGAAAGGGCTTTTTGGTAACACTTTGATTTACAGTGTCCTCGTTACACCTAATAACAGTAAATCATGCATAATACATGCAAATAACCCTAAACCAAACCCTAATCATAGCCCTATATGTACATAGTTAATTAATATTACTCCATACTTAATTGTACAATTACACTGTAACATGAAAACCTTAAAATAAAGTGTAAACTTTTTTGTGATAATCAGCATTGTGCAATTATGCCACAAATACTGTCATCTGTGCTTTACTCGAACAGAACATGGAATATTCCCTTAATGTACACTAACTGAATGCCAACAATTTAGTCACTCGTCTAGTTTATTTCTCCAAATGAATCGTATAAGAAACAACAGAGACTCCGTTTCGAATTTCTCCTTGCCACTCATTTTAAAACCATGCGTTTCTGAAAAGAAAAAAAAGTGCACATAGTAAAACATTTCATGGATTAATTAGACATCTGGCGACGATCCGTACATCTTGAAGAAGACAATTGCTGTCAAAGACATTAGCTGGAGGAATCTCTCAGGACTGAAACTTTAACTTCTCTGAAAGCTGGTAAAACCACAATAAAGCTCAGTCCAGATGTCTAATTATAAAAGCTGTAAATGGGTTTAACAGCAGTTAGAAGCACACAATTTAAAGTACAAAGGTATTAAGGACACTTAACATGAAGCGGGCCTGTCATGCTTATCTAAGACATCATAATAACATAAGAGACCTCTCCTCTGTCCTGATGTGTTGATGAAAGCCACGAAATGTGCATAGCCTGGTAATAATTGCGTTGGAGTCGGCAGGGTGCCCGCTGGTTTGGGCTGGCTGCTCTTGTCTACAGACACCTGCTAATTTTCTGTCGGCTTTGCTTGCTATAAACAGACAGTGAACCGCCATTGAGGATCTGTGGAAAGGGTCGGTGTGATAATTGGGCAGCAGACCTTTTCAGCTTGTTCGCCCTTTCCTTTCTCTCTGCCCCTTGTCAAACATTTGTTTCAAGTCCAGCCAAGTGACAACAGCCGTCTGTGTTGGTCAACGTTTCTCCAACAACAACTCTTTTTTTTCACACGCCAGAAAGCGTCTTTGTTTTGTATGAGGACATGGTTAAAGGGAAGTGGATACAGGACATAAAGTGATCTCGTTAACATTCCACTAGACACTCCTGTCCCCCCCTCGCCTCCCCCAGAGGAACTTCACACAGTCCCGGACACACACACCAGCTGACACGCTGCGGAGCACGGCATAACCGAGATCCCAGTGGAAACCTAACGGCAGATCGAGGTTCATCCCACATCCATGATAGGAGAACCACACGGAGGCAGACCTGAGCAGACCTGAGCCCTGCTTGCCTGAGCGCCGTCTCTCTCTCTCTCTCTCTCTCTCTCTCTCTCTCTCTCTCTCTCTCTCTCTCTCTCTCTCTCTCTCTCTCTCTCTCTCTCTCTCTCTCTCTCTCTCTCTCTCTCCCCCCCTCTCTCTCTCTCTCTCTCTCCCCCCTCTCTCTCTCTCTCTCTCCTTTTCTCCTTAAAATGCAATTGAATAGGGTAGAATTGAACTTTTGAGAGGCTGGGAGAATGGTCCAAATGTAATGACATATTTTAATAATTTTAAATAAGTAAATATATATATATATATATATATATATATATATATATATATATATATATATATATATATATATATATATATATATACAGGTCCTTCTCAAAAAATTAGTATATTGAGATAAAGTTCATTATTTTCCATAATGTAATGATAAAAATTAAACTTTTATATATTTTAGATTCATTGCACACCAACTGAAATATTTCAGGTGTTTTATTGTTTTAATACTGATGATTTTGGCATACAGCTCATGAAAACCCAAAATTCCTATCTCAAAAAATTAGCATATCATGAAAAGGTTCTCTAAACGAGCTTTTAACCTAATCATCTGAATCAACTAATTAACTCTAAACGCCTGCAAAAGATTCCTGAGGCTTTTAAAAACTCCCAGCCTGTTTCATTACTCAAAACCGCAATCATGGGTAAGACTGCCGACCTGACTGCTGTCCAGAAGGCCATCATTGACACCCTCAAGCAAGAGGGTGAGACACAGAAAGACATTTCTGAACAAATAGGCTGTTCCCAGAGTGCTGTATCAAGGCACCTCAGTGGGAAGTCTGTGGGAAGGAAAAAGTGTGGCAAAAAACGCTGCACAGCGAGAAGAGGTGACCGGACCCTGAGGAAGATTGTGAAGGACTGATTCCAGACCTTGGGGGACCTGCGGAAGCAGTGGACTGAGTCTGGAGTAGAAACATCCAGAGCCACCGTGCACAGGCGTGCGCAGGAAATGGGCTACAGGTGCCGCATTCCCCAGGTCAAGCCACTTTTGAACCAGAAACAGCGGCAGAAGCGCTTGACCTGGGCTACAGAGAAGCAGCACTGTTGCTCAGTGGTTGGATGTCATTTGAAAATCAAGGTGCCAGAGTCTGGAGGAAGACTGGGGAGAAGGAAATGCCAAAATGCCTGAAGTCCAGTGTCAAGTACCCACAGTCAGTGATGGTCTGAGGTGCCATGTCAGCTGCTGGTGTTGGTCCACTGTGTTTTATCAAGGGCAGGGTCAATGCAGCTATCAGGAGATTTTGGAGCACTTCATGCTTCCATCTGCTGAAAAGCTTTATGGAGATGAAGATTTCATTTTTCAGCACGACCTGGCTAAATGGTTTACTGACCATGGTATTACTGTGCTCAATTGGCCTGCCAACTCTCCTGACCTGAACCCCATAGAGAATCTGTGGGATATTGTGAAGAGAAAGTTGAGAGACGCAAGACCCAACACTCTGGATGAGCTTAAGGCCGCTATCGAAGCATCCTGGGCCTCCATAACACCTCAGCAGTGCCACAGGCTGATTGCCTCCATGCCACGCCGCATTGAAGCAGTCATTTCTGCAAAAGGATTCCCGACCAAGTATTGAGTGCATAACTGAACATAATTATTTGAAGGTTGACTTTTTTGTATTAAAAACACTTATTTTATTGGTCGGATCAAATATGCAAATTTTTTTGAGATAGGAATTTTGGGTATTCATGAGCTGTATGCCAAAATCATCAGTATTAAAACAATAAAAGACCTGGAATATTTCAGTTGGTGTGCAATGAATCTAAAATATATGAAAGTTTAATTTTTATCATTACATTATGGAAAATAATGAAATTTATCACAATATGCTATTTTTTTTAGAAGGACCTATATATATATATATATATATATATATATATATATAGTGAGGAAAATAAGCATTTGAACACCGTGCTATTTAGCAAGTTCTCCCACTTAGAAATCATGGACGGGTCTGAAATTGTCATCGTAGGCGCATATCCACTGTGAGAGACATATTTAAAAAAAAAAAAAATCCAGAAATCACAATGTATGATTTTTTTTTAACTATTTATTTGTATAATACAGCTGCAAATAACTATTTGAACACCTGAGAAAATCCATGTTAATATCTGGTACAGTAGCATTTGTTTGCAATTACAGAGGTCAAACGTTTCCTGTAGTTTTTCACCAGGTTTGCACACACTGCTGGAGGGATTTTGGCCCACTCCTCCACACAGATCTTCTCTAGATCAGTCAGGTTTCTGGGATGTCGCTGAGAAACACAGAGTTTGAGCTCCCTCCAAAGATTCTCTTTTGGGTTTAGGTCTGGAGACTGGCTAGGCCACGCCAGAACCTTGATATGCTTCTTACAGAGCCACTCCCTGGTTATCCTGGCTGTGTGCTTCGGGTCATTGTCATGTTGGAAGACCCAGCCTCGACCCATCTTCAATGCTCTAACTGAGGGAAGGAGGTTGTTCCCCAAAATCTCGCAATACATGGCCCCGGTCATCCTCTCCTTAATACAGTGCTGTCGCCCTGTCCCATGTGCAGAAAAACACCCCCAAACCATGATGCTACCACCCCCATGCTCCACAGTAGGGATGGTGTTCTTGGGATGGTACTCATCATCATTCTTCTTCCTCCAAACACGGCGAGAGGAATTATGACCAAAAGGTTCTATTTTGGTCTCATCTGACCACATGACTTTCTCCCATGACTCCTCTGGATCATCCAAATGGTCATTGGCAAACTTAAGACGGGACTTGACATGTGCTGGTTTAAGCAGGGGAACCTTCCGTGCCATGCATGATTTCAAACCATGACGTCTTAGTGTATTGCCAACAGTATCCTTGGAAACGGTGGTCCCAGCTCTTTTCAGGTCATTGACCAGCTCCTCCCGTGTAGTTCTGGGATGATTTCTCACCTTTCTTAGGATCGTTGAGACCCCACGAGGTGAGATCTTGCATGGAGCCCCAGTCCAAGGGAGATTGACAGTCATGTTTAGCTTCTTCCATTTTCTAATGATTGCTCCAACAGTGGACCTTTTTTCTTCAAGCTGCTTGGCAATTTCCCCGTAGCCCTTTCCAGCCTTGTGGAGGTGTACAATTTTGTCTCTAGTGTCTTTGGACAGCTCTTTGGTCTTGGCCATGTTAGTAGTTGGACTCTTACTGATTGTATGGGGTGGACAGGTGTCTTTATTCAGCTAACGACCTTAAACAGGTGCATCTAATTTAGGATAATAAATGGAGTGGAGGTGGACATTTTAAAGGCAGACTAACAGGTCTTTGAGGGTCAGAATTCTAGCTGATAGACAGGTGTTCAAATACTTATTTGCAGCTGTATCATACAAATAAATAGTTAAAAAATCATATATTGTGATTTCTGGATTTTTTTTTTTGATTATGTCTCTCACAGTGGATATGCGCCTACGATGACAATTTCAGACCCCTTCATGATTTCTAAGTGGGAGAACTTGCAAAATAGCAGGGTGTTCAAATACTTATTTTCCTCATTGTATATATACTTGTTTAAAATTATTAAATCAAACATTATCTAGATAGATAGATAATGCAGACAGACAGACAGACAGACAGACAGACAGACAGACAGACAGACAGACAGATAGATAGATAGATAGATAGATAGATAGATAGATAGATAGATAGATAGATAGATAGATAGATAGATAGATAGATAGATAGATAGATAGATAGATAGATAGATAGATAGATAGACTCTTCCTCTCCTTCTCACACACTTAGAAACTAATCTTATAAGAATAAATAAATACGATGGGATGACAATAGCTAATAATCATGTCTTAAAGAAAATAATAAAAAATAAATAAAATAGTAGTAGCCCTAAGGCATCACAATATTTATAATCACTTGATTAGACTGTATTTCTTATAATGCAATAATACAAAACAAAATATCCACAGAATATCAATATTGAATATCAATATTTTAAACATAAAATGGGCTTTTATATTTTAATTTGGAATATTTAAACAACAGAAGAATTGCTTGTCAAAGCCATTGCCTTCGCTAAATGAAGTCGCACTTATTGAAATAAGTAGGCTAATAACCATTATAAAATGAAGAAGATTAAACATGCAACAACCTGCCTCAGTCTCCCTTATAAATAATAATAAATAATATATAATAATATAATATAAATAATATTAATGATTAAATATTACATAGCCTATATAAATTATTAAATATTACGCTTTATCTTTTACGCTAATAAAACAACTATTAAAAAGAAATAAGTTGCGTATAGGACAGTCGTGTCAAAGAAAGTCGTATAGTGCGTCATTACTCTTGCTGTAACCAAGTGGACTGATGATAAATCCGCGGACTTTTGCACCCCCCCACCCCCCACCCACCCCGTCGAACTGCGCTGTCATTCGACGATCCCGCTGTCAATCACGCCAAGCAATCCCACCTCCTGAGGTTTTAAACGCGTCCCAAAGTGTAAGACAAACTATTCAACCTGTAGCTCTGGAGAGGACAGCACATCCCACGCAGTGGAAAGAGTGCATCACTACGACTATCTTCATCTTGTCTGCGTTCTCTCTGGTATTATGAAAACGCATACATGTGAAGGAGAACCCCGCTGAGGACGAATTTATCTGGGAACAAACTTTTGGAATTTCCTGCAACTTTGGGACCTTTGCCAATTCTTAAATTAATCTTGTCCGCGGGCTGTCAGTTGTCTTAATACTGCAACGTCAGACAGAATGCATTTCCACAATCGGGTCCTTTTTGTGTTTTTGTATTCGCACGCGCTACTGATGATGATGTGCCTGCCACCAGCCTCAGCGCAGAAGTCCAGTGGTTCTCGGGTAAGTCCGTGCGTAACGCCGCACATTTACGCATTTGTCATTCTGATAACCTTAGTGCGTCATTCGAAGTTGTCAATATGACGCATAAAGTGCTAATACTGTATTGATGTCAATGAATTATGCTAAAATAATGATGCAATTCAATATTCTGATACAGTGTTTCTATGTATGAACATTTCTACAATGCCATTGAATCAGAGTGCCCCAAATATATTTAACTGAATCCTACTCAGAATATGGGTTTGACCATTCTTTTTACTTGTTAGTGATATACATAACTATGTAATAGAATGCACAATAAACCACTGAAAATTTCACAGCATCTTTTTGCTGCCTTAAACAGTGACACTGAGTAAAAGAATATTGCATTGCATCCTGAATACCAGGGCAACTCATTCTCTGTCCTTATTATTAGTATGATACATACAGTATTAGTTATTGGAAGGATTAAACAATCTAGAATGTGTTATAACCCAACATCAGAGCATTTTTTGGTGATTCAGCTGAATAGTTGGGTTTTGCTTGCTGAGGCACATTGTCAGTGAGACTTGAGTACACCCATTGACCTTTTGTCATAAAGGTCTTTTGCTTCCTGTGCACCCCTCTGTGCCCATAGAAAAGAGGACCGTTGCCTTTCCAATGCAGCATTTCATACGATTTCAACAAAGACAACTGTGTGGAGTATTTCTTTCTGTGGCTGAATCAGTTTGCTGACAAAATATTGAATAGTTGAGCTATATAATGAGCTAAAAAATGCAAATTCATCTGTCAGGATTCATCTGATCAGTAAGTCAGTAAGTTTGTGTCAAGGTGATGATCTATATTGACCTTAACATCATTTTTGTTTTAATAGTAGTAAAGTAAAAAAAAAAAAAAAAACAGGAGACAATTAAAGGATTTACATGCATGATAAATAACACTATCTGGTCAAGGCACCTGCCCCAGAAATCGAATTGCCGCAGCATTCTTTTATGTCCTCAAGTATTTGAGCAATTCAGACAGAAGAATGGTTTGTCAAGATTGCCGCAGAGCTCTTGTGGTAAATGTCCATTCAGTTGTGCACTGAGACCATTGAGATTGACCATTGAGAATGAAAGTGAGAACAAATCAGAAAGAAAGCAGAAGAGAGAAATTTGTGGATGCTGCTGAGGTATTGTAATACTTGTGGTTGGAGGAGGTGGTCGGTATAAAAATCTGATGCGCACGAACGCACGAATACACACACACACACACACACCCTGGGTTTCCATGTTTTATGGGGACATCCCATGGACGTAATGATTTTTATACTATCCTTCTATATGATTTATAAACTTGTTTCCTCTTGGGGTCCAAAAATTGTCCCCTCAAGGTCAAAATTTATTTGTGGGGACATTTGGTCCCCATAACGTAGGGAATTCCAGGAACACACAAACCTCAAAACACACCACATGTGTCTATCTCCAAAATTAAACATTGTAAAGATTAGATTCTTTAAAAAAATTGCTTTGCTGAGAAGATTCTAATAGCAAGGTACAAAAATATCACATTTTTTGTCTTCAGGAAATATTTTCCGAACCAGTTAATCTGCATGGAACACATTGAGATATAAATAGGTTTTAAAAGTGTATCCAAATAAATTCCTTGGGATCATCAGCTGTATCTAACTCACATCACACACATTTATAATGTAATAGATGTAACCTAATTTATTTCTTAATTATGGATGAGAAACAGTTATGCATTTTGATAAAAGCACCAGAGTTTCTGCATGATTATTAAAAGGCATGGAGTTCTGTGTGAATTGTGGTGCTAGTTCTTGAGGGATGTTTGGAAGCATTGAAAAGCATTAATCTTTTTCATTAATGACTTCTTTCCTTTTGATGATTTTGCTATGTAATGTTATACAATGTTATTGTTATCATATATTGTTATGTAAAATGTTATTTCTATATTTCTATACAGCCGCTTTCTCATCTTTGTTGTCATTAACACCCACAGACTATCTTTTTTGTTATAATATCTGCTTATTTTAGTTTGGCAAGAACTCTACAGACTGAAATGTACTGTAATAGTAGCCATACAGAGCGTGTGTGTGAGTGTGTGTGTGCATGTGTGATTTGTTTAGCTCAACAGCAGAAAACAGTGCAGAAATATCTCCACAGTGCTAAAACATCCTTCATCATCCTCATCGAATCATTACAGGAGGCCAGAAATGTTGCGTTAAAAAAGCTATTAAAATAATCTGGAGTTCAACGCTTCAAAAGTTATCCTCACTTCTGTTCTTCATTTGTAAAAGCTTATCTCTGAATGCTGTCAGCTCCAAGAACCCAAAGTTTCATGAGGGCTTATGGCTGCTCAACTGAGCTGGAAGACGTATTTGGGCCAATAACAGGATCAAGCTCTTTCTTGAAAACCAATTGGGTGATTGGGTTTATATATAAAAAAAAAGAAAAAAAGAAAGAAAGAAAGGAAGCATCCCTTGACAGTAGAGGGATTTTAGGTTTCCTTTTCCACATTTAACATGAATTTAGCACTCTTTTCCAGGCACAGTTATTCAGAGCTCTTTGACCGAGCCAATTCTGACATGCCGCAGACTTAGAAGATAATATTTTCTGAGGATTTAATTCTGTCAACATGCAGTGATGCGTTTGAGCACAGTGAATATACCGACTTCTCAGTAGGCATTGGTCGATTCATTTTATGATCTTTGGGTTCAAGTATAATTTCTTTCTACTAGCATCACCAAATGGAATTGCATAAATAATTATATGAAATAATCAAGTTTCTCCAACACTCCCCTCATCTGCCATTGGCTGGATAAACAGATGACAGATGGTCCTGCCCCCAATCTCACATGATTGGTTGAGCCAACATTGCTGTTTTCATAGTGCCACAACGAATCAACCATTCTTTGACTTGTCATGCATATAAGGCTGGATGCATATATTGTCATGCATATAAGATTTTTAGTATCAAACAAATTACGCACTTAATCTGTTCCTGTGCAAAGGTTACTAACGTTCGCTGTTATTTACTTAACAGTCTGACAAACATGATCCTCGTGGTAGCTTGACATTTAAAAAGACAACTCAGAAAAACAGAAATAAATCTTCACAGCTTGAGTACCTCAATAGGAAACACATTGTCAGTGTAGTTTAATGGGGAATTAAATCACATATTAGCAGTAAACATGGTGATGAATTTGACTTTAGCATTGGGTTGACATGAACTGGGTAATTTTACTCTTATTCTTGTAACAAAACACAATATGTTAGGCCAAGTAACCTTATTTAAAATGAATTAAAAGCTATATTATACAAATACAAATTATGATATTGAAAATACAAGCTACTGAACATATAACATAAGCTAGCTGTAGTCTGCTAAAAAAAGTCTGCAATCTGTGAATGTATACAGTGTACAACCCGGGTTTAGTCTGTGTGTGCTGTAAAAAAAAGACATCAATTACATCAATACACCAATTATTCAAAACTCATGATTTGTACGGGACCTATTTAGAGCACTTTAATATTCCCTTCCCTTTGAAGTATGGACTTAATAGAGTGTGAACTTTTTCCAACATGACAAAAACATAGTCTAATCTGTTTTCATTCAGTAGTTCAATTAAAAGATACGACATAAGCATTCCCACACATTTTTCAGAAATAGCTATCCGCACAAACAAATCATAATGGCATTCTGGTTAAGCTGACTTGGAATAACATAACATAGCATAACATAACATAACATAACATAAAACATAACAGTGATTGAAAAATGGACACATGGAGGAAAGTGGTGTATACAACATACCTGGTCGAGTACATCACTGAAACCTTGTAAAGTCGTGTAAAGAACAAACACAGCGAGGCGAGTGCGAGTTTCATGCCAAACAACATTCTCCCAACGCCGCAGATGAACGCCAAGCCCCCCCTCTCCTCTGTCTGTTTTATTGGAGCGGCCCACATCACACCCAATGACCCAATGATGCAGGTGTTAGTGTTGTGTGTGTTTGTGGGAGAGAGAGAGAGAGAGAGTTTATGAGGGGGTTATGTATATGTAAGGTTCTTATCTGAATGTATTTCGAAAGAGTGTTTGTTATGTGTGTGTTGTGCGAGTATTAACCAGGCATCTAATAGTCTAGAAAAGTAGTCAGTCAGCAGGTCATTGTTTACCTTCTATAACTCATGAGACACTGTACAGCGTCAGCGGGCTTCGCTGTTCAACACTCAGTTGACAGTCTGTGAATGTCCGCACAGCTGAGATGATGTGGTTGGGAAAGGAAAGCTTGCAGATTTCAATTCAAACAACTTGTAATGTCATGAAAATCATGCCAGACTCACTATAATTTGTAGTGTAACCTCGCGAACCTGCCTGTCAATCTCTTCCATTCCAGATAGGGGATCCCCAAGCTTAGTGATTCAGGTAGTCAGGAATAGTATAGCCTTCAGTATCCTCCTATTTTATTCTAAACTCTTTTCATATATTTTTATCACTTCTTACTCTCAACTCTTATTGTTATTTTTATTTCTTATGCATGCTATTTTTAATTCCTATGCATCTGTTGTAATTATTTAGATTATTTGAATTCCTTCTTTGTAAAGCACTTTGAATTACCATTGTGTAGGAAATATGCTATATAAATAAGCTTGCTTTGCCTTGCCTATATTTGGCAGAGGCTATGTGCACTAAGAGTGTGTTCACACTTGGCATGTTTGTTTGGATTAAAACGAACCCTGGTGCGATTGCTCTGTTAATGCGGTTCATTTTGAGCAAGTGTGAACGCTGCCGTCTGATTTTTCTTCAATAAAGATACGACCAGTTGTCTTAAGGGAAAAATAGCTATTTGTCTGATGTGACTTTAACATTTTCCAAATTGAATTAGTAGTCATTAAAGCGACATATAGGGAGAATTTATATTTGTTACAAAGAGAAATATAGGATATGGATGTAATTTAATTTGGTAACATCTCTGATTTCAGGCAGAATTACTATATTGTGCAATTGTTCCTTACGATGGTTGAAATTATTTTATATCTTGGCAAAGATATTGAACAATGAAATGTGTATTAAAAGTTAAGAAAATTAAAATTTAGATGGGAATGGATGCATGAGAATTTAGCATGCAAAATGAAAGATTCCAAGTGTAGTCCAGTGGAATAATTCATGTGTAAAGAATTCATTGAATCACGTTAAAATAAAGCATGACCAAAAATCCAAAACACTACAAGAGATCTTTCCACAGAAGTTCTTGTGATGTCAGTCACATAAAAAATATCAAGCGATACAAAAGAGCCCGAAAAATTATACACAACCAAGTACGTCAATGTGTTGACTGATTATTTCTTGCACGACCTTTGAGTTCAACCCCTAGTGTGTGTGTGTGTGTGTGTGTGTGTGTGTGTGTGCATCATGTTTCCAGACTCAATTACATTAGGCAGACAGCAGAGTTGGACAAGGACTGGAGCAGACAGAGAGGGAGAGAGAGAGAGATAGTGTGAGCAAGACAGAAGATAGTCGAGTAAAGAGAGAGGAAATGTGTGTGTGAGGGATAGAGAACAAGTTGGGAGACAGAGTCAGGGGACAAAAGGCTGTTCTCCCTGTGTGGGCCAAAAGCAGCGCTGTGTGCTTGATATACAGTGAGCGACAGCTGGGATTTGGATAAGGAAGGTTTTCTGACAGAGAGAATGTGTTCTGGGTCAGTGCTGTGGCATTTTGCTGTAGAGAGATAGCAGTGGCTATCAGCATTTAATGATACGGCTTTCTTTGAGAAAATACCAGAGATTACCAGCCTCCCAGAGGCTTCAATTACAGACCGATAAAAGTAGTGTCTCTTTAAATTCACCGGACAGCCATTAGTCATGACATAGCAGGCTTCATCAACTGAAAAGCATGTCACAAATTCGTCATAGTGGCACACTGAAGTGGTGTCTTCTCTCTGCTGTGTGTTTTGCTGAGGTCTACAGAACTTATTGTGCTACTGAAATGGAAAAACAACATTTACGGGTTATTTAGTCTGCATGCTTTCTTTTGAGTCTACAAGCTCTGGGGACAACTAATCTAAAGCATTTTGGTAAACAACAAATCCCAAATGAATCCCAAGGGTGTAGACGGTTTGCTGACCAAAAATATTTTTTTCCCCAGTGTGAAAACAAAAGAGGGATTTATGGCTAATGATGTGGTTTCAGTAGTGGTCAATCAATCAGTTTCCCATTATGACTTCAATCATGTGTTGTATGGTTAGCTAAAGAGTTCAGACCAGACCATACAAGACCCAGAACAAACCCAGAACCCCATCCAGACAGCAACAAAGTGTTGGCCCAGATCACACCAAGACCAGACACAACAAAATCAAAAACTGGGATTACCCGAGAACCAGATCCACCCTTGTTGGTCCAAGAACCGTAATGTCCATTTTAATTAACCCAGACCTAGTTAGTGGAATTCACTCAATGTATAGTTTAATTGATAGTGGCCCTGCATGTTTACACCTGGTATTAAGATGTGTTTTGGTCGATCAAATCACGCTTAGATGAGGGAGACACATTCATTCCCGTGTACACTTGGTGTTTTAATGCATCTCCACTTCTGTCCTGATTTCTAGGGGAGGGTCTATGTGTTTATGTATGTGTTTTGTATGTGAGTGTTTATGTATGTGAGGGTAAATGTATGTGTTTTTTTAGATCTTTTCATCTAATGGACAAAATAAGCTATTTACATATGAACGCGAAAAACACAAGGAAAGCAGCATCTTTCGTTTCTGCTCTGAAAGCCGCAAGACCAGCCGAATGCTGTAAGTGTGTGTTACAAATCAGGAATGGTGAGAGAACATTGTGCTTGGTATGTGAGCTTGACTGACGTGACCTGCCAGAACTAACGCCATGCTTGATTTGTTCCTCAAATACAATTAAATTCACATTTATTTGTATAGAGCTTTTCACAATACATTTCAAACGTTTCAAAGCAGCTTTACACAAAATGCATGTGTCTACATTTCAATTTAGAGTGATCTGTGTTATCAGAGGTGACTGTGTCCAAGTTATGTGTTTGGCAGATACAATGAGCTCTTTGAAGTAATTATTACAAGTTGTGAACATCATGATTATTACAATATCTAAAAAAAAGTGCATTGGTGCATGTTGATTCCGAGTTTGCATCCTCGCAGGAGTTGGCGCTCTCTCTTCACAGGTGTTGAGGCATCTGAAGTCTTTATAAGAAGCAAAGTACTCTCTGGTAACTTCGGGATGGACATCCCGAGATGATAATACTTAACGTAGCTGCTGTTCATAACATTTCAATCACGTGCGTTTGATCTGATTTAACTGGAGTAAAAGGTTATGAGATACATTATGTGAATGCTTGGCTAAAGAGATCTAGATTTAAACTGGGAGAGTGAGTCTGAGCCCCGAACATTATCAGGAAGGCTATACCATAGTTTAGGACCCAAATGCGAAAACGCTCTCCCTCCTTTATAGTGGACTTAGTTATCCTGGTGATATCTTGGTACTACCAAAAGTCCAGAGTTTTGTGATCTTGATAATATACACAGGAACTAAACCATTTAGGGCCTTATAGGTCAGTAGCAATACGCTTATAGCTTTGTAATCAATACGTAACGTAATAGGTAACCGGTGTAGAAGATGACAAAATCGGTGTTATATGATCATATTTTCTTGACCAGGTTAGAACTCTAGCAGCTGCTAGAGAAAAGGACTGGTCATCTAACATTTTATATCAGAATCCTTCCTTCCTTCCTTCCTTCCTTCCTTCCTTCCTTCCTTCCTTCCTTCTTTTTTTTCGTGGGTGATCAGACAGTCAGTGAGTGTCATGACTGTTCCTTAGCCAAGTTGTATTATTAGAGTGACAAAGTAGGAAGTTCAGGACGCAGATTTCCCGTTAGCCTGGATTTAATTAGCCTAATGATCCGAGAAGAGGGATTATGATTGCAGATCTCCTTCGTATGAAATCTGACAGTCGTTACTGAATAATGCAAAGCTTTTTTAGGAGGGGATTTGAAGTTTGCATAACTAGTTTCTCACACTCTGCTTTTCAATTTGCACATATGCCCTAAAAGTGAATAGCTTTGGGGCTTTTTTTAAGTTTTTTTTTTCTCTATTATTACATAAACATTGGTCATTACATATTTAAGTGCAACAACCTTATAAGTTGAAAATATTTAAAAAAAATTGTTTGAAATTGAGTTCTAATTTGAAACATAATTCTCCCTTATTTTCTGTACCTTTTTGTGAGATGCCAGTTGCATTTGGCGAGGCCCGCTAATTTTGTAGCAGCCAATCAGAAGTCGGCTTTTGTTCGACATTTTTGTTGTTATTCTTTCTAAGGTAATGCGTGCTTCACACATTATAGAGAGTAGCTCTGGCACTCCTTGTGAAAACCACACACACACACACACACACACACACACACACACAGACACACACAGAGAGAGAGAGAGAGAGAGAGAGAGAGAGAGAGAGAGAGAGAGAGAGAGAGAGAGAGAGAGAGAGAGAGAGAGAGAGAGAGAGAGAGAGAGAGAGAGAGAGAGAGAGAGAGAGAGAGAGAGAGAGAGAGAGAGAGAGAGAGAGAGAGAGAGAGAGAGAGAGAGAGAGCCTGCCAAGAATAAAAATCCATCTGTGCAATGAGATTTCTCTGGTGTCTCCAGCTCGTCCAGAAATCTCCACTTTATTATGAGGAGTCCAGGCAAAAGTTAAGAGTATCCTTGTTCTCAAAATATAGTTCTAAGAAGAAACATTAGTCATAAACCCCAAACTGAAAACCAAGAAACATTTTGGAGATCACTTTTAATCAGAAAAATGTGCTTGACAAATTGTTTGATCAACACGAGGATTGTTTTTAACGATTTACATATGATTTTAGTAGTGTCAGCGTAGGATTTATGGATTGCTGACTACTGAACAGATATTTCACTCAATAGGAAAGATGTGTACTGATTGAGAAACCTTTGCAATGCAATTATGAATTACGTACAGTACAGTGGTCCCAAAAGGTATTTAGGCACCTGCGCCACAACTAATACAGTTATAAATCTAGGAATATCATTGCATTAGTTGCAAAAACAACTAATTTACTGAAAAGATATAATCAATATATATATATATATATATATATATATATATATATATATGTTAGGTTATAAATGGTAAAAAAGACTAAACGGTTTAGGTATTCTGGTTGTCAGGTATTAGTGGAACATGTTTGGTCACATGTTTGGTGAACGTTAGTTGTGAGAGAAGTTTTAGTATCAGTTGTTTGTTGATGCCATTCGGTTTCATATTTTGTTATCTAATGCAATGCATTAGAAATGTGTGACTTAAAGGAATAGTTCACCCAAAAATGAAAATTCTGTCATCATTTATGTCATAAATGACTCCTGAATGTCATGTTAAAACCTGCAAAACTCATCTTTTTGATATGAGAGCTTCCTGTCCCTCCATTGACAGCTACGCAACTGACACTCTCAAGCCCCAGAAAGGTAGTAAATTCATCATTAAAGTTATCCATGTGACTCCAGTGGTTTAACCACAGTTTTATGAAGTGCAGAGAGTGCTTTGTCCGTGCAAAAAACCCCACAATTTACTACTTTATTTACTAAATATTTATCTCATGTTGTGGTGCTCTCTTAAACGCGTGTTGGAGATTAATACTTTTTTTTAATAAAGTGGTAAATTGTGTTTTTTGCACAAACAAAGCACTCACATCGCTTCATAAAATTGAGGTTAAACCACTGGAGTCACATGGATTACTTTAATGATGTCTTTACAGAAAGCTCTCAGATCTTCATTTGTGTTCCGAAGATGAACAAAAGTCTTATGGGTTGGGAACGATTTGAGGGTGAGTAATTAATGACATAATTTTCATTTTTGGGTGAACTAACCCAGCATTAAGTATCCCAAAATCTACAAATACTTTCTGGGGACGTTATTGTTAAATGTAAGAATGTCAGATGTTTATGTTGTGTAGGCTTCTGTGCTCCTCTGAGTTCAATGCTTAACTAAACTCCTGCCCACACAAACTGACAGAAAGTGTGTGATTCATTTCACTTCCAGTTATACAGTTAAACAGTCTGTTATACTAAGGCTCATATTTTACAAATAAACACATTTTCACAGACTTAGTCATATATCAGTATGCTTTCAATACGAGGTGATGGATTAATATGTCATCTGTTCCATGTCAGTTGTGTATGTTGTTAACTTCTCAAAGCCCCTTCTTATGTGTACTTATCATTGTGTGTGTGAGAACACTTTTGGACACTTAATTGCATGTTAATTGCACCAAAATGAAAATTTCTTATAATTCAAATGTTATAATAATATTTTTGTAATTACACATTTGTAATGAAGTTGCAATTTAGTACATTTAAAAATATATTAACTTTAAATGTAATATTTCACACTACAGTTGAAAGTATGATCATGTACTTTACATGAGCTTTAGTATGTTAGTCAGAGCATCAAATTAAATATTAATATTAATGTTAAACTAACAAGTTCTATCAACTGCCTTTATAGTGGTTTTCATGTCGTTTTTAGAGTTCAGATGACTGGGAATTTTGTAAAATATCAAATTCTTTGGTTTCACAGACAAAAGAAAATCATGCCAGTTTATAACAACATGAGTGTGAAAAATGATGACAGTATCTTAGACTATAAAGAAGTGCACTGTAGGTCGTACAACTGGATATTATGTTACGCCTTGTCACAGTGTAACCAGAACACATCACTGAAATATGCATGTGGTCAAGATGAATATGGTAATCAAAGTTTTCTGAGGGAGACTACACCTGTTTGTCTATGGTAGCTTTGCCTGTTGCTTTCTTAGTTTCTTTCTTAGTTTCCTTCACAGAAAATGGACAAATAGGCAACTCACCATCTGGACGTGTATTGAGTTCTAAATCACCTTTAAAGCAGCTTGCTTTGGATGCCGCATTTATAGTGCTACTTAGACCGGGCAGCTTTCACCAGGAATATTTTGGCCTGTCTTAAAAAACACTAAAGATTTGCTTAGGCATTTATTTTTAATGTGGCTATTCTGGATTATTTACCCAAGTGAGAATTAAAAAATATACAGTGTGATATTTGCTATTTTGATATTTGATATTTGGGACAAAACATTAAACTGATATAGTATTAATATATAAGCACCATTTAGTACAGTGCATGGAAAAGGAGCCAGATTTAATAATGGCATACTCTCAGCTGAAAAATATAGATAAATGTCTGGTCTGCTTGTCATCAGGCACTTTGGCTGTCAAATTATGTCATTTTTGCTTACTTGCTCAACTCAAGAGATTCAGTCCTGTGTGTGTGTGTGTGTGTGTGTGTGTGTGGCTCTGTTTAGTCAGATGGGTCTGGTTAAAATGGAAAATGTGCCCTGTGTTTCTGGCAAAAGCTGCCCTTTTTCCAGTAGAAGTTCTCCAGTTTGTGTACCTGATGTGCTGTGAGACCACTGTCACTGTCAGAAGCTGCACTGCATGACGGTCGAGCAGCTAATGCACAATCTATAGAAGATTTGTCTTGTTCTACTGTAGGGAGCTGGCCAGCTTACAGTATATCCACACTGAGTTAAGCTGACTTTTCTTTCTCTCTGCCTCTACTGTTCAGATTCTTCTGGCCCTCTCAAAGATTGGGGGAATATGAAATTGTGGAAATTCAAGAATGATATATATATTTGAGGTGGCCTGTTACATGATAAATGCAGCTAAGGGAAAATAAGTTAGGACACTGGTTTAGAGGGAATAAGACGTTTTTTCCAATGTCAGTGAGAAGAAGAAAATTACTTTCTTTATCAACATTTCTTTTAATAAAGTCAGTATGACATCAGAAATGAACCTGTTTACTTTATAATGCACATTCCTGGTCTTGTTGTTCATGATTCATGAGTGCGCATTATTCCAGGGATATAAAAAATGCCTCCATTCTGGTATGGAATACTATTTTAAAATGTTCACCTAATCTATCAGTTACTAAAAATAAAATTAATTCCGTCCCAGTTGTAAATAGATTGAATAGTCATTTTGGAAGTAAAATGAGTAGAACTTGAATGGAGTGTCGTGTTGACTTAAAGTCTATGGAGTTTGAAAACGAAAAAAAAATCTTATATGCCAAAAATGGTCATTGTTGCTCTAAAAAGTAAATCTGTAGTAATAAATCAAATCAGGCATCAGGCAACAACAGGCATGTGAGACAATTGAATTTGATATATCAGAATTTCAAAATTAAATAGATAGATAGATAGATAGATAGATAGATAGATAGATAGATAGATAGATAGATAGATAGATAGATAGGTAGATAGGTAGATAGGTAGGTCTTGGTTATGATAAGTCACAACAGAAATCTATATAAGGCTATGTGATATTTCAGCTGAGCTATTTTAAGATTCATGATTCATGGCAAATGCACCAAATGATCTGAGTGTTCCTTCTACTAAAATCTGTGAAACTCATTGAACTGTTTTAAAGCTCAGCAGCTCTGTTTAATTTATTGCACAATCATTAAAGTCTAGTCAGGGTATTCTGTCAAGTTCTCCGTGGCTTATTATATTGTCATGCCCTCACTGCTCTTTATATATGTACATATGTGTGCAGTGGCTTATAGGGGAAAGAGAGAGCCCATGTTCCCCTGCATGCTCCAGGAGTCACGGCAAGCCTGTGTGTGGGTCAGACGGACGCAGTTATGATACCAACTGTGACCTTGAGAGGGCGAAGTGCAAGGATCGCACTCTCACCCTCGCCCACAGGGGCCGATGCAAAGGTCAGTGGACACCAGAAACGTTTGTGTGATCATTTCTGAAAACCATTGAGGCATCTTGAATTGCATGTGAGGATTTCACTTTATTTTGATGGTCCCTTTAAAGCATTCTGTTGACTATAAAAAATGTTGCATCTACATGTCTACTAACCGTCATTAGAGTGTTAGTAGAGTATTACTGGTTGGGTTAGAGTTAGAATAAGTTGACATGTACTTGTAAAGTTACTTATAGCCAGTAGATTGTCTTTTAGGGATATTAAGCAGAAACCCTACTAATACTCTTAATGAGAGTTACGTAGGTGACATTTAGTTGCAAAGTTACTTATAGTCAACAGAATGTTCAAAAGGGACCATCAAAATAAAGCGTTACTATAATTTCTTTTAGAAAACAGATGCAGTTTACAATAGCACTTCAGTAATGCATGATATTGTAACACCTATAACACGACACGTCTGTTTACATAGTTATGGTGTACATCACTGCACAGCAGCCAAATATTTAAATATCCTTAAAGCAAGACAAATGGTCTTAAAATTGCATACAATATTTTCTTACTTGTTTTCTCCAAAACAACACTACTGTGTTCTCCCCTGTGACCTAGTTTCCCCATATTGTCTGATTAGTCATTTAGTTCACCTGTCATTTTATTAGTTATCTCGTACCTTGTGTTCTGTCCGTTCTTGTCTGTGTTTTTTTTACGTGGTTGTGTTCTCCTGTGTTTGGATTTGATTACTGAATACTATTAACTTGGACTATTCCTGATGTGCGCTTCATTCAACACACATGTTCCCAGACCGATACAGGTTAATTTTTCACTGTGGATCTGCCTGCTGTCCAGTTGCTCTGCCTGGAGCAGGGAGAACGTCTGCTGGAAGAACACACTCGGGACTTTATCCAGCTTGCGTGTCAGACACACTGGACTGCTCGCTCTGTGTATTTTATCACACCAGCCTGAGTGAGCTGTCCAAGGCATGCATTCCAGTTGACGGTTCAAGGGAAGACTGTCGCATCCGTGGAGTGGGTGCTAGTGAACAACAACTCGCCGTTCACCTTCGGCCCGGCTGAGGACGACACCAGCCCCACTCCACATCCAGAGACCAGCCATTCGCCACGACAACCGGCACGATGGAGATACGAGAGCCCACTACAGACATTGGACTTTAGCCTGCTGCGACTGATAAGACCAAACCTGAAGAGAGGACGGAAGGAGTCGTCATCCAGGAGCCTGAACCACAAGCTGTGTCTGACCAGGTGTGTGAGCCCACTACATCATGTGCTGCTGAGGGAGTTCGAGAGCTAGGAGGAAAACCTTGCCCACAACCTCACTGCGGTGGATGGGATCGCTATGGTTGCTGGATCATTTTTTGGACAATTGGATATGTTTGAGGAGGTAATTCCCCTGTTCCTCCTTTCCCCGCTGGTTCCGACCAGCCCTGTATCTCCTGTGATCCCTCCCAGCCTCCCTCTCCTGCTTCCTCTAACTGCCTGTTCCACAGCCTAGTTTTCCAATGTTGTCTGATTAGTCATTTAGTTAACCTGTCGTCTCATTAGTTATCTGGATAGTCCCTGTATTTATACCTTGTGTTCTCCCTCATTCTCTGTCTGTTCTCGTCTGTTCTCGTCAACCTCCTCTTGTACCCTTCAGCCCCTCTTCATCTCCTGCACTGAAGTGTGTGGATCCGCTTTGGTTCTTCAGGCCACTAGTTCTGCCTAAAACAGAGGATCCCCTGGTTCCGTCTCCAGCTTCTGAACCCAACACTTCACAGTAGCCTGTCGATGCATCGCCTCCGCCCTGGCTCCTCCCTCCCTCGGCTCCACTGGAAGCCTTCTGCCTTACGACTTCTGCCTTGGTCAGATGTCGTCCTGCCTGCATCTTCGATTCCGTCTGGCTCCCCCTTTCCCCCAACTATGCCTTCATCCTATGTTCCACCAGCTCCGCCTCAGTCTTCAGGTTCCTGTGTTCCACCTCGGATGCTTGTCGCTCCGGCTCCACCTCTGTCTCCACTTCTAGCAGTGTCTTGTGGGCTCTTCGGCGTGTCAGCTCCACCTGGGTCTCTGTCTCCAGTGGCGTCTCCATTGGCTGGTCCCAGGGTGGTTCCTGTCAAGTCTCCTCCATGGCTCCTCCCGCCTTCGACTCCACCCTGGGATCTCGTCATGGTTGGTCTCTGGATCAATATCTGGCTCCTCCTGCTCTGGGCTCCATCTTGGCTCCACCCACTCTCCACCCCCCCCTTAGACTTTTGTTGGACTTTTGTTTTGTTTCACCCCTTCCTTTGCTCTCCTCCAAAGCATCCGCCCTCCCTCCTCAGTTGGACTGTTCTGTATGACGCGAGGTTGTGCCTTTTCAGGAGGGGGCGTTCTGTTTTGTGTATATTATGTTTTTTTTTCCCTGCGACCAAATTTTCTCATGTTGTCTGATTAGTCATTTAGTTCACCTGTCGTCACATTAGATATCTCATACCCGTTCTCGTCTAAGTTTTACGTGGTTGGTTCTCCTATGTTTGGATTTGATCATTAAATACTATTACGGTCGTGCACTTCATTTAACTCACACAATCCCTGACAATATCAGCTTAAATCTTACAAACTTTAGTGAGGGTTAAAAGCAGAAGAAAATATAGCAAATGGGGTAAGGAAAGCAAACTTAGCTATATTATTTGAAAACAAGCTTTATTGTCATATGTATTTGGAAAATTAAGCAGTGGTACTCTTGCGTAATGCAGGATTTAATATTCTATGCCACTAGATTACTGAACCCTAATAAGTATAACATGTCCACTCAAGGATGAACTCAAGTGCAATTTAATTATAATAAACATTAAATCTCAGACCAAAAACGTCACCAAATGCAAAGTTATAAATAAAGATGAATCTAGACAAGAGGACTATAGACCTCAGTCAGAGTAGACACCATATTGAATTTTATGTGGGTGAAAACGAGTCTTTGAGTGATAGACTTTTACAGTCTTTACAATGGCATGTGCTGTATAAAGGTCATTTTCACAACTGACAACTTTCACATCTGTTTTATGATGTTTTTGTCTACTGAACGTTTTTGGAAAGATGCTTTATCAGCTGAACAATATGCTGTTAAACAACAGTAAAATCAATTGAACACGCTGTAATTCTATCCCTCACAGCATTGTTTTTTTTCATTCCTGTCAAAAATGTAATATGGAGCTACCCTGACTAAGGTCTCACAAGAAAGCTAATCCTAAAACAAGAAAATCCTGCACTTCGTCCGAAGTTGCATACTGATTGAGTAGGTACCTGTACCACATGATTAAATGAATTCTTCAAAAAAATCTCTATAGTTTGAATGTGTTTAGTACTATGAATTTAAACTGGATGTATACATCTGCCATGTTGGCATTGTCATGTGACCCAAGGCAGCAATTGTGATGCTTATCTAGGCATTCATGACTCTTTTCCTGTGGCCTCATGGGATAGTAAGGTATCCAACAAAAATTGCTGCCTCCAGTTTTATGTTTTATACTACTCCTCTAGAAGTAGGCATATTTGAAGTAGGCATATTTTAATGCGGTGCTGAAAACTAGTAATAAAGGAAACAATAAAATGACTGACAGGAAAAAAAACAAGGCAACAGTAACTAGGAATAAGAGCTTCAAAACAAAAGCACACAGCAAAATAAAAGAACAAATTCAAAAGCATGAAGCCATAACAAAACTAAACATACAAGACAGTAAGCTAGACTGTTCCTTGGGTATTTGTGTTAAGTAATAAATATGTAAATGTGTTTTTTCTTGAAATTTCAGGTAAAAACTGGGTGAGGATTGATCAACCTCTTCCTGCGCCCACACTGGTTTCAGAGGTCAAAGAGCTGACAGCTATGAAAGGTATGAAAACCTATGAACAGTTTCACCGTTTGTATCACTCCACTTGCAGCATTTCTCACAGTGAGTGTCATGGCAGAAGAGCAAACCCACTATAATTGTACAAATAGTACTGTTGTTGTGTCACGGAATGTAGTTTTATACGTGTTTAGACTAAACTGTAGTTGTTTAAACTTGTCAATGTGATTTATTAATAAAAATAGCACCAATCTTAAAATTTGCTTCAGCCTTACTTAGCCGGATCTTCTGTAATTTGCCACTGGCTCTAATGTCTCTATAGTGGTTAAACATGAGATATAATTAGTTTTGGGCAATCTTTGGTCCCATTAATATATTATTTGTTCCAGAGCAAATAGTTTTGGCTGAGAGCAAAGTTTCAGATCTTTATATTTTTATATAACTTTAATTCATCAGAGCACTGCCTTTGTACTTTTGACTGAACTGCTTAGCGACTTTTGTAATGGCGATTGTTGGTTATTAAATATTATTGTTCAATAAATATTATTTCATAGAAATAATAGTAGTATTTAATAATAGTATATGGTATTGAGAAATGTTCTGTGTTAGTGTTGGTGATTTTGACTTCAGTCTAGGTTAGTTGGCGACAAGAGACTGTTATGGGTAAATCAGTAGCAAAGACCTTTGTGTTGAAAGGGTCTGAAACAAGGCTGTATACATGGACATCAGTTTTACTCAACACCATTTAGTTGAGGCAACCACGTAATCACACTCGCTCATTCCATCTCTCTCTCTCAGAATACTCTACTCTACATAATCATATTAGCATATAGCTTATAGCATATAGCTTTAAAGTATTTTCATTATACTTTTACGTATAATAGCTTTTAACTTAAGTGAAGCAACTCAGCGTTCCTTCATTACTAGTTCTACAGTGGCGTTTTCAAATTAGTAACGGAGGCTTGGATTCATCTGTTAAACAGTCAACTTCAGATTTGAGTGGAAGGAATTAGTTCCACACAAGACACAAGAGGCTTTTTTAAGTCACCTCGTTGTTGTTTTTATTTATTTACACACTTGTGCCATTGATCTGTTGTATAAACGCAGTATCGCACTCCTGCTCGTGTTGTGATGGGAGAAATTAAGCTTTTCAAAGCTTTGAATCAATTTAACCAATCGCTTCGTAAAATGTTTCACTGTTTCGAAGTGTTTGAAATGCCTAAAAAAACACCTTTCACAGACCCATTGCAAATGCTTTATTAAAAGTAAAATCTATCAAATGCAATTAACTAAGCATCTAATAAGATTAAATATCAAGTGTCTGTATAATTTGTGTTCTTTCATCAAGTTTCAGGGCTTGTTTTTAATTTTTTATGGATGGCTCCGCTAAACAGGACAATAAGAGAGTATTAACTACTATTATTCCTTTTAATCATACTATGTCTAAATAAAATGTCAACATATGTGTAAAACTGACCAGAGATCAGGTAAAACCCATTGACAGTTTGGCAGCGATCTCAGTGAATCCGCATGATTCACGGGTTCACGGGTTCACAGAGGTCATCGCCCCCCAGTGGTGAACCATTGAAATTTGGAATCGTTTTGAAATAGTTATGGCGTAACAAAGCCTCATTTACTGAAATCAGGTGACTTTGGCAGTTTGATACACACCCCAAACCACTGATTCGAAACAAGATTCGTAAAGGTTTCGAAGCTTTCAGTGTTTCGAAATCGTTTATCACTACTCATGTGATATTGCTCATATATATATTACCTACTTTTAGAATTTAAAACTTCTGTGGCAGCTTTGGCCTCACATTCCTCACCATTTTTTTTTTTTTTTTTCAAATTGTGTTGCAGTTTTGTCTTAGTTTCAAGTGTTGGCACCAAAAAGGTGGCTGATCTCAAACAAACACATCTGTGTGCGTGTCAGTCTAGAAAGAATATACAGTTCCTGGAGCATTAGAGCAAACTACTAAGGGAACGCGTATGCCCACTGGTATGCATGTAAGTTTTTGCAGGCAGTGTTCACATACTGAAAGGCAGATTGACTGTCTTCAAGTCACGGTCAGCCTGCATCTCAAGTTTCTTAGACTGGACCATGTTAATCTGTCAGTTAAAGGTGCATGATCGGTGTCATCACTGTTTTTTAGGAAAACACTAATTGGTGTCTATTAACAAACTCTCTTTAGATGTTTTAAATTGTGTACTGCTAAATAGAAACTTTTTTTAAAGTACCGTTATTTACTCAGCGTAAAGTTCATATACCTTACAAACAAAAAACATCTTTAGCAAACTGTAATAGGAAATTGAAAATGTAAACTTGGTGAAATCATGTTCTACAGGTTGTACAGTAAGAACAAAACTAAAAAAGGTCAGATTAACAACTGATGTTTTGAGGTTTGGTTGTTCTGAATATATCAATATAATGAACTCTTGTGTTGTCTGGAGCTGACTGCACTTCCAGTCGATCGGTCACAGACTTCACAGATACAACAGGTGTTTCTCATTTTTGCATCATGGATGATTTAAGAGCATCTGCTCACAGGCATGCGTAGGGCAGATTTGCAGTTTGTCTCTGTGTGCTTGCTGAACTTACATCTGTCCGGGTTCATATTTTCACGCAAGTATAGCAATTTTAGGGCTGAACTGTGAATATATTGAAAGTTAAACGTGTGAAAATGATCTGCTGGTGTCACATGGTTTTTAGCCTCCCCATTTCTTGGATGCAGTCCAGCACTGAGGTCCAACTTGTAAGTGTTGTTTATTTGACTAGGGTGACTAAATACCCTCTGTATTCATACAAAGTGCCTACATGTTGGAACACGACACTTAGCTTTGCCATTTTAAAACCTCATATTTTCCTTGTTTAGATGAAGTTTCAAAATTAAGAATCTTCATGATGCATTTCTTACCACAAGTGATGAGATTTCTTTAGATGGTTGTTTAATAAAATGGCTTTTCCAACAATCCTATATTCAGAAATCTACCTGTTAATTGGCTTCAGGATTTACATGGTCATGGAAATATTCAGCTTTTTGAACAATTAATATCTTAAAAGGTTATGTAAAAAATGGCATTGATTTTTTTTATTGTGAATATATATTTTTGTAGATGCCCAGGACTAAAATAGAATTGCTCTTTGTGATTGAATGTTTTTAAAGGCTCATTCCTAATAATCATATCTTCAAAACTGCGGCTGTTACTTGGGTAACACTTTATTTTGATGGTCTCTTTTGAACATTCTGGTGACTATAAGTAACTTTGCAACTACATGTCAACTAACTCTCATTAGAGTATTATTGAACTGTCTGCTTAATATCTGATAACTCTTTATTGTGATGGTCCTCCAACAGACAGTCTACTGACTATAAGTAACTATGCAACTACATGTCAACTTATTCTAACCCTAACCCTACCAGTCTACTAATACTCTACTAACACTCTAATGAGAGTTAGTTCACATGTAGGTGCAACGTTACTTATAGTCAACAGAAAGTGTTAAAGGGACCATCCAAATGAAGTGAAACCATTAATTGTTTTTAGGATTTCCATGGTCATGAAAACATCAAGCAATTTGAAATGGTGATTTCCAGGCCTGGAAAACCAGACAATTAGTAATACCTTTGAGTAATCCCTTCAAAGGAAATGGCATGGAAATTTCTATTACTTAGCTCTAAAATATTATTGCTCTTTGTCAGTGAAATTTCTATTTATTCATTTTTAATCCCTATCCCTAAATGTAGTATTAATTGCATGCCAAGTGTGTAATTAGGCATATTTGTTTCTGTATTACAGAAGCAGGCCAGACGAAATGTCGGACTGAGAGGATTCAGGCTCTGGAACAAGCCAAGAGGCCACAGGAATCCATTTTTATCCCAGAATGCAATGATGACGGAACATTTGCCCAGGTCCGACAGAGTCCCGGGCCGCTTCACTTAATATGTTGCATCTGACATCGATGAATCCTAAAGCAAACCTATCTAGTGGACAAATTAGCCTTCTAACATCTTCCCCACCCTTGATAGAATTCCAAAAAATTGCACTTCCCTGTGTTTCTCATCAGCACGGCTGCTTTGGGAATCTGAATGGAAAGCGTGCATTAAATCGCATTTATAGACTCGCAGCCTCTATTTCACCTGTGCCTCTGCTTTGTTAAACAGCGATCATCCAGTCCGCCTAAGCTTGTAATGCCTCATCGTTTATGAGGGTCGTTTTTCACTCTGAATAATTGTATTCCCCCAGCACAAGCGCCGGGACGTTTCGTGCGGGTCGTCCAGGAGATACAAGAGCAGTTACTGGAATTTCCTCTCACCTCTCTCCGTCTCTATCTCCTCCAGGTCCAGTGTCACACCCTCACAGGATACTGCTGGTGCGTGACCACAGATGGCAAGCCAGTCAGCGGTTCCTCTGTCCAGAACAAAACACCAGTGTGTTCAGGTACTGTATGTATGCAGATTTTATCTCTAGACTGTTTGCTTGGATTATCGCTTTGTGTTTAGGTCGTGCTGAAAAGCAGAACCGCTAAACCATCACGTGCCTCGGTCAAGAAGCTGTGCCTGTAGTCCATCACTGTCAAATCCATTAGACTTTGTTTGATTTAAATTGTGCTCTTTGTTTTGATGGAGTCAGCGTGATGTTAAACTCTAGCCACCGCTCTGTTTAGTTTACTTCTACTGTGTTTGTGCATGGAACCGAGAGGTGATGGATAATATCCTGGAGGACTTGCGCTGACTCCGAAAGTTCATCCATTTTTCTTTTCTCTACTTTAAGGTTTCTACATTTCTGCTTTTTCTCTATTTCTGTCTCTTTCCAAATTCACACTCCATCAATTTCTATCTTCATCTGTTTCATTCTCTACAATTTTTCCTTCTTCTCAAACATTGCTTTCTCGTTCTCTTTTTCATTGTATAACTGCTTTCAGTGGATGGTTGGAATGAGGGAGGTTTTCTCTTCGTAAATGAATGGGAACACTTTGCTGAAATGGCTCTGATTGTTCTGTTGGAGATAGCACCACCGACTCTTGACAGAACTGGGTTACATTATAACTGGAGCACCTGGTTCTATTTCTTTTTTCTTGTGTCTTGACATTTTATGGTTACATAACATCTCGTGCCTACCTAACCCTCATGTTAAATTTCTACTAGCTTTCTGGATGGTCCGTTGTCAGTTCAGTTCATCTGTAGCGCATTGCAGAGACACCTGTGAAACTTTTTGAAATTATAGCTTGTTCCATATAATTAATTATTTTATTATTATTATGATGGGATAGTACAAAAACATACTTTTTTTTACATAAGTTAATTTACTTAATACTGTTACCTATTTCTGCACCACTAGAATTGAAAAATGCAATTACCAAACAAGTTTCCAAACAGATTTCCCAAAAACCCCAGACTGCAACAGATCTGGGCCACATCTGGTACATGTGGTACATGTAATCTTAATGTTATATTGTCACATGTTAATCAAAATAAAACTGATAAAAAAATATAGATCCCACTTCATTAGTATTTAAATAGTAATAGGCTTATTTAGAATTGTATTCTTATACATGCACGTGTTGTTTTGAAAGTACTGAATGATAAGTGTTCATGTTGCAACATGAAAACTTCTGAAACGACAATGTATTTGACAAATACTTAGCTCTGACTTGACGGCTCCGTTTTCCACTCCTCCCCCGACTGCAAACGGCAAATCTGTCCGGTCGGTTTAATCCAGCCAAAGTCGAACGCTCTTACTGTTATTATCTTGGGCCACTCAAATAAACAGCAATGTTTTGTGAGCATCACATAGACCGGCTGTGATTAGCATAGCATGCAACCATACTACTCTCTGAAAACTGCCTACCCTACCTTTAACCAAAAAAACACTGATTTCAGAACGATGGAACCAGAAGTGCTTAAATGCTGACTCTAAAAAAATACGGCATCCCTGCAGCCTTCTATATAACCAAAGTTTTGTAACTTTTATTTTTTTTCATAACATCTGATTCGACTCTCGATGTTTTTCATTTTGTTTACGCTAAATTTGACTAAATTGCAGAGGAAATGTTTATATGTTTGCGGATGAGAACTGGAAGGCACAGATGCTGTTAGGTACCTAGATAACACTTTAGTTCAATGTTTAGCATTACGTAATTTACTGTTTCACATACTAGTTTTTAAAATTAATAGACTGTGTACTGTGTAAACTGTGCTTCAGTGCATCAGTGAATAAAAGGCTTACTTATAGTTGTCTCTGCACATTTAGCTTGACTAGTTGAAAGTATTTCTGCCCAGTAATTGTTTAATACATGTCTAGATTTTCTTCCTGCTGCTTGTTGTCCTGCATAAGATCCTGTAATTGTATTAATGTTTCTTTCAAAAGTAAAGTATTCACATTTAGCTGGCAACCAGTGATTTTTTTTTTTTTTTTTTTTGCAATAACGTCACACTCCGATGTATTCTCTGGTCTCAACATTGGCTCACTGTTCTATATTTCATGAATGCTCAAAAGATGGACCAGTCCTGTCCCAGAAATGAGTGAATCCCATGAATCACCACTTAAGTGAAATATCTTGCACACGTTTGCAGGGAACTTCCGTGAATTTATGGGAACTCATGCTGGGACAAGTGGATTGTCAGGTAGTAAATTTCATTCCAAATCGCCCTTTTGTTCAAAGTTCTCTTTCTCTCCAGCATTTACATTTTTTGACTGTCTAATCTTGAACTTACGCATGCCTTTAATCCTGAGCATTTGCACGTACTTGGATCAATGTGATTGATGATTGTTTGTGCATACAGTAACTATCCTCTCCTCAGTGTATTTTATCTGTTTCATGTCACATTAAACTGTGTTTTATGTATGGATATTAAATCCTGGAGATCTATCTAGCTGCAGAATTTAGTTTCAACACTAATCAAACACAACAGAACAATTCTAACACTGATGTCTACACAGGAGACTTAAATCATGAAAAACATACTGAGTGCCATTCCAGTCAGAAGTGCTCAAAACAATTGCTTAAAATCTGGTGCGTTAGAACAAGGTTGGGAATATATTCTGCAGGAAGGTATGTCTACAGTACCATTGTCAATAACAGTAAATAATAATAATAATAATAATAATAATGGTTATATTTGTAACAATGGATTAATAAAATATTTCTCTGTGTGCGAATGTGTGCGCGCGTATGTGTGTGTGTGTGTGGGTGTGTGTGTGTGTGTGTGGGTGCGTGTGTGTTATTTCTTTAATGAATGAATGCACCCAACACCTGGAATAATTTAAGAGATTGGCATTACAGGAACATAATTTTCCTGTCTTTTAAGTCTTTTAACTTTTTTTTTTCTTGAGCTGATCACTGTTTCTCCCATTTGTGTAAGTTAGGATGTTACAGTTGTCCCTTACATTTTGTATTCTTTTGTATCTGCCTTTCCAAAGTGCATGCTGTGTTCCTAAAAGTGCAGGTTAAACATATTTAACCTGTTCTCCCAAAGTGAGGTGGTTGCTGTACTGCATTTCAAAAGTTGAGTAAACATTCTGCTCTCTCTTTAAAGGGTCAGTAACCGATAAGCCACCGGGACCTCCAAGCTCCGGCAGAAAAGGTGAGTCGAGATTCGCAGAAATGTGAGTGTGTGCCCTTATGAATGAGAGATATTGAAAACTAACAAATCAGGATGCCATACTGCAACGGCACTAAACTTTCTTTTTTTGTATCCTTTTTTTTATATTTATGTACGATTAAATGTGTTTAAGCACATTTAAATATGTCAAATTTGCCTCATATTTCTCTGACATGCTCATTTGGCCTGACTCTTTCTGTCAAGACTTCAGTCACTTCAGACTTCAGTTTCTCGAAGGACCGTAAAGGATGAAAACCTATTCCAGTTGTTCTGTTTAACAGCCGGTGTAAGAACTTAGCACACATCAAAGACTCTGTTACAGCAGTGAAATCTCAAACAGCTTATACAGATGTTAACAGACGCAATGGCAGGCACCTACTTTTCTGGGCCCTAACTCAGGAAAGCCAGATTGTCATTTACAGGCCCCAAGGGTGGCGTATAGGTGTTTGAGAGTGTGTTTAGGTTTGAACCACTGGGGTGGGAGATGGTTGTGCTGGGAATGTGTGGTAGGGTTTGGGAATGGAGTTTGCCTCTGTTTTTTCAGATCTTGTTTCACCTCCTCTGCACTCAAGACAAAGTGCATGTGCAGCAGATGTTTGTGTCACCAGCAGGTGGAAGGTAGTTGTGTGCCACTGTACGTGAGTCTTTTGCACTCAGTCCTATAGAGATCACTGTTGGGTTCCAGAAGTATAAATGCCATTCACACAATTGTTAGCATAATTGACATTTACACTTTTTAAGAAAGACCTACAATGAGCTCTGATGTTGTTAAAAATGTGTTGTGTTTTAGGCTTTAAAGATTCAAAATCACATTTAGTCAACTGGGTAGTTAGCTAACGGGTAGCCTCCGCTAGTCTGTAAAAGTCTAGTCTTTGCCTCAGACGTCACGCCAAAGCCAATTGAAGGCAAGCCTGCAAACTTAGGCTAAAAAAGCTTAACGCCTGCTAACGCTGCGGTACACAGGGAAGGAGACAAGAGGCCTTTTATAATGGATGTCAATGGAAAAGAGGCTTCACTACGCTTAATAAACTGCTTTTGTAAGGAAATAACTTATCATTTAATGAATCAACAGCCCATGGGCTAATCTTCAACATGTTTGCTCTTAAACATCTGTTCTGGATTGATTTATTTTTAGTTTACACCAAAAAAATGCTGTTTTATAAAAGAAGTCACGGTCAATTGCGCGACAGGTATGATTTAATTTCTTCTCACTTCTCATTAATTTCTATGGTATCCGCAATCAGTGATTGACTATGAACGAAATTCAATGACGTCAAGGCTGTAATGTTATTGGTAATCAAGGCACACGTGATCCAAGTTGGCAGTTACGCTTTCTCCAATGTTAGAGCCACGAACTCTGGTATCTACCAGTAATAAGACCATCTCTGGTCATGCCCATGGAACATTGGTAGGAAATTGGAAAACACTTCAGGAGTTTCGAAGTCGTCATCTGATTGATCGAGTTCTACAAGATTCCGGGAGACGTGTGTGACACGTTATTTACCGGTCCACCTGGAAACAAAGCCGTCATGATGCCAAACCCCCCCATGGAAGAAAAAAGACGTCGTGTTAACAACTGTGACAATGAGAGCTTATCGGGATCAACTAAATGAATTTTTTTTTAACAATTTGTAGACTGATTGTTGCCATTGTTGCAGTGAATTTTCCCAACGTTCTTCAATGAATGATTTATTGGTTGCATGTCGGTCTGTTATTGTAGGAATATTGACTTTATATTGTTTTACCCCCTAAACATGACACTGAACCAAACGAACTGTGATTGGTTGCTCTACATGTCAGTCAGACGGCCTCCATGGCCAACGGAAACTGCTATGGAGTCCAGACCTTCTGCTGTCAGTCTGAAGGTTTGGCTTCACGAGACCAGTAAAAGTCTGACTGTGGAGAACTCCACAGTTTTTTTTTTTTTTTTTTTTTAACAGGCTAGTGAAGGCTAGCTAGGGCACTCGCTAGCTAGCTACAAAGCTTGCTACATACATAACATTATTTAATCTGCACCTCATTAAAAGGATAGTTCTACCAAAAATGAAAATTCTATAATTTTCTGACCCTTCAATTCGTTTTTTCCCTGCAAAACAAAAGAAAAAAAAACATTTCCCAGTGTTTGAACTCTCCTGTAATATAAAACCTATAACACAGTAGTGATTTGCAATTCTAAAATTGTGAACACAGTATTGTCCCTTTTTTTTTTTTACTCTTCAATTACTTTGAATCAAATGCTGCAATGCTGAAATTCATCCCGAAACTTTTTTTCTTTTTTTTATTGGTCACTGTTTATTGGTCAATGACACATTCCCTGACTCAGATGTTTAAAGATCTTAAAGATGTTTGTCTATAAAAACAAACAATCCACAACAAAAAGAATTGGCTTTTAACAGTTAATAGCTCATTTTATTACTACTGCCATTATCTTTCTAAATGACCCTTGTTTATATAAAAGAATAATAAAATTCACTTTGAGAACATGTACTTATTTTGCAGAGGGGATCACTGATTTTAAATGTAAACATGGTGGACAGGGAAAATTACAATGTCACTTTGGCTGTAATTCAGTTCAGTGAACTACATGTATTCTTTGAACTGGTTTTCGCTGCCACCTTATTGTGGCTTTAGCACTGTGGCTTTGGCCCGTCCACTACCAGGGCCTACAATGATGTGAGCCACAAGGAAATCAGCCAGAATGCAATAGAACATAAGTGGGTAAGTACTGTAGGACGTTTGACATTTCTCAATTATCATGACACTTTTGACTGAGTGTGTTAAATTATATACAATCGCTTGTTTATGCACAATCGTATTACTATTTATCTAAACAGTATGCATATGAAAGCTAAATTACGCATTCTGAGATGTGTGTGTCTGTTCTTGAGTGGATGAATACTCTTATTTATCTGTGTTTTCGGACTTGTATTTTCTCTCTTTGTACCCTCTATCCCTCACCCACTTTGTTTTCTGTGCTAATGGCCGGGCCATGTGCAAATCCCAATCATTCAACAGTTGTGGAGAGTAGATTGTATTAACCTCAATAATGGTAGTCTCTTTCCGTTTCTTTCTCACCCTCAATCCAGATGATGGCTCCAAGCCCACACCAACCATGGAGACGCATGTTGTCCCAGAAGGTGAGGGTAAGTTTCGACCACATGCAAATACAAGCAACATGAGCACGAGTCTTGCACGGTTGTATATGACTGATATACAAATGCAAATCAATTTGTTTGTTTTATCACCACAGAGATTACAGCTCCAACACTGTGGATTAAGCAGCTGGTGTACAAAGAGAACAAACAGAACAGTTCAAACAGTAGGAAGCCAGGTGAGAATCCATCCATCCATCCATCCATCATCTGTCTGATATATTCTGATCTATCTATTTCAGTTGTCTCACAATGGTTAATTGCTGATTTGATTTCTTAAAGATATAAATGGAAAGAAAATCCTTTTAGTCCATTTCCCTCTTAAACCAGTAATGACCAAAAACACACAATTTCAAGCAGAGCTTTGTGTTGACACACACAAGACTGATGGCCAGCCTACACAGCTAGATATATTTTAAAGCATCGTCATTGCAGCGTCCAAGTTGGTACATTCAAGCGCACTTGATTGTGTAACATTTCTGTTCCAGTTTTAGATTTAATATTCAGCATGTCCAGGGACGAGAAACCTAACACCGCTAGAATTATGGCGCCCCTCTTTCTCTGTTTGTCTCAGCTCTCCTCTGTGTAATTTGTTTATTTTGTTTCTGTGTCTCCTTTACAATTTCCTTCAAATGAGTTGAGCACCCTCTGGGCATGCTCAGCCAACTCCGTCAAGGTGTGTGTGTGTGTGTGTGTGTGTGTGTGGGCATGCTCAGTCAACTCCGTCAAGGTGTGTGTGTGTGTGTGTGTGTGTGTGGGCATGCTCAGTCAACTCCGTCAAGGTGTGTGTTTGTGTGTGTGTGCGTGTGTGTGTGTGTGTGTGTGTGTGTTCAAATTGCGTATATGCAGTTCCAGTGGTGTTCCCTTGTTTATTGCATGGGTGGCCTATAACATTGAAAAATAATCTATTTATTTTATCAGAGAATTATTGACAAAATTTTGACAAAAGATATTACGTTCTGAAGGAAACCCTTACCTTGAGCAGAGATGTTGTATATCTAATCTGACATGTCTTTGGAACGCTTCAGATTCTCCTCCTGTGACAAATTAGCATCTGTTGCACATCAACACTATTCAGCCAGAGTAGCAGATCCACGGCCGTCGCAGGGGTGCTATTGCTGCAGAAATGACGGAGTTGGCATCAGGCTTCACCTTTGCTGCCCATGGGAGTGTGTGTGTGGGATCTGGAGTAAATTGAAACACTGAGATGTTGCTTTTACTGCTAAAGTAAATCTCGAAGAAAGCCAAGTTTCCATCTCTCAGTGCATTGTGGGTGGTACGCATCATTTCGATCTTTCACACATCAACTCGTGCAGTTATTACAGTGAACATGCTCATCTAAGGTGAGGTAAATTGTGTGTTTCTTTGGTAATTGTGGTTGTGGTCCCCATGAAACAGAACAAGCATAATTATCATTGTGTCCCCGAAGATTTGGGGGTAGTAGTAGCATTACAGGTTTGGGCGAGCTACTGTATACAAAGCTCCCTATACTGGTTTGTGCAGGTATAGATTTTCGGCAAAAAAAAGGATATATAGAGTTACTGTGATACCACAAGCTCTAGAATAGCCTTTTAACCATGGTGACTGTACCAGCAATTTTGTTATTCTCATGAAATATTGTCCTTTGTGCCTTAAAACTTATAGGGTTGCAATTTCCATTGACATTTTGGGACCACCAAAAGGCCTCAAACTACTAATCCTTATGTATTGTTAATGTTATTTTGAACCCGTCACAGAGTGTGATTAAAATAATTAAAATACTTATTAATATAATTTGAATGAACTGAGTAAATTCTGATAGTCAATCAGTTTCAGTGCTATATCAACTAAAAAAGGGAAAACATTTTGACATTTCTTTTTAATGTTCTGCACCAATCTTGTTATATTTTGAAATGTTTCAGGCATGACTGTTATGGGTATTATATAAATCCTATGATTTTAAAATGAGCAAACCAACCAAACAGAAAGTGCGAAGAGGACTTTTTTTTTTACTTAATTCTTTTTCTGTTCTTAATCTATTTCTATTCTTATTTTATTCTATTATTACAGCTTGTTAAAATGTAATAGTGATGAATGGGGACATGCAATTGGCTGATATTTTAATGAAAAACAAACATTGAAATATAAAATGTAATTGATTTTAAAACCATTAAACCACTGTATATGAACAAGTTCTGTATCTTGTTAATTAAAGTCAGCATAATTCATGGGGACACTGAGGAATAATCTCAATTTCTCAGAATGACCCAATATGGTAAATCACTTTGGATAAGATAATCTGCTCTATGGTAAATAAACAGGATGTGTCACATGCCCAGGAAGTTATTAAGCGATCATTGGCTCATTCTCTGTGAAAAACAATATATTATGTTTCTCGATATACATCCAGTCACCAAACCTACTTTTGGCCACGTGAAGGAAATACAAATGATGATGTTAGAATACTTCTGAGGATGAGGAAATGTTTGACGTGATTGTCTAAAAACCTTTCCATTTAGCATATTAAAGTTTGAGTAGAACATGGTGCCCACCCCTCCTCTGCATGTCGTCTTCTGTTACGTTATGAGCTCAGAATGCATAGATCCAAGACTGGAGTGATTAATTTCCCCACAGCTGAAAACAATTGCAGAGACGGCATAGGAAGAAAGAGAGATCGAAAGAGAGAGTGAGATATATGCATCTAAACCAGGAAGGGAGAGAGAGAACACTTTGTTTAAAGGAGGCTGATAAGTCTGAGTTTCAAGCTATTTTGTTTGGCCAGATCTTGGCACGATGAAACACATGAGGCTCTGATTTTCAGCCGTGATAGTGAGGAAATCAGCAGAGTTTACCTACAACATACCACACATAAACTAATCAATACCAGCCTGTAAACACAGAGAGAACAACAGCAAAGCATTCTGGGAGCAATGAGCAATGAGGTCTCACCTCGGCTGTATCTCACTTATGTCTGTTTGTTTGAACAGAACTCATGCAACTCACTTCTTGGAATAAAAAGGGACAGAGGGCATAAAAATGACTGTAATCTGAAAAGAGAGGAGGGTCGGATAAAGTTTTACGTGCAGATCTTGAGAAAATGAATGCATAAAAAATATGTGACGCAAATAGGATTAAATGGGATCTGAGACTGTCCTTCCTTTTCTGTCCTGTTTTATTGTATTATGGCGAGAGAGAGAGCGAAAAAAAAATTCTTTTGGGAATCCCATCTGCTTGGCGCCAGTATACCCTCGCTACAATAAACAGTGCTAAATAATTTAGATATGAAGGAACCTTGGCGGGAAGCGCAGGAGTCATGGACTCTGCCGTGAACACTTGAATGTGGATTGTGAGCCCATCTCTGGAAAAGAGGACATATTAATGCTCTCCCCCCGTTCCTTGTCTTCGCAGTCAGGTTCCACTTAAAACACCCCAAGCCTTGTTCCCGATCACGCCAACGCTGTCAGAACTTACCAGAACTGTTTGTAATGAAGACAAAAGCAAAAACAGCAGGATTTGGTTACACTGAACGGGCTCGTAGCTCATGGTTTTCATTTGGAGGCTCAGACGAACACTCTGAGTGGGCAGTGCTGTTCTCAGTTTAATTCTCTCACACGCCAGATCTTGTCCTTCCTCAGTACCAGCCCTCACCCTCCGGCCAGGAATTTTATACTTTGGTACACATTCATTTGGGGACAGTTTAGAGGTCCTCCTCTCCAAGAAAACTAGATTAATCATTTTGATGCACTTTGTTTTGTGGTGCTCGAGTTCTCAATGCATAATTCCGTAGTCTCGCCCCATTATTTCTACAAACAGAAAGTGGGTAATGTGTAATTTTTTTGCGCTATGAGTGGGGCAAAATGGAATTGCAAGAATAATGTTTCCAAGGCTATTTCCCACACCACCATAACGCCCCAAATGCATCTGCCATTGTTTGGACAAACAGGTAATTAACCAAATTCCTTTAGGGTATATTTACACGACAACGATGTACTAAAAATGGAAACGTTTTTCCTTTGAGTTTTTCGTGTACAGATGACAATCTTGTCAAAACGATCCCCATTCACAAGGATCTGTGAAAACGACAAAAAAACGCTGTATTATTCTGTCAGGCCAGTAGTTGGTGATGTCACTTTGTAAAGAAACGTTACTCGCCCATAGACATGTAATACACATGCATGTGACGTCACTGTTTTCACAAATTTGTGTTTTGTAGTTCGCATGGAGACGATAACATTATACAATAGTTTTCAAAAACCTGCACTTTGAAACCCATTTAAAAAGCATTTGTTTTCAGGCCCCCAAAACGCTGTTGTCATCTTAAAAAGTTTTCCGTTTTTAGTTGAAAATGGTTTCGTGCAAATTGTTACGCCACAAGTTCATATCACTCAAATACATGCATATATTTAATTAATATGGACTGTTTAAAGAAGAAAAAAATTATCCATTTTATTTTTCACTTCCTGTTTATGTAAAGATTGTTATTGCCAACCCAGGCTTATTAAAATACGTGCCT
Organism: Meda fulgida; assembly: GCA_030578275.1. Classification (NCBI taxonomy): domain Eukaryota; kingdom Metazoa; phylum Chordata; class Actinopteri; order Cypriniformes; family Leuciscidae; genus Meda; species Meda fulgida. The sequence goes on along the minus strand of CM060632.1, from coordinate 30,256,277 downwards.
ATGGAAAAATATCTGCAAAATTATATTATGTTGTTTCTTGCACATTTCTTGAAATTTGTGACATTTCAGTGAGTGGGTCTAAAAGTGCATTCAGATGAATGTAAATCTGGCAATGTTTTTTTACATTGGCTGTTGTATGTATCATGGTAGTTCTGCAATTAAATGTCTAGCGAGTAATGCTAAAATGTTAATGCTCTATCACATTGGAAAATAACGTACCACCTACCCTAAACCTAACTGATAGTATTAACAAAAGCAAACTTGACATAAAAACACATTTGCTGAAGCAACCATGCGATGTTAGCTTGTTTCTACAAGTCTTTGAGCTCTTTTATCATGACTTGCGCTTCACGAGACTCGTACCCAAGCTCTCCGCATCGCAAGTGCAGTGCTAAACCAGGTGTTTACTACATTAGAAAAGCTATATAAAGCTGGTTAATTGATGCATGACATCAAAATGTATTTGTTAATACGGTTTTGAGGTGATAACATAGCACTTGAATGAAAAAGGAATGCAAAAATGAAGGTAGAGGTGCATATTTCTAATGAGCCTAAGTTGGTTATTTGATATGTTGAGAAAAATAAATGATAAACAAACAGTAGTCTGGGGACTTACAATGTAGTTTTATTAAGAGACAAAACATTTTTTAAACTTTAAAATATGTTAAATGGTCATAATCACTCATTTTAACTTCAGAAATCCATTTAATAAAGTATTGTTATATACTGTGTGTGTGGGTTGGTTTATGTGATTTATGAGGACACAAATTTGTATAATGACGTGTATTACACTGGTATTACAACTTATAGGTGGTTTATGAGGACATTTTTTTAAAAGTCTTCATAATTCAAATAGCTTAAGAAAACATACAAAAACAATGTTTTATTAAAAATGTAAAAATGCAGAATGTCTCCGGTGATGGGTAGGTTTAGGGATAGGGGCAGTGTAAGGGGACAGAATATACAGTTTGTACAGTATAAAAACCATTACGCCTACGGAGAGTCCTCATAATGCGGTTGCACCAACATGTGTGTGTGTGTGTGTCCTTTGTGCTGAATCTTCATTTATTTTGGGATTTAATGTCTAACTTGTTTGATTAATTAGTTACATTTTTAATCAGTTCACAACCTTACTTTTAACATTACAAGAATGAAGAAACTGAAACGAGGAAGAAGAAAGGAAAGACTTGAGAGAGTTTTGAATAGCTTATGCGTCTGCCCAATCTAATGATTAACAGCTTGAGTGTCCCGGGCTGTTGTGCAGAGGAAAACAGCGGTTCTGATAACTGTTCTTGCGGCACGATATTCACTAAACATCTGATTAAAAATCACATCAATCAGGAGTGTTAAAAAGCTCTTCAGCACCCTGCTAGCTGGATTAGCCTCAACATCTGCTGCTATTATACTTGGCCCGATGCACTACAAGTGAGCAGCTTACTAAATGGATTTCAACATAGAGTTTTATGAGACAAGGTGTTAAAATATTTAAAAGAGCATCTCTCAAGTGTCCTTTGTGTTAATAAATACATGAAAATTAAATCCTAATGGCTCAGAAAAGAAAAGGGGCAAAGATGCCCCTTGAAAGTGTTTAAGTCAATTCTGCCTCAATTAATGAACACAATTTTGGTGAAAGTTTTGTTGTAGGTTGATCTCAATCAAATCTAATTTTTGATTACACAATTTGAAAGTGGATCAGACCGAGCAGCACAACACACTTGTAGCCAATCAGCAGTGGGGGGCGTGTCCTCTCATGATGGGGGAGAGTGAGATTTGAACAAAGACTGTAGAAAGAGAGATGGCTGAGAGACATTACAAAAGAGAAAAGGTCAGCGGAATATCACTAGGAAAAGAAGGGTTATGATCAGACAACAGCTTTAGAACCCGCTTTAAAATTAGAAAAGCTTTCCAGCGCTGTTTGTTTGTTACCTTCACTTTATCTTTCACAAAGCATTATTTTGCTTTTGTTTTTGCATTTTGGGGAGGAGCAATGAAGGGAGGGGTGTGTTTGTTTGGGTTGATTGCAAATATCAACAGTGTTTCTCAGAAATCACTTACCTTTTAAGGGAGCATATGGTGAAAAGATTGATAAAGTGGATGCATGTCTCACAGTTGTGTTGCAAATGTTATGCTACCTGTAGAAAATCTGGCCTAACATTGGTAAAACTTTATTCATATGGTCCACTTTAGACATTCTACCAACTATAAGCAACTTTGCAACTACATGTCAACTAGCAGTCATTAGCGTAGAGTGTCTGCTTAATATCTACCAACAGTTTATTTTGATGCTCCCCAACAGACATTACTGACTATAAGTAACTTAAAAAAGCAAAAGCATGTCAACTTATTCTACTAACCCTATAACAGTCTACTTACTCTAATTAGAGTTAGTTGACATGTAGTTGCAAAGTTGTTACATCAGTTCTTCAGTTCTCGAAATAAAGTGTAACCTTTAGATTTTAAAGACATTTACAATTTATTCTATTTCAAATAAATGCGGTTTTTCAAACTTTCTCTTTTAAACTTTCAAACTGACACTGTATCACAGTTTCTGCACTACATAAAGCAGAAAAAAAGTTTTGAATGCAATTTTATATAAATGCAGCCTTGGTGAACATGAATCTTCTTTCAAAAATGAATCTTCTTTTTCCGTCTTTGTACAGGGTACAGGAAGAGGGAATAAAGTTATAGGGAGTTAGAGACCTAAAATGGAGGTTAAAAAGAGGCTGCCTAATTCTCACAGTGTTCGCAAGCTAAACAAACGGAAGCACTTTTAACAGCAAAGAACTGGGATTTCTTCCACTTAGAACAGTGGTTCTAAAAAGACTGCTAAGAAGACAAAGACATTTAAACAGAAAAGCTGGAATTGCATTAAGGATACCGCCTCTCTGAGAACTTTGACTGTTGCCATGCCTCATGTTTTCCATGTGGTGTCCCTGTTTGTACTAGCTGACTTTATATAGACTATTATATTGCTTTATTGCTCTTGTTGAAGAATAATAAATCATACCTGAAGTGCACTACCTGATATGAGAGATTTCTGTGTATTGAGTGTGTTTCTCATGGTTTTAGAGAAAGTTCCCTCTTGTGACCAGGAGAGGCAGACGGCCCAGGATGAGGCTCGGCAGAATCCGCGGGAAGCCATCTTCATCCCTGACTGCGGCCTGCAGGGACTCTACAAGCCGGTCCAGTGCCACCAGTCCACTGGTTACTGCTGGTGTGTGCTGGTGGACACTGGGAGACCCATACCTGGAACTTCTGCAAGGTAAGACAGAAACAAACTGTCTTATGACAAATTTTGTAATTGTGTCATTAGCACATTAATATCAAGATATAAAATCAAGACAGAATTATCTGTAACCCCATTAATTATAAGACATGTTTCTGGATGAGCTTGCATGCTCTAAACAATCTCAAAATACTAAAAGAATGGCTATCATCCAATGCGACTGATTAGTTTAGTTGTGGAATGTTATGACATTTGATTTTCTCTCCAAACCACAGTTTTAATTTTTCCATGAGCAAAGCTGTCAGTGCTGAGTTTTGTTTAGAAAGCACTCAAATTGAAAGCGTGACACGTCCTGATGTGTTTCTACCCATTATGAGCTGTGATTTATTTTCCACTTTTGAAGATGTGTAAATTGCTCTCTTTTTTTGCCCTGGAAACATTGAGAAGGTTTAGCTAACTGGTTACTGCTGAACGAAATTTGCTATTTGAATTCAGGCATGGAGCCCATGCTGCCTCTGAACCATGCTGAGATGGCGTGATCCTTTGGATAGAACATCCTTTTCTGGATGTTTCCGTTAAATCCTAGATTTCTTGTTGTTCTTGTGGGAGGCTGCAGTGTCATACATTCTTATATCTGTCTCACTAAAAACCAGTGAACCAAATTGGATCAAACAATGAAATCAAATCCTCAGGGTTTGTCATTTCTTCATGTGTTTAGCTGTGTTAACTGAGACAGGACTTTTTTTTTTTTTTTGGTCCTATATCTGAAGGCTTGTTATAGTGAAGGCCAAACACTGCATTCTCTACGAACAAGAAAATGTGTGATGTTTGTCCATGATGATTTGGTGCCAAGTCCGTATTTTTGTGGTTGTTAAAGCTTGTCAGAGTTGTAGACACATAGCTAAGCGTTACTTAGGAAGTTCTGGGTGGCTGTCTACTGTCCCAAATCAAAAGACTCCATAAAAGCCATGATATATTCACTGCAAAGTTCTTTTTCATTCTACACTTAGGGGTAAGTTCAAAATACCTTTGCAGCATTACTGCGAACTGTAATTCAGCTCTCCAGTCAAGTCATGTGGTGTTTATTTATATAACACTTTATACAATTGATTGTTTTAAAGCAAGCAGCTTTACAGTAGTAAACATGAAAAATGTCAATGTCGCTTTCAATTAGAATTACAACTTCAAGTTCTACTATAAAGCAGCTGTCCAGTGTGTTCATGTTTTCACTCTCAGATGTCTGACTTCGACAGACTGAACTGAAGAAATGTGGCTCCACATAAGGCTTGTGTGGCTTTGTACCGATACTGATAATAGAGGAGAAGATGTATAAACATTGTAAAAGTGCCTCATGTTTGTGTTCTCCATCAGGTATAAAAAACCAGAATGTGACAGTGCGGCTCGCTCTCGAGACTCAGAGATGGAAGATCCTTTTAGAGACAGAGATCTGACAGGTGAGCAGAACAGTTTACATGAGGTGCCTCCCAAATTCTCCCAATTTGCATACTTGTACACTGTTCTATGTTGTTTTGTAGTATAAATAATGCCAGGTACAGACTACACACTATTTTTGTCAGATTGTGTAATTTTGACTCCTAAATTCTTGTCATGTCGTAGACAAGAAGCATGTCCGACTTCATGTTGCTTCCAAACCAATCATCGTTTGTCGTCTTTAACGACGTGCGTGATGTCATTGAGAAAGCAGGACTAGTGAATGACTTCCGGAAACAAGAGTATAAACAAACAATGGTTGTACTATCTTAATGCTAATTCCAGAACTCTCTCCTCTGCTATCATTCACCAGCATTTATCTTTTTTAGTTGTAGTCCATCAAGGAAACATCATAAAGGTTGCTCTAGCTCCACAAACCTTTCCTCCATTGCTCTCTTTCTCTCTTTCGTTTTGCCATGTTTGAAAGCTGTGTATTGGAGAGCTTCTGTGCTCCTATTGGTCAACGTCATTGATGTGACGGAAAAAAATTAACATGCTAGTCTTTCTGTCAGGACGTTGCAAAGCAATGCAGACAGTTGTCATCCACTACGACACTATACAAGATAAAATGATCAATTCTTGCATCCCAAAGCCTATTGTCATTTTCGAATCACCACAACACCCTAAGTCAAATGCATCATGACAAAATGGGGCTGATATTGTGTAGTCTGAACCTAGCATGAATGTCATACACTAGATGGTAGAGTACATAGTGTGTAGTATAAGTGCATAATGTATATTATGTCATTTAGGACACAACTATGGACTATAGGGGGTCGCACACTGGATGAGAAGCCGCATCACTTCATTAACATTCAAACACATTGTTTTCTGTGAGTGTATGCACACTGTGTATTGTGCATTTTTTTCAGTGAAACGTTTAATTTGATGTGGCTTGAAAAAATCTATATGCTTCATATAGAGAGCTATAATTATATTGATCACACATTCTCTGTATGTTTGCCCTGTTTTTCCAAATACCAAACTTTAAAATTCATTGATGTTACTTTGTTCTTGAACTGAACTGGTATTAAGATTCACTGTTTGTGTGCATCGGTGTGCGATACTGGTGAGTTGTCCATGACACGGCATGGCGTTTGCCGTCCGGTGTGCGACCGGCTTAACTGTCTACTACATTACATGTCACTACCTCTGTTTATATGTAGAGTAAATCATTTCTAAAATAGTTTGATAGTTCCTGACTGGTTATACGGTGTACGGTTTGTTAGCTTTGTTAGCTATTAGCTTTGAGGTCATTAATAAGCTACTGTATAAGATAGTATACTCCTCAAAGTCTATTTTCTCTTCTGGTACAATGAATAAAAATTATAGATAATTTATTGATTATTTTCCCAATCAGATGCTCTTTAGAATGAGAATATCTTTCCCTGCAACTAACTAGCAAGTAGCAGCTAATGGCCATGATCTAGCTAAAGCCTATTGCTTATTTTGTTTTATGTGCAACAATGACTGATATTGCTATGGAAGCTTGTTTCCGCCACAGAATAAAACAATTTAAAAGATAATTGCGACTTTTTTTTTCACCGTTTTTGAGATTTGACCAATTCTAAGACTTTATTACAAGCAATTGCAAGTTTATATCAGACAATTCTGACTTTATAACTCCCAATTACAGGTTTTATATCACATAATTGTGAGAGAAAAAGTTGCAATTACCTTTATTATTTTTGTAATCAATGGCGGAAAGAAGCTTCAATATATTGCTAATATGTTTATTTAAATAATTTTATTGTATATTTTAATTTTCCTTGACTATGCTTACAATAAATAAGAGAATGGGTTTCTTTTTGTTCTTGCTAATAATGTTTGACAAATGGTTGTAAGAACATGCAGTACCACATGTTAGCATTTAAAGGTGGTTTTCCCTTGAAATATTAGGCTTTCGCTCGTTCCAGTTCTTTCCCTTTCATTTAGAATTTCATTGTAACTCCTTTTTAATTCCCCATCTGGTAAGTTTACAGAGTAAAACATGGCTCCTGACTGGGTAACAGATGTGTGGAGTAGTTTATGATGGCGGGGACCACTGGGGAGGACAGCAGCGGGGGGCCGAGAGGTGCTGTCAGTGCCCGGGGGGACTTCAGTCAAATTATTTTTATGTACTCTACTTGAGTGCAACCTGGCACCAGAGCAAAGAGTTTTAGTTTCATCCTTTCAACACAGGAATGGGGGGAAGAACTTTTGGATAGATGTACCTATAACTATTTCCACAGGCCAAATTCCACTACAAGACCTACCTGTAGCATCATCATACTAGTGCAAACAAACAAACAAACTCATGGCTGATCTACATCAGGGCTTCCCACAAGCTGGCGTTATGAAGTATACATCTGCCGAATATAGTATGGGAAGTTTGACAAGATGAGTCTCATTCCATATGTTCTAATTTAACACTTGGGCTGAGAGGCACTGAGCCGGCACGTCATCACACTTGTCCAAACCTTACAGATACTAATTGGAGTCACCTGGAAAGCCACAGGGCCCCACCTCCCAAACTGCCCTGAACCAGCTAAATTACAGGGAGGATGGCACGAGAAAACCAAAATTAACCAAAGTGAAAATGTAAACTGAGATTATTACATTCTTCTGTTTTAAGTCACCCTTTAAGAGACACAATTAAGGCCGAAATATTGACTCAAGTAGTGCACGCCATTGCAGCCGAGCATCTGGGACAGTTAAAAAAAGCGCTACCCAAGGTGTTCAGCAATGTCTCGTAAAAGTTAACTGGGCTGCGGTGGTCTGCGAAAGTGCCCTCGTCACCTTGTCGATAGCTTATTTGCTACTTTACATTTCACACATGCACTCAAGCATTTGCAAATGCTAACATCTTTTGTTTGGCATATTTTATTATTGAATTGCTTAGATGTTAAGCCTGAGATCAGAGTTGACATTTATGTTAGAACAACCGTATTGCATGATGTTGTATTTTTCATTGGGACAGCTTAATACTTCCCTCTCTAACTGTGAGCGTAATTGAAAAGAACATTGAAAAGTTATTTTAAAGAATTGTAATGTTAAAAATACCTCTTTTGTGTTCCGCTGTGAGACTAAATGAGAATGCTTGTGGTTATGTGGGTCTCTCTTTAAATGTTACAGGGTGCCCAGAGGGAAAGAAAGTGGAATTCATAACCAGCCTGTTGGATGCCCTTACTACTGACATGGTGCAAGCTATCAACTCACCAACCCCCTCTGGTGGCGGGAGGTAAGAACTTAATAAAGTAATGCGTTATTCACAAATGCAACAGCATTTTAGTAAAAATAAATAAATTGAATACAGAAAACATTTGTATCGATTTGAGAATAAAACTGAATTTTTATGAGAAAAGGCACAATTATCAGAAATTGCTTTTTCAAATGAATGTGGAATTTAAAATTTTCTCTAAAATACTGCTACTATAGTGTCGTGTCAACTTGAAGACTAAATTTAGTTTTTACATCAAAGTCGTAATGATTTGAGAATCACACTTTAGATTAGGGTCCAATTGTCACTATTAACTATTAACTACCACTTTTGCCTCAATAAACTCTTAATTCCTGCTTATTAATAGTTAGTAAGGTAGTTGTTAAGTTTAGGTATTGGGTACTGTAGGATTAATTGATGTAGAATATGGTCATGCAGAATAAGGCATTAATATCTGCTTTATAAGTTCTAATAAACAGCCAATATCCTAGTAATATGCATGCTTATAAGCAAGATAATAGTGAGAATTGGTCCCTAAACTAAAATGTTACCCTATTTGAGTTTACACACTATATTTAGTAGTTGTTCTTACTTGTGCAAAATGTCCCAGCACAATGGTGGAGTTGGACTGACAAATTTCCCACAACTTCCCACGTGTCTCTGATATTCTAGTGCCTAGTGGCCAAGGATGATATAAATTCAGAGTCTGAACACAATGTTAATCAATCAAATGTATCATGTTTTAATTGCAATTCTTTAAAAGAGGTTCCATTAATGTCCACATAGGACAAACAGTTCTGGATAAGTTGTGTCGATTTTTTTGAGTTTTGTAAATAGAATAAAATTAAAATAGTAAAATTGAATCTGCCGAAGTGTGATGCAGTCTGTATCATTTCATTAGCTTCTAGTGAAAAAGTTAAATTGTTAAGTTTTATAATAGCCAGACTTGTGTAAATTTGACTATATGTGAAGTAATATACAGTACACTCCTCCAACTGGGATTGTTTGTGCTCCAGGTTTGTTGAGCCTGACCCAAGCCACACACTGGAGGAACGGGTGGTTCATTGGTACTTTGCCCAGCTGGATAATAATGGCAGTCACGATATCAACAAGAAGGAGATGAAGCCCTTCAAGCGCTACGTGAAGAAGAAAGCCAAACCCAAACGATGCGCCCGCAAGTTCACTGACTACTGCGACCTTAACAAGGACAAGACCATCTCCCTTCAAGAACTCAAAGGATGCCTAGGAGTCAATAAAGAGGGTGTGCAGCTTTTCTGAATGCATTTATGATATAAAAACATTGGACCACATTTGGCGAGGTTATTACGGAAGTTTCTTAATTTCCCCTAGTACTTGTGAATACACAATGAAAGTTGGTGTTCCTACCAATTTTCTACCTATTTGATGTGTTGGAGTTAATAGTTTCTGGTAATAGTATTTTCATTGCAAGGATAAAGGTTTGACCGAATTTTTTGTAAATTAATCCATAAACAATTGAATGTAGATATTTCCAAGGTTGTTTATAGGTTTCTGCATTTAAGCTTCTGTAGAGGGAAAAAAATTCAGCTAACTGTAGTTAGTCAATCATTAACCCTCTTGTTTTGTTTGAAATTATTTCCTACTTTCTTTTTAAATTAACCTTGTTTCCTCTGATCTAAACCAGACAGATGTTATTGAAGCTCACCCTCATGAGTTAGTGACTAAATGAGTAAGAAACTGTATGAGTTTCTTTCTTCTGCTGATTCCAAAAACTAATCAGCAGAATTAGTTCAACTTCTTTTTAGTTCAACCGAAGAAATACTCTCGTTCAGGTTTGGAACAACATAAGGGTTAGTAAATAAACCTTTAAATATGATATTATGTCAATGACTTTTTAACTCCAATTGTGACTTTAAGTCTCACAGTTGTGGTTTTATATCTCACATGTGAGTTTATAGCTCACTTTTTTACTTTTTATCACAATTTGAGTTCATGCTAAAACCCCAAAAAGAACATGGGAGTAAACAAGGCTCAGGAAAGACAGTTCTTTAGTGACTGTATAACATGAGTCTGGGAAAACATGTAACTCAGATCTTTTTCTTATTATTAACTTACATCTGTCTCTCTTGTATGTTCTGTTTACAGGTAGCACTACAAGCAGCAGCAGTCACGGGACAAGGCAAGGGACAAATTTGTTCAGTAAGGCCTGACTAATTGCTTTTGCACTAACATTTGCCTCAGCAGCTGCAGAGAGCAGAAGTTATAATATATTAACGATATGAATAGATAGCAAGCAATGCAGTGAACAATATAAACCTTGGCTTTTTACGATGGAGACGGCATGAATGATGCATCTTTATGGCCACCCACATTGTGTCTGCGTTTGTGTGTGCATGTATTCTTTGTGAGCTGGATTGCTTTAATCAAAGTTTTTCATGGTAGTCTTGATGCTGTGTGTAATTGAGTCAGAAGTAAACTATTCTCAGATAATAATCCGGGTGTAAAGAATTGTAGATAAAAAGAAAGTGAAATCATTACTTTGAATAATTTGGTGGAAAATTTACATTCAACTACTAGAAACTGTTGAGCTGTCATCTCAGTGAGGAAAATATGAATCTTTGCTCGTAGGCACTTTTTTTAAGCCAAACTTTCAGTTGACAAGAAAAGTTGCAAATAAAATCACAACAAAAACAACATATGGAAACTGTTGTTAAAACATTACAGTAAGTACGCTATTGTTTACCATTATTGTTGTAAATTCATGCTTTAGCTGTTTAATGTCTGTGTTGTTGGTTGATGTTACGGAAAGAGCATATTCACAATAGCAATGTTTCCATCCAACTATATTATGCGCATTTTGGGATATCACATAATAAAAACATCTGGACGGAAATGGCAAGATGCGCATAAATTTAAAAAATGCGCATAAAAAACGTATAAGCTTGTTTGTTTTCGGATACATTTTTATCCGATAAGAAAACAAGAACATAAACTACGATGGAAACACATTTACCGAACAAATCGATGCGGATCAAAACAATCACGTGACTTTGCGCGATGGGACGGCATAACTGGACTACCCAGACAGCAACATAGTGTCGGCCCAGATCCGGCCCACGTGGAATCCACACGTACCAGATGTGGGCCGGATCTGAGCCGACACTATGTTGCTGTCTGGATAACCAACAGACCGATCTTTATGTACAGCATCTGAAATGGTGTTTTGGTTGTTCTGAAATGCCTGAGCAAAGTCTGTCGTCAAAGTGGTTAATTACCTTCCAGAACTGTATTACACGAACGTTCCCGAACAGCAGGCGTCTGCCTTCAAACGCAAGATAACACATTTAGTGCTCTTCGTCTGCGCGCGCTAAGGCGCAAGTCATTTATTATACGCGAAAATTATTATATAGAGTGGCTTCTCCTACCTTTTCCACCAGACAGTGACGAATTAGAATGCTGGTATGAGTTAATTTACCAGCTAACAAAGTGCTTCTGTTTAGCAATGTTCGTTCATTGTTCTGCTTCAGCTCATGCAGCTCAAGTGAGCCAAAGTTCCAGCATTATTGACCATGTGCAAAGCAAATTAAATAAGATGTGCACAATGGAGTTGTGAGGTCATGTACCAGCTAAATTATGGTGAACAGCCCTTGGGTTGGAACTTGGAAGCAACTACTTAACCTCAGATAACTAGGCCGGATGGCGCGGTCTCCCACAGTCCACCTGATCCTCCACTGATCGAGTTAAAATAATGCTACATCCCATCATTAACTGCACCAGAAGTTCTGCTACTCCATCACTGGTCGAGAGACTTGCTACTTATGTTACTTATTACAAGAAGACATCCCGTCTAATAGCTTTTGTTGGACAAAAGTTGCAGGTTTGGAGTTACTCTCTTCTCCTAAAACACATCATTTGTTCTGCTTCATAGATAAGCAATGACAAGTGCATTATTAGGTCTGTAAAATGTTTCCAACTTCATAAATCTAGTAGGAGAATACGATTTCCAAAATAATCACCAGGAGTCATGACACTGGGTTTATTAACTCTTTTCCATTTTACATCGCAAAAAAAAAAAAAAAAAAAAATATATATATATATATATATATGTAGTACTGTCATGAATATGGCTGTATTATTACCAGGTTATGAGAAGGAAAGTGTGGTTTTGATATTAATCCTGATGTGCTTCTCCATATCGGCCTCCTCTGGTTTGTGGTTCTCTAAAGTGGAGCTTAAGGGGAGAAATTATTTATCCAAATGCTATAATTCAGTGTGTCCAGACCCACCTGTTTCTCTTTGCTAAATTACAGCGTGAGGTTTAATTCATTGGGCTCCTGTGTGTAGACGCTCAGAAGTCATGCGCAGCTTTATAACTGGTTTGAATAAGACTTTGTGGCACCATTTACTTCACATTTGATTAGTGGTAGTCTTCAGTGATATTTTCTTTAGAGCCAGAGAAGAAACACACTTATTTGGAAGCATGACTGTTTATTTGAAGTTATAGCAACTGTAATAGCTCTGAGACCGAGACTGTCTCACTTGTGTTTTTTTTATTTTTACCGTTTTGGAGACAGAGACACAGAGCAGAAAGCAGAGACATTCTGTCTCATAGCATGATGACAAGTCGCTCTCTCGCTCCTTTGCGCTCACTGTCTGACTTTTGCCAGCCATAATGTTTTGCTTGTAGTTAGGTGTTTAGCGTTTGATGACTGGCTCGCTAGCCCACTAGCACCGTTTCTCGCTAGCTCGCTCTCCGACCAGTGGGATTCCCTTGTTATTAGTCGCATAGCTGCTGTTTACCCTGGCTTGTGGGTTCTGGTAGCCTAGCAGAGACCCACCAAGGACCCAGCGAGGGCTGAGCTCATGTGTTTACCCTGGCGCTACCCACTTCAACCTAAAAACAGTGGCCGGGAACAGGCAGAAACTCAGGCCCAGTGGACCGTGACTAGCACTGCCAAGATAAACAGCTGCTTGGTTTGGAGAGCTGAGGGGGCTTCTCCTGCCCACAGCCAAAGAGTTTGCCCCCACCCCCCCCCCCCCCCCCCACCCCACAAACACACACACACACACACACTCGAGGGTTGATGAATTGGGCCAAGCTTCTCCTAAAAGACAGTTTTATGTCTTGTCGCTTAAGTGTACTGGAAGAAAAATTGATGAGTCTAATTTAGTCGGGTTTTGGGACCATGCACTGCCAAAATATCTACAACTTAATGAGAGCCAATGGACATTTCTTTCATCTGGCTGTGGCTGTTTTACAGTGAATGTATGACAAATAGTAACATTTATTTAGTTACAATATTAGTTGCTGCAATCCAGACACCAGAATTATCTCTATAAAATGCTGATGATGCTCCTTACTTCATTGTGCACCTGGATATATGGTTATAACCTGGGCCATTCGCAGGGTTTTATAAATCCAGAGGTGCCAAACTTGAGGTTTTCTTGACCCTCTGGTGCTCCTCAAGTGGTGGTAAAATATGACATTTTTTCAATGTTATGAATATAACATTGAGTATACTATTTTTTACATTTTATTTTAGGGGATTTGTTTGGAACTAAATTATACTAATGTAGTTATAATCCATTTATTACCTGTTAACCACTTTTTGAGCATGAAATTTCAAAATTCAACTGTTTTAAATCTTGAATGCTTTGAAGCACAAACTTAAGTTTGGACTCTTTTTAAAGAAGAGACTTGGTTGATTATTGCTGAAGTAAAAAAAAATGTTAACTTAAAAAAACATTACAGCGGTTTAAGTTTATTTAGAAAAATGCACAAAAATGTTTTCAGCTTTTATATGAGAAATATATTTTCCAAAACATGTTTTACTCTAAAAGTGTGAGAAAACCAAAGCCATAAATCTAAACAAGTCGTGTTCCAATTTTAAGGTTGATATGTCAAAATATGAGCTCTTAGTAAGATTTTGTTTGGGCGCAGTACCAAACGTTTCCACTGGAAATAAATGGGAAACAATGTGGCACAAGCGTGACGTGTGTTCAGGGCCATTTAACCTTTTTGTATCAAGGGTGTGTGTGTGTGTGTGTGTGTGTGTGTGTGTGTGTGTGTGTGTGTGTGTGTGTGTGTGTGTGTGTGTGTGTGTGTGTGTGTGTGTGTGTGTGTGTGTGTGTGTGTGTGTGTGTGTGTGTGTGTGCATGCGTGCGTGTGTGTGTGCGTGTGTGTGTGTGTGTTCACATTGCAAGTGCTAAAACCTTAACCAAGTTTCATATCATTCCGATGAAGTAAAAAATAAAATAAAAACTATAATATAAAAAATTTCGGTTGAAACCGAAGAACACCACAGATTAATTTACTGAAAGCTACCAGAAAACCTAGCTTATTAAATTCACTGACAATATGTGCTCATTCATTATTAATCGTATGTCTAATACATGGCTCCTTGAATGTGTGTTGTGTTGTCACCTTGACAATTATGTATTACATCTCATGAATCACATTAACATATACACATTAATCGCAATCAAGTAGGACTGTATATTTCCAGTTCAAAATGGCAAAATTAGTTAGTTAATTAATTAAGCTGTTTGCTAGTTTAAATCCCTGATTAATTCTGTCCATTGTTTAACATGTCTGTCATAAAACAGCTGTCAAATATTAAATATTTAGTTTAGCTACGTACATCTTATCCCATGCTGTCAGCTGAAGCTTCGCTCTGGAATTTGTGTTCAGCAGCCCACCTACATTTATCTGTTATATTAGCAATCTTAAACATTGACATTGATGAGCATTATTAGCTTAGAACTATGACAGATTTATTCAAATATGCATTAAATATTTAAGAAAAAGTTAAGTAAAACTACAATAAATATGTAAAATAATGCCTATTGGGATTTATTGGATGGGAGGTGGGATACAAAGTTTTTTTTTTTATCAAGATGAAGTGTTGAATATGCTTTTCACTATCAAACCGTCTATCATACTGGCATTCTTTTCTTTGTATGTAAGAAACTCAGAACTAAATGCACTAATTATTAGCCTCTAATGCGCGGCTTAGCTTTTATGTTTTTGTTGGAAATTAAGAGGGCTGTTAAAACAGGGTTGGGCCATCCTTCCAGGCTAATTGTTTAAGGAGAAATATCACTATATGGGACTCACCTGCTCTGCACATTTCTACAGATTCTACCAGTGCATTGTAACACTTATTTTGGTACTTCCTCTCATTAATGCAGTTTATAGTGTTTTAGCAGCATATTTGAGATAGCATGCATGCCTCTTAACTGTTTTTTAGCTTTAAGTGCTAAAAATGTCCAGTTTCTCTTGGATGGACTATAAGTAGATGTCAGACTGAAGAAGTTTTAGTGAGATGGAAAATACGTCAGTTTGTTTGCTTTAATTTTGACAGCAGACGTGAGACTCAACTCGCTCTCAACTCCTATTTCTTGCGTTAGAAAGAGACTTTGTTTGTACGTGCCATTAGCCTTGTGAAAAATATGCTTTTTAAGCAATCCGGCTGGGAGAATGTTGCAGACACCCTGATTTGTTTTATCTTTGTCATTTGCGATAATTATGGATGACATCATGGTGATGTTTTCTATGGAGTATGCAAAAAAAGGAAGCAGACTACTTGCTCACTTGGGAAATTTGGCGCTGTCTGGGAGTGAATCATCCTCGCTTTTTTTCTTTTAAAAAAAGGTAATTTTCTGTAGCCTTTTGTATACAAGCACAAGTCTAACTTGAGTTTATTGTATGTTCAGATTATATAGCATTTACTTTCAATTTTTAGATTTTTAAGTGGCCAATATTTTTGGTGATCCAAAAATGCAGGTTGCAGATCTAAGAGTATGTAAAAAAAAACAAAAAAACTATATATATATATATATATATATATATATATATATATATATATATATATATATATATATATATATATATGTAAGTATTTGATTTTAAGGACATTTTTTAATGCCCAATATAAAGTCTTTAAAGTCCTTGAGTAAGGCAAGTGGAGAACCACTATATATTCTGTATCAACACTGGATTTTGCAGAGTACCCCTCTAAATGTTGAACAGATCATGCAAAATATACGTTTATGAATCCGCATCAGTGCTACCTTGATGCACACCTTTTCTGCCACAAGGCAGTATCCTCCCCTTCCAGGTCTCCAATGTAAGGCCTATAATCAGAGATCAGAAGTCAGGTAAAGCAGCTCTCAGACACACTGGATCTGGTTTCCCTGGCCTTTATCAGATGAGGGGGACGGGGGTGAGCAGGGAGAGGCTTTGTGTCCTTAATGGCACAGTCATTTCATCACTTTACCGCTCTGAAAGAGTAGAGGCCAAAGTGGACCCTTTTTCTGGTGCCTGTTAATTACCGAAGGGAATTGGGCTTTTGAGAAGAATGAGTATGCAGACACTGAGAGCTAAAAGAATCCTCCACGCTAACAGACAAACAAGACGTACTCTCAAATTCGCTGCAAAACCACCCCCGCAACTGTTTAATAGGTATGTTTGCTGTGATAAATGTACAATACCTACACAGAATAACATGTTTCTGAAAAATATCTTGAAAATGTAGCTTATAAACCTGCAAGCTAAGTATAATTTAAAACAGTTCAACCACAGTTAGATAAACTGCTCTTTTGAAAAAGTAGTTATCTATTCTACAAGCTAATAGCTAAAGACATTGAAGCTAAGTGGGTAATTCTAGCGATCAGGGTGAAAACAATGAGGGACTCAAAATAGTCAAAAAATAGTTTTAATTGATTAATTTACAAGTGCAAACCAATTGAATAGAATGAATCAGACTTTGCAACAGACTTTCCAGAGAAAGAACCACATGTAGTGTGTGAAACCTCACTTCAGTTCACTGTAAAGCTATGGGGCAAGACATTACAAATCACATTTTTATAGTGACAGTTGTTGAACACAGTAGGTTGTTACTGAAAGTATTTTGAAAGTAGCGTATATTGTTATGCTACTGAAAAAGTTAAAGGTGCATATGGAACTGTGGACTCTATCACCATCTGTGGTTGAAAATACATCTGTGGTCTACATACAGGTCTGTCGTTCCTTTCTTGACTGTGCAAGAAGCATACGTCACACCATAATAGCCGGACCTTCTTTTCTTTACTTACAGACATGATATAAGCATTCAAGGACAAATTACATAAATCTGTAATTTCCTGCCAAATCCAACTCAAAATATCAATCCTTATTGTAGGTTTAATGTAGTGAATCGGGGTACAAACAAAAAGGCAAACGTGTACCTGCAGTACACCTTTAAATTTAGCAGAGACACTTTTAGCCAGGTAATCCCCAAGGTTGTGATTTCAACTAAAACTAAAAGGATGCTTTGTTTTTTACATGTGCGCTAGGGTATGCGTACAGTGCACGTGCTGTACCGTAAGTCATCATCAGCATAAGTACATGCATTCTGTATGCATGCAGCCCTTTTTTTTTTTACTGTGCATTCGTCTTGAATTGTTTTGCACTAATAGGTGGGTGGCAACACATGTTTTACAGCTGAAAAGGAAATGTAAGGGACGGAACAACACACTACTTTAGACCACAACAACAATAGATGCCTGTGTTAACGAGCGCTTGTGTAACTGGCTGATAGGTCCTTAACTCAACCTGCTTGCAATCACATGGTTCTCTAAATGGCACAGCTGATTGGTTTCTGCTGTATCGGTAGCCAATGAGCTCTCGTGCTCAACCTTCATATCCTTGGTTGGCATTTGCTGTGGCAGTGCAGTGCTTTCAGAAACCCTCCACCTTCCCCTGTATAGATCTGCTAAGGGTAATTCATGTTATTCATGTGTTATACTCCTACATAGCCGATTTTTATCAGTTCTTTTGTTTTAGGGTCATTATATTTCTCCCAGATTTCTGCTCGTTCTAAATCAGATACAGATCAAGTAGCACAGTAAAAATGACATGCGTATGAATGCATCAGTGAGAGAGCGTGTGCATGTGAATTAATTCTACCTGGCTCTCTACTAATAGTGAAGCTGTGAGTTTTAGTTACTAAGAAATATATGATAGAACTTTTCAGTTTCTAAGCTATTTTATTGATAAATCACAGAACAGTGACAATGTTTCTGCACTACTGAATGTTTCTGTGTGGTCTGCACGTGATGTGCAAGCTTTGATTGTGCGTTACAATGCAGCAGCGCATTAATTTAGAATGGAGGTTCACTTACGTGTACATTAAGCTGTTTAAAACATGCATTCATCCGATACATTTTGTGCATCCAGATGGTTTAATCAAACATATCTTGTGGAGTGCTCTTGGAGTATGCATTTATTTGTCATTTTAACTGTTGGAAACGGAGCGTAAAAGTGGACTTCAAAGATTTCTTATCCTGTTGTGCCCTCTATAGGCCATGGCCAGCGACTAGCCGACGTCAAGCTTACTGCATCATGGCAGAGCATTAAAGTCAACTAGTCTGTGCAACCTCTAATTGGCAGTATAATAACAGCAACAGCAGATCTATTCCACCAAAACCAAATATATAAACATTGTCATATCCATTACTTGCCAATCGCTCCGAGAGTTGTCATAACAGAACTGTAGTTTAACTGAGTACATTTTTATCAGTCATAAGTTCTGGAAAGGCAATGCACTTGGCTGTATGCATACGCCACTGCAGGGGTATTCAAGTAAAGTCCCAAGAGGTCCGCTCTGTATATTTCCTATCCAGCGGAAGTCCAGAAAATACTTTTTTGGAACAGTTATAGATTTCCATCAAGGCAGCCCATAGTAGCCTATACTTTGTTAAAGAAAAAAAATCCTAAACACTCTAAATAGTCATCAAAGATGAGAATCCTGGGCCCAGAGAGCCAAAACAGCTCGTTGTTTTGACGCGCTGTTCACTTTAATCTATAGAAACGGTAAAATGGTCCCGCGGCCCGCCATTTGATTAACTCTGCGCTACTGTAAGCGTTCATGTAAAAACTGAAGTATACTTTAGGCTTAAGTTTGTGCAAGTAATAAATTCAGCATAGGTGATAAAGCAGGTCTGTTCCTTTTGAGTGTCCACCTGCATTTCCCCACCCCCAAATGCCTGCTGTTGACCTCACACATACACACACATCTGATGGACTCTCCAGGGCCCGGGACCCCCCTCCGCCTGTCAGTCCCTTCCCCCATGGGGTAGGGGAGGGGGTTCTTCACTGGAACTCTTATACTCCCTTCTACAGCGGCCATCTGCAAGCAATCTGTCTGTGTTACCCATCTCCCAAGTTCCTCTCTGATTGATAGCCCCAAAAGGAGTCCTATGGCCCAAACTGTGGACACCAAATGTCCCTGTTCCCAATGCCATCATGATCCAATTACACGCCACATCAGTCCGTTGTGGTTTACTGTACTGTACATTGCGTGAACTACATACTCTTTCTGCCACATGTTGGGTTACTTTTTATACTGAGAAGCAGCAATTTGCATGAATCACCAATGATTTGTGTGTCTAACGTCCCAGCCTCAAAGACAAAATGGATAAGTGAGAGAATTTAAGACAAGGAGGTAGCAGTAGATAAATAATTACACATCAGCCTCAAGGGAAGTGTTTGTTTCCCAAATGACTTTGCAAAGAGAACAAATATGCCCTCTTATCCTTCCAACAACATTGTTCCAATAAGCACAACATAATTTGAAGGAAGCCCGTGCATCTTTGGAGCTGACATCGAACATATCATCTTGAATGCATTTGGTGCATCTGGAGATGTTCTGCTCGCAGACAAAGCACACACATCCGAACATGCTGTTTGCCCCATATCCCTCTTCCTATTTGTCATGTGTGTGTGTGAGATCACAGACAAGATCTAGGGTGCATGTATGTGCGCATATGTGGATGTGTGCATGCATGATTGCAGATAATCTCAAGAATGCTGCCGTGTTGTCACGCTATGGCTGTGTTTTGGCGCATCTGTAGGCCAGCAAGCTGAGCACAAACACCTCGCCGCTCACCTGTCTCACCACACTGTCTGTTTTCCAGTAGGTCGTCTGGTCTGAAGACAGAAAGTTCCAGAAGATGAGGCAGTAGGATGAAGCACAGTGGGAAGGACTTCACTGCTGGAAGAGTACAACGAAGGATTCTGAGAAATTATTAAGAGGTTCCTCAAGAAAAAAAAATGATGAAAATGATATCATGGAGCCAAAATATTTGCACTTTCTTCTCCCATTGTTAGGCATTTTATAATGTCCTTTGTTTGTGTTGTAAACATTATATTAATATGACTTAAAGATTGACAAAAACGTATGTCAGAGAACACAGACTGTAAGTGTTGAACAATGATCTGCTACCGTCCACATTTTCAGCACATCCACACTCACTGCTAATCCAGACAGTATTATATAGTTGTTTTTGAATGAGTCATTTTTGAATGTCAATTCAAAAATAGAAAAAAGCAAGCATTCCATTTTGAAATAAGCTTGTCTTTGAATGTCTTTGGTTTTCTGTTGTTTTTGAAAATGTCCAGTCAACCAATATGTTTGCTCCTTTTTTCACCTTGGCAACGGAACTAATGGAGCATTAGTGAAAAAGAAATGGAGTGAAATCTTTTTTTTGTCAACAAACATTAGCTACGGTCTCTCAGTCTTGCACCTCAGGACACTAGTAATGTACACCCAACCACCGCCTGAGAATTAGCTGTAAGTTCTACATGGTTTGTTCAGAAGTCAGAGGTCAAAAACACTATCACGCAAAATTAGTTTAGTAAATGTCACGAAACACTTAGCTTAGCTTTCTTCAAATGGATGATTCAGTAAGTATGGTGTGTCTCACATACTGAACAACTGGTGTTGCTTTTTCACAATTTTTTGATCAAATCTTGAACATTACATACAACATTAGATAGTACAGGATTTTCCAATTGCTATAGACTGATAAATGCACGCAACTGGCCTGGTTTAGGATCCATATTTATAATATCCTTTCATGAGAAATACATGAGTGTAACATTTTTCCATATATCAGTTCTTGGCATACACTAATAGACCCTATACCATTTTTTTTACATGTTCCATGGTATTCTTTGAAGTACTTAGTGACATGTAAATGCCATGGAAAATTACAATGTAATCATTCAGTACCACTGTATTTTTATTTTTTTACCATGGTATTTCCAGTTTTTTTTTTTTTTCTTGCATTTTCTTCTCTGGCTAGAAGAGGATTTTCTAAATCAGGAGGTTCATGTAGGTCTTACTATAAATGAAGTGTGTTCGAAAGCATTTTCTTTTCTCAGCCAATGTAATCAGTTGTGTAGTAGTTATGTTGCAGCAACGAATACGAGAAAAGGGTAATTGATTAAAAAAAGAAAGAAATAGATGTATTTACATTGACTCAAAATTACATTCTATGTCATCATTTACTGGGCTTTAGAAATAATAATTTCTTGTCCATTCCAAAAGTGATACTTTCAACGTCTTGCAAGAAAACAATAAAAATAGAGATATATAAATATATACCCCTTATTTCTTTTTCGATAACTTTCTACTTTAGGAAAGATGTGTTTGTTTTGTTTGTGTGTGTGTGTGTGTGTGTGTGTGTGCGTGAGTGCGTGTGTGTGTGCGCGTCTGTGTGTGTGTGTGTGTGTGTGTGTGTGTGTGTGTGTGTGTGTGTGTGTGTGTGTGTGTGTGTGTGTGTGTGTGTGTGTGTGCGTGTGTGTGTGTGTGTGTGTGTGTTACATATACTTGCAAGCCATTACTTTGGCTTAAAAATTAAAATGGTCAAGTTGTAAATATTTACGTATATGCTTTTTTGGGCTTTTCTCCAATTTAATCTTAAAACATTGTTTAGCAAACTCTGAAAACAATGTCAACATCAATTAGGATATCTTAGAGTAAATAATTGTAAGTAGATTGTTTTGCACTCATCATGTCTGTTTTTTTTTCGAAGTCTGTTCAACACAATGTAAAAATGACAGCCAGTGACAATACACATTTTAAAAACAATAATTGTGTCCACTTGTTTTTTTTTTGTTGTTGTTTTTTTTAATCTGATAATGTACATCTTTTGCTTATTGGAGTTTAAATCATATATTACCCTGTGAAAAAGACAATTTATCATACTTTTAAAATGAAGTACATTTAAATTATATGAACTTTATCATTCATGTTACTCAGTACTTCACATGTGGTTTAGTATGATAAGTCAACACATCAAAATAATAGTTGCACTTTATTTTACAGTACATGTACTTACAGTGTACACTGGTAATATAACTACATGGGTTAAGGTTAGGTTTAGAATAGGTTCAGGGTTAGTACCTAGTTATTACTCAGTTGTTGTAAATTCCTATAATAGGTATGTACATGGGGAACAGGTCAGTAAAATTAAGTGTTACCAAAATATGTGTACTTTTTAAAGCACGACAGCAGATTATTAAAACAATGATTTCAAATGTACTTTAAAGTAAAACTTTTATTTTGACATTATTACAAAGTGTACTCTCTTGAAGAACACTTAAGTAGCTTGTTATGTTTTTAATATTATATTATAACTGCAAGTACAGTTTTGTTATATATTATTTGAAGTACACCACAAGTACACATTTAATTAGTACACTAATTTTTCACAAGTCTTTATCCTAAACTTTAATTTGATGAAATTAACCTCTTATTTACTTTAAAATTATTTTAATAAGCAACTTTTTATATAAGAATTTAAATTGCAGTTCAGGATATATTAACCGGAATTTTCAATGTTACGTGTGTTTTAAGCAGGCCTGAAGGTTTAATGGTTCACACTCAGTCATAATTCTGAAACTGGGTATGTCAATAGTAGTCCTGGGACAACTGAGTTTTTGAATAGAGAAGTAAACACACCCTTGTTCACAGCTGCCGCCCATTTTCTCTTTTACGCCCACCTGAAGCGCCGGTCTGTGCGTCCCCTGAAGTACTTCCAGACCTCAGCTGAGGCCTCGTCACGTTTTTAATGTTTCAGATCGTTTGAGCTGTAATCACGGCCAATCAAACGAGGCAGCCAATCTGGAGAGAGGCATAGATTACCGTTCATATCACAGAAGATGCCTCAAAAGAAAGGTATTTAGAATGGGAATGGGCCTAAACCATTGCCATTCGAAGGTCCTCTGCAGGAAAGAAAAGGCCGTATGGAATGGCAATGAAAGCGGAGCTTCTATAAAAGAGGCAACTCCCTGTTCCCAAGTGCACAACTGATCAGATGTCTAGTGATACATATCGAAAAAGGACAGATCCAAAGAGTATGTGAGATCATTGTTGAAATGCAGCAGAGCATTGAGGTACCAAAGTTTGATCTTCCCTTGGAAGCAGAGGCACGGAGATAAGTTCTTGAAGACGAGGATGGTGTCAGAGGTGGGGTCAAGGATTTTGGTGATTGGGGGGGGGTGGAGAAATGAAATAAGGGTTGTAAAGCAGCTGGGATGCATGTGTCTAACACGGACCGATGTGGCATTTGACTTTCAGTGTGAAGTTCAAAAGAATTTTCTAATGATGCAGCTGCTCAGGGATGTGTACATGAAAGAGTATGTGTGCGGGTGCTTTGCGGAGGAGGATAATAGATTTCCATTGTTCTTAAGAAACTCAAAAAAACCATTGGAATTACTTAGAAATATCATGTTGAGTGGTTTCATGCTGTTAATTAACTTCAGTCATACTTTATTCATTAAAATATCAATTAAGTGTTCATTTATTATCATCAAGTTCACGTAATGAAGGGAAAAAGTACATAATTATGTACTGAAAGTAGCCATTTAGAAGACAACTGTCCATAGCAGTACATTTATTACAGGTTATGATCCTCCGTTTGTGGGAATCAAATCAGCAACCTTCAGATTAAGAGCTCTGAGTTACACCACTTTATACTTTAACGTATGACATTTTTTGGTTGCAAAACATATAAACTGAAAAAAATATATAAACAAATTGGCTGTATATATCATTTCCTCTTAAATTATATTAAAATGTCCATTTTAAATATTTTTATATTTGTTTTGACGTATTGATCATATCATTTTTTTACAATGTAGGGTGCCTTGTGAAGGGACAAAAATTATTTAATTTCATAAAATCATTTATGCAAGATGTTAAGTTTAAAACAAGAGCCAACTAGCTTACAAGATCAGACCATTTTATATTCAAACAAAGCATAACTTTAGACATTGTACTATAAGTATCTTTGCAAATACATGCCAACTTATTCTATACTAACCCAAACCTAACATCTATAATATTCTAATGAGAGTTACCTGATATGTAGTTGTATTTATAGTTAAATAATATATATAATATATTTATAAATAATATATTTATAGAAATAAAGATTTAGGGATAAAGAAAATGTAATAAAACCAACAACAATATTTCATTTTTATTTTACATTTTAGTTCAGGTGTATATTCAGTTACATTCAGTTTAGGTGTATATTGTGTGTACATTATATATATATATATATTTATTTATTTTTTGCCTATATATAATATATATATTTGATAATGCCTATTTATTTGCAAAATGCATGTTATTTGAAGACTTTTGGGTAAATTAAACCATCTGTTCTTTGAAAGAGTGTTCTTTCTTTCATAATAAGCTAAAAGTCTGATATAAAAATAAAGTTAAAGACGTTTCAGCAGTCTAGTGTGAGCTACAAAAATAGTGTTTTACTGTATTTCAATGGACTAAAGAAAAATAACCAGATTTGATTAAAAGAAATGGATTTTCTAGGATTTTCATTATTTTGTAGGAGTCGGTGCAAATGTTGTGATTCACTAGTGTGAAATAAGGATCTTATATAAGCAGTTCCACACATGTGCAAAACTCTGTAAGCCATTATCAAGCACATTAGAGCTCATGGAGGGCAGTCTTTTACACAATAATGCACTTAATAGTTAAAGCAAAATACCTTGTGAAATTAGAAAGGGGCATGTTAGGTCTAGCAGTGTGAACCATTTGTGTGTAACACACTGCTGTCTGTCTGTCTGGAGCAGCACCTGCCTAACATGCCATGCTCTCCAGGGTCAGGGGTCACCTGCCAGGAGGCCTACGACTGAGGTCAAAGGTCATATCCCAGACAGGCGTGATGTGTGATTGAGAACACAGCTGGACTAATCAGGGCAGGTGTCAGTCCTTTTTTAGATAGATAGATCACACTGAAAATGGAAGTTCAAGTTAAACATTATTTGTATAAACATTAAACTTCTGCACTTAATTCATCTTGCACCTTTTGTGCTACAGACATGATACCTGTCATAATGAAAACTTATAAACAAACTTTTTTTTGTTCCTGGCGTTCGATAAAACAGGTGGAAAAGTCCGAGCCATACTGAAGCCTTGTGGGCAGGTGCAGCAGCTTCATGCCCTGAGTTACAGTCCTGCGTCCACGTACAATCTTCATTTTCTCATTTCATTTTTATTTAGTTTCGGTGTACTAAAACAACTAAAAATAAAAATAAACAAAATTATCTGTTTGTGATGGAGAGCTAATTTAACACACATTTAATGCAAGCTCGTTTATACTCTTTTGGATTCAGTTTTGGAACATCTGTATTTTATTATATTTTGGATTGGAAGAAACTGTATTCTGATTGTCTCAATTTTTCCCATTTACTGCAATGGATCAACAATTTTATCAGCACTGCCAGTTTGGCAAAAAATGGAAAATGTTTTCTGCTTATGAATTTCAGTCATTTCTGTAGTTAAAAAAAACCTGTGTATTAGGCCAGATGTTTTTGATTACATAATCCACTCTCATTGCAAATCATTAACTTTAAGTCCAGTTTTATTCTAAATACAATGAGTACTGCCACAAATTCCAGATTAAAGATTTTTTTTGTTTAGTTCTTATGTTGAAGATCATAAAGAAGAAAAGCTAATTCATACGTTATGGTTAAAGATGAAATGATTAAAATTGAATAACAGCAACTGTAGATCTGTGGCAGTATTTATAGAAGGGCAAGTCATTCTGTGTGAACGTAGGCCCCCTGTTGGGGGACAATTGAAAAAATATGCGTCCAATTTTACTTTTGGCCTCTGATAGGAGAACGAAAGTCAAAGTAACATTGAGATAAAATATCCACTTTCTCAAAACTCCTTGAAATGAAATCAGTGAGGCAGTTAAATTAGAATATTATTTCAAGCGATCTAAGCACAGTGAAACCGGAGAGCAGCCGAATGCTAACAGCAGTGAGTCACATGCTTCAGTGAGGTTTACCTGGAACCCCTGAGGGCACACAGAGGGCACTCGGACTTTATAGTGTTTTTACCCACTTTTATGGTCATGCTGTTTCTGCCCACGTGTGATGTGGTCTGTGCGCAGGAATGCCTCTTCACCTCTCTTCATTATCCTACTGTGTTTGGCCTCCCCTTTATACTCTCTTGGATTGGCTGCTCATATGAAGTACCCTGGGAATTCTTCACCTCCCAGTTGGCTTCATTTCCTCAGAGCATATGAAGTGTACAGTAAATCAGGATCTGAAGTCTTAATGAGTAGATAAATCTGGCTACAGATGAAGCAGCCCACATGTTCAACTCCAATTGGTTTGTTCTCTATATACATGGCTTTTTTTCACACTATAAGGATTCCTTGTCTCGGATTTAACACTTGATTAATTTAGGAAAATATAAATGTGTGATGTGTAGGAGTCTAGATTGAGATCATTACTTTTGCATTACAGCACATGGGGATTTTAACTTTTGCAAATGCAAATTCGCACATTTGAAACGTGTTTGGAGTGCTTCTGTTCTTTTATTATACAAGGAGTCTTGAACATATTTTTGAGTCATGATGGATGTATATTGAATCATGTATATATACTGTAGTTGTACCATCTGACATGGAAAATGTACCAACCTGCCTTTCACTGCCACAAGGATCAGTTGGGGTCGTCTGGATGATGCCTTATAATGTTTACTGTTATTTCCTGTTGTGTCCTGTTTTCAGTTGTGCCACCCTGACATACAAATTGCTGGACAAAAGTTTTTCAATTATCTCAACAACTTTAAAACTACTGATATTTATCAAATTTATTTATAAGAAAGGTTTCAAACCTAAAATGATGCCATGTAGTATTTAGTTTCTAATGGTTTATTGTTAAGACACAATTTGAAATAGTTTCTTAGTCTGTTTATTTGTCCAGAAAGTTGCACCACCTGACAATTTGGGGGTTTAAGATAACAAAACATGAACAATTATTTAAATGTCCTAAATATAGGTTTTATTAAGTGGTATATGTCATGAATTTATCAAATTTACCAAATAGGTAATGCAGAAGTTAATCTGCCTAGAACAGCAGCAATTAAAAAATGGAGAGATTAGTCCAAATCAATGGGCACTGTTGACAGAACAAATCGAATTTCAAACATTCATTTGGCAAAATTTTGTTTTGCACTTCAACAGTGCAGAAGTTGTCATTGCTTAACAGTGTAATGAAAACAACTTTGAAACATTTGCATACATTGCAAATGAAGCGGTTCAAACACTCACACATTAACTGAACTAAACGCTAAAGGTTGTGAATTGTTGCATGTTCATGTGAAATGCATGAGACCAATATGGACTTACTCATAGACACAATAATACTTATGCACGATTCATACAGCTCTGCTGATTGTGTTACAGTGGTTGAAGCAACAATAGCACCATCCAACCATAGCAGTCCTTAGTTTGCACAAAGCAATATGAGGCTACTTATGACGAGTCCAAAGTCTGACACTACAAAAATGCTTCTATTTTATATTCTTTTCTACCTCAATATAGGCAATACATAGACAACTACTATAGTTTGTCTGTCAATTACATATCAAACAATATTGCTGAGCATAAATACTGACTTCATTTATGCTGTAGTTGTTGTTTTACGTATGTCATGAGGTTAGTTATTTGTTGTGTGCTGATGTTAGCTTATCTTTTTACTTAATGGTTGTCACCATTATTGAGATTAAGTGTTTATGTCTATGTATGTTTTAGAAAAACTGATGTAATATTGATTTGAGGTAAAATATCCCTTATGCTGGCCTGGTCAAAAGGCCCAGAGCTCATGAGCAGTGAAGGTTCATTGCTGCAATTCCATCAGACTCAGCTCAAATTCACCAGGCCGGTGTGACTTCATCGCGGCTCTCAGGGGTCCCAGAGACGGTGGTGTGAGTCCCGGTATGTGCAGGGGTGTGAGGGACGGCTCACCGGTGGAAGGGGGAGGAAAAAGAGAAGGGCGTTGGGGGGGTTCAGAGACAGTTTGGGATAGATGGATGCCATTCTGCAGAACGCCGGTCACCAATGGTCCTTCATTGAGGTGTAATTTCATGGATGAAGTCAAGACATACACAAGAGGTGCCAGGGAACAGTGAGGACATCTTTGAGCCACTGTCAGCCATTTCTGAGCAGAGCTGTTGGCATCCACAACTGATCCCGACTGTTACGCACCGGTAAGCGATATGTCATTTTGTTATTGAAGACATCTTGTCAGCACAAATTCTTCATTGACATTTTTTTTTTGGGAATAAAAACATCAACTCTGTATGTTATAAAATGAAGTGATATTAGACATTTGAATAGTTTGAAACTGCTAACTCCACAATGCTTCTGATGCTCACGTTACACTGTAAAAAAAAATTATTAGAGAGTAGAATTTACAAGAAAATGCTTTTTCAGTCTTTCTACTTCATAATTTCACATTTAATTCAACACTGTTAAAATCCTTTTCAACTGTTTGTTTATGTTATACACAATTCAACTAATTTTTTAAGTCAGTTTAATATAATTTAAGTTGAAATTACTTAAACATCCAAGTTGATTGTACTTAATTTAAGGCAGCAACTTTTCTTACAGTAAATGCTTTACTTGCAGATTTATGATTGAAAATTGTTTCTACACAATTCAAAGTTCACGTCACATGATGTGTGTAAGTTGTTCACTTTAGGTGAGTTAACTGAATCCATGTGCAATTTATTTAATCCAAACATGAACAAAATACAAAGACTTAAAACTCACCAAATAGTGGTTACACAAACAAAGCTAGACAAAACACAATGGAGCGTGAGGGCTATTTATAAAACGAGACTAATGACTAACAAAAAACACCTGTGAGCAATAAAGACAATCAACCATTCAAAACATGACACAATAGACAAGGGAAGCACAAGATATGATCACATGAGGGCAAAGAATCACATGACAAGGAACCAGGAAGCATGACAGAGAGAATTACAAAATAAAAGACATGAGACATGAAAGCGATAACAAAACCAAAAACCAACCCTGTATGAATGTGCTTAAAAATCATTAAATAAATATTGCATTATATTTCAGCTTAGCAACCTTGAGCATCTAAATGTTTGGACCACTTTCATAAGTAATTTGTTTTCACTTCATAATGCAATTCAAGAAACTCATGCAAAATTCTATGTAAAAATACATTTTCACCCCCTTCATTTTAGGCGGTGAGATTCAATCAAAGCCAATGACTTTTAAGGAGGTTAGTGCATATCAGTAACTCATTCATTTCACCCTTTATAATAAACTGTAAGCAAGATTAGTTGTATTATACTGTTTATATACCTGGGTATATAGTTCGAGCACTACCAAGAATGCCTTGTATGTGTTTGCCCTGTTGAATCAATAAACCTCATCCTTGGCCTCAGAATCAGCTGACCGTCCCGCTGCTGACCTCCATCGTGGCAGCGGTGCTCGGCTCCCTCCAGATAGGATACCACACAGGCAACATCAATGCCCCTGCCCGAGTGAGTAGAGTTGACTTTGGGGACCAGCCGCTGGTTAGCATGGTTTCTCAGTTTACATACAAACTTCTCAGGGCCCTCATAAAACACTGAATAAACTTTACCAAGTCACAGAATATTTCTCCTCAGCCAGCATTGGATTTGGAACGCTCCATATTTGCGCACAGGTAGCTATGATGTCTAGCTTGTGTTGATTTATCGTCTGTGTGTGGATATAGTCCAGTTCCCTCCGGTCGTTTTTTCATTATGAAAACATTGGGACTGGTCTCAAGATATTAGTCATGTCTTTCAAGCAGGTGAAATTCAGAGTAAAGTATAAAATTACAGGCTGCTCTGAGTTTTGGTCAGTGTTAGCATTACGTATGCTGTTTGCTTGTTGATGTATTATGAAGTGTCTGAAATGAAAGTATTGACTATGCCAAATGCCTATATTTAGTGTGTTCATGCACAACAGTTTTGCCGAACCAACAATGATTGTCGGACTTTACTATGTATCATGCAAGTGTGTGTGTGAGCATGTAGAAAGTTGTGGTACATGTACTGTATCTTTACATCCTTTTGGTTTTCTTTATTGAGGTCATTGAGGAGTTTTTCAACTCAACATGGAGATCCAGACACAATCAGTCAATACCAGAGCACAGTCTCACGTTCCTGTGGTCCCTCTCTGTTAGTATTAAGGACTTTGGAGCACTGCTTGGTTCACTTGGGGTCAAAGGTCTTGCTGACACTTTTGGGAGGTGAGAAAACTTCCCACTTTCAGGGGGGTAAAAAATGGCATTTATGTATGTAAGTGTATGTATTATGTATGTATGTATGTGTTTATTTTGGATCAAATATAGCAGATATATAGCATTAGGGTCAGTAATGATGAACATCTATCCATCCCATCCATCCATCCAGAACCCATTGCATTTCTCTTTACAAACATCTTTTTTCTACCATTACGTTTAAAAACATTTTAAAAATCACTTCATGACTCTACAATGTTCACAATTTGTACTTTGTACTTTTGGTTGAACTTTAATTTGATACTCCACTTCAGACATTTAAATAACTTTGCAACTACCTGTCAACTAATTATCATTTATTTGAAATTGCATGTCAACTAACTCATTAGAGTATTAGTAGACTTTTAAGTTAGGGTTAGCTACTTGAATTAGTTGACATGTACTTACAAATTTATAGTCTTTAGAATTTCTGTTTGGGGAGCATCAAAATAAAGTGTCAGCAGATAAAGCGCATACAGTTTTCTAATACTCTAATGAGAGTTAGTTGACACATGCCTGCAAACTTGCATTTAGCAGAATGTATCAAGTGGACTATCAAAATAAAGTGTTACCAAACTTTTTAAAATTAAAATTTCTGTGATTTTTTTGTTTCTTAACCCAAATGAAATTCAGAGTGTGAACACATGAAATAGCTAAGTGAGATAGCTACTGATAAAGAGAAATTATATTATTATTAAAGAGAAAGTATATTATTAATTGCCCACCTCAGTGGTACAGTATGTGAGTGAAATTTTGAAATAATTCTATCAATGCATTTCCTTGCAGGCGTAATGCAATTCTGATAGTGAATGCTTTATCAGTGGTGGGTGCCTCTCTGATGTTCATGAGCAAAGCCACAGGGTCATTTGAAGTGCTTATCGTGGGTCGGCTGATCTTTGGCTTGTTCTGTGGCTTGGTGATGAGTCTGAACCCGCTGTACATTCAGGGTGTCTCACCCACAAACCTCCGCGGTGCCTTTGCAACTCTGAACCAGGTCTCCTTCGCTTCAGGCATTCTGCTGGGCATGGTGAGACACACCTGCTCCCATTCCGTTTCCAGCTTTGCCCTTAAAAGTTACGTGAATCATAAATTTCATTGTGGTTTGTTGTGTGTATATCTCAGGTGGTGGGCTTGGAAACGGTATTGGGTACAGAGAAATACTGGTCCCTGATGCTGTCTCTGTCCCTTATTCCTGCAACGCTCCAGTATATAAGCCTTCCTTTTTGCCCTAAAAGCCCCCGCTTCCTCTTCCTCAACAGGGGCAAAGAAAAAGAAGCAGAGGAGGGTGAGTTAATGACTGTTCGGTTGGGACAGAATGTTGACTCATGATCGAGTAAATATGTTGACCCTAGTGTGAAGAGAAGTTTGATCCAGCATCCTCCTTTCTTTCTTTTGTCAGCCCTGAGAAAACTTCGGGGAAATCCAGAGATGGTGATGAAAGAAATGGAGGAGATGAGAGAGGAAGCAGCCCATAGTGAAACAGGAGTGACTGTGAGAGAATTCCTCAAGAAGCAGCGCTACAGGCAGCCCATAATACTTGTGCTTATCATAAACCTGGGCAGCCAGTTATCTGGATTCAATGCGGTTGGTGTTCCAACTGAATGTCTGACATGGATGAATGTCCATCCCTGCAATATCAGATTTAAATATGATCATATTTAATTTTTCTAGGCTACATTTGGAGTTATGATTCATGATATATTTAACTCTTTTTTATTATTATTCCTCTTTCCATATCTCCATGAATCTGATGGTGATGGCAAATTCAATAGATGGGGCTGAAAATAATTCATTCTTAAATGCAAGGCTTGAATTACACACTATTTTTGTATCTGATTTAGTTGACACCTTTTGAGTATTAGCAAAATTCCCTTGTACTTGAGCATTATTTTTTGTAACCTATTTTGTCTCTAGAACAAGTTATGTATTCCATATTGTAGCCAATTGCAGTGCCAATTCCACTAAAGTTCTTTTCATCAGGAATCTAATCTCAAATTAGAACAAGCTGAATGTGCTTATAATGTTTTTTCTCAAGGATTCTCCAAAGAGTTTACAAGCAAAGTAAAATTGCCCAGAATAACTCTTTCCCATGTCTTACTTTTCTTCCAGATCATAAATTATTCTACAAAAATGTTTGCCCAGTCCAATTTTGATGAAGCCAAATATCTGACACTAGGGGTGGGGACCGTCAATGTGGCATTCACCATAGTAGCAGTGAGTATTCATTACATGATCTGCTGTTATTGGTGATTACTGTAATTAGATCAAAGAATCCTAATTTTATTCTCAGTATTGTTTATCTTTTACTGGCAGTTTAAACTGTTATTTTTTCTCACAAAAAAAGTGTAATAATAGGAGTGTTTTTGGCTGGTCTTGTAAATTCAACATGACCCAGTTTATGTAGAATAAAACTACTTCTAGGCCTCTGATATGGCTGTCATGTCAAGTCACATTTATTTATATACACTGTGAAAAATTATATGATCAATAAGTTATGACAACATATGTTTTTACATTGCTTTAACTCATCAAAATTAAGACATTTTCAACTTTTTTTAAGATATACAAGACTCAACTAATTTTTTAAGTCAGTTTAAAGTAATTTAAGTTGAAATGACTTAAACATCCAAGTCGATTGTACTTAAAAATTTAAGGCAGCAACTTATTTTTAGTGCTTTATACAATATATATTAAAGCAGCTTCACATTAATAAACAGGAAAATAACAGTGCAAGTTGTAAAATTCATCAGTTTTGAAACAAAATCAATTCTGTCAGGTCCATTTAGTCAAGAACACACAGACAAAAAATTAATTTAAGAAATTTTATTGAATTGATTGCAAACAAGTTGATGTTCCTAAATTGAATTTGGCGGTATGGCTCTCTTCAGGGAGCAGCAGCAGCATTAGGGAACGCTCACACAGTTTAGGACTAGTTTTGAAACAAAATCAATTTCAGCTTTAAAGCAGCTCTACAGAAGTCCTTTTTTAGTCCTAAATAAAATGTATCGTACAAAAAGACTTTAAAGGTCAAATATTTAAATTAAAGATTCCCTTCTGCAAAGTTCTTTTTGGTGGAGAGAGTGGGACGCAGGAAGTTGTTGCTTGCTGGATTTCTGTCACTAGCGCTCTGCAACCTACTCATGACCATCACATATTCCATAATGGTGAGATTGAGCATCCATCGTTTTTTCCAAACTTCAAAATTCAAAATCAAAATTCTTGCCTTTTACTCGTCTCTCTTCTCTATCCTCAGAACATAGTTCCAGACATCCGTAATATTCAGGTGCTGGTGGTTTTCTTCCTGATCTCAGCTTATGAAGTGGGGCCTGGGCCAATCTCTTGGTTCATTGCCGCTGAGCTTTTTGACCAGTCGGCGCGTCCCATTGCCATGGCCTTCACTAGTATGCTTAACTGGGGAGGGAAGTTTTTACTAGCACTGCTTTTTCCACCTCTGCTGGTATGTGCATCTCTTATTGTCAGCACACAAGATCTGTATATCACACTTATATAATAGTTTAACAGCTGAACCTTGCTTGCAGAAAATGTGTGGGGCGTACGTCTACCTCCTCTTCATGTGTATGGCCTTGCTCGCCTTCACCTACACCATGTTTCGTCTTCCTGAAACCAAGGGACGCACTTTTGATGACATTGCAGCTGAGTTCCGTGGGGCCGAAGGGATTCTACTACATGACAAGACCACGTTTAACACTTTTACCTGATCACTTTAAGCTTTGGGGTTATCAGGACCAGTAAACAGTGATCAATTCAAATGCAACTGGTGTGTTTATGCAACATATGAATGAGTATCAATATATAAATTAAGGATTCTGCATAGAATATCTAATAAGGGAATGTCAACCAACAACTTGTATTCTAAAACACGAAGTCGTTTTAAGACAAAACATAAACTTTCAAAAATTGTATCACACTGTGAAATCTCTAAACTCTCTGGTTTGTGCACTCTTGCCAGACATCTATGTGGTTATCCAAGTTTACCAAACAATCTGACTGATGATACTGACGGGTATAGCAGCAAAACTACTTGATAAATATTTGTTAGGAAATCCCTGTAAACTGTTTTTGATTTATATGCATTCCCTGAGATATTTGCAATGTGTTTCACAGCAGTCTACAATTTATCCCATTTAAACATTGATAGAACATGTGAATATGATTGTAAACATGAAATAAAAGATTGAGCATTTCAGCATTTTGTTCCAAATTACCAAGAAGTGCTACACATTGCTCTAATTTACCTCTCTCATATTTTTCTCTTTCTTTCTTTCTTTCTTTCTTTATTTCTTTCTTTCTTTCTTTCTTTCTTTCTTTCTTTCTTTCTTTCTTTCTTTCTTAAATCGGAAACATCCAGGAACCCCACTAACTGAAAAGGTGAAGACATGACATTGTGGACATCTTGTGAACTCAAAGAAGAAGAAAAACTCGCTCTCTTGTTGCATGTTGTCATGACAAGCTAATTACAAGATTACAAGAACAGAGAGAGTTTCTCGTTAGCAGAACCCATTAAAAACAAATATTAGAACAAACACGGTCTTCACTGTAGAACAATGAAATGCACTCGAAAGAAGCCACAGAGTTTTACAGCTCAATTAAGTAGACCTGTAAAATATAGCAGCATTTCTTAACAGTCCCTCATAGTCCAATAATGAGAAGCGTTTGAAACTGTCAGCTTTCGTGAGGAGATCCAGTCAATTAGTCATGTGAAGCATGTGCTTGTTATACCTAATTACTTTCCATGAAAATAAGCCGCAAACCGCCAGAGATATTTAATCTAATGTAAACTGCCAGTTAAATAACACTGATCAAAAACTATGGGTCACTCAGAGGGCAGACCTTTGAATGTTGGCTTGCACCTGAAATGTCAATTATGCTATATTCTTATGATAAAAAGCAAACTTATTAAGCAAACAGATTACAAAAAGAAATGAATAAATCAAACATATTGATGAGACTATGTTCGAAATGAAGATAAAGTATCTCGACACTTTCTGCTTGACAATCATCAATAAAATATGTTTTCTGCTTCAAATATTTTACTTACTATTAATGTTGTTTATTGAACTGTTCACAATCATTCTATGGTTCTGAATCTTTATTTAAAACGTGGTGAATTTGTTGGGAGTAATCTTTCTTAGTTGTTGAAGTCTGGGTCAAATCAAATGATTGGGTCAACAAGTCTACTGTATAACTTTATACTGTATGCAATGTCAACTACAACAGTTATATAATTGAGTCAAAAAAGATTTGTTCAAATTACCAATTCATTTGTCAAGCACATTGCATCATGGGACACATGACATGTGCTGCCGTATAGCTTACTGCACATTTTGGGAAAATGCGTCATCGAACCATCATCCAGGTATTTAATGTATAGAGAAAATACTGCATTCTGCAGTAATGGTATGTAGTAGTATGGCTGTGTGCTATTTGGTTTTTCCTTACAAATAATTTTCCTTACAGCTGAAAACCCCTGTCATTTTAAATGAAAACAAAATATTGTTGATTGTAATTGTCCCATTATAATAGATTCTTATCTACAACAGAGTCCAACAGAATCTGGACAAATGTGATGTTAATACTTTAAGAATGGTGCATTTACTTTTACACAGTACTTTGGTACAAGCATTTTTTTAGATTTCTCATTGAGTCTGCTAAAAACCAAAGAACAGACTCAGTCGTAGTGATGTCACATCCTGTGCCTCTCCGTTAAAGCATGCATGATTTCCTTCTATTTATGGCATTATGGTCTAGCCAGAGAACTAAAATGATTTTGCTAATAATCATTAAACTGATCATTCTGCAACATATTTCAGGTAGGATGTCATTAACTTCCTATATCATTGTTTTGGACTTAACTGGGGGAAAAAAATCGAACTAATGTATTATTATTTTTCAGAAGCCAGTGATGTTACACAGACTCCAATATTATGGGCTCCACAGGGTGACTCTGCACAAATGAAATGCAGTCATACTAAAGGTGCTTCCTATTTCTACATGTACTGGTTCCGACAACGGCAGGGAGAGACAATGAAACTCATTGCGTTCACAATGACAGGCAGCAATCCAGACTTTGGTGAATTTCCTCCAGATAAATACTCAGCTGATAAGACTGTGGCTGAAAGTGGATCTTTCACCGTGAGTAAGCTGGAGCCTGGCGACAGTGGTGTGTATTTCTGTGCAGTGAGTGAGCACAGTGACACAGGCTTGCTCTGCTGCTGTACAAAAACCTATTACAAGATGACAAACCTTGTAACTTCTTTAATTTCATAACATACCAAAAAACGACACTGCAGAGTATAAACCACAAAGTTATGTATTATGTATCCGACCAGCCTTCAAATAATGTGACTTTTTAGGAAAATAAATATAAGTCCATACATACATTTGCTTTTATCCAAAGAGATTTAAATAAAGGAACATCACAAGCCATTTACACAGCAAGTTCATAAAGTAGGGTTGTCCCAGCTCAGTCCTGCGCCACTGTCCTGCAGATCAGCTCCAATCCCAGTTAAACACACCAGAATCAGCTGTTCAAGCTCTTACCAGGCATGCTACAAACTGCCAAGCTGTTGAGGCATGTTGGAGCTAAACTCTCAGGACAGTGGCCCTCCAGAACCGAGTTTGGACACCCCTGTCATAAAGCATGTAAATAAATGAATCAAAAAGAAATATGTAACTGAAAATCATCTATATGAAATAATAACTATATAGTAATATGTACTAATTATGTCTTTGCCTCCATACATTTGAGCTGCAATAAGACATGAATCCAGCAGATGGCACTAACATATAACATTACCAAGATTATGGACTTGGAAGCGGCTCACAGAAATCAGATTGCTGTAACATCTCAGTTAGTTAGAGGAAACATAGTGTTACGTGATTTTTTTTTGTAACCGTGTGGATCTAGTTCTATCTAGTCCTAGTAATTATTCCTGCCCAGGCCATGCGCTGATAAAGTTAACACCAGCCTTGTTTTGTGTTCTTTAACTATCTATTATGGGTATAATCAAACATTATGATTATTGCTTACATGATGTTTAGACATCCACATTTTTTGTTATTTAGTTGTCATTATACTAAGGCTCTATGTTCTGCTGAGAAGTAGTAGGCGAGAGTAGAGTAGAGGCTACTGTGACGTTTTTTTTTTCTTTCTGCAGACTGTATGAGAAAAAGCTTGTCACACCTAGTTGGAAAAGTTCCTTATAGCAATTTAGATGGCAGTTAACTACAAGTAACATTCAAGCCGTTAACTACAGTACAAGTAAAGTTCAAGCCGTTAACTACAGTACAAGTAATGTTCAAGCCGTTAACTACAGTACCAGTAATATTCAAGCAGTCAACTACAGTACAAGTAATATTCAAGCAGTTAACTATTGTACAAGTAATATCCAAGCATTTAACTACAGTACAAGTAAAGTTCAAGCCGTTAACTACAGTACAAGTAATGTTCAAGCCGTTAACTACAGTACAAGTAATATTCAAGCAGTTAACTACAGTACAAGTAAAGTTCAAGCAGTTAACTACAGTACAAGTAATATTCAAGCAGTCAACTACAGAACAAGTAATATTCAAGCAGTTAACTACAGAACAAGTAATATTCAAGCCGTTAACTAGAGTACAAGTAATATTCAAGCCGTCAACTACAGTACAAGTAAAGTTCAAGCAGTTAACAACAGTACAAGTAATATTCAAGCAGTTAACTACAGAACAAGTAATATTCAAGCAGTTAACTACAGAACAAGTAATATTCAAGCCGTTAACTACAGTACAAGTAATATTCAAGCCGTTAACTACAGAACAAGTAATATTTAAGCCGTTAACTACAGTACAAGTAATATTCAAGCCGTTAACTACAGAACAAGTAATATTCAAGCCGTTAACTACGAACAAGTAATATTCAAGCAGTTAACTACAGTACAAGTAAAATTCAAGCCGTTAACTACAGAACAATTAATATTCAAGCCGTTAACTACAGTACAAGTAATATTCAAGCCGTTAACTACAGAACAACTAATATTCAAGCCGTTAACTACAGAACAAGTAATATTCAAGCCGTTAACTACAGTACAAGTAATATTCAAGCAGTTAACTACAGTACAAGTAATATTCAAGCAGTTAAGTACAGTACAAGTAATATTCAAGCCGTTAACAGCAGAACAAGTAATATTCAAGCCGTTAACAGCAGAACAAGTAATATTCAAGCCGTTAACTACAGTACAAGTAATATTCAAGCAGTTAACTACGGTAAAAGTAATATTCAAGCCGTTAACTACAGTACAAGTAATATTAAAGCCGTTAACTACAGTACAAGTAATATTCAAGCTGTTAACTACAGTACAAGTAATATTCAAGAAGTTAACTACAGTACAAGTAATATTCAAGCAGTTAACTACAGTACAAGTAATTTTCAAGCAGTTAACTACAGTACAAGTAAAGTTCAAGCAGTTAACAACAGTACAAGTAATATTCAAGCAGTTAACAACAGTACAAGTAATATTCAAGCAGTTAACTACAGTACAAGTAATTTTCAAGCAGTTAACTACAGTACAAGTAATTTTCAAGTAATATTCAAGCAGTTAACTACAGTACAAGTAATATTCAAGCCATTAACTACAGTTATTTGTGAAACTGAATTCTGAAATAAATACAAAATCAATGATGTAATGTTTAATTAATCTTAATTTTAGAAACTAAATATTTGGACAATATTTAATGGGATGATGTAAAGGGGATGCATCAGAACATATCATTTTTAAAGTTACTAATGCAACTATATGTTACAGTGCAGCTTAATCATAGTTTTTGCAGTATTCATGCATTTATCTCTGAATTACTTATCTCACTGAATTAATAACCACATATCTATGTTTAGAAAAATACTGAGGTACTAATATCAAAATATATTTTTTTAGCAGAGAGCCAATCAAACACTACTCAATTTAAAATACAGAAATGCACTGCTGTTATTGCTCAGACCACATAAGATGGTTATTCTTTCATGCATACTAAGATGGATGTAATTATGCCCTAAACTCAATCTTACTCTATATTCACCTTGTTTTTATGGTAGTGAGCAGAGGTGGGCACAAATACATCAAAAACTATTTTGTTACAAAATACAAATACTGGCTCATGAAATGTAACAAAATAAAATACAAAATACTGATGTGAAAAATGTATTTAAATAAAATACAAGTAATTAGTATTTTGAAAATACAAAAATACTCCCACAATAATCTTAAGTCTTTTTTTTTTTTTTATTGCTGAAAGGTCAATAACACAGCAATAACACAAATATGAGAAATGTGTCAATTCAAAATGGCGAAGTAGCAAAATAAAAAAGAATGGGCATCTGCAACGCTATCTCACGATCAATTCGTAGGAATTTGTACGAGTGATTAAAAGGTGGTTAATTCGTACGAATTCATACGACCTCACTCGTACGGATCCGTATGATTTGTCTAAACCCACGTGATGGGTAGGTTTAGGGGCGGGGTCAGGGGTAGGTCATTCGTATGAATTCATACGAATTTGGCAACTTGTAAAATATGAGTGAGGTTGTATGAATTGTTACAAATTAGCCACCTCGTACGAATTGCCCTCTACAGGGCCTGAAATAGCTCCCTCTGGCGTAAATGGCTATAGCTAAGTTCACATCAATGGTGTGGTAGGCTGCCCTTTATAGCAAAACTGTTTGATGTAGGCTACGTAGCCATATAATCACCGTTACTCTACTTGTGCCTTAAGGCTTGAATAAGCGTAGAGAGACATTTCCTCACCACTGGCTAAGGGAGGGGAAACAGCCATAAATGTATATGTTATATACAAAATGTATATGTTATATACAAAGCAAATGTTATATGCACTAACAGCTTTAATGATGAACTTTATTGAAAGGTCGATAACAAAAATAGTAGCAATAACACAACTATGCTACAAAAGAGAAAACTAAACCATTGCCATTTGGGCTAGTTGTTTTTAAGTACAAACAACTTGGCAAAATCATTTACTATGGTGATTTTTCTTAAGTATTTAAGTATTTGAAATACTCTAAATACACTCCCTCAAAATATTCTGTTACAAACTACATTTTATTTTTTCCACACCTGCAAAATACAAATTACAAAATACACTAAAGTAATTAAATACGTATTTAAAATACATTTAATTAAAATACTGCCCATGTCTGGTAGTGAGCAAGTGAGCAAGTAACACACTCACTGTCTTTTTTTCCTCAATGAGTAAAAAAAGTCACTCAAAGTGATTGTTACTTTGTTTAAAAAAGGTACATACAAAGTGACTTACAGTATAGTACACTTTATGAACATACCCCTTGACCAACCTGGGGTTCAGTATCATTCTCAAGTCAAGTGCTGATAGTCTATGGATTTCCCCTAGACCAACCTAGATCTTTATCCACTAAACGACAGCACCCAACCTCGCCTCTAGAGGCCCACCGTGTTTATTTAAGCCTCAAGACTTTGCTAAGTTCAGCTATTCATGATGCATTTGCATTTTGCCATCTTTTTTGTATCATTACAATGGCCTGCTGCTATGTGTAAGCTGTTGATTCGCTCTAAACCAGCTTTACAATGTTTTAAATCTTAAATTACTCATTCCAATTCTTTTTATCTCAGGTCTTCAGGTAAACCAAAACCCATTGGAGCTTATTCTTCTACCAGGTGTACCTCTTGAAGTCGCCTGCTCCATCACAGGCACTGATAACCCAAACCTATACTGGTACCGGTGGACCCCAACAGACGGTTTCAAGCTGATGTTTAGTTCTCTGGGTAAAGGACAGGTGGATCCAGAAAGTGTGGGGGATTTTTTGTCTAACAGGCCAGGGGCTCTTCAGATACTGCTTGAGTCCAAGAGTGTAACCCATGTTGGTTCTGCTGTTTGGTATTGTGCAGCCAGTCCCCACAGTATGACAAAATATAGTGAGAGCTGTACAAAAACTCTAAGGCCCTGCACGTTTACACCTGGTGTTAGGATGGTTTTGGTCGATCAGATCATATAGACATTGGAGAGACATTCCCTTTTACACCTGGTGTTTTAATCCATCTTTTTTGTCCACTTTCAACCACTTCTGTCCTAAATTCATCAAGGGGAGTCTATGGTCGGGTAAATGTAAGGTTTTTTCATACTTTTGATCTAATGGATGAAATACACTCAATTTACATATGAACGCTTCTGCAGACGGAAAAACATACAGAGAGCATCAGCTTTCGTTTCTGCTCTGACAGCCGCAAGACCAGCCGAACGCTGTGAGTGTGTGTTAGAAATCAGGAATGGTGAGAGAGAGCTTGGTACGTTTTTGGACCAAAGCTGGCTAATTTATACATTAGTTCAGTAGGCGGAGAGTAGACGGTCTTTTGAGGCTGTTTGAACACATTCGACATGAGCGTTTACAATACGAAAGCAATCTGGTCGAATGCGTTTTCAACTACGTCTGGAAGTGGTCGAAAGTGGACAAGCTCAAAACGTTTCAGATCCTGTTTACACCTGTATTTAGCTTCACCCACTTGTGATCTGATCGACCATCATACCAGGTGTGAACAGGCCCTGAGAGATGAAAATCACTTTTATAATTAATTTGAAGGTAATTTTTTTGATTGAAAGAGGTGACACATCCCTATTTTTTCTTTCAATTTTATTTTGATGCTCCACAACAGACATTCTACTGACTATAAGTGAATTTGCAACTATGTCAACTTATTAACCCTAACCCTAAAGTACACTAACAGTCTACTTATATTCTAATGAGAGTTAGTTGACAAAGAGGTTACATATTCTTTTCTTTCTTTCTTTTTTATCATCTACAGTAAAATATAACTCTTGTGTTGAGATTCACTTCACTGTTTTTATATTTGGGGTCCCAGATACCCAAATGATTTATGTGTAAAACAATAATCAATTTAACCTTATTAAACTATTTTCTCTTCAAAATTTGTAAACATGTTTCTCCAACCTAATCAAACCCCATCTGAATTATATCATTGAAGCATTAACCCTCTTAATGGAGGCTTAAACTTTACAGTAAAAAATTACGGTAATCAAAACCAAATATGCAACTGGCAACTTCTACATTGTGTACATCAATCTAGCATGACATCAATGAAAAAATCTAGCATGTAAAAATATATCGCATTTTATGATGTATATAATTAATTGGAAACATAATTCATTTTTAACAAGATTAGTGATTAAAAAAAAACTTTATTAAAAGATTTTCTAAACCACTAGTGTTTTCAAAAAACATTTTAGTGTGTTTCATTTTACTCAAACTGAGCAAGTGATTCATAATGCATAAGCTAAAGATGTTCCAGAAAAACAACACAGATGTGTGGGTGTGTGGTGCAGACTGTTGATACAATAACCTGCAAACATGCTCCTCGAATGAATCAGCTCTGCACCAGTTTCCAACAGCTCTTCTCTTTTTGGTTGGTTTAGTCTGTAGACATATGAGCTTTGAGGCTTGTGTGCAGCAGCAGGTGTGTGAAAGATGCAGGATTGAGCATGAACATCTCGAGAACGCTCTGACCACATCCTCCACAACACCTTCACACTGCTCAAAAAGAGCTGACACCACATCCTGCTTTCAACTACAGCAACCTGATGCTTAAACTCATCTAGACACCATTCAAAGTACAATCATCCATCTGAGGTGTATTCACACTCTCAAATAAGAGTAAAAAACACCAATCATTTTGGTAACACTTTATTTTGATGGTCCACTTTAGACATTTTACTAACTATGCAACTTCCAGTCATTAGAGTATTAGTAGACTGTCTGCTTAATATCTGCTAACTCTTTATTTTGATGCTCCTGAACAGACATTCAACTGATTATAAGCAACTTTGCAACTGTGTCATGTATTTATTCTACTAACCCGAACCCTAACAGTCTACTAATACTCTAATGAGAGTAAGTTGACATGTAGTTGCAAAGTTAATTATGGAGCATCGAAATAAAGTGTAACCATATTTTGTTGTTGTTGTTGCTACTGTTATTTTCAGTTGCAGTCATTGTTCTCAGTACTTTTGATGTGCCTTGTTCCAGGAATTATAGAAAAGCTTTAGAGCTCACATTATGAGAAATGTCAAGGTCACGAGTCATATAGTCTCATTTTCTTATTGCAGTGGAAGATTCGTACATAACTGAGATAACAACCCACACTTTCCAAAAGCACATATTTTCCGCTGCACAAAATAAATGCAAATATCCTCTGTTTCTCATAAAATCATAGGTCTTAAAGTTAAATATGGGATGTTTTAGTCATCACAGAAAGTAGAATCTAAAACTTCCATTACATTCTGCCTAATATGTTACTTATTGTTAGTTGTTCATTCCTGATTAATGTTTCAGACTAACTAGTCACTTGTATGCATTCAACTTTTGTGGTGCATGTGTATAACAAGCAAAAACGTGTTAAGGATTTAGGTATTTGTAAAAGGTATTGCTATTGCTATCAAAGGTATTTGTAAAAATGTATTATTCAAAATTAGAAAAATAAAAATCATATGTGTGATTTGAAGTCATACAAAACTGCATGAATATATAGTCAATTATAAAATACACAGAAATATTACGCATTTCGTAAATAATAAAGAAAGACACTTCTGGCCTCTCAAGGAGAAAGTTTGTGGACACGATCATGGTCAGTCCTCTGGTAATGGTTTC
Source organism: Meda fulgida (assembly GCA_030578275.1). Classification (NCBI taxonomy): domain Eukaryota; kingdom Metazoa; phylum Chordata; class Actinopteri; order Cypriniformes; family Leuciscidae; genus Meda; species Meda fulgida. Next base: position 30,212,239 of record CM060632.1, on the reverse strand, counting down.
ATCTTCACTGAAAACTGTAGGGAAATAAATTCATATTAACTAAAGGGATCATAATATCTGTCTTTCGTTTACACAACACAGTTTTTAACTAAAAACTTAAAACTTAATATGAGTTTTGGCCTTTCATTTACACGACAACAGTGTTTAGAGGGCCTGAAAATGCAAACTTTTGAAAACGTGTTTCAAAATGCACATTTTTGAAAACCATACCAAATTGAGATCGGCAACTTCTGGCCTGACGGCAGAATACAGTGTTTGATATCATTTTCGCAGATCCGTGTTGTCGTGTAAACATACCCTAAGTCATATATATCTTTATACTCTAAATACATATTTGATGTGCGAGATGTGCATTATGTTTATCAGGGATTACCTTGAGTTTCCACACTACACCAGACATGATCAGCGCATACAGAAGGCTCTTGCAGAGGAACACGATGTAGCCAAAGCCAAGCAGTTTCAATCCCTTTGGCTTCTCTAAAAACACCAACACACAAACATGTCTGATATATCACTTGAAGTCATGAATGCAATGACTGTCAAATTAGACAATTAAATATCAATAATCTATGTTGTCTCATACAGTTCTGAAAAAGATACAGAAAACACTATCAATCCCACTGCAATCTCAATAGATAAAGCTATCAAACAAAGTGGCATCGGCAAAGAAGTTATGCTAAATATTTCACAAAACCTTCCGTGCAATTTTGCAACTATATCCAAGCATTACAGTCTAATAATCTGTCTATATGGACTTGGTGCATTTACACAAACCTTTTTGACCATTTATGGTGTTTGTGACATTGACATAATCTTCTCCGTTGTAGAATCGAACAGTACAGGTGAATTTACTTCTGGAATCCATCCAGTCGTTTTTAGAAACTTTCACTCTGCTGCTGATATGGTACAGTAATGTCATATTGTCCTGATGGGCTGTGGAGTCAGTTGATACACTGTCCTCTCTCTCTTTGCCGTTCACTTTCCAGGTCAAACTCACATGATCGGGATAAAAGCCCGTCGCCACACACACTAACGTTAGATTTGAATCTGTCTCTTTCTGGGAACAGATTTCTCTTGGAGATGGTGGTAGGATCTTGACTTTAGGTAGAGTGATGTTTGTAGCTTGAGAAGGAGAGCACAGTGTTAGGAAGTTTGATTGCACTTTATTTGAAGGTGTCTGTTACAGTGTAATACATTTACAGAGTAATAATAATCAACAACATGTACCTATTGGGTTAGGATTAGGGTGTGGTTTAGGGTTAGTTGCATGTAATTATGCACAATTTATAGGAATTACTATAGTAGCTACATGTAACGTGTAACAAGGACACTACAATAAAGTATTACCAATGTTAAAGTGTTATAAAGTGTTTGTTATACAACAATTACTATGTTATTACTACTGTCATTATTAAATGGCTCAATGAAATGCTTGATTTTAATTGATCATTCTCAGCATGGTCTTTTTGTTTGTACAATGATTTTTCATGTCAACACACTGATGCTACTTTCATGTATTTTGTGATTTATGCTAATACAGAATGTGGATGAAATACTGTATCCATCCCAAAGGAAAATGCACATAGCAACTTCCGTAATCTAGCTGCTTTGTTTAAAAGTATATTAAAATGTTTAGATGATTTCATTTGTATACTGTTTTCAGTAGTTTTTAACACCTGTAGTTTATTGTAAATCCTTTTATTATTACATTTATGTAGATAGTTACAGTATTATTTCAGCGGAAACGTTCCCCAATTTACTAATTGAAAATAGATACGAAATTAATATATCATATTATATTATATTATAATTATTAATAATAAAAACACTGATCATTCTTAGGTTAATTATTAAATAAACATTTCTAGTGGCCTATACCGTCCTTGCTTCCTTTGCCAATCTACTTTTCATTTGCATGCCATTTACATTACGACCCATCTTACTGCATTTCACAGATCAAACAATTGCATTTATTGAATTATGTCTACTTAAGTACTATTTCAGAGTTGAAAAATTCAAACTTACCCAGAACCGTCAGTTTAGTCCCTTCTCCAAATTCTAGTTTCGCGTAGCTAGTACACGATGATTTACCTTGTTACCTAAACCTCAACAACTAGCAGCTAATAATGGGCAATGGTACACTGTTTTTGGGGCCCCTTTTCAGTTTGAGACCATGAAAGCCATAGGGGCCTCCCAGCTGTTGCCCAGAGAGGCCTCTTGTGAGCTGAAGGTATAGACTGAAATGTAGTTTGTCTAATGTGCAACTAATTAAAATGTATATACAGTGGCTGGATGTATATAGTTGAATGTCACTGCCTTGGATAAAATATCAAACCAAATACCATCTGCAGGGAAATTATGCTAGAGATTTTTTTAGAAGTAACCTCACTGTTCTTATCCTATTTTTTGCAATTAATTTAACCAACTGGGCATCCAGTTTTGGTGGATATGAAGTCAGTTGCACTCAAGTTCACACAGGTACCCTAGCAGAGTAACCACAGGTGTAGTTCATCATATTAACTAACATGTTCTATTTATGTTTGACAATCACAAAGTGTCAAATGCATTTTATGGGATGTATAGGATGTACAGATTGAGAAAAACCTTCATAAAGTGTCCGGGTGCAAGTCTGCAGCATTCATAGACTGAAAATGTAGATCTTAAATCCCATTTATTAAGTGGGAGTCTAAACTGGAAATAAATAATAATACATATGTGCTATGTGCTTTTCATTGCTTTCATTTTCATTCAGATGATACAATAGAACAATTCTCCCTCAGCTAATAACTTAAAGAAGCTAGAACATGTTTCTTCAAGGTAGGAGTCGAGGTGGGATCACTAAAAGTTATGTAGTGCTAATAACAGTGTTTAGTGCTCAGTAACGGTTTCTTCACTAGAGGGCTTCTCATAGACCACATACTGTAGGCTACAGAATATAAACAACCACTTATATCTTTTTTACCATGTTACTTGATTCAAAGTAGTTGGGAGATCAGTGTAAGTCCTATAAAGGTTATTGACTACTTTTTGAGGCATGTACAATTTATTTGTATTTCCTGGGAATCAGACCAATGACCTTGGCATTACTAGTGCCATCTACTCAATCAGTTTGGCTACAGCAAAAAAAAAAAAAAAAAAAAAATTCCTATAATATAAATGAGAATTTTCTTTGGGGATAATATCCATGCATCATAGATTTTATTTGTATTATGTATAGCCTATAATACAAATTAAAATAAAAACAAAATACATTAAATCTCAAAGTGTAGAATAATGAATTATTTTTTTACTTCTGTTAAATCTATTTTTCTAGTATAGTAGTATGCTATTGCTATCAAATTATTACTAAATAGCAAGGAAACAAGCAAAACAAAAAATATATCAAAATAGTGACACAAATAGATTTTATCATTAATCTGATCTTAAGCATCTTCACACTTGATAAATATTCATAAAAGAGCAGAAAGAGAGAAATAAAAACTATAGAGAATCTGCAGTCATATACACAGCATCTCTTCTCCTGGATGACGTATGAAGAGAGAGTTTTCTTGGTAACTTCATTAAACCAGACATGTTCAGTTCATTCACTTTCCATGTGAACCCTGTAAAACAGATATCACATAAACATTAAGACATTCAGAAAAAAATATCTATCTATCTATCTATCTATCTATCTATCTATCTATCTATCTATCTGTCTATCTGTCTATCTGTCTGTCTGTCTGTCTGTCTGTCTGTCTGTCTGTCTGTCTGTCTGTCTGTACAAGTTGCTTATGATGTTAACATCATTCCAATACTTATGTTTGAAATTATTAAAACTAATTACAAGTTAATCAGTCTTACCTTTCTCCATACAAACACAATGATGACAAGGCCATACAGTCCACTCTTAGCAATGACCATGCCATATGAGAGCTTAACCACATTTGATGAAATTTCATAGTCCTCTGGAGATGAAGAGAACAAATTATAACATATTATTATTCTACATAGCATTACTGATCAACTTTTGACCTCTAACCCTAATTCCTAATATTCATCTCTTCCACATAGTCATACAAATAGAAAAGAGAATATCCTTACCTCGGGTATAAACACTCCCTATGATAAATAATATGATGATAAATAATTAGAAGACACAAATATTAAAATATGTAAACATATTATATTCACAGTCAGCAGTTTCTTTTTCTTTTTTTTATTTATTTATCTCGAATGCATACCTCCAGTTCCAAAGACCTTATTTTCATTGTAAATTGACAAGGTGTCTTTTCCATTGTAGAAGTCCAATTTACACTCAAATTGGGTTTTTTCGTTGTTCCATTCTTTTTTGGGGACTTTAAGTCTGCTGGATATGGTGAACTGTCCTGTTGTTTCGTCTTTGGTGGCATGAGGGTCTGTCGCTACTCCTTCGGTTCTTGGGTTGCCTCCAACCATCCATGTAATGCTGACATGGTCTGGGTAGAAGTCCTTGGCCACACACACAAGAGTGACCGTCTTCTTACAGAGCTCCTTTTCAGAGGGTTTTATAATTGTGACATTTATGTCTCTCTGTTCACTGATTTTCCTGTCCTGATCTGTAAAATAATATTATAAGCATATGACAGTCAGAAATGCATAATTTATTCATATTTACATGAACAAATTTGGATCTGAGAAATTATTCAGTTTTATGAGGTTAACTTTATTATAATAATTCAATTTAAGATCTCCTTGTACAGTGTAAATATACACTAAGTACAGAGCTATAATAATTAACTACATATAGGATTCGGTTTTGGTTTAGGGTTAGTTGCATGTAATTATGCTCAATCTATAGTTCTTTTTATAGAAACCACATGTAACATGTGTAACAAGGACACCGTAAAATAAAGTGTTACCGGAAAGTGTCAACAGTGTGATTATAAATGTAATTATAGAAATGTATGTACTGAAATTATTTACAGATGTAATACATGCAGGTTTTATAATAATATATGTTATGCAAAACCATGTATGTATAAGTGCATTCATTGTATCAAATTATTAATTTAAATGAGAGTTAATATAAAGTGGGACCCAAAACTCTGCAAGAACATTAAGAGTAAAAAATGTTACCATATTACACTCAACTGTGTATTTTACTGCAAGGAAGCTAGTAAATAATAAGGTTGCTTTTCTACAGTGTATGTGCTCAATTGATTCTTCAACAGGAAAACCACAGACAACTTTACATGAAACTGATGTATCTGCACTCGCCAGCTTACAGACATATGCAGCTCATATCTTACTTTATAGAGCATACAGAAAAGCAACTGTATTACAGGTTTATAAAAACACTGATTCATATAGTGCACACCAACAAGAGTTTCCAATGAGCAGCTAGGTGCAACACTCAGATCTAGAGAAACTATAACTATATTTACATCATCTATATATTCAGTTATTGGCACTGGCTACTCTGACAATGCAAAGCACTTCACAATTATCCCAAACAAACTCAAAAAATGTACTTTCTTACCTAGAACAGTGAGTTTGGTCCCCTGGCCAAAGTATGCAGGTCTGTTGTTCACACTGCTCAACAGCTACAGTAAAACTCTCCCTATCACTTTAACCTGACTGCATTCTATGCATTAATATAACACTCAATAAAGATTTTAAACACTGACAAAATAACATTGAGTTTTAATACCATATGCAATAAATATATATCAAAACTTTTCAGAAAAACAACAAGCTTCCATTTCACCAAATTAAACATTATGAAGGATTTGAGTTAGGCAAATAGCTTGTCTGAAGGCAGTTTATTATCTAAAACTGTAACTCTGGTGCCTCAGACTCAGCGCTGCTTTTAGCACAGAATATTCTCAGAAGATGAACAGTGGCGACTTTCTACTGTTATCCTAGAATTTCTAATTCATATCAACACTCCTCATTCACTAATTACACTAATTATTTTTACCAACATAGAACACAGAACATACTTATAAACTGATGGTAAAATACCAAGAGACAAGCAAACAAAAATACATATTCTTACCTAAAACCGTAAGTTTGGTGCCATTGCCAAAGTATGCAGGGCTGTTATAGTTCACACTGATTCTACGCTGCAGTCAAAACCTCAGCTATCGAGATCATGTAATATTGACACTTATCTAACTCCATTCTTTTCTCCAGTTCTTCTAATTAACATCATCATTTTAGATATACTACTAAAATCATTTAAGTTCTTAAAGATCAGAATGTTCAGTTTACTCACCTAGAACTGTAAGTTTTGTGCCATTGCCAAAGTATGCAGGATTGGCATTGTTCACACTGATTTCATGCTACTGTTAAAACCTCAGCTATGGTGTAGATTGTCAACATTGCCACTTATCCCACTATTTATTTATTTATTTATTCTTAAAGATGAGTTAACTAGTCCAATTCTTCTAATTCACCATAATTTTACATGTCCTGATAAAACCCCTTTAAAATAGCAGAATACCAAATTTACTCACCTAGAACTGTTAGTTTAGTGCCATTGCCAAAGTATGCAGGACTGTGATTGTTCACAATGATTCCAAGCTACAGTTAAAACCTCAGCTATAGAGATCATGTGTACATTGACTAACTTATCCTACTATTTCTAACTTCATTTTTAAAGATTACAGCTATTCCAGTTCTTCTGTTGCATGTGAATACCAAAATTAGATATTCTATTAAAATATTAGGTTATAAATATCACACATGATAATAAATTTACTCACCTAGAACTGTTAGTTTAGTGCCATTGCCAAAGTATGCAGGGCTGCGATTGTTCACAATGATTCTAAGCTACTGGTAAAACTTCAACTTTACTGCAGAGCATGTGGACATTGCCACTTATCCCAGTATCATCTAACTACAACTGTTTAAAGACTTTTCCAGTTCTTCTAATTCATGAGGACGCCAAAATCCTAAATAACTTACTTATCAGAAGTTCTAGAAATCACACATGATACTCAAATTACTCACCTAAAACGGTAAGTTTAGTGCCATTCCCAAAGTATGCAGCATATCCAGAGTTCACACTGATTCTATGCAACAGTTAAAACCTCAACTACAGTTGTATTCATATAAACAGTGCTACTTATCCCACTATATCTAACCTAAATTTAAAGACATAATTAGATTATCGAGAACTGCCGATTCATCCAATATTAACTCATAAATATGGCAATTTTAGTTTTGTTAATGAAATAGTATAGAATGTTTCTTACCCAGTACAGTTAACTTTGTTCCATTGCCGAAATAAGCCTGACCAACACCAGTGTCACAGCACACATGTGCACTTACAAATTTACCTAAGACACCAAATGCTAAAGCCCTAGCACCTAGTTTTTACTCGAACGCCTTGTGATTATCATAACAATATCTACTATAGAACAAATACTTGTAGTAATTTACCATATAGTCATTTATACATTCCAGACATATAAAACAATGTAATTTTGATAGCTCTCAAAAAATAACATACTTTTAGACCTGAACAACACAGGCTGGATATGTTAAATATCCTTGTAAGTTTGAAATATTGAGCAAATTACTCACCTAGGACTGTAAGTTTAGTACCTTCGCCAAAGTGTGCTTCACTACCCATGTTCACACTGATTCTATGCCACTGTTAATACCTCAATAGTCAAAATCATAAATTATGCTGCATACCTCAATACATCTAACTTCATTTTAAAGAATGATTATCTCAAGATTATTGAGAAGTATTCCAATTCCATTCATTTCATTATCATTTTAGATAACACATTAACTTCCATTTGACATAAGTCCATTGTGCTCTACTGTTTAGCATTGACATGTCAGTGGCAATCAATGAAGTAGAATGAACAATTTTTTATATATTCTTACCCAGAACAGTTAGCTTTGTTCCATTGCCGAAGTAAGCTGGATAACTACCTGAGTCACAGCATGCATGTGCACTGACAAATTCACTCAGGGCGGCAAATGCAAGTTCTGTTTACTTAAAAGCCTCATGAATGCAACTCAACTACATCAATCAAATTTACTTAAATTATTTAGTGTGCTCATTTAAGGCATTTATGCATAAAATTAAGCATAACTTAGAAGATTCATTTGTCAGTAAATACCTAAACATCACATTGCTACATTTCTGTAATATCTTATATAAGGTTTTTACATACCACACAGAATACTGAAATTACTCACCTAGGACTGTAAGTTTAGTGCCATTACCAAAGTATGCAGGATTGCCAGTGTTCACACTGATACTAAGCTGCTGTTAAAACCTCAAGCTATCGAGATCATGTGGACTTTGCCACTCGTATTATCCGAGATAGTTATAAAAATAGATTTTTCTTACCCAACACAGTTAACTTTGTTCCATTGCCAAAGTAAGCCTGAGAAGAACCAGTGTCACAGTGCACATGTGCACTAACAAATTTACTCAAGATCCCAAAGCAACTGCCATGTCTATGTCATTCACACAATATTATTTTGAATATTCTACATAATGTACTCAATAAATAACATTTCTTTAGGCCTGAACATCAAGATACTTGACTTACCTAGAACTGTAAGTTTAGTGCCTTTTCCAAAGTATGCAGGGTCGTATTGATCACACTGATTCTATGCTACAGATGAAACCTCCTCAAGCTCTTTCTTACATATTTAACTTTTTTTTCCCCCAGTAATTGGAGAACACCAACACTATTTAGAATGGTATAACAATTGACAATCAAGTACAACATTTTTGCAAATGTCAGCTTTTAGTTTTATGTCTTACCAAGAACTGTTAACTTGGTTCCATTGCCGAAGAAAGCTTGTCCACCTCCACCAGTGTCACAGCACACATGTGCAATAATAAAATTACTCAGACTTTGTGGACTTAAGTCTAAACATTGAAGCTTCAGAAATGCTGCTTAGCCATTATATCTACGCTGGGGAAGATGATTTTTACTAATATTACCTATTTTACAAATGATCAAATTACACAATGTTTCTTGAAGCCTAATGTCATCAGAGACATTTTTTCTTAGTTTTCTTACAATGTTACAGCAAGCTATGCAAAATTAGGTCAAAATATTTCTTACCTAGTACTGTGAGTTTGGTGCCATTGCCAAAATATGCAGGGTTGTAGTTGTTCACACTGATTCTACGCTACAGATAAAACCTCCACTACTCTTTATACCATCTACATGCCGTCACTAATTCCACAATAAAGAGAAATTTAACAATAAAGAGTTTTGGGTCAGAAAGAACCCTCAAAATGCATTAACTCTGATATGTAGTAAAATTGACCAATGTCTAAATGTAATCAGCCATTTTGAACAGAAGCATTACATTTGATTACGCTCTATCATTTAAATAGTATGAGGTGTGTTTCTTACCAAGTACAGTTAACTTCGTTCCTTCACCAAAATAAGCCTGAGCAGTAGTAGACACAGCACACGTATGCACTAATAAAATGTCTAGGATATGTGCCAGGTCTGGACATTGATCAATAGACTTTTTTCCAAAAGAATTATCCTCAAACTTCAGTACCTAATAATACTAAACAAATTCATTCAAAAATGTCTCACCTGTTACTGTAAGTTTAGTTCCACTGCCAAAGTGTGCAGGACTGTACTGATTACACTGATGTCAAGCGACGGCAAAAAACTTTTGAGAGTTTCAAAAGATTTGATACTAACTACATCCAACTGGCACTGGCTTTAACATCTTACATAAGGAACGACTTAAACAATAGAACATGATGAATAAAAAATGGTACAAACATACTGGCTAACAATATTTAACAAAATCTTGGTCACAAAATTCAAGCAGTCATAAGACACGATGATTTTTGATGTTTTGATACTGTTTGTGTCATTACATTTCGTATTTCTTGAAGATTTAAAGTTATAATCATAGTTTTTCTTACCTAAAACAGTAAGTTTGGTGCCGTTTCCAAAATATGCTGGCGTGTTTGAGCACAGAGTATCAAGACGGTATCACTAACTTCTACCTTACGAAATCTTACTCCACTATATTATGCAATTCCCATTGCAAGTATATGTCCAAGGCATTATTGCAATGTCTTTAACATTTACTTACCTAGAACAGTCAATCGTGTCCCTTCACCAAAGAAAGCCTGGCTGGTTCCAGAGCACAGCATGCAGGCTCACTGATAAAATTACTTCGACTGCATAACCCTTACATTTAATAAACTCATATGTGGTTCTTTTTGACAGTATTGTGATATTTTTGTGCTCTCTGTTTTCCCAAATTACACATTTTATATTTTCAATCTAGTTATTTTAAATTATCAACTCATGAGACAGTTGCACAGTATATTTGTAAAAGTTTCCAATTGAATCTGAAGTAGTACTTACCAAGAACAGTTAATTTGGTGCCGTTACCAAAATAGGCTTCATAATTGGCACAGCGTACGAATGTCAAGTCAAAAACAGTCTCAAATTGAATACTTAAATCACACTGTATTTTACACAAAATTTCAGCATAGTCTTAACTGACAATCATCAGCCACTTATAGTTTTGTAACTGTAGTATTCCCCATGTAGGCCTACATATTAGCATAGTTAAAAGTGTTTCTTACCAACAACTGTTAATTTAGTTCCCTCTCCAAAGTGAGCTTGATAAGCATTGTCACAGTGAGATGGTATGTACAAATTTATGACATAAACTATGTTATGAATAATTAAAGAGTTTTTGAATGGGCTTCTTTCCTACTGCTTGTATATATGAAAGGACAATATTAGTCTATGGAACACTGGTCAGTAAGAGCATTGTAACAATTAAATCAAGTAAACTTACCTAAAACGGTCAGTTTTGTTCCATTTCCAAAGTATGCTTGTGTGCTAGAGGCACATTGTAAACAAGTGCTCTGAAATTTCCATTAGAATTCCTCTTTTTCCATGGTCATATAAAAGCCCTTTAATTCCATAACAGATGTCTCCCAGAAGGCTGTTCAATGTAAAAGCATTTAAATGTGAAATATATATTTCAGGAAAAATATCAAATTATTCAATCAAGTCCAACCTCAAGAACACGTACATGGATTTACCGGCAATAAAATGTGATCAAATTCATTAAAAAGAGGGAATAACTCGAAATATTATTGCTCCTTCTGGCCTAGATATCTATTATATTTAATGTTGAAATCCACGAGAAATCAGTGCAATGTTTGTATTCTCTGTCGCTGTCTAATTGACTGTACATGGCGGGAGGTTTTTGTACAGCGGCTCTATGGGATTGTATCACCGTGGCCCCCTGTCCCCACGGTGCTAAAACATTATACAAAAACAAAACTTTCTCTTGCTCTCTTTCCCCCCACTCTCCCCCCGTCCCCCATTTTATCTTTATTTTTCATCATTCTCTTGCACATGTTCTTTTTTTATGTCTATCTGTATAAAGTCTATGTTGCTATTTCTGTGATTACTGAGAATTTGGGCAGGTGCAGATTCCTCCTGCTAAAAATGTCTCAATGGCAGTTGGCGGACCCCTCCCACGTCATCATGTAACAATCATCAGAGTCTGTGAACAATACAAGAACTGGATCTGTTCAATGTTTTGAGTCTGTAAGGCACTTCGGTAACACTTTACAATAACATTGTCAGAAGTGGTGACCTGCAACTGATACCTAAAGAGCTATTTTTACTTGATTCAACTAAAAAAAATCAATTTTGTTTGCATATATTAATTTAGGTTGATATTTAAAAAAATGTTTGACTTGAGTTAAATCAGTTCATTTAGATGTTATAATTTTCCGGGTACCTTTTTTTTTCTATTTGTTTAACATTAGTTGACTAAATTAGTTACAGTAACATGAACTAAAAATTTTAATCTTTTATCAATCTTAATCTTAGTTGATGTTAATCTCAACATGTACTATCAGTACTAAAGTCATTAGTTGCCCTGAAGTAACATGAGCTAAAAATTAACTTTTATTGACATGTAAAAATAAAATGAACATTAAAAATTAAATAAAAAATTAACTTGATGGATGGGTGGGTGGGTGGATGGATGGATGGTTGGGTGGGTGGGTGGATGGATGGATGGATGGATGGGTGGGTGGGTGGATGGATGGATGGGTGGGTGGGTGGATGGATGGATGGATGGGTGGGTGGGTGGATGGATTGGATGGATGGATGGATGGATGGATGGATGGATGGATGGATGGATGGATAGGTGGGTGGGTGGGTGGGTGGATGGATGGATGGATGGATGGATGGATGGATGGATGGATGGATGGGTGGGTGGGTGGATGGATGGATGGATGGATGGGTGGGTGGATGGATGGATGGATGGATGGATGGATGGATGGATGGATGGATGGATGGATGGATGGATGGATGGGTGGATGGATGGATGGATGGATGGATGGATGGATGGGTGGGTGGGTGGATGGGTGGATGGGTGGATGGGTGGATGGATGGATGGATGGATGGATGGGTGGATGGGTGGCGGGGTGGATGGGTGGGTGATGGGTGGATGGGTGGATGGGTGGATGGATGGATGGATGGATGGGTGGATGGGTGGATGGGTGGATGGGTGGCGGGGTGGGTGGGTGGGTGGATGGGTGGATGGGTGGATGGATGGATGGATGGATGGATGGATGGATGGATGGGTGGGTGGATGGATGGATGGATGGGTGGATGGGTGGATGGGTGGATGGATGGATGGATGGATGGATGGATGGATGGATGGGTGGATGGATGGGTGGATGGATGGATGGATGGATGGGTGGATGGGTGGATGGATGGATGGATGGATGGATGGATGGGTGGATGGGTGGATGGATGGATGGATGGATGGATGGATGGATGGATGGATGGATGGATGGATGGATGGGTGGATGGATGGATGGATGGATGGATGGATGGATGGATGGATGGATGGATGGGTGGATGGGTGGATGGATGGATGGATGGGTGGATGGATGGATGGATGGATGGATGGATGGATGGGTGGATGGGTGGGTGGATGGATGGATGGATGGATGGATGGATGGATGGATGGATGGATGGGTGGATGGGTGGATGGATGGATGGATGGGTGGATGGATGGATGGATGGATGGATGGATGGATGGATGGATGGATGGATGGGGGTGGGTGGATGGATTGATTGATTGATTGATTGATTTTGAAAACTTACATGCAGCTAACCCTAAACCAATCCCAAACCCTCACCTAGTAAGTAGCCTACATGTTGTCACCTAGTAAGTAGCCTACATGTTGTCAGTTAATATAACTCAGTACTTAAATGTATTATTAATAACATTGAAACAAGGACATGGAAAAGCCAAGAATAATATATTTTTTAAAATAAATAAATAAATAAATATTGTTACCATCTAGTTATGTACTTAATGGAAATCGGAATAAAACCTCTAATTCAACTAATGATTCAATATTCTTCCAAAAAAGATAGATTTTTGCCTTTTCAAAAAAAAAACATTAATCAAAATTGTTATATACATAAATACATGTGTATTGCTATAAACATTTCCAAATAAATGAATGACTGCAATAAAATAACTGTTACCTGCATCTATAAAAGCTGAAGAAATGCAATAGGCCTACTGCAAGTCTATTAGGCTATATTATGCACTAGGAATATTTATATTTTCTCAATATTGTGTAAATCCATGTAAGACGAATTAAACTGTAATATTTCCTAATTAACTTAAAGACAAAAAAAATCTATGTAAAAGAAATTTGCAGAAATGCATTTAATATTGCAGTTTATGGGGCACTTCAGCATGTGCCCTCTCTAAATAAAACAACTGCCATATGATAACAATGACCAGGATCAAATATAGTTCTGTTAATAACCTGCTCGTTATTAATTTTCAGTCACAGTCATCTTTCTAAATATCACAGCATCCTTAAAAGAATTTAAAAAATTGTGTTTTATTGACTTTTTCTCTCAGAGGTAGTAACAGAATTCGTATAGCTTAGCATAATATGATAAAATAATGATTACTTCATCCAATCTGACAATATAAGAAACATACTAAACAAATCAGAAGCAAAGCAAGAGCAACATATAAACATCTTTATTGCTGATGATTACATAATCAGAGATCACAGAAGTGAATGTGGAAATACATCAGGATATCATGTCATCTGCTGCTGTAAAATACAGTATAAAAACAGCCCTAAAGTTACTCATATCATCCTGCAGAGGTCAGCATATGATCTTTAATCCAGGCGATGATTAATTCATATTAAACTTTACTGCTCTTCTGATAGTTGTCTGTACTAATGTCAGAATACAGCACGAAGAGCACACGGCTATATTGATTAAAAGACAAGAAATATTTAATGAATGATATTTGTATGGGTTATGAACACATGTGCAGATCCAGAGATAAGATTGCAAATGATTTATCTGATTTCCAAAGCCAAGCTGTTAGGGGGCTTGTGCGATCAAGAGCCCCCCTGTATGACATTTTATCAATGAAATCGATAATCATTTTCATTTTATCAATGAAATAATTTCATAATAAATACATCTCAAAAATAATTTCAAATAATTTTATTTTATCAATGAAATAATTTTTATAAAATATATTAATTAAAAAAAAAAAAACACTGTCACACAAAACAAAACACACGTCACTTTCGCCCCTGGGTGTTTCGTCATGTCGCTCATGGCGTGTATGGTGTCGTTCGATAGTTGTCACAACCAGCGAGAAAGCGTGACATGGAGCAACTAAATCATGAACATCCGAGGAATTACCCGTTTAAAACAATAGAGAAAACGAGAGAACAGGACAGAGCTTTTAATAAAACGAGGGTCAACATTGGCTTAGCTTTTCGGAGATGGAGAACTGAGGGATTTGAAATGTTGTAAAAAAGCGAAGCGGAGGCCGGAGATGATGGTGTTTTTATAACTCAACTGGTGAGTAATGTATTTTATTGAACAGATACATTGCCATATTTAGCTCTCTAACAGAGTTCATTGTAAGGCATTTTCTACTGGGTGCAGGCTACTATTTATTAATGGGTGTAGCAACAGTAACTTTTTCAGTTAGTCATCTTGAGATCCGTTCCATCTAAACTGGTTATATCTCTTAGTAGTGAATGTTTTATTTTATGTTTGTATATTATTATTATTATTTTATTCATTCATTTTTTGTTATGAGAAAGAACCAAATTCATCCGTACAGTAGATCTGAAAGCACAACCAAAACAAGTTCTTCCGCAAAATGAATGCAGTTTTGTTTTTAAAGCGCTAGAGGGCCAAAGGTAGTGTACCTTTAAGGTAGATAGATATTTGTTAATTTATGTTAAATATTTGTGTGGACATTTAACATATTAAGCACTAAGCAGTGTTAACAGACATTCGTCATTCAGTTTTGAGCTTTCTGATTTAACTTAAATTCATAATAAATATTTTATATTATATATTATACATGCATGGAAGTAAAAGTATGGTAATTTATATTATATTTTTTATCAATATTTTATGTAATTATTCCTCAAACTCCTCTATTTGAAAGAGCTTAGCATACATTTCAAAATGAAGTGACAGATTTGTGGGTATATTTTGATTTATAATGTGCATGAATACATTTAGTGTAGATATTCAATCGTACAACTGCTTTTCAGGATTTACATTAACATTCAGTTTAACTAATATATTCATAATTTCATATATATATGTATAAATATATTTTTAGATTTGATATGATTAGTCTCCTTTGCCATATGATTAGGGAGATCATAGATGGATATCCCACAACCACCTTTATTCTCATGTATGTTTCCCTCTGATCACTGTGGCTCAGATTGGGGTTATTGTTCAGGTGTTTGGTTAAGTTAAGGTACTGTGCAATGCTAGAGGCACAGAAATAAATGCCTGAGTCCTCCTCTACTAGATTCTTGATCTCCAGCGTAGATTCTTTAATCTCGGGACGTTTCATTGTGTATTTGGTGTCTGTGAACGGGGCAACTATGTCTTCTGAACCTTTTCCCAGAGACATAGCAACAAGGGACAGTTCCCCTTGACTTCTCTGTCTGTACCAGTACATATAATAATAGCTGCCATCATCATGGTTACATTTGAGAATAACCGGTTGATCCCGTTGGGTAATCACTTGAGTTTTACTAACTTGATCATTCTGAGTGATGGTTATTGCCGCTAATGACTCTGTTGAGTAGAAAACAATTGATTATATCAACAATAGGATTTCTACATAAATGTTTAACTACAGAATAAACTTACTAATAACTAGCAGGAAAATAAACCCCAAACACAGCAGTCCCATGACACAAAGGAGGAGAATCAACCCCTTGCTGTCTCTCACCCCTTCTAGATAGATTTGACTGCCCTATTTAGTGAGAGAACAAAAGAAACAGGAAATGACATGTGAAAGCCTTGCATACGTGGGATACATAAGTGAAACAGTGCAATTGTTACCTGATCTAACATTTTTCATTATTTCCCTTTTTTCTAACCTATAATGAAGTCTGATTCAGCCCTATTAAACTATAGTTTTTGACTTTAATTACTATATGATTACAACTTACAAACAAAAACACCAATTATTCAAGATTAATATTATTAAAGGATTGGTTCACTTTCAAATAATAAAAATGTCCTGATAATTTATTCACCCCCCATGTCATCCAAGATGTCCATGTCTTTCTTCAGTCGAAAAGAAATTAAGGTTTTTGAGGAAAACATTCCAGGATTTATCTCCATATAATGGACTTCAATGGGGTCCAACGGTTTGAAGGTTCAAATGTCAGTTTCAGTGCAGCTTCAAAGGCTCGACACGATCCCAGTCGAGAAATAAGGGTCTTATCTAGCGAAACGATTGGTCATTTAAAAATAAAAAAAAACGTTTTATAATAATTAGGTACTTTTTAACCACAAATGCCCATCTTGTACCATCTCTGAGATGCGCCACGCATTACGTCATCACGTTGAAAAGGTCACTCGTGACATCGTTAAACATCCAAGATATGTACACTTTAGGACCATTTTAAACAATAAACTGACACAAATACATATATGTGTCATTCAACATACAATAACTTTGAACGGTCCTCCTACTCCAAACTTGTAAACACTGGGTCGGTACTTCCGGCTACGTCACGCATGACCTTTTCAACGTGATGATGTAATGTGCATCTCAGAGATGGTACAAGATGGGCATTTGTGGTTAAAAAGTATATCATTTTTAATTTTTTTTAGAAAATGACTAATCGTTTCGCTAGATAAGACCCTTATTTCTCGACTGGGATCGTGTCGAGCCTTTGAAGCTGCACTGAAACTGACATTTGAACCTTCAAACCGTTGGTCCCCATTGAAGTCCATTATATGGGGAAAAATCCTGGAATGTTTTCCTCAAAAACCTTAATTTCTTTTCGACTGAAGAAAGAAAGACATGGACATCTTGGATGACATGGGGGGTGAGTAAATTATCAGAACATTTTTAATTGAAAGTGAACTACTCCTTTAAGGATTATTAAGAGTAGTTTTACTACTTTGCAAAATGGTAAAGCAATGGTTTCATGTCTTCAACCATCAACCTTTGAAAGTAATTACATATTTACATTATTATTCTAACTGATATAGATGAATGTCTACATTTTTCATCCTCCTGTTCTCGGCACAATGTTGGAGTTGTGGTTGTTGTTTAGCGGTGCAGATGTAGTATGATACTGTGTGCTTGTGGCACAATAATAAAGAGCTGAGTCTTCAGTCTCTAGTTTCATAATCTGCAGTGTGGACTTCTTTATTTCAGGACGGGTTGCTTTATACTTAGAAGTACTAAATGGTGCTTCAATCTCCACCATATTTTGGCCAGCAGAAAATATCAGTAAAGTCAAACCCACATCCACCTTTGTTTGCTTGTACCAGAACAATCTGTAGTGATCGGGATCGTCATGTTCACATGTTAATGTCTCAGTAGAAGTGCTGGCAAAGATGTCTGGCTGTTGACGAATCTCTCCATTGGATTTATCTGGAAAACAGGATTGTGGATAAAGATAAAAATAACTGCTATCATGTTGTTGGTAACTCTTGTGAAAAGAAGTGCACTTTATTGTACTGAATGTGCACTTGTAGTGTACTTCAAATATTAAAAAGTATATATTTAATATATATATATATATATATATATATATATATATATATATATATATATATATATATATATATAAATAATTTACTTCTTGATAATATACACTGAAAAAAAATTGGTGTGGTATTTACTTTGAAACAATTTTCACTCAGACATTGCGACTAAATTCTACAAATAATTGTAAAGAAACGGCAAGTAACATTTGAATTAAACGTGACATTTTAAAGTGGCTAAACATACAAATGTTACAAATATTTTCAAATACATTACAAGTTTAAAAAGAAATTACATTAAAATATAATTCACCAATAATGCTTGTCAGTACATTTGGCAGTACACTGTAACAATATTTTAAAACGGTAAAAGCAATTGTGAAATGTACTTACATCCTGATGTAATGTAAAGAAGCACTCTACAGTTCTATTAATTGCATTTATTAGCCTATAAGTTTAAACTATAAAACATTTTCATTTATTTGCAAATAACATGCAATTAATTGTCTGAAAACTTTAAATTCACTTCACAAAAATATATAAAGTATGTTATTTCTGTAAATGCTCTTTAAAAGTATGCTACGGCGTACTTCTTCGTAAGGAAATGTATAAATAGCTTGCAAAAACAAATCTAAATCCAAAAGCCTTACAGACAGTCAGCAGTAACGTGAATATGAGCCAGCTGAGCTCCATTCTGTCCCATGAAGGAATGAGGTGTTCTCAGTGATGCGGTGACTGACTTCCTCTATGGGTCTGCAGTATATCAACCTCCTGTGAAAAGAAAAGCACGTGCCAACAACACACCTCTTCTGCTCATGAGCTATACCCCAAGCTACTCATTATGTCTAGTGAAAAAAAAAAAAAAATATATATATATATATAGCCTACATATTTAAAGTACAATACCCTACCATTTTTCAGAGAAGTAGGCTGCAAGTTTCTAAAAACATGGCTAATAATAAATGTAGCTATTAAGAAGTAAAATTAATAAAGATCTCAGTGTATTGAACAGAGGAGATATATTTATACTAAATTCTAATAAATCCTGAGTTGAAAATATGATGAAAAGTAGTCCCCCTGTAGTTTATAACTCATCTTTGATCACCAAACTGACATATTTAAACGTTTTTTTCTGTGAAAAAAAAATCTTCATGCCTTAAAATATCTTGTATGTAACTACATCTTTGCTTCATGTAGTATATGTGGAAGTATGAATATGCAAATTAGTCCCCGCCTTACACCTTATCCACTCTGTCAACTTTTGTAAACGCTGCACGATGGCAAGTGGAAATACAGGTTTAATTTAGACACATATGTTTGAACCAGAAACTGGTCCAGAAGAAGGGGAAAAGTGAATTATGCAGGCTTGAATACAAGTAGATCATGTATCAGAATGGTAATGCATTTAATGTATCGCTCAACACAACATCAGACACATAACGGTAATTAATATGATTAGCCTTTTGCTTGACTACGTTATCAAACAGCTAATAACGTGTTGCTAATGTTACACAGACATGTTCCTGTTCTCCGTCTCAGAGTCAGACGGCTGCCTTATAACAATCAGTATCCATAGAAACGCTTAAAACAACTCAAAACGTTAGTGGAGAAAAGCATATAGTTAATCATAACATTGTAAACACATCATATATATATGTTTATACCACGGGCTGTTTAAATACTCGATTCTGATTGGCTGGAAGGTGTGCAGTAAAACCGTTTAATGCACAGGTAGTTCCAGTCACAGTTTGATTACAGTTCGAAATGAATCCGCTACTATAAACCATAGACTGTAAAAAACATTGGTAACCATAGTAACATTTAGGCTTGCAAACAGAGTGAGAGACACGTATGAAAAAAAAAAGTTTATTTAGGTAGGCTAAATGGATGATTTTTGCATATCGTTTAATTTGTATGGTGAATATGGCAATTTTGAGAAATGGGCCCAGGCACAATATGTAATAGAAGACTTGAAAAAGCGGCACAAAGAATTAACACCGACAGAACTAGATAAGATCGAAGACGACAAAGATGAGGTCAATACGAAAAATACAACTAAATGGGCAGTTAACACTTTCAGTGACTTTTTGCGCCAAAGACAGAACAATTCTGATTTCGAGACCTACTCTGCTTCTCTTTTGAATGAGACATTGCGGGAGTTTTATGCCTCTGTTCAGTCTACCGCTGGACGCGAATACAGTGTAGAAAGTTTGATGTGTCTCAGAGCAGGAATAAACCGTCACATTACAAAATACAACATCATAAGTGATAAAGACTTCAAGTCAAGCAATGCCGTCTTTAAATCAGTTTTAAAGCGCTACAGGAAAAATGGAAAAGACACCAGCGTTCATCATCCGCGTATTACTGAGTCTGACTTGGAGAAAATTAGAAATGCACCTGCACTCTCCCCTTTCACACCCACAGGACTTGTAAGAAAAGTTTGGTTTGACATACAGCTGTGTTTTGCACGGAGGGGAAGAGAAGGAAATATTAAAAGAGTCTTTCGTTCTCCGGCAACCTCAACAAGCAAAGCGAAACATAATTTCACCTCCAAGCCTAAAACTGAAATAACCCTACCCTTTTCCATGTCTAACTTCACGATAAATGGAAATGTGGAGTTTAACATCAATTAGTAGGCTATGATGATGAGTAAAACAATCCCCTGTCGAATTTCCAACTGTTTGATTTTTTTATTTTCATTTAATTTAATGCATTTCAATAAATGTAATGTGTCTTTATAGTAATCGTGGCTAGAGACGCCGGTTTTATTTCTCACTCTACAATTAATTTAAATTGTCACTGTGTTGCCTGTCATTCATAAATAATTTTAATAAATCCATTAAAGAATCATTCTCTGTCTCTCTCTCTTTTAATAATGAGTTTAAATAAATGTGATAATTCATTCAGATAAAAGCAATCCGATGGCTCTACTTTATTTAAAGTGGACGGAGTGCTAGAACTAACGAGCCGTAACTTAAGAAAATAATCGTCATTTTTACACGTCTGTTAAAAAATTACACTGTAAACATCAGTTATAGCTTTAACTTCTTTTTAATTTGGCAAATAACCGAGGTATAAGCGGGATAATCCACGGCTAGCCTTGCATTATAGGATTTTAATGCACGTGGTTCTTCGCCTCTACGTCGTGCATTAAAATCCTTTAATGCATGGCTAGCCGTGGATTATCCCTTACATAATTCACATATATTGCTAAATGTACCTGATTTTTTTTTTTTTCATATCAACAGAAAAATATACCGGGATGACCTGGCTTCTCTTGAGACTCCTCCAGCGTGGTAATGATATGCTAAAGCCCGCCCCCCTCATGACTGTCATGTTATGAATGTCATTGGACAAAGAATCACTATAACTTTTGATCATTTATTAAATGCGCACACACTGGTGACAGCACTGTCCGGTCTGCCACGCGAAACCGGAACCACAATTGTTATCGGGCATAACAGCACAATGACGTGATTGGTTACAAGGTAGTTTGTGATGAAAGCAACACAGGCGATTTCTTTTTTTCACTGCAGTTTTAGGAGAGAATACTCAGCAATGGTGACTTATGAATTTGCACATGGTTTGTCTTAAAGCATTGTAGAAACGCCACATAGACCTAAACAACATTAATTTTCACCTTAAGCTAATATTCATCTTCAAAAACAAAAGGGACTTCTAATTTAAAATGATGTATTTAAATGAACCATTCAAAAGAACATTCACTAAACTAGCTTTCACGGGTTCACTGCCCATCCAGTCTTAAAAGAAATAAAGGTAAACAAATTTGGCTCATCTTCCTTGGAAGGAAGCAGACGCAAACTCTGAGCTGATCTGCAGACTATGAAATTTGATAAAATGAGGTAAATTGGAATAGAGGATTTGGGCTCGAAAAGGAAGGTTAGAAGAATTGTCACAGGGTAGTGGCTGCTATGAGCTTATGAAGATGATTGTCAGAACAAAAGATCAGCCTCCTTCCAAAATTTCCAGTGTTAGCTTCTCTTTTATTTAGTAGCTCCCCAACACCGCAGCCAATGGATTTTATGTGGTCTTATAACCACTACGGCTTTCAACCAGGATATCCTAAGTTTCTCTTAGACCAGGTGTCAATTATATCAAGCTTCTTGTTAGAGTGAGCTCAGTTCTGGCTTCACTGTGTCTCGCAGCACAGTAATATGTGCCACTGTCCTCTGCAGTGAGGTTTGAAACAATCAGGCTGAACAAGTTGTCCTTTGTGTTTAGAATGGCTTCAAAGTTCTGTGTTGCTTTTTCATACTCTTTTATAATATATTCTACAGGTTGTCCATAGTGGACTTGCCTGTACCAAAGCATAGTGTAACTACTCATGCTCACTCCTGCTGCCATGCTGCAGTCTATAGTCACTTCAGATCCTGGTAGAGCTGATATGAAACGTGTCGACTGAAGCACGGTGTGAGCCGATGTCTGACCTACAGAAATATAAAAATGTTACATAACTAAATAACACTGAACTGGCACTTATTATAATGAATAATGTCATGCATAGTTGTCTAGCATGTGCTCAACAAGTTGTTTGTCTTGAATAAATAAAAAAGTTGTCCATACTGTGTAAATTTCCATATTGCAGATATGACACTCACTTTGACTGATAACAAGGAGCCATTTCAGTAGAAGTATTGAGATGCGGCTGTTCCTCATCTCTCAGTAGATTGAGCCAAGATCAAGTGGAAATGTAAGTTGCAAAAAGTAACAGACTCTAAGAGGAGGGGCTGGGATTTGTAGATGATGATTCATGGCCATTGTTCAAACAAAATTGAACAAAATTGAAAAAATAATGTTAAGAGAGACATAAATGAAAATCACAAGTAGGGGAAAGCGGGGCACAACGTTATACTTTTTGATTTTCTCAGTTTGTGTAAATACATGTGGCGTTCAAAGTGGGGCACAACGTAATACTTTTTGCCTTTCTCATTTTGTTATCTTTACTTATATACAGAATATTCAAATTCTGTTCCTCTGTGCAGCATTTATTGCATTGTACATTTCATCTATCAAAAAAAATGTCATGTTAAAAGTCATGTTGTGAGAAATTGTGTAACATTGCAGAATAATTGCATACTACAAATCACCCAGCTGAGTTTTCAATCTAATGCTTAAGACAAATGTGTGTACCATAGAAGCTTCATTCTGAATGTCTTCGTTGAATACTCATAAAATGTCATCTTAACTTCATCTAAGTTACAATTAAAGATATAAGCTGATTAAACTAATAACATACATCTACTTCTCAGAATTGTATTGAAGACATTGAGATCATGGCTGAAAGGCTGAAAAAAGTTGAAAAAACTTCTCCAAAAGCTACCTGGATTCATTTCAGGAGATGAGACTATATTAAGGCATGCCTCATATAAGCCAAAAAACGCACAAGGCTTTGTTCAGAAGAAAAAGGTGCACTGCAACAGAGGTGCACCAACACCAAAACCTCTTCCCAACTTTGAAACCTGGTGGAAGAAGCATCATGGTTTAGCACTGCTTTACTCTGGGCCTGAACACTGAAATCATTGAAGCAACAATGAATTGAACATGTGTCAAGACATTTTACAGGATAACTGTCAGGACAGCAGTTCATGTTTTAGAGAGGTTGGGCAATTCAGCAAGAGACTGAACAAAACCATTCAACTAAAGAATGCCTTCAAGTTACTTCAAGTTCATTTTATGAAGTACAATAAAGTATACTTTATGTAGTAAGTATACTAATATCAATGTACTAGAAGTATACTTGTTAGTGTAGTGTTTCAATACTAGTACCTGGGACTAAATTGGTCCACTTTTAGTGTATAAAAGTGAATACTCTAAGTGTAATAGTAGTAAACTTTTTTGTTTGTACTGCAACTGTATTACAAGTGAACTTATAGGTATAGTAATAGTTTACAGGTATACTTGTAGCACATTTTTTAGTTTATGAAAGTACATTTTGAAGCATACTCTCAGTAAACTACTCTCAGTAGTTTAGTAGTTTTATACTGCTTTATACGTGTACGTTTTCTTTAAGTGAACATAACATCATGCTTATATTTTACTATTTATATATATTTTTTGCACTTTAAGTATACTACTATCTTCCTATTAGGTATTCATTTTTTTAAACTTGAAATATACCTTTAACTGTACTTTAACTCTTGCCATTTTAAAAACATTTTATTCTAGCTTCATGCATCCTTTTTTATCAACTCTTGAATGTGGGTAAGTTGTTTCATTAAAAAAACAACATTTTAAACAAAAAGCTGAGAATATCACATGATCAAAATACAGATGGAGTAGATCCAGTCCATCAACACCCCCAAAAGCTTCACAGTCGTTAACCCTTCCTGGGTCAACATTTCATTCAGTAATGTTTTGATTAATATGCTGTTTAAATCGAGTTTTTTTTTTATTTGCATAAGCAATCTTCTATCACTTGTTGTTTCTGCTTCTTCTTCACCTGTGCTTTGATCCGGAGATTCTGTACTATCACAGAATAGCTGTAATAGCGCCCCCTATCGTATAACCGTGAACTGATAGCCTGAAATATCAGTCAATGGTGGGGAAAGAGTAAAGTAGATTTGAAGTACATTACTATGTACGACTAGCCTACACAAAAATTCAGATACTCACAATTAGGGACATATATTTTTTCTTTATAAATCAATATTTTCGAACAATGTCAAGTTTATAAGGCCGAATGTAAAACTATGTGAAAAAAGTATTTAATAGGCTACTCAATCAAAAGAGTAAACACAACTACATGTCATGTATACTTAGAATACTTAATTATACTTTTAAGTATATCTCGGTCAAAAGATTGGGTACAAGTATAGGCCAAATATAGACTTTTCTGTCAGTAAAAGTCAAGTATACTTCAGGGCAATTTTAAATATATTTCTTATAATTACATAAAAAGTAGACTAAAAGTATACTTTCTTATTTTAGTTTAAAAGATGTGTATAAAGCACACTTGAATAAACTTCTTTTTCATAAGGGTGGTTGTAAAAAAAAAAAAAAAGGAAAATATTTTCCTGAATTTTAAGCCAATTGAGATGCAGTGACTTAACAAGAAGACTGTTCTATCAAGAAGACCCAGAAATATTGATAAGGTAAAACAGGTTTCTGGTTTGATGGTCCAAAATTGGTGAATAACACATTCTTGTAACGCAGTAATCTGCTGCATCCTCCACAATCTAGCACTCAGATCTGGCTACAAGGTCAAAAACTGTCCCTTCAAAATAACGATTATTTACATCATTTCTTCAATAAATCGGACACTAAAATATCACAGAAGACATGAGCATGTGCAAATAAACAGCTCTAACCACAGACACAATTCATTCTTAGTGAATTTTCCATTGCTTTTTGTCTACTTCTCACCTGAAACCTCACAAGCTCATTTAGTACTGGCAGTTAGTCATGGTTTGTGTAACAAACCTGATAGTGGTTCACCACTTGCGTCAGAATCATATCTCAATATTTTACAACAAAATAAAACTGGAAAAAAAAACATATCTTAGATAGAGGTAGAGGGTTTTTCTGTTAGTAATAATTGATTATGCAGCACTGTGTACTGGCAGCACAATAATAAAGAGCCGAGTCTGACGGTGTGAGTTCTGAGATGGTTAGAGATCCTGTCACTGTGTCCTGTCTAGTTTGTGTAAATCGCTCTGTGAATCCAGGCTCAGAGTTTGGTGGAGATCCTGAGTAACCATAGCCGATTAGATCTAGAGACATGCCTGTTCTCTGTTGTCGATACCATAACATAACAACTAAGTTACTGTCATCATGCTTGCAGTTGATCTCTGCCTTGCCATTTTCATTGGCAATCAAATGTGGAGACTGTTCAAACTGTACACAATCTGCAGTCCCTGTGGAGAAAATATTTGTAAAGTTAGAAAACATTTTGGGGAAAAAATCAACATTCTGGGAAAAAAATCAATATTCTGTCAAAATGCATTAAATAGATTGTGTATTTATATTACTTTAAAAGCTTACTTAAAAATATGATGAGAAAAATGGCCAGCCTAAAAGCAACCCCATACATCTCTGAAGTACAGTGTTATAGAGAATGAAAGTGTTATAGAGATAAGTAGAGACATTAGAGAGAGAGGAAAGATTGTAATATCCTGTATTGTAGCTGTCACTTCCCAGTTTTTTTAAACCCGTGTTACATCTCCCCCTGTTGGCCCACAGTTCTTTGTTCAAAAGCTCATGTATTCCAATCATTTTCATGTGTTTCTCAGCATTATTTAAATTATATTTTTCTGTACAAGTCTGTATTAAATTATTATTTTCTGTATTATTATCTATAATTATGGCATAATATACTGTGTGTCTAATAACCCCAATATAAGAATGATCTCCAATGGCATCATTTAAATGCAGTGCATGCATTAAGAGTCACTTTTGTAAATGTTGATAGCAGAATGACTTGGCTATAATCTGTGACTAACTTATTGT
Source organism: Meda fulgida (assembly GCA_030578275.1). NCBI lineage: Eukaryota > Metazoa > Chordata > Actinopteri > Cypriniformes > Leuciscidae > Meda > Meda fulgida. Next base: position 30,185,705 of record CM060632.1, on the reverse strand, counting down.
GATGGTTTAAAGCAGTGTTTCTCAACCAGGGGGCCTCAGTAAGTTTCCAAGGGGGCCCCAGGATGACATCAAATTGAAACTTAATTGAAATGTCAAGATGTACATTTAAAACTACTGGAATCACAAAATGAATCACTTCCAGTTTCTGTTAAAAAAAAAGTTGTTTTAAAATAAAAAATATTTTAGTCTGTATGAGGGTGGGCCTTCAAGTATTGTGATGGACAATGGCTGTCTTCGAGTCAAAAGATTGAGAACCACTAGTTTAAGTAAGGGATAATGTACATCCAGCTGGTGGTTTTCTCAAAATACCCCCCGACAGGATGATGGTCTTGATCAGACAAGTAAATATTTAGACACGAAATATTGATCTAAATTGAAATATTTTAATAGGTCTTTAAACGCAATGCTTGATGGCGCTATTGAACAATCAGAATCAAGTATTCCACAGAGCCGTGTAATAAAGTAAATTATTACATAGCTGTCTGGAATACTTGATTCTGATTGGTCAATTGTGACATTCCGAGGTATGTTATTCCCCGATTCCTGTCGTCAATAACAACGCTGAATGACATACCGCCCATCCATGTATCTGAAGCCTGTATGTCTTTCATGTTTCTCTTCTCACACGGCGGACTCACTCTTGCTTGTGGTGAAAGTGGTATGACTGTATTTCATCCCTTAGCCTAAAAGTTTGTCTAGATTGAAATTGTTCAGTTGTCTTGGCTAAAAGTTGCTTGCTAGCAACTGTTTTCTTCGCGAAAGCTTTGCGTTTAGTGAGCTAATTAAATATTTAAAAAATATAAATATATATATTTTATTTTTATTTATTTTATTTTTTTTGTCTCCAATTATTTACTTGTGTCATGTGAGGAAATAGCCGTGAAATCAGTGGGATAATCAACATCCAGCCAGTTATTATCGCAGAATAAATCCCTTCAGGGTGATAAAAGATCCCTGATCATTCTGAAGGGGTTTATTCTGTGATAATACCTGGCTGGATGTACATTATCGCTTACTTGTATGACAAATGTTTTGGTTTCCTGTGTGCTTGAGTTTTAGTTGAGCAGTAGTTTTAGTCTGTGGCACTGTGCATACTGACAGCACAGTAATAAACAGCAGAGTCTGATAGACTGAGATCAGAGATTTCCAGAGCTCCATTCAGTGTATCTGTTCGTTTCAATTGAAACCCCTTTTTAAATCCATCCTCAATGGTGGGCTCACTCACACCATAGCTGTAACCGATTAGAACCATTGCTGTATTCTTCTGTTGATACCATAGCATATTTAGCATGCTACTGTCATCATGACTGCACTCCATCTCTGTTTTCTCATTTTTTTTGGCAAATAAGGACGTCACCTTCTGTTGAACATTCACACATCTCGCCTTCCCTATTAAAATAAAAGTCAGGCTTTAAGAAACATTCTGCTTCAAATTAACCAAATTCCACTTCAAACATCTGTGAAGTATTGATAAAAAAATTTATTGGTTGCTATCTGAAATGAATTCTTACCCATGTAAAAGAAGAAAAATATGCACAGTCCATATGCAGCTCTTAACATCTTTCTAAACTAGGGTTCCAAAAACTCATTCATGCAGCAAAAATAATGTGAGAAGACCGAGTGTATGAGTCTTTAGTAAAGCTAGAAAGAGTGGGAAACCTTTATATTAAAATAAACAGTAACATCTCCCCCTACTGACTGTATTACATCAATGAGACCTTGGTGCGAAGGTGTTGTTGGTGGAAGGGAGGAGTATAACGTCATCAATACAAGTAGTTCTCAGGCACTACTGACTTGTCTGTAAAGATATGGGTTCATTTATTTGTGGTTGAGGCAGGTGTGATTGCAGGTTCCAATCCAGAGAGTTTTTTGTCATGTAGTTTATTGTCTTTTGTTCACTGTGTAAACTAGCAGCACACAGATACACAGCATCAATCCCCTCCTTAACATCCACAGTCAGGGTCCATTTCTTTGTCTCTGTACCCGACACTTTAAAGCCAGTTTCAAAACCCTTCTCATTAGAAGGAGAGTTAAAATTGTTGCTTCCAACAAGAACTGGCCCTTCACCTTTTATGTGCCTGTACCAGTATTTGTAGTCATAGTCTGTATCATTCTGGTAACAGTGCATATCAACTGAAGATCCTGGAAGGCTGGATATGTACTTCGGCCATTGAGTGATCAGAACACTGTCACTGAAATCTGCTGGAAATACAAAGATATATTATCAAAATTAAATCATGATATGTTGTTCATTCAAAATCTATATTTGATTAAAACCAAGGGAACCACTGTAAGTTATATTAATACCTTTAAGATGAAGCAAAGTGAATAGGAGAAGAAACGACTCCATTTATGGTTTTCGTGAATTATTCTCTGATGTTCAGTTAACTACACAAAAACAAAAATTTGTGGATCTTTATTTAAGACACACCCCTTTGTTGCTTTGTCATTGGTGGAAAAAGGATGACACTATTCTTCTTTTCCAGAAGCTCTTGGCCTCATAGTCAGCCGTTTTCTGAACCCGAATCCTAGAATGGAACTGTGACTGAATAAAAGTGCTCGACATAGACAGCAACTCGGCCAAAATAGTGCTTGATTTACACTGGACACCAGTGTAGTTTGACATCAGCATGTTGCAAAGATGATACTGAAAAGATAATACTGTAAAAAGATAATGTAAAGATAATACTGTAAAAGAGCGAGTCATTGAATAATTTAACTGAGTTGTAAAGAAAATGTATTTATTCAGGAATTAAACAAGTCACTGGCTAAATTGGAAATAGTATTAGCATACTGTACTACTCATACTATTTCTCCCATATATTTATATCACAGTCACAAAATATGTTTTTTTATTTTTCAGAAAAGCAACATGGCTGTGATTAGGGCTGGGGTAAACGATTATTAATTAAACGATTAGTCGGGCGATTATTTTATTGATTAGTCGACTAATCTATTGTTATGTATTTGACTCGTAAACGACCACAGCATGAGTTAACGCTAACTAACGTTAAGTCGTGACTCGTGAGTTAGCTAACCTTAGACAGATAACGTTAAAAACTACTGCAATCTGCTTGCTACCGTTAGCTAGATCTTGCAGCTGTGCACTTTGGTGGTTCTGGGCTAACCAAGGCATCTTAGCTCTTTTTCGTGAAACTAAAACCACGAAAACATCACAAAGAGTTTTATTTTTGAAAATCAACAAACAACAAAAACAACAAGCAGCTCTATGCACTTTTTAACACAAGCTTATATTCTGTGGCATTTCCTTCCTAATAATGAACGTCGTTAATAGCAAGGCATTATAACACAGCACATCCATGTATCACACGCTCTCTCATTTCATTAAAATACAACTTGCCGTTTTGACTCTTGCATCTTCGTTTTTGATTGTATTGAAAATGAAATCAGAGATAATTTGTTTGAGTTTGATCATATTGTTTTGATCATCTTGTCTGGATGAGTTTTGTACGCTGTACAAAATGGATTTAACAGGTAAGATTTAAAACATTAATATCAATTCAGTATGTCCACGTAATTATGTGGTAAATAAATTGGTATAAGTGTACAATAAATATATACATTATTATCTCTTAAATGTCACTCTTAATCGTCTTGTTTGAACGTGTTCATTCGTCTTTGGCTCAAACTTGCTGCAAACTTTTCTTCGGGGAAGCTTCACGTTTATTTCAAGTGAGTGAGATAAAATATTTCAACTCAAAATAACATTTTGTGCCCAATTATTTCCCAGGCGTAGTTTTGGTATTGAGGTCAAAGACTTTTTTTGGGCATTTTCTGCAGACGGTGACCATCCTCGATTAAGTTTCCCTCAAGACTTCTGTCAAAGCCAAAATATGATCACACCTCAGATTTGGTCCTCTTAAAAGGCTGAAAAATCTCCCGAGCACGGTCACTGCCTTCCGCCATTCCTTCTCAAATAAATAAAACCCAACTTTACGCGCTGTGCCCCTTGCGTCTTTAGACTGTTATTGTTTTTAAATAAATAAAGTGTTGACGCAAAAATATGACGTTGGCGTAATTTTGACGTCGAAACTTCGACGGCATTGACGCGCCGGTACAGGCCTAGCTGTGATTACCTGTGGCACAAGACCGTGTGTGTGAGAGTGTGAGTGCGTGTGTGTATATCCTGTAAGTTTAGTGGTTTGGTTTTTAGTCAGGCAGGTAATAAAGACTACAGCACTGTGCATACTGACAGCACAGTAATAAACAGCAGAGTCTGATAGACTGAGATCAGAGATTTCCAGAGCTCCATTCAGTGTATCTGTTCGTTTCAATTTAAACCGCTTTTTAAATCCATCCTCATTGGTTGGGTCACTTGTAGCACCAAAGCTTAAAGCTATTAAGGCCATGGCTGTATCCTTTTGCTGATACCATAACATAGTTGGCTTGCTACTGTCATCATAACTACAATTTATTTCTGCTATACTGTTCTTGTTGGCTAATATTGGTGTCCGGTTCTGCTGAACGTTCACACATCTTCCCTTCCCTGTGGGGAAAAAAAGAAGATAAGTATTTAGAGATATTCTATTTCAAAGCAAAGGACTGTAACAAACATGATAAAAAATGATAATTACTGATCATTTTGCAAACAAAAAACATCTTACCTATGTATAATAAGAAAAATATGCACAGTCTATATGCAGCTTCAGACATCCTTCTAAAACAGGGTGAGAAAAACTCAAACAACAAAGATAAATTGACAAGAGAGACAGTGTGTGAGACTTAACTAAAAGAGAGAGAGAACTCAACAGTAAATAAACACTCTCATCTCCCTCTACTGACCGTATCAACGATGTAAAAGTGTTTTGGGGAAGGAGGAGTAAAACGTCATTAATGAGATCTGTATGTGTGAGTTCTCAGGCACTACTGTCTTTTCTGTAAAGATATGGGTTCATTTATTTATGGTTGAGGCAGGTGTGATTGCAGGTTGCCATCCAGAGAGTTTTTTGTCATGTAGTTTATTGTCTTTTATTCACTGTGTAAACTAGCAGCACACAGATACACAGCATCAATCCCCTCCTTAACATCCACAGTCAGGGTCCATTTCTTTTTCTCTGTACCCGACACTTTAAAGCCAGTTTCAAAACCCTTCTCATTAGAAGGAGAGTTAACAATGTAGCTTCCAACAAGAACTGGCCCTTCACCTTTTATGTGCCTGTACCAGTATTTGTAGTTATAGTCTGTATCATTCTGGTAACAGTGCATATCAACTGAAGATCCTGGAAGGCTGGATATGTACTTCGGCCATTGAGTGATCAGAACACTGTCACTGAAATCTGCTGGAAGTACAAAGATATATTAACGAACACAGGTTATGTTGTTCATTATAAATCTGCATTTGATCAAAAGCACAAACATCACTGTGAGTTCATATTTTAAGTTATAGTTTAATACCTTTAAGACAAAGCAATGTGAATAGAAGTAGAAAGGTGTCCATTTAGAGATGCTTTTCATGAAATATGATGTTCTCTGATGTTCCGTTAATGACACAAAGACAAAACATTGTTCTTTCTTTAAGACACACCCCTTTGTTGCGAAGTGACAAAAATGACACTTTTGTTATTTTCCAAAACCTCTTGTCTATGCACCTACCTTCTTTAAAATAACTGATTTCAAATGCACTTAATATGCACAACTCAGTCCACAACAGAAACAGCGGATACCAGTGGAGTTCAACATTAGCATGTTGCAAAGTTAATGCCGTAAGAATAAAAATATCAAAAACACAAATATGAACCCTTTTGTATATAATATATATGTAGAATTACATTTTACAAAAAGTTTAAGATGTTTTAATGTTGTTTTTTTGGCTGGGAAATTTACGTAAAGTTATTAAAATGTCATTTCTGCAGTTTTCCATGTGTGACAGGTTGAATGTTTTTAATATTTTCTTTGGATCTTGGTTCATTAGAATTAGTTTTTACATCGTAATGGTTGTGTACCTCTCAAATGAGAAGAAACGGCCACTGCGCTGCGCTGCATCTTGGCATTGAGCACACCTGTGCGGCGCAATCACTGAGACGTGCTAGGCTTTATAAAAAGCATGTCTAAGTGTGGTCGTGTCATTCTCCCTCTATGTGTGTTCATGTTCTGTGGGCAGTAAAGGTCTGTTGGCTTTTATTTCCTCCATAGATTCCCCTTCTAAATGCAGTGTGCTTTATCAATAATGGAAAAGTGGCGAACACACATACTGGCTGTCACCTCCTCTAACCAATCAAATGATGTGTAATAACATTGGAATAAAATTGTTTAAAATAATGGATTAAAATTATTTTTTTATTAAATTGATTTTTTTCATGTAATAATTTTTATATTTTTTATCCGATTAATCTAAAACATAATCGACAGATTAATCAATTATCAAAATAATCGGTAGTTGCTGCCTGTCTCAGTCATAGAATACAAAGAGACTTGAAACAGGAGATCGAACTAAATAGTACTTTAATAGGAAACTGGAATACTCAGAAAGATAACAGATTACTTCAACTCGTCTGATATAGACGATGACCGACATCCAACCAGAACCAAACAGATACAAATATTCTAACACAATACTCTTACTGTTTCTCCCATATATTTATATGGCACAAATAGTAAGAGTAGCATGCTATTCCAAATTCAGCTACTGTCTTTATGAGTGAATCATTGAATCAATCACTCAACCAATTAGCTAATTCTTGAACGCCATTAATGTGTTGCTTGGAGATGTTCAGAGCAACTGGACGTTGTGCTGTGGCTTTGATTTAAACTTTTTTTCATTGATGAAGCAAAAACAAAAGTTTAGTAGCCATAAACATTGTGTCAAAAATGTAAGATACTGGTTAATGACTTCATGTTTGTCAAAATGTTGTAAAAAAGCAATATTACTCTGGCAATCGTGGTTTTTATTTGAAAATCAACCAGACTGATTAGACTGCAAGAGTTTCTTCTGTGATATATACTATTTACTAACTACACTTATCGATATGTTGCATCCAATTTAAGTATTCATTTGTCAAAAAATGTCTCTACTCTGTCCACTATCTTGGTTCAGTTGTTTGACTGGGATTGTTGCAGTGCACTCTAGTATTGCGTTATCTTTGAAGGATACGTTACCTGATATGATAGCATTTCATATTACAGCTCTGATTGTGTCCCCTATTAAACACTGAGAGAAAGTTCAATCATCTTTTGTTAATGTAGAAATGAAACCCTGCAACAAATCTTTTGAAACCCAAATGTACTTTATATAAATCCTACAGATGTTATATTGCTTTTGTGTGTGTATATCCTGTAAGTTTAGTGGTTTGGTTTTTAGTCAGGCAGGTAATAAAGACTACAGCACTGTGCATACTGACAGCACAGTAATAAACAGCAGAGTCTGATAGACTGAGATCAGAGATTTCCAGAGCTCCATTCAGTGTATCTGTTCGTTTCAATTTAAACCGCTTTTTAAATCCATCCTCATTGGTTGGGTCACTTGTAGCACCAAAGCTTAAAGCTATTAAGGCCATGGCTGTATCCTTTTGCTGATACCAATACATGTATAACATGTTACTGTCATCATGACTACACTTTATCTCTGCTGTACTGTTCTTGTTGGCTGATATTAGTGTCAGGTTCTGTTGAACGTTCACACATCTCCCCTTCCCTGTGAAGAAAAGAAATTGACTTTGAGACATTCAATTTCCAAGCAAATAACAAAAATTATTAAAGAAGAATAGTACTTGATCGTATTGCTGGCAACAACAGCAAAAAACATCTTACCTATATACAAGAAGATAAAAATGCACAGACTATAGACAACTCTAAACATTCTTCTAAAGCAGGGTTGGAAAAACTCAAGCACACATGCACGGGTCAAACACAGCCGAAATAATGTGATGAGAGAGTGTGTGAGACTTTACAAAAGATAAGAGAGGAATCTTCTACATTTATATAAACAACACACATCTCCCCCTACTGACTGTATCAAAGCGGTCTTATTGTGAAGGAGGAGTATAACGTCATCAATACAAGTGTATATGCAAGTTCTCAGGCACTACTGTCTTTTCTGTAAAGATATGGGTTCATTTATTTGTGGTTGAGGCAGGTGTGATTGCAGGTTGCCATCCAGAGAGTTTTTTGTCATGTAGTTTATTGTCTTTTATTCACTGTGTAAACTAGCAGCACACAGATACACAGCATCAATCCCCTCCTTAACATCCACAGTCAGGGTCCATTTCTTTTTCTCTGTACCCGACACTTTAAAGCCAGTTTCAAAGTCCTTCTCAAGAGAATCAGCAGTCCCGACGATGCTTCCAACAAGAACTGGCCCTTCACCTTTTATGTGCCTGTACCAGTATTTGTAGTTATAGTCTGTATCATTCTGGTAACAGTGCATATCAACTGAAGATCCTGGAAGGCTGGATATGTACTTCGGCCATTGAGTGATCAGAACACTGTCACTGAAGTCAGCTAGAAATACAATAATAGATCAGATTTGTCATCCCATAAAAGTCTACATCAGAAAAAACATACAAATCTTGCCTTGATATAAGAGTTTAATACCTTTGAGAAAAAGCAGTGACATGGATAGAAGAAGAAACATTGCCATTTAAATTTCCCTCTGCGATCTGTTCTCTGGTCCTCTATTATAATACACTACTTGACAAACTAGAGATTTATAAGCCACGCCCCTTTGTTACATCATGCTTGGGTTCAAATGGAATATAATTATAGCCTGGTTGACAGTGACACCAGACCCTTCTCAGTAACTGAGAGTGGGTCTGGGGAAGGTTCATTCACAGCCCATTTCCAAGGGCCGTCAATATCGCCTTAAATGCCTCTGCGCGCAATTGGATAGACCTAAAATCATGTAAAGCCCGCCTCAACGTTTGTGATTGGTGCCTCGATTTGGAAAAATTGGAAATAGGCTTGAATGGGCTCTTGGCCAGACTGACTTGCAGAGCAAATCTCAAATTTGCCAGAAGTTCGTCAGGGTTTTTCCCAGGCTATATAATTGGGTGACTCTAATATGAAATAAAAATAATTCTAATAAAATCACTATTTAAATTCAGCAAAAAATAAAGTCCAGATCAAAAGATGACATACTATTTTACATGATATACATTTTATAAATATTTTACAACTTGCATACAGTATTTAATGTTTTTTTTTCCTATTACAGTATATGAGGAGTCCATCAAGAAATATATTAATAAAATCATTTATTGTTTTTAAGTATATATATATATATATATATATATAAATATAACTTTTTATCTCACAATTCTGACTTTTTTCATACAATTGGGAGTTTATATCTCTCAATTCTGACTTTTTTTCTTACAATTAGCGGGTTTATATCTCGCAATACTGACTTGTTTTCTTAGAATTGTGAGATATAAACTCGCAACTGTGAGTCCAATTCTGAGGGGGAAAAAGAATGATGCTTTTTTCTTAGAATTGCACGTTTAAATCTCGCAATTCTGACTTTATAACTCACAATTGCTAGTTTATATCATGCAAATCTGGAATTCTTGCAATTGTGAGTAATAAAATCTGATTTGTGAGATAAAGTCAGAATTGCCTTTTTTAACAGGCTTCCATACTTTTCTTGACAATTTTTTTTTAGATTAAAAGGTTTTGTGAGATTCACTCAACTATAGCTGCCAATAATCACCCTCTTTTAGAATTTCAGCTCTGCTAAAAGCCCTTTATCAGATTATAAACTACACTGTAATTTTAAAACCAAAATACCACAGATACGGTTCCATTTCCTGTTTTAATGCATAGGTTTTTAGTCAGACAAGTGGTTGAGAATATAACACTGTGCCTTTTAGCAGCACAATAATAGACAGCGGAATCTGAAAAAATTAGGTTAGAGATTAACAAAGCTCCAGTCATGGTGTCCTTTCTGGTCAGCTTGAATCTCTTTTGGAATCCGGATTCATTGCTTGGGTCAGCTGTGCCATAGCTATAACCGATGAGGGCCAGCGATTTTCTGTCATGAAGTTGTTGATACCACAACATGACATCTAAGTTGTTATCGTCGTGACTACAGGAGATCACGGCCTTCTCTTCTGGCTTTCTGAAGAGAGACAAAGGCTGCTCAAACCGAACACAGTCTGACAGACCTGTATGAAGAAAATGAAATTAAGTTAACTTTTTCTTAGAAAGTGAGTTTTTTAAAAGAGAATGAATTGTGTAAAATAATTCAAGAACATCATACGTGCATATAAGATGATAAAAATAGCTAGTCTATAAGCAACACGGCACATCCTTTTATCATAAAGCTGTTGAGAGAGTAAGATTTAGCAGCATGTACACATTAGCAGCATCCCTACTGTAAGTTTATTCACTAGAATTACACCTCCCCCTACCGTCTGCTACACCCCGAAGTTCTGGATAAGCAGATGTACAATACCACAGATTGTACACTTAGACAATTTTTTAGAAATCTTTTTTGGATTTTGGTGTATAAAATAAAAAACAAAGAAAAATAAAATATTTTGTTGTACTCTGAAGTTTTGTGCCTTAGAATTGAACCTTATTTCTAGTTAATATGTTAGTTATAATTTAACCTGATTGACCGATACTTAATCGTGTGTGCATCATTTTAATATGTGCACTTGTGTTGTACTTTTAAATTCTAAAAGTATAGTTTTTAAAACACTGTACTTTTAGATAATATAATATCAATATAATAAAAGCCACTTAAGTGTACTTATAACTATAAGCTAGTGTGCTCAAAACCGATGACAAAATTCACATTTAGAAGACATTAGCGTTCAAAACTTAGTGCTTCTGTCAATATGGATGTCAATGATTTTGATGACATCACTCTGCACCTCAGCTTCACATCAAATTTTCTGTCCAATCAAATGCTCTTTAGAATCTAAAGCGTCCCGCAAATAGATAAATCGGATCAGATAGAATAGAAATCGGTCAAATGTGTAAGATGGGTAACACTTTATTTTGACATTCTACTGACTATAAGTAACTTTGCAACTATGTCATCTAGCAGTTAGTCATTAGAGTATTAGTAGACTGTCTGCTTAATATCTGCTAACTCTTTATTGTGATGCTCCCCAACAGACATTCTACTGACTATAAGTAACTTTGCAACTACTTAATTAAAAGAGAGTTAGTTGACATGTGGTTGCAAAGTTATTTATAGTTATGAGAATGTCTAAACCCAGACAGCAACACACTGTCTGGGAAGTCTAGCATCAAAATAAACGTTTCAATGGAAATTACATTAAATTATATTTTAGTTTACCATAAATTCTTGTCAGTGCACCATAAATGCTTGTTAGTGTTACACAGTAACAAATATTTCAAAGACAATATAAGGAATTATGAAATTATATATAAAGATGTACGACTTAAGTTGTACTTAAGTGGGTCAAAGCACTCTTCAATTCAACTAATTGTGTTTGATTTAAACTAATAAATTTTTATTTAATATCAATTAACATGCAATTAAGTGACACAAAAATAATTCAGTTCACTCTTGAGTATATTCCTTTAAAGTATATAGTTTCCGCAATAAGAACTCTTTTAAAATTTATGTTCAAATTAACTTTTTTTTCTCAAGGGTAAACGGTAGCTATCATGAATATTTTATTATGGCTGTGAGTTTTGGGCAATTGTAAAAGTTATTCAGTAATTACTAGTATATGGCTGAAGTTCTGAACTGAAACATTGAGTCTTTCATATTTAATGAAAATATTCAAGTTACTCAGCAAGTAACATGACAAGAACTATTTAATTATTTTAAAGTAATTAAAGCATGATATCATTACTTCGAATTGTTAGAAGCATGATTACAGATGAGAAACTAATGTTACAAACAGTTCATTCCTATATTGCTCCTATATAGAAGATTTAACATCAGCAGCCTCGTATATTTGTTTTCAAATAGACATACAAAAATACAAATTATGAGATTATGAATGCTGAAATTAATTATGATATAACAATCATAATAGAATTAGCTACTCTACAGCTATATTTACGGTTCACTTGGAACTGCTCAGAGCCTCTATGAGAAGGGGAGGCATTTTGTTGTACACAGCAGTGTCTTGTCGAAACTGTGTCACTCACAGCACAGAAATACACTGCACTGTCTTCTGAAATAACACTGGAGAGCTGAAGTGTTGCTTGGGTTTTTGAGTCTCCATGAAAGCGATCATAGCCCTTCTCGGGATTGAAATGTGTTAGGTAAAGGTGCTCAAGAGGTTTGAAGGAATTGTCGTGTGTTGGTTGTAGGCAGGCCAGCTGACAGTCTTGCCTGGGCCCGGGACAAGATAATCTTAGATAATCTCCATAAATATATCTAGTGGTAAAGCTAATGCAAGGGCTAGAAATCAATTAATTCTTTGCTGATACTTCCCATACATGCCAACCCTCCCGATTTTTCCGGGAGACTCCCGACAGAAGCAGAAGAAGAAGGGGAAAAGGAAGAAAGAAGAGACCATGGTAGTGTTGTTATTATTGTACAAATACATACAAAATATATACATATGTGGCAGTTTGGATTTTTTTTGGTTAAGTCCGACTACGCCACCCGGAACGGTCCGGGAACCCACAAATAATTTAGATACAAAGCACACAGATACGTTATGGCTGCGTCAGATAACAGACAATGAGAATGGTATAAAACAGTTTATTCAGAAGCACCATTTAATAAGATACAACACAATCTCTGGTAATAAATCCTAAAAGCGTATAAATCAGACTTCACATACACGCGCGTTCACACACACAAACACACACACACAGAAACGCCCTACCACTTCAGAACCTGGGGAATCCGTCTTGCTCATCGGATGGACACAGCAATCACTCGTGCTCACAACACTCCACCCACTGTGAACACTGCAAGCTGTCAATCAAACCACCACCACACCCAGAAGACTTCAGGAACCACGGATCCCCCAGATTCTGAAGGGAAAAGACAAGAACAGTCAATACAACAGTAATAAACAAGACACATATACTTTCCACATGAACTAGATCTATAAAGTGGATGGGTCACACACGGCCAACAAAAGGGTGGTCTTTCTTCGAGAACAACACCAGCAACCTGCTGATACTAATGGACCGTAATCAGCACAATAGGGGGTGATGGTGGGTCATTCCCCTTCTCTTTAGACAACAAAATAAACAAAATCACAAGCAGGGAATCAAACACAAAAAAAAGAAACAAATGATACAAACCCAAATTAAAGCAATCACTTAGAATAACATACAAGTATCAGGGAGACACATATAGACCTTCGTCGCGTAAGATTCAAAAGACCCAAACATTCAAGATGCATTTGCCAGCACAAGCTCTTACCCCCTGAACCTAAACCGGCGCCCCGAGAATGACGTCACTTCCCGAACACGGAATAGCACGCTTGGCTAGATGTCCGTCGCAGCTGTTTTATATATCCACGAAACACCATATTTGGGAATTAACCCTATAGTGGCTGATGACATCACCACACATACAATACATATATATATATATATATATATATATATATATATATATATACAAAAAATATTGTACCAAAAAAGGGTCTAAGGAAAAAAAGAGGCCTTAAGGAATTGAATTTGTAAAATAAATGAATTACATATTTCTTTGCGTTTGTGATATATATGACCCCCCCCCCCCCCCCCCCCCCCTCTAATATCTCCCTAATTCTGAGGTCTCAAGGTTGGCAAGTATGATACTTCCTTGTCATTATGGAGAGCGCAGTTCGCACCGCTTTCTCCACGAGCGCGTGCTCTCCCGTGGCGTCTGTCCTGTCGTTGCTATGCAACAATGAACTTAGGGCGCTTGGAAAAAAAATTGTACCGACTTGGTACCGAAGTACCGGGTCTTTGACAACACTCATAAACGTTGGCTGCGCTGTTTTTTACCTTGCTCTACGTTGAAAAATACTAACGTTAGTTCCAGCTTCACCGTCACCACCTTTTTAAAGATATTTGTTTAGGACATCTCTAAGGCCTCTATTTGCTTCTTCTTCTCTTTTCTTTTCTTTTCTTTTCTTTTCTGAGCACAGGACTTGTGCTGAACGGACATTTTTTGAGCGTAACGTTAGCCTACTGAACTTCAAATCAAATGACAACATCAAATTTTGATCAGTGGCCAAACCATTTTTGTTTTGGGGGTGGGGGGGTTCTTTACCACTATTTCAAGGACAATTAGGAAGAAAACAAAAAAAAGCTTTTATGTAACTCAAATATTATATATTTTTTCCACAAATATGCCTATTTTATTTATTTTTGAACAATTATTCCATAATTTGATGAGGGCCCAGTTCTGCCCGCCCCCCCCCCCCCTACCCTGGGCCCGGGACAACAGACCCGTTTGTCCCCCCCTGTCGGCGGGCCTGGTTGTAGGTACCAGTAAAGGTAGTAATTGTTGCTGTAAGTGTGGCTGCAGCTGATGTTCACAGACTCTCCCAGATGAGTCATGACAGCCGGCTGATCAACGGATGCACCCAGAGAAATGTCTTTACAGGGGAAAACACATCTCGATGCCATCAAATGTTAAACGAATCAATATTTTTTTACTTCATTTGTATTCATTAAAATTCTTCATTAAGAAGAGTACAAAAGTTACCTGTGAACCAGAACAGCTCATAGAGGGAAATTAAGATCAGCAGAATCATTCTTGCTTGGAATAAATGTTTGATTGTGATGCAGACAATGAAACTAAAGCATTTAGGAAACATGTGACTTCTTCTCATCTGTGATTGGACATTCGTGGCTTAAGTCCCACCCTGTCAGTGAGATTCTCAGGATTTGTGCTAAAAATGTTTGACTTATTCTAAGGTCAAGATGTACTCTAGGTCAGTTACAAACTTGATGTGCACATAGGGCACACAGTAATATGCACAAATGAAAATGTTCAGACGGCTATCAAATTAAACCGTTTCTGAGCAATATCTTTAACGCAATACTACAACGCATTCTCACCCCAAGGCGTCATTTAATTTACACTTTTGACCATGCGTCAACTAACTGACGCTAAAGGGTGCCATGTGCGTCGGATGTAGACGCATGGTCAAAAGTGTCAGTTACATGACGCCCGACGATGAGCGTCATCTAACTGACGCTAAAGGCACCCTTTAGCGTCAGTTAGATGACGCATGGTCAAAAGTCTCAATTAAATGACGCCTTGGGATGAGAACGGGCTGAATACTATTATTGCCATTTATTTAAATATACATCGATTTACGGAGCCTTCAATTAATTTGTCGTTAATACAGTAAATATAAATACAATATGTAGAGTGCAAAAAGTAGTTGTTTTCTTTCACTTCTATTTCTATCACTTCATGTTTTTGTTTGCAACTTTAGTCTGGTTGTTTTGATTTAGTTCATTCAAGATACTTGCACACTGAAACATCACATCAATTTTTATAGTGCCCTCTGTTTGTAAACTTTTTTTATTGCCAGCTTTGCTATGAAAAAAAAAACACCAGGTGTCTTTTTTTTCCAAATTCATACAGGTGCAAAGTGTACAGTTGTACAGTTTTTTGCCAGCGGTTATAGCTAATTGTACGGCTGTGCACACTAGCTGCACAGAAATACACTGCGCTGTCCTCAGCAGATATGCTGGAGATCAGCAGGAATGCATATTTTGTAGCATGTCCTGATATTGTAAATCTGGATTTGAATTTATCCTCTGGAGAAGGAGCGTCATATGTCTGCATTCCAATAAGTTCTAAAGATCCACTATTGGTTTTCTGCTGATACCAGTACAGGTATGTGTAGCTGCTGTCACCATGATGACAAGAAAGGTTTGCCTCTTTCTCCTGCACCATCCGTAGAAGATGTTTGGGAGACTGCTGAATGACAGGAGAACACACCACACACACTACAATAGGGTGAGGAGAGCATACAGGTTATATAAAATAAAGAACTTGGATTGCATTGCATTGGAAATGCTTACCTGTTAACCATAATGTAGTAATAATGATTAAAATGGTTGCTCTGATCATGCTGATAACATTCAACCAAGCAACAAAGTAAAAAACATTAAATTCACAATGCAGTTTGCCTCTCTGAAATGTTTCCTGTGCAGTCATAAATTAACAACTATCAGATATCTTGAGGCTGAGACTGTTGTTCACCTCAGAAAGCAACCAATAAAATGCTAGATGTTTGGTGTTTGCTTATTGGTCCAAGTCAAAAGAGCCCACCCACAAGTGTCTGTGATATTTTAGTCTATATAGCTGTGGCTCTTCCTCCAATGCAAGTAAGTGGGATTTTTTTCATCTGGCTTCATCTTCTGTACGCAATAATTCTGAGTTTCATAATTTAAGTAATACACCTCTATGCAAAAAGCTCCACAATTTGAGGTATTGTCATGTCTGTAGTACAAATGGCACAGGATGAGTTAAACGCCTAATTGTAATACTTACAATATGCTCAAATTCAGGTGTATTCTAAGTCTTTAATGCATTAATTCAATCCTGTTTCAGTTCACAAACAAAGGTCAATCCAGTTCTGTCTCTATATAAAGTATTATAGAGATGTAATATGTGAAATGTTTACGATTAATGCTGGCAGAAGTTGGCTACTAACACGGCTGGTCTTCAGATAAACAACAAACTTTACAATAAATTTGGTCCCACTTTATATTAGGTGCCTTTAACTACTATTTATTTACTAATATTTCAATTAATCGGTTGATACAATGCACTTGTGTACATGCTTGTTTTTTCATTTGTACATGTATTGTAAGTTCAGCTGTAATTAATTTCTGTAATTACATCTATAATTCCAATATTGACCCTTCACTTAGATGTTAACCCATCCTTAGACCTAACCATACCACCAAACCTGTCCCTAACCTTACCCGTATCCCACCTCGAAACTTCTCATCATATATCGTGAGCAATGCACAAGCCTGTGATGAAGGCCATTATGCTGCTGTTCTCCATTTTAATGAGGGCATTTAAACAGATGCATACTGGAACATCACATTTTCATTAGTGCCCTCTATTTGTAAATGTTCTTATTACCGGTTTTGGCATGAAGATGCAAACAGGTGCAAAGTCAGTTTTTTGTCAGTGGTTGTAATGAATTGTACGGCTGTGCACACTAGCTGCACAGAAATACACTGCGCTGTCCTCAGCAGATATGCTGGGGATCAGCAGGAATGCATATTTTGTAGCATGTCCTGATATTGTAAATCTGGATTTGAATTTATCCTCTTGAGAAACTGATCCAAAATTGTGCATTCCAATAAGTTCTAAAGATCCACTATTGGTTTTCTGCTGATACCAGTACAGGTATGTGTAGCTGCTGTCACCATGATGACAAGAAAGGTTTGCCTCTTTCTCCGCCACCGTCTGTAGAAGATGTTTGGGAGACTGCTGAATGACAGGAGAACACACCACACACACTACAATAGGGTTAGGAGAGCATACAGTGCGTAAAATAAAGAACTTAGACTGCATTGCACTGGAAATGCTTACCTGTTAACCATAATGTAGTAATAATGGTGGATCTGATCATGCTGATATCATTCAACCAAGCAATAGAAGAAATAAATTCACAGTATAATGGTTGCTTCTCTAAATAGTTTCCTGTGTAGTCATAAATGTAACAACTATGAGATATCTTGAGGCTGAGACTGATGTTCACCTCAGAAAGCAACCTCCTAGATGCTAGATGTTCAGTGTTTGCTTATTGGTCCAAGTTAAAAGAGCCCACCCACAAGTGTCTGTGATATTTTAGTCATATAGCTGTGGGTTCTCCTTCAGTGCAATTAAATGGATCTTCCTTCATCTTCTATAGATTATACAGTATATGTTCTGTATCTATAGAGATGTAGATTATGTGAAATGTTTATGATTAATGCAGGCAGGGGTTGACTGCTAACACGGCTGCTCTTCAGATAACATCAAACCTTATGATAAATTATAGGCAGCGGCTACTTACACTAACTAAAAATAGCTGTATTTTATTTGCACTAAGTGTAAATAGTTATTTATGCTATTTACACTTAGTGCAAATAGTGGCTGATACTGTTTGCTCCTCAGTTTATTGTATATTATAAAACGGTACGTAATAATAATAGCATATTCCATGTTAATGATTATATTTATTAAACTCAGTAATGGATGCTGCTCTATTGGGACATTACTTGTCCCTGTCCCTACAGCCCCCTACACCATAACCGTTAAACACTTTATTTCCACTATTAAATATCCCTTAGGTGCTTTATTTCCATTTTTCAAATATTTTCTTAATTTTTATTTAAAATCAAAGTCTCTCAGAGATGATATGCAATGGGAAAAGGGAGAAGAATGAGTTCGGAAAAAGGCGACCTCTGCCAACTAGGCGGGCTATTTGCACTTGATATAAACTCAGTGAACAGTGAGGAAAATGGATTAAAAATGACCAGCATTTGTATGCATTCTTTCTTTCTTAATTGATTGCCTTTTTTCCTACATTTGATGCCAGGATAGTACGAGAAGAAAGAGATGGAACTGGACTGGAACATGTCCCAGTTTGGTCTTGAACGTCGATCCCAATGACCAAAACTGTTGATCGCATGTTGAGAGCAATGCACAAGCCTGTGATGAAGGCCATTATGCTGCTGTTCTCCATTTAAATGAGGGCATTTAAACAGATGCATACTGAAACATCACATTTTCATTAGTGCCCTCTATTACCGGTTTTGGCATGAAGATGCAAACAGGTGCAAAGTCAGTTTTTTGCCAGCGGTTATAACTAATTGTACGGCTGTGCACACTAGCTGCACAGAAATACACTGCGCTGTCCTCAGCAGATATGCTGGAGATCAGCAGGAATGCATATTTTGTAGCATGTCCTGATATTGTAAATCTGGATTTGAATTTATCCTCTGGAGAAGGAGCGTCATATGTCTGCATTCCAATAAGTTCTAAAGATCCACTGTTGGTTTTCTGCTGATACCAGTACAGGTATGTGTAGCTGCTGTCACCATGATGACAAGAAAGGTTTGCCTCTTTCTCCTGCACCATCCGTAGAAGATGTTTGGGAGACTGCTGAATGACAGGAGAACACACCACACACACTACAATAGGGTGAGGAGAGCATACAGTGCATGTACATTAAATAACTTTGACTGCATTGCAGTGGGAATCCTTACCTGTTAACCAGAAAAGAGTGATTATGGTTAAAATGATTGCTTTGATCATGCTGATAACATTCAACCAAGCCAACAGAAGAATACAATCACAGTGCCTCTCTAAATATACGTTTCGTCCGCAGTCATGTGAGTACAGCTATCTCGTATCCTGAGGCCGAGACTGTTGTTCACCTCATTTGACTGCGCTGTCAGTCCAGGTGCACATGTGTCATGTGACGGAGGAGGGGTTTTGAGCGCAGTCTCATATAAACTTGAAGCTACACAGCGCTGTGCTCAGCTTTCACAGACGACAACAGCAGATTCGCCTCTTTCTCTGCATCTCCGGTTATCATGAAACCCTTTCTGTCAGCCAAGGATTGTTTGAAGGAAAGGAGGCCAAGGTGCTCGAGACTTTGCCCATTTAGCTGCTGGTACCAGAAGATTTTGTCATAGCTTTTGTCATTGTGTCTGCAGGTGATGTTCATGGTGGCTCCAATGACTAAGAAAAGGTCGATAGGTGTCTGTGTGACTTTTAAAGCCATAGACAGCCCTGTAAGGCCAGTAGAGAAACAGTTAGACAGGTTAAACTGCAGTGACGCTATAGATAAGTATTCACAAGTTATGTCACACTCCTCACCAACACAACACTGAAGCAGGAAACATTTGACTGGAAATTCACTCATGTTGAATTCTGGTTTAAATGTAAACTCATGAGTGAGCAAGCCAGGTTTAATGGATATGTGGGTGTAGTCTGTGTGTTTTTACATCTGCTGCCCCCTGGTGGATACATGCACCTTGAGACCCAGTGGATGTGAATATACGGAAATGGTCTGTCAAAAAATGTGCATTGAGAATTATTCAATGGAGTGTAACAACTAGGTCCATAATTTATTTTGTTATTTTGCTGTTCATGATGATGTTCATTATTGTGCCTTTCCCCCCAAGAGCAGGGGGCCTTTTACCGCAAATACATACTTTTACATTTACTTCCGTTATTGAAGAACTGTTGCTTTAATTACCTTGAACACAACTTAAAAACATTAAGACCTTTGTCTCAAAACATAGACAAAAAATTTATTGATTCTCATTTGCTACATAAATCTACAATATTTTTAAAAACACGAATATTCAATCAGAATCAACTTTGCGTTGCTGTCCGCGATCAGGATCAGGCAAATTTCCACGTGCATCATCAAAAGCGGTTGTTAAGAAAAGTGCTAAGCTGAATTTTTGTGCCATCTAGTGGTTTAAAAGATAAGCTAAGTCCAATGCGCCTTTAACCCCAGTACGCCTTTTAGCCCCGTTGTACCTAACCTCTTAACATAAAGAACGAGTGACACTGTGATGTATGTATAGGAGATTCATGAAAAGGTTTTTGTGCAGAAGTTCAGGAAACCCACAGCACCGTGTTCTCTTGCAGCACAGTAATAGATCGCACTGTCATCTGAGGAAAGGCTTTTTAGTGTCAAATTGCTGTTACTTGCACCGCTCCCCAATAGCTGGATTTTCTCCTTGAAAACGAGTTCTGTGTTGTCATTTGTTCTGTATTGATACCCCATGAGCTGCATTTCTCCATCAAGAGGCTGCTTGTACCAGAGGATGACATTGAAGCTTGAACTGCTGTGAGAACAGTGAAGACTCACTGATTCTGTGTTGGTTTTGGAGATTAGGTCAGAAGGGGTCTGTGTGATAATAGAGTTCAATGAGAAGCCTGTTAGGAGAAAGAAGCATTTACAGTAACAATACTGTTCATTAATGAACAATACATCTGATGTAACGGTAGCTCTGTACTGTAACTCCTGATCCAGAATAAATATGGTTTAAATTCATTGCATTACCTGTAAAACAGAGCAACAAGATAGCAGTGTTAATCAGATGTCTAATCATGTTGAACCTAAAGCAAATGATGAGCTGGCACAAACCAACCCATTCTTAAACCTTTTTTTCATGTCAGAAAGGAAGCTATCATAACTTTATCATTGAGAAAACCGTGTCTGCCCTCTAGTGTGCAAAATGTGCTCAAAAAATGGTTTTGATAGCACACTTTATTTTAAGGTGTCCTTGTCACAGTGTAACTGTACATTTAAGAACGGAGTGATATTAAGTAACATGTACTTGCTATAGGGTTTGGTTTAGGGTTAGATGCATGTAATCATGCTAAATTTACTGTTATAACAACATGTAACATATGTAACAAGTACACTAACAGTAAAAAGGTAACACTTTATTTGACAGTCCTGTTTCGCATGAACGTACTTACTGTAGTTATGAAACTTACTGGGTATAACTAGGTACTAACCCTGAACCTTCCCCTAAACTTAACCCATGTAGTTACCTTATATTACTGACAACTTTTGTAAGTACACTGTAAGTACACGTAAGTGCACATACTGTAAAATAAAGTGCAACCCTGTTTTCTAACAGTAAAATAAACCAGTTGAAAAGGAAAGTTTGACAATTTAAATGCAGGTTTGACAGATATTGCCTTGGGCCAGATTTCCTAAACGGTAAATTAGCTTGAGAGCACAAGCCTATAAAAGCGCAGATGGGAGTGGAAAGTTCTGCGCGTGATCTACTGACGACCTGGATTCATTTAAATACTGGGAAAGTGAAAATCCTACAAATAAATATCAGCCGCAAAAATAACCCTGCCCACGCCTTTTTAGCACAAATTTTTCACTGTCTCTTTAGTAAATCCTGACAGTAGTTTTTTAATGCCAAAAGAGGGTTTGCGTTGACTTTAGCTGTTAAATCTGACCCTCAAAGAGATATTTAAAGTTTGAAGACTATAATTCTTGCTAGGTGGTTGTTATGGTGTTCTCAGTGGTTACTAGGCAGTTGTAATGTGTTTTGGGTGGTTACTAGGACATCGCTGAGCTGTTGCTAAGGGGTTCTGATTGGTTGCTAGGTTATTGCTTATTGTGGTGTGGTGGATGTGTGTGCTAATATGTTCTGGGTGGTTACTAGGTCAATTAATAGTGCAAATTATAATTCTATCTATAGACGGACATCTTTAATAACATCTGAGCACCAAACAAAACAATACGTTGCTTTGCAAAAACCTGGTTATGATGATTCTGAGCTGGGAGAAATAAAATGTTTAAACACAACGTTCCTATCATGTATCATGAAGCAAATCATGTGACAGCTGTGCAGAACTGCTCTCTTGTCATGTGATTATTAAAGGTGGGTTTTTGTTTAATGGAAAGGGAGGAAACACCGCTGTGGTAATACGCGGCACAGTAGTATACGGCACTGTCTTCAGATCTTCTCAGCTGGATGAGATGAAGTGTGGAGTGTTTTTTACCATGACCGCTCACATTAAAATGCTTCTCAAATGGTTTCTCAACAGTTCTTTGTTCATAGTACATATAACCAATGAGTTTCAGCTCTGTGTCTGTCTGTGAACGCTGGTACCACTGTAAAGTGTCATAGTTAGTTATTTGATGACGGCAGGTAATTTCAGACGGTCTTTCAGGACTCCAAAAAATGGCATGAGGAGTTTGATCAACCTTACTAGAAAACACAATACCTGTGAAGACATGAAGACAAATGATACAGTGTAAAATGAACAAATATATTTAAAGATAACAGTGAAGTACAGTAGGATATAAATGTAAAGGACCAAACATCTTATAGTATTACCTATTAAACAAATCACGGTGGTTGAAGAAACAATAGATCCTGTCATGTTGTATGTATGTCAAAGGCCAGATATGAGTGCACATAAAAGTAAGGAGGAGATTCAGCATGTGATATTTTAAAGTGAATTATTCCATACTGCAGTGGGTGATGGGTAATGTGCACCTCCTACAAACAACGTCTGTTACAGGGTTCTGTCTATAAAGAGATTTCTTGAATCGTTCCCACCTTTCACCAGAGCACCTTCTCACGACAATGATTTATTAAAAACGGAAAAGGATTAACTTTTGTGTGTTTTGTGCACAGACAACAATGTCAAAATGATCCCCGTTCACATGGATCCATGAAACGACTAAAAACACTGTATTCTGCTGTCAGGCCAGTAGTTGGCGATGTCACTGTGTAAAGAAACACTACGCGCCTATAGACATTAGCATGATGTCAGTTTTCACAAATTAGCATTTTTGTAGAAAGCACGTTATCAGAGGTTTTCGTTTTCAGGCCCCTAAAACACTTCTTGTGTTAATTAATGGCTAAAGTACATAATTTAAAAAAATATATATGTTTTTTAGTTGAAAACGTACCATCAGTTTGAAGTGCATATCAGGCTGCAACTTGCTTGACAATTGTTATATGTTAATATTTTAATATTGATAAATATTTCTATTTGTTAATACTTTAATATGAATAAATATGAATATTTTTATTTGTATAATAAAAAAATATTTAGAATGTGTGCGAAATGTTACTTGATATTTAATGTAGTACAACTAGGCCCTACTGACATTATGAAGCAGCCTAGCAACCCCTAATTTAGATTTTTTTTAAATAATTTAATTAATCAGAAGATTTATTTTGATTTAAATAATTTGATGTAATTTGAACACATTTTTTTTATTACTTTAATTCAGGTCATTTAAAAAATTCATTTTTTTCCCCACATATACAATGTTGTACAGTGAATGAGAAATAATAATCGTTTTTAGTGAACACTTTATTTCGATGGTCCACTTTAGACATTTTACTAACTATAACTGCAAATACTTGTCAACTAACTCTCATTAGAGGATCAGTAGACTGTCTGCTTAATATCTGATAACACTTCATTTTGATGCTCCTCAACAGACATTACTGACTATAAGTAACTTTGCAAAAACATGTCAACTTATTACTAACCCGAACGCTACCAGTCTACTAATACTCTCTGAGTTAAATGACATGTAGTTTCAAAGTTATTGTTAGTAGAATATCCTAAGTGAACCATTAAATTATTTAAAAAATAAAATAAAATTTTAATAATAAATTGTTTAATAATAGGGTGAAAGGTGGGAACGATTCAAGATGAAGCCCATAACACTTCCAGTAGGACTGAAGAAGGATCCAGTAGAATCCCACAAGTTATGAACTGATGAAGAAGTTGATAACCAGCTTACTCAAGATACCTATATGAATTCTGAATTCAGGACACCAATTGACTCCCATAAAAAGACAAGCGTCACTGTTCATCTTATCATTTAGAATAGCATGTTCTAATCTACAATGAGCCTCCAGCTCATACACACCAGTAATAAGCACATTGATATGTTGTGAGATGAGTGTGAGCCGAGCTGGTCTGTGCTGTTGTAACCCCAGAGGAAGGTAAATGTAAAGAGGGCTGAACTCCTGCAGCACTGTGTGACACTGGCAGCGCAGTAATACATGCCCGTGACTTGGGCTTGTTTGCTACATTGTATATGAAGTGAAGCAGAGTTTTCACCATCACCTGATACATTAAAGTCATTTGTAAACGGATCCTCAGTCTTTGGTGTTTTATAGTACATATGAGCCACAAGTTTCAGTTGTGTGTCTCCTCCAGAGCGCTGATACCATAATATGGTGTCGTAGTTCTTGATGGAATGACTGCATGTCAGTTCAACCTGACTGTCAGGATGACTCAACACTGCAGCTGGAGACTGATCCACGTCTTTACACACAGCCGGGACTACAGAGAGAACAACTTGATTGTTACAGAAAAGTTTCAAAATCAATTAAAGTATTTTTTTTTTTTCTTAAATTGTAAAATTGAAATCTGAAACTAAAAACGGATGTATGTATGTGTATATATATACTGTATATATGTAAATAAATATGACACCTGTTAGCAAAATCGTTGTCACAATTTGGATGGAGAGGCGAGACATCATGTTGAGTCCTCGACTGCACTGTGATGCATTGAGCTCATTTCTTGCAGACAGGAAATGACATCACAAACCACCACAATGACCACAGATGGCTGCCATCATTTAGGGTTTTTTCTTTTTGTTCACACTATATAGGTGTCGCTGTCTACAATGAACTTGAATTAAAAATAATCGTTAGATACAATGTACTTTTTGTGTTTATGTTGTAATGCAAAACTTTTGCTGCTATTGGGGTGGGATAACAGTTTAATGTAACTATCAAAAAGAGTTACAATGTAATTTCATACCGGTATTTTAAAAACATACATATACACAATAAATGCATTGTATCAAATGATTCATTTAAATGTGTTTTCTCTTCATTCCATGGTAGCTTTTTGTGTTCTGTGATGTTTTCTAGAACGTGCTTGCGTGGTTTCATGCAGGTGTACCATGATGCGTTGAAGATAAGAGAACAGTTTTTGTCATGGAAGACAGGATTTTTTTGGCATTGTGCATACGACGCTGCACAGAAATACTCTGCACTGTCCTGGTCTGGTCTTGCTTTAAGAATCTTTAAAGTAACTTCATTTTCTCCATTTCCAGTTAAACTGAAATAACCCTTATACGATTCCTCATAGTCTTTTATGGTGCCATATCGTGCATAGCCGATGAGTTTCAGGCTAGAATCTCCATATGACCTCTTATACCATAATATTGTGTCATAGTTAGCAATGTTATGTTTGCAGGTCAGCTCCACAGGCTCCTTGGCTTCACACAGCACATCTGAAGGGGACTGGTGAACCTTCTCACAGATCAGGCAACCTGAGAAGCCAATCAAATATTGTTAGGCACAAATACTCATGCAGTTTGATGTCTTTGTAGCCTTTATATAATAATCTGCAATTGTATTTGTAATTTCACTAAAATCAAGATACCTGTAAACCAGCTCAGGAAGAAGATGATTTTAAATACAAATCTAATCATGCTGGATGATGTTCATGCCATGGAACACTACTGAGGTTTTCAGTAAAGCAGCAGGACTAGACACAGGAAGTGATGTCATGTTGAAATGAATGGGCAGGACAATTTTTCTCAATAGAATAAAAAGTATATAAGGCATGAATTAAATCAACCATTTCAAGATGAAACATTTTTGGTTTGGATAAAAATATATAATCATAATTTTATGTAGTTCATATGACAGACTTTCATTAATTCACTTTCACACATTGAACACAAGTGATTTCAATCATATTTCAGGCGATTCAAAACCATCATGGCGAACAGTGCGTATCTAAAGTGTCTCAGCTGAAAAAAACAAATTTCCTTATCGGCCCGATTATGACACGGGAACATAAATCGGCCGCTATGGTGGCCAATATATCATGCATCCCTATTAAGCAGTTGTTTGTTTGTATTTTTACAAGTTGAAATATATGATATATATCATTTTCGAGTTTTTGGAGGTCTGTCTCATATTATCTTATCTCATATTATCTCATATTATTATCAATTTTTCTATGTAGAATTTTTGAATGAATGCTCGTGAGATTTATTTACAGATTATTTTAAAGCAGCTTCACTGTAATAAATGGAAAAACAGTGTTCATTTTGCAAAACTTATCAGTTATGAAGCAAATGCTCTACAGAAGACAGTCATTTATCCAGTCAGTTCATTGGCGAAACAATGTAATCGATAAATGCGTTATTTTATGCGCCAAGTTTCTATCAAAAGCTGATTTACTATATTTTGATCGATATCGTAGACATCAGTGTTTATATTTGAACTTTACATTTTTATCCAAGTACTTCTATTATTAAAAAAAACTATTCTATCACAGAAATAATGATACTATGAGGTTGAAAAGATCTGGGTCAGCGCCAACACAGATTTGATATTGCGATATGATTTTGTCAAAGGTTTAATAGACAGATGAATTGGAAAAAGATCTAGTGGGGGTTTGAATCGAGATCAGTCTTTTAAAGATGAATCGTGCAGCTCTACTGTCTTATCTCTCAGCATCTGAGTAGCGCGAGGGCTTTTCAGTGCATTGAGTCTCATTACAACACTCAACACTCGATAACGACACATTTCATTCTTTGCTGGAACGAAAGTGGTCAACCTCGTCTGTAAGCAAGGACAAAAATAAAGCAATTTAATTTGAATTAGTATCGATTCTGTAAAAAAGAATCCGTGAATCGTTTTGTTTCTCCCAGCCCTACTGAATAGTAATTGTCTTTTAATCCCTAACTGAGCAAACCAAAGGCAACAGTGGCAAAGAACCAAAACTCCATCAGGTGACAGTATAGCGGAGGAAAAAAGCAGACTCAGTCAGGGCCTTAAAGGAACTTTTACTTATAAAGGCCAATTCACACAGGCCAATGCTGACAGTCACCAGATTACAGCACGACTCTTCTCTGAACATGCTGAATCCGAATCACAATGCCTATCAGTGAAAACAGGCTCAAACAGAAGCCAGCACAGGGGTAATCAGCATGAATGAGTGGTCATGTACCTCTCATGGAAACCATTCAAGTGCTTGAACTGTTACTGAAAGATGCACTAAAGATGATATGCTTTTTGTAGGGCTTATGGGGGCCCTAGAGCACTGTGTGCACTTGCTGCACAGAAATACACTGCGCTTTCATTCAGCATGAGCTCTGACATTGTCAGGGTCACAGAACTCTTGGCATCTCCCTTCAGATCATATTTTGTATCTGCTGCATTCTCCAGATTGTGGGTCGAATGAAAGGAATATCCAATAATGTGCATGCTTTGCCCACGCTGGTAGTACCACAGTATGGTGTTGTAGTTGGAGATACTGTGGGAACAGGAGAGAGTGCAGGACGCTCCAGAACTCACTATGACTGCAGCAGGCTTTTGGTCAACACTGCTGAACCAATGGCCTGCTAAACAGATGGAAATAAAATCACAATATTACTGCATTGTGCATTGGAAAAAAAATAATGTTACAAGAGTACACACAAATTTGTGTCCAAAAAGAAGCATTTAAATTCACTTACCATAATGCCAACAGAGCAAGTTCTTGTAGGGTTCTTAGGACACAGGCTACTTATAACTTATCAAAAATACTTAGGCTTATAAGTTATCAAAACAGCTTAGCTTTTTTTATCCGTCTTGCTCCATTTGTTGCAAATTCATCTGAATTCATCTTTCACAGGTCCAGTGTTCCTCCCCTTGAGTGGATGTGCTGTGAAACAGCGCCACCTGTTGAAAAGACGGCATAACATTGTTTTCATCAAGCCAAGGCTTTGAACGTTTCTTCAGTGCTTTAGTTTGTTTGCTGGAATATAGAGTTTGGGCAGTTATGACATCCTTTTGTATATTTTACCAGATTTATCATTCACTGTGAATCACTTGACATCAAAAGCAAAGCTTCAGAAACTGAATTGTTTGCTTATAAAAACAGGCAGTCTGAAATGAATACCACAGAAGCAGGTGTGGATTAAGACAGTGGTTTTTTTTATTTTTTTTATCACAGTATCACAGAGATGTTTTTGTAATGAACTGCAGGGATCTGAAACACTGTGTAATATGCAGCACAAAAATACAATGCGCTGTCAGTAGACGAGAGACTTTTAATGGTCAAAGATCCATTGCTATTTCCATTCCCAGACATTTCTATTTTGTTTGTGTAATCTGTTTCTTTGTTCGGTGTTGTTAAGAATAAATGTCCCATCAGTGTGAACCCTTGGTCCTGGTTTTGTCTGTACCAGTTGATTTGATTGTAACTGGTCACACTGTGTAAACACTGCAGTCTCGCTGTTTCTTCTGGTTTCCTGATCACGTCAGCTGGAGACTGGTCGACTTTAGAACTGTAAGAAAAGCCTGTAAACAAAGCGGGAAAAAATCAGTTAAAAAAATTGTTTTACTACATGGATCTGGTTAACAATACAATCTTACCAGAGAGATTGATTAGTGTAAGCGTAATTATGCTGAAAACTCTCATGTTGATATTCAGTTGTGGAGAGATGAATCTAAACAGTTATGAGTGATTGTTTCTCTGACACTGTGAGCTCATGAAGCCTTCAGAAGGTCTGGACTCCATCGCAGCTTTCATTGGCCAAGGGCTACCCAGAGGCCGCGTGACTGACATGCAACCAATCACAGTTTGTTTTGTCCAGCATCATATTTAGGTATATATGAAATGTAAAGTTGTTGTCCCTACAATAACAGACAGGTGTGTAAAACTCTTGGATGTCTTTTAAAGAGTCTATGCCATGAAGTTTAAATACTTGACATATATTTTGAAAATCCAGCATTTAGTTGATTCTGATAAGCACTCATTGTCACAGTTGTAAATACTGCTCTTTTTCCCCATGAGGGGGGTTTGGTGTCTCACTACTGTTTTTGGCTTACTATTATTGATGCAGCCCGTAACTGCAGTATGATAGATGACTTCATTGCATCCCCATAAAAACATATGATAAATAGGTCTTTATTTAAAATATGTCTAGTATATAGACTCCTGCTGGTTTTGATAATAATTCAACAGTGGTCTTTCTTTCCTGTTGGAATGTAGCTCTAAAGTTCACTATCAGTCGCTCACGTTCGACGTAACGTCGACGTGACGACATAATTGGGATCCCTTCAGGGGATCCACAATGTGGCTCCACGATCAAGTCCCGAGATGGACGTGGCAGAGCGGCTCGTGCCGGAATTAACCCCGGACTGTCGCCAAAATCTTAGCTTGAGGTCGGACCCTTCGTTCCTGCGGGCAGGTGTTCCCCTAGAACAAGTGTCCAAGCATTCTGTGGTCACTACGGATGCCTCTGCCTCCGGCTGAGGGGCCACATACAACGGGCATGCAGCTCCACATTCTCCACATGTTACCTCCCTTCGGGCAGGATGTGGTTTCCGCAGCGTCCCTCTCCCCTGGAAAGGCACGCGTTCCCAGTGTTATCCAAAGAGTTCCACTGTGTGGGGTTTAACGGAACAGCAGTTGAACTCCCTCTGCGCAGGCCGTCCGCCCCAGCCAGTTGGGGATCTGAGAGTCTTGCATAGGGTGCTGGATGTGGCAGCAACTGTGGCTTTTTCCAAAGGGATCCCAATTACATCATCACGTTGAAGTTACGTTGAACGTGAGCGACTGATAGGAAACATCTTGGTTACTTATATAACCCTCGTTCACTGAAGGAAGGAACGGGAGATGTAACGTCCTGTTGCTGACCATCGCTGTACGGCCGTCACGATCTCGGCTCCTCAGCGAAAAACAATGAGTGCGTGTGCCCGCTTCCTGTTTATACCTGTGCTGCGGGGCGCGAAGATGACACTCGAAGATGATAGGGCTCCCTAAAGTGATCCCAATTACGTCGTCACGTCAACATTACGTCTCCCGTTCCATCCCTCAGGGAACGAGGGTTACATTAGTAACCGATACGTTTTTTTATTCATATACTAACAATTAAGTCAAAACAATGCAATATATTGATTACATATTTCGATTGTACCAGTAAAAATTAACACAATTTTGAAGGTCACATGAATGAAGCCAATCTGTTTTTTCTTTCATGACAAATGTTTACTTTGTCAAAAAAAAATATGCAACAGTGCTTATACCTGCATCACAGAAAAATTTTCACTTTTGTCATTTTTTTAACCATTATTTTGTCCATTTGTAATACAATAAAATGATTAATAAATTATTACAGATTATAAAATATATTACTTAAATTAAACAAACTAAATATTACTGAAATTTAATTAAACCTAATTTAACTGTAAAAAATTATATAAATCATTTTCACACAATAAAAATTGTTTTTGTCTTTAACTAGATTTTTTAAAATGTAATTTGCTATTTTTTCTAATGGGCTTTCATATGGTACTGAACTAGGTACAGTAGCACAAAAAAACTATTCATAAAATGTGTCTTAAAATACTTTGGTAAAAGGTTACCCATGCTGTTTTAATGTGGCCTGCATATAACCAAAAAAACCTGCCATTTAATAGTTTTTATTTTTAAATCACCTCCCTGAATGTACTGTAAATTGTCAATAGTTTAACGGAAGGCCCTTCAGTTTTGGTTTGTGGTAATAACAGATGGTTTTTGTATGAAGACTGAATGATCTCTAACACTGTGCTTTACTGGCAGCACAATAATACATAACAGAAGTCCCAGACACATTCAGCTTGAAATCAAGAGTAGAGTCTTTTGCACCGTCTCCTTCAATCTTGAACTGATTTGTGTATTGACTTTCAATGGTTGGATTTTTGTAATATACATATCCAATGAGATTTAGTGCAGTATCACCCTTCCGCTGCTCATACCATAATATCATGTAATAGTCTGGTATTGTGTGAGAGCAGGAGAGTGTAACCGGTTCATGAGTTTTAACCAGCAGAGCTTTCTGTGTTTGATGAACTTTGTCACTCAGTGATTCCCCTGTTTGAAAGAGATGGAAAAGTGCATTAAAAACAATGAGGAAGTCTAGAGCCATATAAAAATACATACATGAATGATTCAGTACCTGAGATCAAGAATGGCAGTGCTGTGAAATAAATGAAACACACTGTCAATGTCATGTTGAAGCTTCAGTGCTGGAGCTCTCAGTGATGCACAGAATAAAACACACATTACAAACTCTCTCAGTGTTCTCTGAGAAACAGAAACCTGTCCCACTTCCTCTGATGAATATAAATATGTCTGTATATCATGTTGAAAGAGACTCCTAGTGGACTTGATAGTAATTGCACCAAATACAGTATGTTTTCAAAGCGCAGTACAACTGATCAAAGTGTTCCATTATAAAAGAAAAAATCTGAAATAGTCTTTCAGCATTATATCTAAGGCCTGACAATTTTTGGCTTTCATGTACCTTTAAAGAGTTACTTCAATAAAACTACTACATATTACGTTAAATCTGACAAATCCTCTCACTGAAAACTGTCATGTCTGCCACAGGAACAGGTGTAAATGAACACTTTCTTGTTGGTTTATCTGTTTATCTGTTTATCTTAGTAATTGCACCAATGAGGTACATACGGCCATATTAAATATTAGATATTTTACTAAAGTTTATTATTAGGTTTAAGGATTGAAAATATTTTCTTTTATTTGCACACAAATACAATGTATATTATGCAACATGTGTTTTGTAATCATATACAGTGAGATCACTACATGCTTGATAAAAGTAATCAATAAGGGTTCAGACAATATTTTTATATATCATTACAAAAAGTCTGACAGAAGCCTCTAAATGCACACAATAGTTGATTGATGTTTTCATAACCGACAGAGTCTGAAATGAAACCCAGAGGAGCAGGTGTGAGTGTGGATATGAAACTTTTTGAACCTTTATCTGTTAATCACAGAGATGTTTTTGTAATGAACTGCAGGGATCTGAAACACTGTGTAATATGCAGCACAAAAATACACTGCACTGTCATTAGACGAGAGACTTTTAATGGTCAAAGATCCATCGCTATTCCCATCCCCGGACATTTCTATTTTATCTTTGAAATCACTTTCTTCATACGGTTGTTTTCCAAGCAAGTATCCCATTAATGTGAACCTGTGATCCTGGTTTTGTCTGTTAAAGTTGATTTGATCGTAATTGGGCACACTGTGTTGACACCGGATCTTTGCAGATTTTCCTTGTCTCTGAATCACATCAGGTGGAGACTGGTCGACTTTGTTACTATAAGAAAAACCTGTGGAAATAAGAGTCACGTTTAACAAACCAGAAAAGAGAAAAGGTTAAAAGAATGTACAAGAATGCATACAGGGCCTTACCTGAGAAACTGATCAGTGCAACAGTAATTATGATCACAATTCTCATGTTGACACTCAGTACTGGAAATAATCTTTACTGTTATGCGGAATATTACTGAAGTAACAACAATGTAAAACAAATCACCTCGATATCACTGATATGATGTGGGTATACACCCATATAAAGAAAGTGGAACCGGTTTGAACCAGGTGGTCAGATTTAGCTGGTTAGCATGAGCCCACTAGCACCTGCTGGTCGATGCCGGAACTACAGCGTTTGACAGCAAAAAGCATCTTTCTCCCCTAACAGCCGTTTAAACGAAATCATGTATTCTGACAGAATAAGATGTGGTCCCACCTACTAGCGCCTGGTCTCACACACAGGGCTTAGATTAAGCCAGGATAAGGCCTTAGTTCAAATAGGACATTAAGCAGCTTTTATAAACATTCCTTAGAAAAAATTATTACGGATGTGCATCTTGGGACAAAACTAGCTCTGACATGTTTTAAGATAAACCAGTGCAAGTTGCTTTCAGTTAAATTTGCATCTGTTGACCCTTTCCCTTACACCGTAACCCACCCTTAAACATTACCATTTACACCAGGCTTTTGTATCTAGCTTAACAAGCAAAGCTTCCCCGGTCAAACAGAATAGACAGAAAGATCAATGGTCGGTCAGCCTCCAGCAGATAAAGCCAAACCAGTGATAATCAGCATACAGTTCATGAGCATGGAAATACATGCAGGGTTTACCAGGGCTGACTGTCACTGTCGCAGAAACAGGTTTGGTGGTTTGTAGCGGGTGAACGAACAGTCAGTATCACCTGTTTTAGTGCACTCTACAGATATTCTGATGTGATGGCGATGGTTTTTGCGCTGGGTTGTGGGGATTAAACACATTGTGAGTTCGTGCTGCACAGTAATAGACTGCGCTGTCGACTGATGTCAGGTTGTGGATTGTTAGCGTGGCACGACTTCTGCCATCTCCATCCAAGCTGATTTTGTTTTTAAACTCCTCTTCTGGAAATGGAAAATTCAAATTAAGATACCCAAGAAAAATGAATCCCCTGTCATCAGATTGTATATACCAGAGAATGAGATCAAAGCCCTGGATTGAATGTGAGCAAGTGAGAACAGCAGATTCTGTGAGGATCCTCATCAGGTCTGGAGGAGACTGAGCAACTCTCTGACTTTGTACAAGACCTAAACAGAGTGAAATGGTGAATGGTACATTGTATTTTCAGAACATTCATTTCTTTCTGTTAAAGAACATGCGTTGGGCAATCTTACCTGCCAACAGGACAAAGAATATGACAAACATTATCATCATGATGATATTCTGCACATAGTCAGTGTATGATGGAAAGCAGCTCAACACCTACTGACAACACTGAGACAAAATAAAAGTCATGACAAGTGACAGGAAGTGACATGTTTTACTCCAGGAATAAAAATCACAACTGAGATCTATTTAATATCTCAATTGTTTCCCTGCAGTACAATTTTCAATTGTAACATTTCTCATCATCACTTTCTCACAACAAGACTAACTTATCTGACCTTTTGCTAATTTTATTACTCAGACAAACTTTTGATTACATGCAGTAATAGTATTATTTTATTCTCAAGGAATGTTAGGAGAATCATCTGAGAAGATATTGATACCGTATGAAGACCTGAGAATTGAGACTATTACCTGATCTTTTTTACGCTAAAAAAAATTCACATACTTTCACAAATATTTATCAACAAGATAAATATGTTCTTGTGAAGCGTCCTTGAGCTTGGGAAAGACGCTATATAAATTAAATGTATTATTAAATATGACATTGTGTATTGAGATTTCAACAACTTTAATATCCGAGTCCAAATCATTTATTGTGAAATCACATGATTCTTGGTGAACTTTTGTATTCAACCAAATCTATAAGACAAATCTAATATTTAATTACAATATCCATCCATCCATCCATGCTATGGCTAGTTTCAAAATTAGGATTTTGTGTATCCTAAACGCACACAGTTAAAAGTTTTGGTTTGTGGTAATAACAGATGGTTTTTGTATGAAGACTGAATGATCTCTAACACTGTGCTTTACTGGCAGCACAATAATACATAACAGAAGTCCCAGACACATTCAGCTTGAAATCAAGAGTAGAGTCTTTTGCACCGTCTCCTTCAATCTTGAACTGATTTGTGTATTGACTTTCAATGGTTGGATTTTTGTAACGTACATATCCAATGAGATTTAGTGCAGTATCACCCTTCCGCTGCTCATACCATAATATCATGTAATAGTCTGGTATTGTGTGAGAGCAGGAGAGTGTAACCGGTTCATGAGTTTTAACCAGCAGATCTTTCTGTGTTTGATGAACTTTGTCACTCAGTGATTCCCCTGTTTGAAAGAGATGGAAAAGTGCATTAAAAACAATGAGGAAGTCTAGAGCCATATAAAAATACATACATGAATGATTCAGTACCTGAGATCAAGAATGGCAGTGCTGTGAAATAAATGAAACACACTGTCAATGTCATGTTGAAGCTTCAGTGCTGGAGCTCTCAGTGATGCACAGAATAAAACACACATTACAAACTCTCTCAGTGTTCTCTGAGAAACAGAAACCTGTCCCACTTCCTCTGATGAATATAAATATGTCTGTATATCATGTTGAAAGAGACTCCTAGTGGACTTGATAGTAATTGCACCAAATACAGTATGTTTTCAAAGCGCAGTACAACTGATCAAAGTGTTCCATTATAAAAGAAAAAAAAAATCTGAAATAGTCTTTCAGCATTATATCTAAGGCCTGACAATTTTTTGCTTTCATGTACCTTTAAAGAGTTACTTCAATAAAACTACTACATATTACGTTAAGTCTGACAAATCCTCTCACTCAAAACTGTCATGTCTGCCACAGGAACAGGTGTAAATGGACACTTTCTTGTTGGTTTATCACAGAGTCCAATATATGTTTTTGTATTGAACTGCAGGGATCTGAAACACTGTGTAATATGCTGCACAAAAATACACTGCGCTGTCATTAGACGAGAGACTTTTAATGGTCAAAGATCCACATTATACATCACAAGGAAGAGCAGAGAAGTTTGTTTAGTGAATCTTACAGTGAAGAACATACAGGTTTGGTGGTTTGTAGCGAGTGAACGAACAGTCAGTATCACCTGTTTTAGTGCACTCTACAGATATTCTGATGTGATGGCGATGGTTTTTGCGCTGGGTTGTGGGGATTAAACACACTGTGAGTTCGTGCTGCACAGTAATAGACTGCGCTGTCGACTGATGTCAGGTTGTGGATTGTTAGTGTGGCACGACTTCTGCCATCTCCATCCAAGCTGATTTTGTTTTGAAACTCATCTTCTGGATTTTTAAAATTATTGTTGAGATAACCAAGAAAAATGAATCCCCTGTCATCAGATTGTATATACCAGAGAATGAGATCAAAGCCCTGGATTGAATGTGAGCAAGTGAGAACAGCAGATTCTGTGAGGATCCTCATCAGGTCTGGAGGAGACTGAGCAACTCTCTGACTTTGTACTAGACCTAAACAGAGTGAAGTTGTGTATGAATGATACATGGTCATTTTCAAGAAATTCATTGCCTTTAAAGTACATATTTTGAAGAATCTTACCTGGCAACAAGGTGAAGAATAGAGCAAACGTTATCACCATTGTGACATTTAGCACAGGCAGTGTATGATGGAAAGCAGCTCAACACAAACTAACAGCATTGAGACTAAATAAGTCGCAACAAGTGAAAGGAAGTGACGTGTTTACACTGAAAGAAAAATCACCTCAATTGTTCTGCTATACAGCTATGCTAACCTTATTGAATGTATAGCTCCTTACTCTTGCTGTACATAGCAAGAGCGTACTAGCGTCCCGAGATAACAGCAGAAAGGCAGATGGGAAATAATTAGCATAGCTGATGTTCATAATATTAATGCATTCGAACTGATTCAGCAGTAGTATAAGAGGTAAGCTTTAAGTGAATGCTTGGTTAAAGAGATGCGTCTTTAATCTAGTTTTAAACTGGGACAGCGAGTCTGAGACTCGAACAATATCAGGAAGACTATTCCAGAGTTTAGGAGCTAAATGTGAGAACGCCCTCCCTGCTTTAGTGGACTTAGATATCCTAGGTATGACCAGAAGCCTCGAATTTAGTGATCTTAAAGAACGCGATGGATTGTAGGGCGATAGAAGGTCCATTAAATACACCGGAGCTATACCATTTAGGGCTTTATAGGTCAGCAGTAATACTTTGTAATTGATACGGAACTTAATAGGTAACCAGTGTAGAGATGATAAAATCGGTGTTATATGATCATATTTTCTTGATCTAGTAAGAACTCTAGCGGCTGCATTTTGCACTAACTGTAGCTTGTTTATTGAGGATGCAGGACAACCAGCTAATAAAGCATTACAGTAATCTAGTCTCGAGGTCATGAATGCATGAACTAACTTTTCTGCATCAGAAACAGATATCATGTTACGTAGCTTAGCAATGTTTCTTAGGTGGAAAAAGGCTGTTCTTGTAACATATGAAATATGATTTTCGAAAGTCAAGTTGCGGTCTAGTATAACACCCAGGTCTTTTACTGTAGTGGATAAAGTAACAGGACATCCTTCTAAATTAAAGTTGTATTGTAAGGGATTTTGTGGGTAGTTTTTTGGACCAATAAGTAATACCTCTGTTTTATCTGAATTTAATAGCAGGAAATTACACGTCATCCAGCATTTTATATCATTTAGACACTCTGTCAATTTAGATGAGTTAGTGTTTTCATCTGGTCGTGATGAGATATATAATTGAGTGTCATCAGCATAACAGTGGAAATTAATTCCATGTTTTCTTATAATATTACCCAGTGGCAGCATATATATTGAGAATAGCAGAGGGCCTAGCACAGATCCTTGCGGCACTCCATAGTCTACTGACGTTATCTTCGATTTTTCCCCATTTAAACAGACAAAATGGTAACGGTCTGATAAGTACGATCTAAACTAGCTTATTGCCTGTCCCTGAACACCAGTGTAGTTTTGTAGTCGATCCAGGAGTATTTTATGATCTATAGTGTCGAACGCAGCGCTAAGATCGAGTAGAACTAGTATTGAGATACAGCCTTGGTCTGAAGCTAAAAGTAAATCATTTGTAATTTTAACTAGCGCAGTTTCTGTGCTATGATACGATCTGAATCCCGACTAAAATTTTTCATAGATATCATTTTCTTGCAAGAAAGAGCACAGTTGAGCGGACACAACTTTTTCTAGTATTTTAGACATAAATGGAAGATTTGAGATGGGTCTGTAATTTGCTAGGTTATTTGGATCTAATTGTGGTTTCTTAATGAGAGGTTTTATAACTGCCAGCTTGAATATTCTCGGAACATGACCTAAAAATAAAGACGAGTTAATAATATTAAGAAGAGGCTCTTCCACGACAGGTAACACTTCTTTCAGTAGTTTAGTGGGTATTGCATCTAATAAACATGTTGTTGGTTTAGATGCAATGAGAAGTTTATTTAGCTCTTCCTGTCCTATAGTTGTAAAGCGGTGTAGTTGTTCTTGAGAGGCGATAATTGAGGCTGAATCATAAGACACCATAGAGGATTGTACATTTACAATTGTGTTTCGGATGCTTTCTATTTTCTCATCGAAGTAATTCATAAAATCATTTCTACTATATTGTAACGGAATATTTTGCTCTGGTGATGTCTGTTTATTTTTTAGTCTAGCCACGGTGTTAAATAAAAACCTTGGATTATTTTGGTTATTTTCTATTAGTTTGCGGAGATGATCAGCCCTGGCTGCTTTTAGAGCCTTTTTATAACGTGACATACTGTCTTTCCACGCGATTCTAAAGACCTCTAAATTAGTTTGTTTCCATTTACGCTGGAAGTTACACAAGTTACGAGTTTCTCTCTTGATAGCATGCGTAGCACTGTTGTACCATGGTGCTTTAGTTTTCTCTCTTTTTTAATCTAATTGGTGCAACAATATCTAGTGTACTAGAGAAAATGGTGCTCAAACTGCTAGTCATTTCCTCTAGTTCATCTGTTTGGGTTCACTGAGCAGCTGAGATAGATCAGGTAAGCTATTTGAGAATCTATCTATAGTGGATGGAAGGATTGTTCTGCCTGGTCGATAACGTGGCGCAACATGACAAATTTCATCAGTACGTATTATGCAAGTTACCATGTAATGATCAGTGAGATCGTCACTCTGCGGTATAATATTTATATCAGTTGGATTGGTTCCATATGATATAATTAAATCTAGTGTATGATTTAGACGATGAGTGGGACCACTGGCGTTTTGCGTGACCCCAAAGGAGTTTAATAAATCTGTAAACGCAACCCCTAACGCATCATTTATGTTATCTACGTGTATGTTAAAGTCTCCAACAATTATTGCTTTATCGACATTGACCAATAGATCTGAGAGAAAGTCTGCAAACTCTTAGAGGAAATCAACATATGGCCCTGGAGGTCTATATACAGTAGCCAAGGCTAGAGATAATAGGGATTTATTTATCCTAAATGATTTTAAAAGAAACATCCGAGACAAAGTAAACTAAATGAATGACTGAGAATAGAGAACATGAATTCTAATGAGCTATGATAGAGCAACCTCTGGGAAATAATAATAGAAAGAAATACTGGGACTGTACATACATACAAAACAAAACAGATGGAGTGGGGCTGACCTTCCTTTATACTTAACATTGCAATTTCCTCTATGATAAATGCATCACAGCATTCATGACCAAATAAACTCACATCTCCGATTTTTATGTTTGGTCCCAGTTTATATTAATTGTCTATGTACTGCACTTATTGCGTACATGTTTTCACATTTTACTTTTATTAAAAAAAAATACCTGCATGTAAATACAGCTGTAATTAGTTTTTAATTATAAACCTCATACCTTAACCCATCCTTAAACCTGACCGGGTTTTACAATACAACATGAAGACAAGTACATTGTACTTAACTTTTATATTAGTTAAAGTGTAGTCATAGTAGTTTATATACATAGTAGTAGTTTGATTAAACTCTCAAAGGACTATGAATACCTTCAATGAGTCTTTTTGAGTAAATGTTTGGATGTACAGTAAGTACATAACTAATGTAAAGGGATTCAAAACATAAGATGTGAAAATAAACAGGAAGTCTTGGGTTTTCTTTCATTGTCATGCTGTTAAATTAAATATACTGTATAAACAAGTGAGAGCCACCTCTGTGGTTGATTATTGTTTTCTAACTGGCAGTCTCAAATACAGTAAACCCTACAGGAGCAGGTGCGAATGAAGATATTCAACTTTTCATGTTTTTCGCTTCTCCTAATAGCAGTATCAAAGAGATGTTTTTGTAATGAACTGCAGGGATCTGAAACACTGTGTAATATGCAGCACAAAAATACACTGCGCTGTCATTAGACGAGAGACTTTTAATGGTCAAAGATCCATCGCTATTTCCATTCCCAGACATTTCTATTTTTTCAGTGAACTCTTTTTCTGGGTTTGGTCCTTTTATAAGCAAGTATCCCATGAATGTGAACCTGTGATCCTGGTTTTGTCTGTACCAGTTGATTTGATCGTAATCGGGCACACTGTGTTGACACCGGATCTTTGCAGATTTTCCTTTTCTCTGAATCACATCAGGTGGAGACTGGTCGACTTTGTTACAATGAGAAAATCCTGCAAAAAGTAGAACATATTCATGTCAAAACAGATTACTTTAGAATATATAAATATAGACCGATCCCTACCCGAGAAAGTGATCAATGTGACAGTAACTATAATGACAAATCTCATGTTGACACTGTAACTGGAGAAAAGCTAAATCTCAAAGATAATGTGAGCACTTTAGTCCAGCAATGACACTGTAAAACACATAGCAAAACTGAGACGCTATACATTTTCTTATTTCAGAGGTGGCAGTACCCTCTCTAGTGAATGTGATGTAGTACAGCTCCACCTATTGAAAAGTAGGCATGTCATAGCTCTTTCAAATTCACCAAAAAAGATATTTAGCAGGTTTTGCTTTTCCATACAACAAAAGGGGTATTGTTGATTTCCAAAAATGACAATTAAAATAATATTTAAGTAATATGCTATACAAATGGATTGTGTAAGGAAAAGAACAACACTTTTTATAGAACAATATTTCCAGTTATTGCCCATGAAATATTGTGAATTGTTCCAGTAAAAATTGAAAAAATTACAACATTTAAGTTTAACCTAATAAAAAATGTGATAAATTGCCACAACTTAAAATGTATGAAATAGACCCTTGCCTTGAGAACACAGCTCAACCTCTTGGTTAAAAATCTACCTTCATACAGTTGACCATTATGCTTTTAATCTTTATATTAAAATTATTTTATCTCAATGAAAAAACTTGATATGGGTGCATTGCATGAAAATGATATGTTGTGGGTTTATTCATATTGTGGGGAAGTGGTTTCACAGAGGGTTTCTGTATAGTGATGAAAGTGTATTTAGCACTGTGCTTTGCTGGCAGCGCAGTAATACATGGCAGTACTCCCAACAAGTTTCTTTTCTAACGTGTAATCAAGAGTAGAGTCTTTTGCACCGTCTCCTTCAATCTTGAACTGATTTGTAAATTGGCTTTCAATGGTTGGATCCTTGTAATATACATATCCAATGAGATTTAGTGCAGTAT
This sequence comes from Meda fulgida, assembly GCA_030578275.1. Classification (NCBI taxonomy): domain Eukaryota; kingdom Metazoa; phylum Chordata; class Actinopteri; order Cypriniformes; family Leuciscidae; genus Meda; species Meda fulgida. The sequence continues at coordinate 30,144,352 of CM060632.1, read as the reverse complement.
CACCCTTCCGCTGCTCATACCATAATATCATGCGATAGTCTGTAATGGTGTGAGAACAGCTGAGCTGAACTGTTTTCTCAGCGTTTGTTATCAGATGCGTTGGAGTCTGATGAACTTTGTCACTTAATGATTCTCCTGTTAAAAACAGACAAATATATATAGAGTAGTTCGAATGACAAGAAAAACATAAACAGTACCAAATAAAGTAATAGTTTACCTGAGACCCAGAATAGCAGTGTTGTTAAATGAATTAAGCACGCTATAAATGCCATTTTGATTCAGTGCTGAAGGAGTGACATGAATGAACAACAGTGTGTATGTGTATGTGTGTGTGTGTGTGTGTGTGTGTGTGAGGGTCTGTGTGAATGAACCACTTGAAAAATAAACTTTTATTTAGGCTCAAAAGAGCCCCCTACTGGTTATTTCAACAAATCGACTCTAAACGACTTATACGTAGGTTAATGGGCTAAAACATGCTTTGATTTGTTGGCGTCTGCCATACTGTCAATTGAGACATGACGTGTGAGATTGAGCACACACACAAAAAAAAAACATTTCGTTTATTTAAATCAGACCTTAAATGGACCAAAATTAAACAAATCTGACCAAAAAGAGTAATATTAAAGCTCATCATATGATTTTAATATGTTGATGAATTACTCCATGCAGAATAAAAGCCAATTTTTTTAGCCAATTATATCACTCTTAAGCTATATATTTACTGAATGCATTTCACATGTGGAAAAGTTCTATTCTGTGTGTAAACTAAAATAATAATACATTACAAATGTATGCAAATATGTTACTCATCCCTGTAGAAATGTAGAAGGTGAGCAGGTGTGAGATGTTAATCTGCAGGGGAAGGACTGCATGTTTTTGTTGAACCTATATATTGCTCTATAGCGCTGTGCATCCTGCTTTGCACAGAAGTAAATACCACTGTCAGAGATCTGTACTTTAAAAAGAGTCAGGTCTAAAGATGCCCCATTCCTCGCAGCGGATGCTCGCTGGTTAAAATTATTTTCCCAGGTGTCTATTGCAACATAGAAATACACTATCTGCTCCAGTGGCTCAGTAGATGTTTGTCTGAACCAGTACATGCTGTTGTGTGATGTTCCAATCTGGGAACACGATATAGTCACATTGAGATCCTTGGAGACAAAGAGATCAGATGATTGCTTTAATCCCAAATCTGTAAAATAATTCATTTGTGAGAAAATAAAGAATTTTAATAAAAACAATCAGTCTAAATTATTCTAAAAACACACATTTAAAACCAGATAGTTTAAGAAGGTTAATAAATAAACTTAGATTTTTAAATCACATTATTTTCACATTACTGACACATTTAAGTTAAATTAATTTTTGGCCTACCAACTGGAAGAAGTAAGAGCAAAAGCAGCAAACCAAACATTTTGTAAAGAAAGTGTTGTAAAGAAGCTCAGCAACTATAGTTGCATGTGAGGACATCTAGTGGATTGAACATTTAATGGTGGAAAAGATTAGTCCCTCCTTCAAAAACAAGAACTGATCAAATCTAGCTGCTAAATGGAGTTGCGAGAAAGCAAGAAATGAAAGCATGTATGTCTCCAGTGGCAGCTTACATTCTGTAGCAGTGCTTGTCACATTTGCTGATGTATTTCTTTAGGCTTTGTGTAAAATGTTGCTATATGTAAGATGGAGCTGACATCCTGCCGATTACGCCAAAAATGTTAGATCGAATCTCCACGCTAGGAATATTGGATCCAGTCTCTTTACCAGATCCCGTCAGAAGACATCTTGGCCTGAAACTGAAAACTGTATTAGAGTTTTGTCTGATACTTAAAACCAGTTACCAAAACTGTATTTTGTCTGCGAACCAAAAATGTATTAACTAAAAGTCTTCTTGAAGTTAAGCCAAGTTAAGAGCAGAAAGCATGAGACAAAGTGATGATGTTTTTTTTTAAAAGTAGCCTATGTTTCAATGGTCAAACCCGTCTCAGACGGCTACTCGAGGACATTTACGGTGGTTTAATGAATTTTCCCTCTTGTCACTATATTTAACATCATTTGGTGTGCCACTATGTTGAGTAGTTGCCTAATTCTAAGTTAGCATCATATAATATACCCTTTGTGAAGAAAGTAATCCCATAATGCACTGCAATAAGCTAATTGAAAAAAAAATCCTTGAAGATATTTTGTTGTAAATTAAAAAGTAATGGTACTAGTAACTTAAAAAAAAAGGTTCTAGTAAAGGTACTTGTAACTTTACTAGTTACTTGAAAAAAGTAATCTGATTATGTAACTTGCGTTATTTGTAATGCGTAACACTGCCCTTAAACCCAACCATACCATCAAACCTGTCACTAAACTTGCCGGTCATCCACCTCAAAAACAGCAAAAGTGTTTTACAATACAACCTGAACACAATAAGTACATTGTACCAATTTTTTGCACATAGTAGTTAAAGACACCTAATATAAAGTGGGACCCTGTGTGAATGTTCTAAACAAAAGAAATTGTACTTTTAAGAACTGTTTACTGTAATGTAATTTAAAATTGACTATTTGATCCAACATTTGTGTATACGGTTTAATTGCTTATTAGAGGATTGTGTCATTAGCTTAGCAACACTGTGAGAATCAGTTGTGTGTTCACATGAAATCATCATGGAGTGTTAAAATTCAATTCAAAATCAGTTAGGATGCCTTTGTTAGGCAACTCACTAGGTTTTGGAACAGTTATAATGTATCTAATAGTGGTTTATCGCAGGTGTGAGACCTAACATTAATTCTTAGCGATAGGTTTTTGTATTGGAGGAACAGATTTGGTGTTACTGTGTAATAGGCTGCACAGAAATAAACAGCACTGCTCTCTGATGTAGGACTGATCAAAGTTAAAGAGCCATGAAATTTATTGGAATCTCCCTCTATTTTAATTTTGTTCGTGAAAGCTTTTTCTGGGTATCCAGTGTCGCCTATAAGATTTCCCATGAATGTTAACTCTTTGCTCTTGGATTGCTTGTACCACAGCAGGCGGTCATAGTTTGGGATTTTGTGGAAGCACTTAATCTCATGCGATTCTCCATGATTTATTATCAGATCATGAGGTTTCTGGTGAACAGTCATGTCCACCTCTTCACCTGTGGAAAGCACAGAAATCACAATTACAAACTTTAGGTTGTATGATTATGAGGAATATTATGACATTGAAAGACTCAACTAAAAAGAATCAACATTACCTGGGACTAATGAAGCCAAACTTATATATATAATGATTTTCAGGAACATTTTGAGTTTATAGTGGGCGCTTTAGTTGTAGTGACGGGTCTGATGTGGATTAGAGCATATAGATGTACAGAATGCCATAGAAAAAACAAGTGTGTGAAGATACACTGCCCCCAGCTGACAGAAAACAAAGCTGAATGTGTTAAATTAAAGCTGTTTAAAAAAAAAATCGATCTTGATCTTTGCAAATGTGTAAGGCTGTTGTGCAGGTGAGATCTCAGAGGGTTTTTGTGGGGCTCTATGTTCATTTTTAGTATTGTGCTCGTGCAGCACAGAAGTACATGCCATTGTCTTGAGTTTGCCTTAATTTTATAGATTGAAGATATGCTTCCTTTTCTCCGTCCCCACTCACATTAAAGAGCGCTGTAAATTCTTTCTCAATAGTTGGTGATTTATAATGCATAAATCCAATGAGTTTAAGATCTGAAGCACCAATCAGCTGCTGATACCACAAAATAGTGACATAGTCAGAACTGCTGTGGCTGCACTTGAGATCCAATATGCCATTAAGATTCAATAGTAGATCAGGAGGTTCTTGGTGAACTTTACTGCCACTAGCAGGTCCTGGACAAAAGGAAATTATGTAATAATTATGAGTAATGTAAAATTGTATTAATTTTTAAATATTTACAGTATACTACTGATGGGCGCTGAATTACCTGTTTGCCAGAACACAGAGGCAATAAACACAACCAAAACTTGTGTCATGTTGAATGAGTCCTGAGTGAGAGTCGGAACTGAAGTCATTTGAGGTAAAAGACACAGGATGTGACATCAGACTCCAAGCTAACAGGGAACATTCTCAGAACGTCAACATTCCTCAAGGTTCACTAAAAGCTATGAGCAAACATGCTTTCGGTAACAGTAATAGAATGTTTCTTCAAAGTTATCTGGTGTTTAATAATGTTTTCAAAATGTTAGCACAAAAGTGTTATCTATACAACGTTCATGGAACGTTTTTTTCAGAAATGTTTTAGTTGGACGTTTGTCTAATGTCGTGTTCAGACAACACAATATTTTTGTCTGTTATGATAGTCACTGTGTCAGATTGTGCACCCTTTGTCAAATGGATTGTTTCGTGCTGATGTCGTGTTGTGTAAACCCGGCATAACATTTTTAAATGTTACTACTTGTTTCATAATGTTCAGAGAGCATTCAAAGCATTCATAATTTGCATTCATTTGCTAAATTAAATGTTCCCTTAACGTTTGCATAAAAAAGAAAAATGTGCATAACCAAGACATTTTGCACGTTTGGAGAACATTAGCGAAACATTCCTAGAACATACTTTATCTTGTTAGCTGAACTATAGCAGATGTTTGGACGGTAAACCACTTTGTAAGATTAAATCATAAGACATAATAACAACTACAATGTGATGTGGGCAAATGTAGCCTGTCAGCAGGTGTTTGTAGAGGTGAAACAGCACATGTGGAGATGCTGCGCAGAAATATGTGCCAGTATCATTAAACGCAAGGTTTTTTATAGTTAATTTGCCATTATCATTTCCATTTCCGTCTAGAGCCAATTTCAGTCTCTAACAGAGGCACTGAACCAAGGAGATATCCCAAAAACACGATCTGTCTGTCCTGGGTTTGTTTATACCACAGGATACGATTATAGCTTGAGATGCTGTGAGAGCAGTGCGGCGCTGGAGACGCCATAACATTCACTAGCATGTCGTGAGGATTCTGATGAACTTTATCACTGAGAGAGGAACCTACAAAAACAAAATCATGAATAATGCATTCCATCTCTACAGATTGGGTTAGCTGATGTCAAATAAGGGAACAGGTTTTATATAGAAGAAATAAGAACACATACCCTGAATCCAGAGTGAAGAACATATATAGGTTGCAAAAGTTAATTTGATCATAAGTTGACACATGTTTGAGGCCTTATAAGTTAATTTGCATTAAGAGCATTGATGGAGAGCAGAGTGGTGTTGTGTGCTGTTGCCAATGGCAAATGAATGAGATATGATATTTAAAAAATGAATTCCATCTTGAACGGACGATATTGGGTTCAAATATATGGTATCTACACACAATTACAACACTTCCCTCTGTTGTTCACTTTTCAAACTACAACATGAATGATAAGGTCCCCGCCCCCCTCCCCCTTCAGATTGTAAATGTAATACAATTATTTAAAATTAAATAATTTATTATAACTCTCATGCTCATGTTACCTTTTTCATTGGGAAATGGGGACGTTAAGCTCCCAAATGGGAAAATAAAAATACATTGTAGGCTGTCCATCACACAAAGCTGTTTCGTGTTTGCATGGCTTCAGAAAATATGGATAGTTTTATGGTGCTTCTGCACTGTTTTTAAAGCATGAAAGCTCCAGTTTCCACTCATTAATGTCATGTTATTAATACGGCAGTTTTTGCTTTGAAGGAAGGGAACCCACAGCACTGTGTACTAGCAGCGCAGAAGTACACTGCACTGTCCTCAGACGAAAGACTCTTTAGTTTTAAAACACTGTTTTTATTTGCATTGCCTTCCAGATTTATTTTCTTTTTGAATTTATCCTCAACTGTTTCACCAGAACCCACAAGATATCCAAGCAACTCCAAACTTCTGCCACGTGTGTGTTTGTACCAGAGCATGACATTGTAAGATGAACTATGAGAACAGTGGAGCTCTTCTGATTGTCCAGGATATTTGATCAGATCAGTTTGAGTCTGATGGACATCTTGACTGTTTGAAATATCTGTTTAAAAAAAAAAGTGAAAATATATAAATAACTTAATGCAGTTTGGTTTATTCATTTAGCCTCTTGATTTATTGATTAATCATTTATTTATATAATGTTTTCTAATAATTAATAGTGATACCATAACTTCACTAACAATGTGAAGGATGTGAATAGTCAAATATTTTGTACCTGAGAGACAGATGAGAAAAGCAACGCTGACGAGAGTCCTGATCATGTTCAGAAAAGAGATGCGTGTGTGTGTGTGTGTGTGTGTGTGTGTGTGTGTGTGTGTGTGTGTGTGTGTGTGTGTGTGTGTGTGTGTATGTGTGTGTGTGTGTGTGTGTGAGGACAAACCTTCACCATCACCTTCCTGCCATTACCTTAGAGAGAACACACACTCGTTTTGAGTGTAATAGTAGGTTAAGTTAGTACAAGAAAGGTTGGGTTTACAAGACTCATGGTGAACACCACCTCCTGCTGTCCGTGTGTCAAATTTCAGCTTTGCTACAGATCCTAAAGCTGGATTTCTAAAGGAATAGTTTAAAATCTTTCTCACCCACATCGCATGGCATTCCAGGTCTGTATAAGCATGTTCATGCTGCCATATGAAAGCACTAATTAGGGGAAAAGGTATTCTGAAGCCAATACAGCAGCTTTGAGTAAGGAAAAGACTGAAACGTTTTTATTCACTGATAGTTTTCCTTTTCTATCGTAGCTCTTAATTCTTGTTTGAACTTGTGCATTTTTGAGATTCATGACTTGTTGCACCAGAATTAATGGCAATGATGTCAAATGCCATTGGTTCTCATGTGTCTCGTATTTGAAAATGGTATGCCAAGTTTGAAAAGTGTTAACATGTACCACCATAGCAATTTTGTGATGATTTATGAAATTAATGAATGACGTATTGTCAATGTACAGTCGGTAAAAGTTGATCCTGGAACAATATTCCAATCAACCAATCAGATTTGAGGGATTAATGTAAATTTTAGGTTTAGCTCAAAGGTTAAAGGCTTCTACACAATTCTTGTTCTCCTAAAATTACCCTCGGTTTTGCCAAGTAAGACATTCCTGGATCAACATATTTAGTTGATCCTGGAACAACATTCCTGACCAAATATGTATTCCTAACCATTTCACTACCCCTAAAACTATCCCTACCCATAACTCATCCCTAAAATCCGAGGGAAATGAATGATAGGTGGATAAGAATGCTGTGGAAGACCCTAACCCTTGTTGTAAGCCTAAACTTGACATTAACTAAAAAACTATCCCTCTAATCTGATTGGTTTATTGGAATTTTGCTCTAGGATCAACAAAAACGTTGATCAGGAACATGTTCTACTTAGCGAAATCACGTTCACCAAAATCATAACCACCTGGGGCATGTTGTAAAGAAAATGTATTCAGATTTTGCTATTAATTTGGTTTGTTTTTGACATAGAATGTGTCAAAAAAAGAACGTGCTGAAAAAGATTTAAACTTAAAATGTTGATGTCATAAAACAATACATTAGGATCTGAATCCTTCAATAAGGCTGTATTGTGATGTTGTGCACGAGTGCCACTGGCAGCTGTGTGATCTTTTATCGTGGCAGTTTTTGTACATCTGTGAAGTGATTCTGCTGCACTGTTCACTCACGACACACACATACAGTGCACTGTCATGAGACTCCTGATTAATCACAGTAAGAAAACCCTTCTCTGCAGATTTATGATTGACTGAATATTTGTCCTTGTTGAGCTTTCCAAATCCCACCTTGTCAAAAGTGTATGTGTACACGATGAGCTCCATATCTGTCCTTGATGCTGAAAGAACCAGCACATTCTGTCAGAGTGGCATTTTCCTTAAGAGGGAACATAATGTTTGAAAACTGTGTAATATCATTTACATCAGCACAACTTGGCAAAAAGATGCAATAGTTTACATGCAGAAGTGTTTTTAACAGTTAACATAAATGCAATTCAGATATGATTTCAATGCTCATTTATCATTGAGTTCCACTGAAGGGATATTATCAGAAATACTACAACTGGATTCATCTTGCCACTTGGTTTCAAACTTGAAGCAGGAATATAAGTTGTTTAGTTTTTTCTGATGTGTTAACACAATATGTGACAGCTCTCATTTGCTGTCACTAAACAGAAGAGTTGTGAGCACTGTCTCTCGTGTGTCATTACATCATACGATGTAAAAAAAGGTTCTGGGTTGTGTTCAAAACCAACAAGTACAACAGAAGAGCAATTTTTGGTATGTTGGTGCAAACGGTTTAGGTGCAAGTTCTAGCAATTGGATAATCTTTTATCATGTATTTGCAGACAGGAAGTCAATTGGAAAGTGAATGACTGGAAACAGATAAAGAGACATTTCATCCAAAAATGTAAATTCTGTCATCATTTACTCACCTTCATTCCAAACCTGAATGATGTTCGTTCTTCTACTGAATACAAAACAATTAATGTTTATTTATCAAGCACTAAATAATGATGTTGTGATTGCTGTGCTAAAGTTCTCAGTGTTTTGCATTTTAAGTTGTTTTTGAGCAATGCAGTAATATTTCAAAGCTTTTAGTGCTACATAATTTGCACATAAATGAATCAAGAGCTCCTCTACGTGGTTACAATAACTACTACATCTTGACTGCTTGATTAACAGAGCTTGTGTATCATATTCTCACAATATTTTGCAGTATTCAGTTTACACATATACATTTGAAAAATATTTAAGTACTTTAGGTTACACTTTATTTTACAGTATAATATGTGTAACAGTGTATTTACCTAAGAAAGTACTGTGTAAAATGAGGTCACTACATGGGTTAAGGTTAGGTTTAGAGGATCTGGACACCCCTGAATTAAACAAGCATATAATATGACAAACATAAAGAGGTCATGTGACGACAATTTAGCATACTACTGTTTGAAATGATTATTACAAAAATGTTTACTATTTCACATATTGTTCTCTGATGCAGTATGCCAGTCTCATTCTGAAAATTATATTTTATAGAATACTACCATATGTTCAACCTGCTGTTTTTGCTAATGGAAGATTATATTTACTGAAGCACAGATTCAGGTGTAAAGTGATGGTGAACTTGCAGTTACTGATGAGCTTGTACAACAATGTAGGGTTTTTGTAGGAGTCAGAGGTGATTGTGAACACTGTGTAATATGCTGCACAGAAATACACTGCACTGTCAGTCAGTCTGAGGCTGTTGATAGTCAGAGTCACATTCTTTCTTCCATCTCCGCTCACTTTGATCTTGTCTTTAAATCCAGTCTCTGTGACCTCTTGTTGAATATTAAGGTATCCCATGAGCTGAAGATCCATGATGCTCTGGCTTTGTTTGTACCACTGTACAGTATAATAGTTTTGTATACTGTGGGAACATTTGATCTTTGCAAAGTCATCGTGTTTCTTCAGGAGATCAGGAGGAGTCTGGAGAACACGTTCACCAAGAATGGAGACTGTTGAGAGATATATTAATGCATAAACTTTGTAAAAAGTCAATTCAGTGCTATTTCAGTGATACAGTGTATTAACAAAACAATATTAGATTACAAATGATTACCTGCACGACACAGAAAAAAAACATAGACACAGTGAGCATTACTCATGTTGTCTCTTTCTCTGCTGGTTGACTCAACTATGAGTTTAAATGCAGGATGTGCAGGAAATGATGTCACAGAGTGTGGCAGCTATACACTCTCTACCCAAGAAGAAACTCCACATATTTTATCACTGTTACATATTTCTGTTTTAATCGATTTAAGAGCTAAATATTTGTCAGCATCTGTAAAAAATTGTGTTAATTAAATGTTATTTTATTAATGATATTTACATTTTCTTTTGTTTTGATAAGTTTGCCATGATTTTCATGTTTGGACATGAATTCATTATATGACCTGTTTAAGTTTTCCAATTGATATTCAGTCCACGTGACTGCTACTGTACCAGCATGTGTGCGTCTCATCTCAGCGGATCCTGGAGCAGATGCAGAAGCCCTGCAGGGGTTCATAATTCTGCTGCTTTCAGAGTTTTTGTCTTGTGTCATGACTGCACATCACACTGTGTAAACTAGCAGCACAGAAATACATCGCACTGTCACTGAGAGCAAGATTATTGATTTTTAAGGATCCATTCTTGGTTCCGTCACCATTCAAACTGATTTTTTCCTTAAAATTGTCCTCTGGAAAATAATTTGTATTCCAGATATATCCCAGTAATGTAAATTCATATCCACGTGTTTGTTTGTACCAGAAGATCCTAGTGTATGATGCGATGTTGTGTGTGCAGACACATTCTGCAGAATCTCTCTCGGTTTTAATTCGATTTGAGGGACTTTGTTGAACGCTGCCATTGACAACAGAACCTGCGAAAAGAAGCAAAACTAGTAAATGATGTAAGAGCACACTGCACTATTACTAAACAACTCCCTTTAATCTTATATTTTATATGATCAAATATTTACCTGTAAGCCAAAGTAGCGAGACAAAGAGGACTCTGATCATGTTGATATATGGAGAAATATTCTAAGTGAAATAAAAGTTTGGTTTGATATAATTCCTCATCCCCTTTGAGCGTTGCAACATGATCATGCCTTTATTCTAGTATGGACCCTCAGCGCCTCCTATCCACAGCCTTTGTGATTACAACAATTTCCTGCCATGCATTTAGACTAAAAGAAGTGTAAAAATTAAAATGTTGAAATATTTGTTTGCATGTTTCTGAATCAATACTTGAATCAGATTTTGGACAATAACAAAGAAACAATTACCATGATGAACTGAGAAATTAGAATGAAAAAAAGGTTTCAAATGTATTTATACTTTGTGTTTTTGTGTGTCATGTGCTCCATATTCTCTCCGGCATTATAAGGAAGAGCATGCGGATGTGGGCAGACTTTGATAGACTTGCACCCTTGTCATAGAAGAGCAAAATCTTTGCCATAGTTGGTATGAAATATAACATTGTTATACATATGGAGTTCTGTGCCGGTTTTGGCATTGGTGTCTGTAGGACAGACCAGAATTTGAGAATATTATTTGATTTAATGTATATACTAGACCACAAATAACGTTTGAAAAAAACTCAGTCAATCATTTTTATAATATATTTCATTATTTTACCCCATCATTATTAAAGATTGAAAAGGAGACTTCTTAAGTGATCAGCCTGATAGTTGAATCTCATAAAGAAATGTTTATGATATATAATACATAATAGGGGAGAGTGGGTGAGTTGAGCTGTTTTCAAAATATAGACTTGTGGATGTAAATTTTGCCAATTGTTATGTTAAAGTAAACTTTAAAAATTGTAGTCAGTTAATGTCGTAGCATAGTCTGCCAATCATGTTACATGTCCATCATTGAAGCATGAATATCAGAGATATCAGAGATATCACTTATGTTAATATTATTATAAACATAAGTGAACTTCATGGAACATATTAAAAAAATAAAAATGAATGGCATGACTTGGTTAATGGCAGCATTCTCAAGGACATTTTTGTTTGAAATATTACAGAGTTTTCTACAGAGTTCAAACGGTAATGAATAACAGGAAGGAACCATTAAATGTCTTGACAAAACTAATTATTTTATAGGAATTATGGGGAATACTTTACTTCTGTGTTCATAACTGGTACTAGATCAAACCCCACAGGTCCAGGTGCAGTGTCGGTGAATTTGCTGAAGCTTTAGTGTCACATGTTTTTGTAGGAGTCAGAGGTGATTGTGAACACTGTGTAATATGCTGCACAGAAATACACTGCACTGTCAGTCAGTCTGAGGCTGTTGATAGTCAGAGTCACATTCTTTCTTCCATCTCCTTTCAATGTGATCTTTTCTTTAAATTCCAACTCTGGGTTGTCATACTCAAGATTAAGGTATCCCATGAACTTAAAGCCCATGTCCTTTTTGTACCAAAAAATACGGTCATAATTCAATATATTGTGAGCACATATGATCACAGCAGATTCATCTTGGTTCTTGATGAGGTTAGCTGGAGACTGGAGAACAGTTTCACAGAGACAGGCGGCTGTAATCGAGAGAAAATACATCTATGTTATCAGTGTAAAACAACTTCGCATAATAACAATTATTACAATTAATAACTAAAAAGGTTCCATATGGTTACCTGTGAGGCACACTAGAGAAACACAAACACTTGGAAGAATACTAGTCATCTCTGCTTTATGCTTTTGGGGGCTTGCTTTATGCTTTTGCTGTGTATTAAATGCAGGAAGACACTTCTAATAGGAAATGGTGTCATCTCAGTGGGCACTGACAACAAGCTGGTGAGGTATAGTAGAAATTTCATTTAAAGCGGAAGTAGGAGAAAAGGACAATTAACATTGTTTAACATGAACAGTTTCTCTTTTTATTATCCACGCCATAATAATTCTTATAATTTACAGTTCTCGTAAAATATGCACATTTGATGTTCTGATTGAATATTAACAGAGAAATGGCCTCCATCTTTCAGGGATGCTGAGTTTAAAGCTTGTGTCAGGGTTGGCAGGTCTGCGTAACAAAACTAGCCCGATGGCCTATCAAAATTAGCCCAAAAGTAACCCAATGACCATATACCAAATATCAAAACTCAAAATATGTCATTCCCATACCTAAAATACATATTTTACTGTAACTGCAATGCAAATTGTAAACCGCTATAACATAGTGATCCTAAACACAGCTGAAATGCTCCCCAGTGGCCTTCCTTCACAAAACTTCACATCTAGCACCGTTTTATCTATATAAAATATTGCAATGCAAGCATTTCAGTCAAATATAATGCGTCAAACCTTTAACCACTGTTTTCAAGTAGCTTCTGGAATGCCGCGATCTTGGGAACTTGTGTATCAACATAATTGTCTGTATGAGGTCGACATGTGGGCCTTGTTCTTCTCACACTTGGATTTACTCAAACATTCTTAGAATTAAAACTCTACAGAACATCTCATCTCAACTCAACTCAGTGTTGGCAGCAAATCAAACCCTGAGTCTTTATCAGGTGAGGCAGAGCTGTGGTGAGTCCTGTTAAAGGAACAGCTAACAGCTTTTTGTATTAAGATTCGACTGTCTGTATCAGTGTGTAATATGCTGCACAGAAATACACTGCGCTGTCGTTCAGCGTGAGCTTCTTGATAGTAAGAGTGCCACTTTTCTTTGCATCTCCATCCAGTTTTATCTTGTTTACAAATTCAGGCTCTTTATTCTCTTGATCAAAATTAAGGTATCCCATCAGCGTGAGGCCAGACGTGTCTCGACTCTGTTTGTACCACAGCATTCGGTTGTAGTCTTGTATATTGTGAGAACATGTGAAAACAGACGATTCATCTTGGTTCTTCATGAGGTCATCGGGAATCTGGAGAACCGTTTTTGCATGATTTACCGCTGTGCATGGAGAGAGATAAAACTGTTTGCAGTGAGAAGTAATGTTTGAAAAAATATATATATAAATAACATTTACATGAAAGTTTATCACTATTTGCACATCATCATATTTTTACTACCTGTTAGCCATAATAGACATACAGATATGCTAAGTAAAAAGTTAATCATGTCAGCTCTTTCTACTAAAGTGAGTTCTTCTGCTATGAAGTAAAGGCACAAGAGGAAGTGATGTCAGCTATAGGCTGTTTTCCTGTCAGAGATCAGTCCACTGTAGGTTCAAATGTATCCTGTCTAAAATTCTTCTAACTTTGTTGCACTTCATCATAGTTCATCATCAAAACTTAACAGCAATTAATACTTTCACAAACTAAAACCCTTTAGATTTTTTTAAACAACATATTTGCTTTAAGGCTAGACCTATTAGACCTTTTACAATCAGAATCCAAAGGTGTGGGGAGGAATATAGATATGCATTTCACAGAAACAAGCTGTTTATGAGATAATGTTTTTGTAGGAGTCAGAGGTGATTGTGAACACTGTGTAATATGCTGCACAGAAATACACTGCACTGTCAGTCAGTCTGAGGCTGTTGATAGTCAGAGTCACATTCTTTTGTCCATCTCCCTCCAATGTGATCTTGTTTTCAAATTCAGACTCTTTAGTCTCAGCTTTATAATAAAGGTTTCCCATCAACGTGAGGCCTGACGTGTCCTGACTTTGTTTGTACCACCGTTTTTGGTCATAGCTCGGTATATTGTGAGCACATATGATCACAGCAGATTCATCTTGATTCTTGATGAGGTTAGCTGGCGTCTGATCCACAGTTTTACCGAGACATGCAGCTGTGGAGAAACAAACAACGACAGTTGTGTACAGTAATGTTACAAGTTACAAGTAACAAGTAAATTATCAAGTGTATATTTGTTTATTTTTACCTGCAAGTATCATTAGAGATAGAGATATGCTATCAAACATGTCCATCATGGTTTCTTTCAGTAAGTTTTTCTGCTGCGAATCAAAGGCACGTGCAGGAGGAAGTGATGTCAGCTACACCGGTTCCTAACTGCTGTAATCTGAGAGAAATAAAGGGACAAAATGTTTAAACTACACAGGAGTTGATCCGTACACTGTTAGGGAAGGGGGACACTAATGAAGTTCATGATCATTCATTAAAATCTATTTTTTAAGCATCACCATGTGCAAACAGAGATATTTATTTTGCAATGCGAGTCGACTGAAAATGACCAAAAGAACCACACTGCCCCCTGTTGATCATTATTCATCTCTTATTTGAATGCACCAGTTTTTGTACAACTCTGCCCAGAGTTTCATTCACTGTGTATTCACTCACTGAACAGAAATATATGGCGCTGTCATCCGGCTCCAAATTCTTCACAGTCAGAGATCCACTCTCGGGAACTTTTTTATTGGCCACAAATTTATTTTTCTCAGAATCTTCATATTCTGGATCGGTGTAAGAGGTTGTGAACACTACGAGTCTCATAGTCTCTCCTGTACGCTGGCGGTACCAGTACATCTGTCTGTAGGCTGAACCCTTATTGTGTGTGCAGTTGATTTGGGCTGAACTCCCTTTTAGTTTATAAAGAATTTTAGGCTCTTGAACAACATCTTCTCCACCCATAGTGCCTGTGGAAAAATTCAAATTGAATTGGTAAGAATATAAGGTTATTGTTTCAGTTGTTATGGAGATAATTTTAAAAAGCTTTTGGTACCTCGGCTCCAGTACAGTAACAGAATCAATGAAATAATGTTCCTAGTCATGTTGGGTTTTGGTGGGGTGAGAGTGAGTCCCAACCTTTCAATAGATACGAACTCTAGCTGTTGTTGTACAGGATATGACATCATAGGTCATAACACGACAGGGGGAAAAGTTGTATAAACGTGAACATATGAACAGTTAAGTGCAAACACCAGCCCGCTGCTGGTTTTCTGAGTGTATACTCATAATTTATATTTCATTTCCTCTCGCAGGAGTCCCTTATAGCTTTAACATGGTGGCCACAAAACTACAACACTAGCTAATGGTGTCATAGGTGGCTCGTTGTGTATTGGTGGTCCACAAATTTTGGATTTCGCCTGGCCATTAGTCTGTGTATGATGCCAATATGTTACATTTAACTGCAAAAGAGATTGCTTGAACTGTCATAATTAGGGATGCACTGATTTGCAAATGTTGGCCGTTACCGATAATAACCGTTAATACTTTATATTTGAAAGCCGATAACCAATATATTGGCAGATAAATCTAAATCCAAATTTTTATATGATTTTGAGAGACTGATTTAAAAAACTACAAAAGTCTCACCATTAAAGCCATGTTGCAAGCACAGAATTATAATGTTTTCATTGAAAAAATAATTAAGCAGTCATGCAGTCATTTAGGCTACATAAAATTACAAAGTGATTCCAATCATATTTCAAGCAATTCCATCATGGTGACCAGTGCGCATCTGAAGTGTCTCAGTTGAAGGAAATAGTACATTATTTATGAGCTTTTAATATATCGCCCAAATTTACTTACTGGGCCGATAACAATAACATTAAAAATGAATATATACCATATCGTCCGATACCGTTATGGTACCCGATATATCGTACATCCCTAGTATTATTCAATGTATGCCACTTTCAAAGGTCTATAAAAAAACATTTTTTTACATCTTTTTTATTTTGTTAGAAGTGTATCCTAGTATGAAGCTTTAATAACACTGGTGGTCTGTGTGCACTGTGAAATGGGCTGATGGTGCAACAGGCTCAGGAGGAGCTATTCTCCCATTTGCCAAGTTCAAGGGTTCATAAAAAAAGATTGGTGCATTAAAAACTGCCAGAAATGTAGATTTTTTTTTTTTAGAATATTCTGATTATAAAGCCCTAATGTTTGCTTTAATGCACCTTCTATTGTGTCAAATAAACCATGTGTGAAATGGGCTCATGACGCAATCCGCTTGTTAAGATCCTGTCCCAAATGGCACACTTCATATGCACTTGCGGTTTTGTGGACTTACAATGATCGCCGCGTACGCATGATCGTGAAGTCCACAAGACCGTAGGGCAGTGTTTCCCAACCCTGCTCCTGGAGGCACACCAACACTTCACCGTTTCAAACTCTTCCTTATCAAACACATCTGATTCAACTCATCAGCTCATTATAGAGACTCCAAGACCAGACAAATATAACTCAGTTTTAAAGATGAGTGAGACATCCAAAATGTGTACTGTTGGTGTGCCTCCAGTAACAGGGTTGGGAAACACTGCCGTATGTCACATTTGTCATTTTAGGTGCTCGTGAGCGCCCCCTTGCGGTCGCACCCTTAAATGTAAAGGAGAAATGCTGACTCTGCTCATTCTTAAACAACCACTGACAGAATCAATATAATGCTAGTTATGATCATATTTATCTCTGGCTGGGTTGATCCGTGCTGCTAAATCATCTGTCTTCATTATTGGTCCTGAAAGCCCTCATGTCCAGGTGCAGTGTGATAGTGACTGAAGCTTTAGTGTCACATGTTTTTGTAGGAGTCAGAGGTGATTGTGAACACTGTGTAATATGCTGCACAGAAATACACTGCACTGTCAGTCAGTCTGAGGCTGTTGATAGTCAGAGTCACATTCTTTCTTCCATCTCCTTTCATTTTGACATTGTTTTCAAATTCAGACTCTGGGTTGTCTTTTTCATATAAAACATATCCTATGTACTTAATGTCCAGTGTGCTCTGGCTCTGTTTGTACCAAAGAATACGCTCATAGCTCGGTATATTGTGTGTGCATATGATCACTGCAGATTCATCTTGATTCTTGATGAGGTCACCAGGAGACTGGAGAACAGTTTCACCAAGACAGAAAGCTGTAATGAGAAAATACATACAGTAAAATCTGTTAGACTGAAGCAGCAGAAACAATAAAGTTGTCTAAAAATATTCCATTATCAGATTACCTGTGAGGCATACTAGAGAAACATAAACCCTGAGAAGAACTCTAGTCATGTTTGCTTCGTGTGCTGGGAGAGAAGTCTTCAAATTAAGTGCAGGAGTGAACTTGAAGGAAGTGATGTCATTTCTGGGACACTGACAAGCATATATACATGTATACATATCTATACTGACAAGGACAGTAAGTGAGTGACATAGTGGATATTCTAAAAAGAAATTTAACGAGAGAAAACTATAATTAAGATGAATAAGTTTAACATTGATGGCTTGTTCTGATTTAAGACAGGACTTCCTCAACTCCTCAGATGTTCATCAAATGTTCATTAAAAATGTTTGTGCTCTATACATGTGTTCAGCTTGGACCTGGTGTCTATTAAGAGAAAAAGACTCCTGCAAAATTCATCGAACTGTTTAAACTTTGGTGTTTAGCTAAAATAATTTTCGTCTTAGATATTATAAAAAATACTGAGACCAAGAATAAAAGCTGACAAGAAGAGGTCACCATGCAGCAAAAAGCTAAATGTAATCGCCTGCTGTTGCAGTCTTCGTGTGATTCATGTGAGTCAGTTATAGTGGGTCTGGATGAACATTTATGAAAGCACATTGCCTTCTGTTGATCACTGTTACTGAAATTATTTATAGCAGCTGTTTTTGGTTAAATCTTATCAAAGTTGACTGCACTCATGTCATATGTGGGTCCACTCGATTGAAATCTCACCCCTTTTCCCTCTCATGGCGCCGGGCCTGATGCTGGAGCAACATTCATAATGTAACAACTGACTGCATGATACTGGATGTTACGGTGACATTTAAATCATATTTGCAATTGAAGGAAAATTAACATAATAGTGGAAGTTGTTCGTTCCGCTATTATGTTCAGGATATTAATGATTTATTTAGTTGGAAACTAAGTAATTTACTAATTGTGTCTATTTATTAATTAATATGCAAATTATATATGATTCTTCTTACGTTGTTGCACTTCATTATTTTATTCATCATCAAAAAATAATAAAACATAGCTTTTACAAACTAAAGACCTTTAGGGTTTTTTTTATTATAAAATATATGCTACTGTTTGCTAGACCTACTGTATGTTTTCAGTCCTGGCTCTGAATCGAACCCCACAGGTGTGGAGAGATACGCTTGTCAATAATTACGCTTGCCACAGAAACAAGCTGTTTATGAGATAATGTTTTTGTAGGAGTCAGAGGTGATTGTGAACACTGTGTAATATGCTGCACAGAAATACACTGCACTGTCAGTCAGTCTGAGGCTGTTGATAGTCAGAGTCACATTCTTTTGTCCATCTCCCTCCAATGTGATCTTGTTTTCAAATTCAGACTCTTTAGTCTCAGCCTTATAATAAAGGTTTCCCATCAACGTGAGGCCTGACGTGTCCTGGCTTTGTTTGTACCATAATATTCGGTCATAGCTCGGTATATTGTGAGCACATATGATCACAGCAGATTCATCTTGATTCTTGATGAGGTTAGCTGGCGTCTGATCCACAGTTTTACCGAGACATGCAGCTGTGGAGAAACAAAACCAGTGTATAACCGTGTAAATCAATGAAAAACAGTGTACAGTGAGTGATGTTATAGGCTAAAAGATCTGTACAATTACTTTTTTTAAACAAGTACACTTTGGTTTGTTGTTATTACCTGTAAACATCATTACAGAAACGCTAAGGAACGTGTTCATCATGGCTTCTTTCACCAAGTGCCTCTGGAAAATTCCTGATTAATTGTTTAGGCTTACCTCAGCTGTTCTGTCATGCATTATATTGGTTGTCTCAGACTGCCACCTGTTGACCAACGCTGTCATGAATCTTTCATATACAGGGTGTTTGTGTACAGGTCTCTGCAGTCTTTCACACACTGTGTTCACTCACTGAACAGAAATATATGGCACTGTCTTCTGCCTCTAGATCTTTCACTGTGAGAGATCCACTTTCAGCATCACTTTTATGAGCTTCAAATTTATTCTCATCAACATCTCCAAATTCTGGCTGTCCTTGAGCGGTCGTGATCACTACGAGTCTCATAGTCTCTCCGGGACGCTGGCGGTACCAGTACATCACATAGTATGCTGCTCCTTTATTGTGTGTGCAGTTCAGAACTGCAGAACTCGCTTTTACTCTCCAAATAAAAGGTTCTTGTTTAACATCACTATCACCTGCAGTGCCTGTGAATATTAAAAGAAAAGTGCATAGTAAACGATTATAGTTCAGTATAGTGCAGAGATAATATTAGCATATTTTGGATACCTTGGCAGTGCAGTAACAGAATAAGTGGAATAAAGATTGTAATCATGTTCAGTTCTGATGCAGCAAACAAAGACTGAGTCCTGACCCTTGATGAGACTTCTCTGCAGGATGTGACATCATAGGTCATAACAGTCATGAGTAAAGAAAAATGAATGAGAAATAATCATCTTTACTCAAAGAGACCAAAGTTTGATGGTTAATAATAATGCGGTGGGAAAAAATTTACCCTTCGAAGACATGAAATTATATATAGGGAAAAAGTTTGAGAATGTGTTTTTCGTTGAGTATTACATTTGATACCTCAGGTTTTATGGCTCATAGAGTATGATATGAGAATATGGAGCTCATCCTCAAGGAGTAAAAACACTTCAGTTTCATACAGAGCCCCAAACTGAGCAAAAAAATGCAATTTGGTAATGTTTCTGATTTATACAGCCATAAAATAAGGTCAAATTCTGATCGCTTGTAAACCATATTTATAACAGAATAGCTACTGCATAAAATGCATAGAAATATCAACTGTCACTGTATATTTCCCAATAATATGTCTTAGTAAGATGAGATTTAAATGCTTAGTTGTATGATCAAAACTCTGTAGTTTTTATTGTGGGGGCAAATCATATAATGCTGTGCAATACAATGATGATTGAGAGATCAAATAAACATTCCTCAAAAGCCTGATGGATCATATTTGATACTCATTTCTAAAGTGATTGTTCACCCAAAGATTTATGTATGGATAATAAGTAAATCTAAGTTGCTTCAGTCTGGTAATTTCATCTTGAAATATTAACATGATTACTAAGTTTCAGGATGGTTTAGTATAATTCAAAAAATGTCCCCCTTCTTCAGGCCGTGGTGCACGTGTCTTTTTACATGTTTTACTTGCTAAAAAAATCAGATGACAGAAGGCATGTAGCTTCTGTACAATAGGCTTTTATTTTTATCTTATGATAGAGGCCTTAGAAATGTGTGTCAAACATAATACAGCATGCTTTATTTAAAATATATATTCAATTTGTTGTTGAGAAACTTATCACAAGATTTCACAGCCATGACTTCAATAAATTCGTAATATTTTAATTAAGATACAGAATAATTGTACTGTCACTGTAAATTACTGTAAATATATTTTATATGAACTGAATATTGTTTACATCCCTGTTGACCATTTTATATGTTTGCAAGTATTGATATTCAGTCCACGTGACTGCTACTGTACCAGCATGTGTGCGTCTCATCTCAGCGGATCCTGGAGCAGATGCAGAAGCCCTGCAGGGGTTCATAATTCTGCTGCTTTCAGAGTTTTTGTCTTGTGTCATGACTGCACATCACACTGTGTAAACTAGCAGCGCAGAAATACATCGCACTGTCACTGAGAGCAAGATTATTGATTTTTAAGGATCCATTCTTGGTTCCGTCACCATTCAAACTGATTTTTTCCTTAAAATTGTCCTCTGGAAAATAATTTGTATTCCAGATATATCCCAGTAATGTAAATTCATATCCACGTGTTTGTTTGTACCAGAAGATCCTAGTGTATGATGCGATGTTGTGTGTGCAGACACATTCTGCAGAATCTCTCTCGGTTTTAATGCGATTTGAGGGACTTTGTTGAACACTGCCATTGACAACAGAACCTGCGAAAAGAAGCAAAACTAGTAAATGATGTAAGAGCACACTGCACTATTACTAAACAACTTCCTTTAATCTTATATTTTATATGATCAAATATTTACCTGTAAGCCAAAGTAGCGAGACAAAGAGGACTCTGATCATGTTGACATAGACTGGAGAAATATTCTAAGTGAAATAAGCATTGCAACACCACAACCCTTTGAGCATTGCGACATCACAGTCCCTCAGTATTTTACATTTACGGACCCTTAGCGCCTCCTTAGGGTTTGTATGTAATTGCTGCAATTTCCTGCCATGAAAGTTTAGGACTTAATGTTATAATGCTTGCCTCCATGTTTGTTAATCAATACTTGAATCAGTGAAAACATGGAAACAAATAACATGAACTGAGATATTCTAGTGAATAAATGATTCAAATATACTATGTCTATGTTGACGTAGACAGAGCTTCGCCTTAATAAATAATTCAGCGGGTGATTTAATCATAATTTTGTACCATATTTCCGTCTTTTTGCTGGTAAATTGGTTTTGATGTGAATATCCTTTAGTGTTTAACAATATACGCTATTATTATTATGTGATAATGTAGTTTGCCATTAGTTATGCCATTGGAACCTTATATTTATATTATTTTACCATGTTATGTGCAATTCTAATCTCTTCTATTAAATTCTTTGCTCTGCTGTTCTCGTTTCAGTGAAAATCAAGCTTCACTTTAAACATTACTGCCACTTGCCTTTAGTTGCAGGCTAAAGGTATATGGAACTTCTTAAAAAAATCTATTTTTATTAGTTATTTTATTAGTATTAGTTATTGTGGAAGTTTGGGGAACATTGTATATGTTGGGTCCAATGAGCTTCATAACACTGTAGGGTTTTTGTAGGAGTCAGAGGTGATTGTGAACACTGTGTAATATGCTGCACAGAAATACACTGCACTGTCAGTCAGTCTGAGGCTGTTGATAGTCAGAGTCACATTTTTTCTTCCATCTCCTTTCAATGTGATCTTGTCTTTAAATTCCAACTCTGGGTTGTCATACCCAAGATTAAGAAACCCCATTAAGTTAAAGCCCTTGATATCTTTTTTGTACCAAAGAATACGCTCATAGTTTGGTATATTGTGAGCACATATGATCACTGCAGATTCATCTTGATTCTTGATGAGGTTAGCTGGAGACTGGAGAACAGTTTCACCAAGACAGAAAGCTGTAATTAGAGAAAATACACATTAAAAATACTGTGTAAGCAGTGTAGCACAAGTTCACATACTAAAAAGTAATACAGCTAACTAAAATGTAAAACAAAATGACCTGTAAGGCATACAAGACAAACGCAAACCCTTAATAGAGTCATGTTTGTATGTGCTCAAATGCAATGCTATGCATTAAAAGATGGAAGGCACTTCTAACAGGAAATGATGTCATCTCTGAAAGGCACTGACAACAAGCTGTTCAGTTACATAGTAGAAAGAAATTTTAACATTTGTAAGAGGAAACATTTGGAAGACTTTTATGCACATAAATACAGAGAACATTTTAAAAAGCAGTATAAAATTTGTACAGTACAAATGTTCTAAATTAAGCAATAATAGAGAAATGTCTCCCTCCAGCATCGTGGGATACTATCTCACTGTTTTCTCTTACATTCTTAGAAATTGTGGTACATTTAAAGAATAATGTGCAGTCATCTTATCATTATCTCCGAATAAACCCTGATAGGATGAACTCAACGAATAGATTGAGTTTACTTTGCTGATTGAACATTGTCCTGTTATTCACACTGGGACTCACTTCTCACTGTAATTGTTATGCTAATAATATAATTCTAATTGGTTATGAACAAATTCAAATTGCATTTAAAAATTCAAAAGATAAACTATTGTAAGAGGACTGAACGACATTCAGTGGTTCTTCAATGGCCATTTCTCAAACTCTTACCCCAATCCTCAATATAGTATGCATGACAAATTGTAGAATAATATCAGTTATCTACTGAGAGTAGAATATGCACTGGCCGATCTTCTTTATTAAAACTCTGTGCTTGGCCAAATTATTTTTGATCATTGGTAATTGTAGACTTTGAAATACCTCTGACTAAATTGAAGACCTGACAGACCATTCACTGTTGATAGGCTGTGACCAGTTCCAAGAAAAGCTATTAAAAATTATAAATAAAATAAATCTTATTATTTAGATAAGCACTTGAAGCACCGGTTCATGTGAGTCAGTTCAGTTTTACTACATCAGATGAGTTTGATCAAGCTGCAGATTTGTAGCATCACATCGCCCCCTGTTGGTCACTGTAATTATTAGCCGCAGCTGTTTCTGTTGAACTCTTGTTAAAGTTCATTCACTGTGTTCTGTCTGAGCGAGCAGAGATACACAGCACTATCCTCTGACCACATCGGTCAGTCAGAGATCCTCTCTCGGGAACAGGTTTACTGGCTGTGAATTTGACTGGATCAGAATCTCCATAGTCTGGATTGTGAACACAATAAGAGTCATAGTTTGTCCTCGCCGCTGTCGATAGCAGTACATCTGAGTGAATGTAAAATCCTTTTTGTGTGTGCAGTTCATTTGAGCAGAACTCCCCTTTACTGCCATTAAAACACCTGGACTTTGTGAGACATCACTGATGCCTGAAGTTGAAATAAAAACATTTCTGTAGCAATTCAAAAGGTTATTCTATTATGATGCCCTGGAGATCGTCTGAATGGCTCCAAAGTAGCGAAAGAATAAGCAGAATAATGTTCCTCATCTTGTTACATTAAGGCTGGATGAGTTATATTATAATCTTCAGTGATGATTCAAATTTCAGTTGTTAATACAGGATGTGACATCATGATCATGGTAGTGGTGATCTCAGGGCAAAATTCAGAATTTAAGAATTAGCTTCAGCGCCTGAATTGACCACATGCTGCAGGATGTTAAGCAACACTTTAAGCAAGACTAGACTTACAGGTATTGTGTTTAGTCTGGCACTGAATCAGAATCCACAGCTGTGAAGAGGAACGTGAATAAATACACTTGCCACAGAAACAAGCTGTTTATGAGATAAGGTTTTTGTAGGAGTCAGAGGTGATTGTGAACACTGTGTAATATGCTGCACAGAAATACACTACACTGTCAGTCAGTCTGAGGCTGTTGATAGTCAGAGTCACATTCTTTTGTCCATCTCCCTCCAATGTGATCTTGTTTTCAAATTCAGACTCTTTAGTCTCAGCCTTATAATAAAGGTATCCCATCAACGTGAGGCCTGACGTGTCCTGACTTTGTTTGTACCACCGTATTTGGTCATAACTCGGTATATTGTGAGCACATATGATCACAGCAGATTCATCTTGATTCTTGATGAGGTTAGCTGGCGTCTGATCCACAGTTTTACCGAGACATGCAGCTGTGGAGAAACAAAAGTTTTTGTTTATAATCATGTTTAGGCTGAAATAATCTGTACATTGTAAAGTAAAGACTTAACAAGTGCATTTTTGTACATTTTTACCTGTTAACATCATTAGAGATACAGATACACGAAGGAACGTGTTCATCATTGTATATCCTCAAGTGTTTCTGCTGAGACTCATGCAGGAGGAAGTGATGTCAGATATATTACTTCCTAACTGGTGTAACCTGAGAGAAAAGAGTAATGAAACGGGGACAATAAGATTCAGATTACACAGAAAGAGTTGTGCATAAACAGCAGGACTGATATGCAAATTACAATGATAATGTTGTTCATTTATTAAAAACATAACTTTATGCAAACAGACAGATTAATTTTGCATTGCAAATAGGCTGATTTTTTTTAAACACACTGCCCCCTGCTTGTCGATAGTTGTCTCTTTTAAAACTCTTAAAAACTAGTCTACAATTCCCCTTACAGTTTGATACATTGTCCTCGCTAAGTGAACAGAAATACTTTATAATAGCACTGTCATCCAGCCTCAGATTCAGAGATTTTGAAGTCAGAGATCCACTGTCAGGAGAGAATGCTTTAGTGTGTGTGTGTGTGTGTGTGTGTGTCTGTGTCTGTGTCTGTGTGTGTGTGTGTGTGTGTGTGTGTGTGTGTGTGTGTGTGTGTGTGTGTGTGTGTGTGTGCGTGTGTGTGTGTGCGTGTGCGTGTGCGTGTGTGAGTGTGCGTGTGTGAGTGTGCGTGCGTGTGTGTGTGTGTGTGTGTGTGTGCGTGTGTGTGTGTGCGTGCGTGTGGTTGTGGGACAAAATGTCCCCACAAACATGGCTATATTCTAAATCCTTGTCCTTGTGGAGACATTTTTGGCCTCACTGAGTAAAACGGCTTATAAATCATACTAAGTAAAACTGTTTTTCTGCATGTTCATTTTTTTTTTTTTTTTGAAAATGTAAAAACGCAGAATGTTTTCTGTGATGGGTAGGTTTAGTGTTAGGGGATATAATATACAGTTTGTACAGCATAAAACTCCTTATGTCTATGGAGACTCCCCATAAAACATCTAAACTCAACATGTTTTTGCTTGTCATTGTATTTCTTAAATGACCACTCAGTATCAGTATCTCACTCAGTATGAGGAAAACACTGCAATCACTTTTGATTTCTTTGGCTGTTATTTATCATTTTTATTTAAATAAATAAACCTTTTTGTAAAGAAAAACTCTCTCAAAAATATATGTTTATTTGACGTATTAAACAAACCTTGTTCGAATGTCAGTTTGATTTGATGTGTTCAGTACAGCTTCTTGTATTAATGATGTTAAACATGAACAAAATTTCCATTCGATCTACAGTTGTAGATATTGCAACACTTTTGCATTAAGAAACATTAGTTTACACGTGTGAATGTAATCTTTAATCAGTGGTTCTCAGGAAATAAAACCACCTCCACCTGGAGGAGAAACAGAACTTGGTTCCATCTAATCTCAGAATAACTTTTAAATGAGTAAATTAACATTGAATTCTTTCAATTACACAACAAAGTATCCCAATAATGTTCATCTCTGGTCCATGTTCAGGTGTTGTGTCGACACTCCAGCTCTGCAGAACCAGTTGACCTACAGTGTAGACATTTACATTTCTGCCAACACAGTCTTTTACAGACTCATGGTTGAAGTTATTTTCTGTGATAATGAAGCATGCAATAAATGGTGTCAATAACTTGTATTCGACCCATAATACTCCTAATTGTTTAGGCTTACCTCAGCTGTTCTGTCATGCATTATATTGGTTGTCTCAGACTGCCACCTGTTGACCAACGCTGTCATGAATCTTTCATATACAGGGTGTTTGTGTACAGGTCTCTGCAGTCTTTCACACACTGTGTTCACTCACTGAACAGAAATATATGGCACTGTCTTCTGCCTCTAGATCTTTCACTGTGAGAGATCCACTTTCAGCATCACTTTTATGAGCTTCAAATTTATTCTCATCAACATCTCCAAATTCTGGCTTTGAATTAGCGATAGTGAATACTATGAGCCTCATAGTCTCTCCGGGACGCTGGCGGTACCAGTACATCTGGTAGTAGGAAATACCCTTATTGTGTGTGCATTTCATATCAGCAGAACTCGCCTTTGCTTTCCAAAGAATTTTAGGGTCTTGAACAACATCATCCCCTCCCATAGTGCCTGTGGAAAAATTGTACGATTATTCATTTGTACGAATATGAGGTTATTGTTTCAGTCGCAATGGAGACACTGTTAAAGAGTGACACATACCTTGACTCCAGTGCAGGAACAGAATCAGGGAAATAATGTTTCTAGTCATGTTGAGTTTTGGTGGAGCGCACAGTGAGTCCCAGCCTTTCAAATGATTCAAACTCTAGCTGTTGTTGAACAGGATATGACATCATAGGTTGAATCCGTAATGAACAAAACTGCATGAATATGGAATATGTATATTATTACTCAAAAATCTGATGATTTGTACAATATCTTAATAAAGCAAATATGTGGTACTCAGAATCTTCAATATGGGAAATCAAATGAAGCCTTTATGGCATTATTAAACTATATGACTAAATCCTCTCTTTAAAAGTCATAGACCAAAAGGTTCTAGTGTAATAAACTGTCCCTTACAAGTTCAAGTTCAAGTACATTTTAAGTATACTTTATGTAGCAAGTGTACTAGTACTAGAATTTTAAGTGTACTGTTTCAGTACTTCTTGGGACTAAATTGGCCCAATTTTTACTGTATAAAAGTTTACTTTTAAATGTAACAGTAGTAAACTTAGTTGTAAACTAGTACTCAAAGTTTTTCATTTGTACTGTAACTATACTACATGTGAATTTATAGGTATACTGATAGTTTACTAGTCAAATACTTGTAGCACATTTTATAGTTTGTGTAAGTAGGCTACATTTTGAAGTATACTAGTACAAGTATACTTGCAGTATAAAACTACTAAACGTTTTCTTTAAGTGAACGTAACATCATACTTATAGCTTATTATTTTTAAATAATTTTTGCACTTGAAGTATACTACTATGTTATTTATGTATTTAATTTATGCTTGAAATATAAGAAGATTTGAAGTAAATTCCTATGTACACCTCCAGGCTTATCTTTGTTGAGATCAAGCTCTTACATTCCCCATAGAAGCTACTGCAGATATCTTGAGAAATGGTTGATGGGATCAGATGAACAAGCTCCTTCCAAAAATGTTATGAACTTAATTTAAATACTAAGGTTCAAATAGTATGGGTAAGTGTGAGTAACCAGTGATGCTTTCTTTAGTAAGCACACTAATAATACATGCTAATCCAGAATCATAGTACTGAGGATATTTTCTTTTGCGGCATCATTTTATTGCTCATTATTGAGTCGAGCCACAAATATACTGTAGTTAGAAAGCTTAACCTGGCTCTTTTCTGATAAAGCATGAGTGTAACTGCTAGGTGTTTGTATCAGACAGAGGGAGTTTAGATCAGTGTGTAATATGCTGCACAGAAATACACTGCGCTGTCATTCAGTGTGAGCTTCTTGATAGTCAGAGTGCCATTCTTTCTTCCATTTCCCTTCAGAATAATATTGCTGGTGAATTCTGCCTCTTTGCTGTCAGTTTCACCATTAAGGTTTCCCATTAGTTTAAGTCCCAGAGTGCCCTGGATCTGTTTGTACCACATTATTTGGAAATAACTTGCTTTATTGTGTGTACATATAAACACAGCAGATTCATCTGGGTCCTTTATTGATTCAGTAGGAGTCTGGTGAACAGTGTTACCAACAGTAGAAGCTGTGAAGAGACAGAAACATGACACATTTAATGCTGAAGTGAAAAGAAAAAAAGATTTATACACAGTTGTTGTGACGAAAATCAACAAACACTTGATGAAAGACACTATTACCTGTGAGCCACATAAATGTGACAGAGAAACTCAGGAGAATACTATTCATGCTGTTTCCCTGTGGGACTCTGCTGTGAGGAAATACAGTTGATGAAATGAATAAAGATGGAGGATGTGATGTCACCGAGGGAATTTATGACAACTCAAGTTCATTTTACAAACTATATCCAGCCATGTCATCAGTTACTAAATATGATAATGATATTTGTATACTCTGTAATGATATATAGTGAGGAATTTCTGGCTCATTATTTTGTGATTGTGAACTGTGTATTTATCAGCGTGAATGTCACGTTTTTACTCTGAAAACATTTTATTTTAATCAAATTGAATGAATGGATGAATTAATTAAATTGCGCACTTTAAAAACACTTAAGTTCCAGATTTTTCCTTTAGAGTCTGAAACGTTTAAATGATTAAAAATTAGGCTGTTGTTTTTTGGTGTATGTTACGGGCGGACGGACACCACCATTAACATAAAGGAGAGACGCACACAGACCAGCTCGTGTCAAAAATAGGGGTAGGTTTATTTAGTAGGTCGGTTAACAAATACCGGGTATTTACAGACAGAGTTACAAAGGCGGAACGCTTTCGATTCCCGGGGTGGACTGCAAAAACTCCTACGACAGACAGCACGGCAGTGCATCGACTCCGTTCTCAGGCTCTGTGTGCGCCCTTAGGTGTGGTTCCGGAAAGCTTTTGTAGCTCAAGTATACGGCTACAGGTGCGGCTCATCTGTAATTAAGAGCAAGGGAAAGTCAAACACTCAAACACATATGTAGAAACACACAGCGGAGCTGGGGAACGTAACAGTGTACATGACGTTTCCAGATGTATTTTGTATGGATCTATGCTACAATGTTAATGAGCTCTGTAATATTATACAGTGTGTATTGCATTCTGTGCTGTGTGTCATTCTTGCAGGTCTTCTGTCTAGCACTCTCTCTCTGTATATTTGAATGTATTATATGTGGCATTTATTAGCTGTGCCACATTGCCACCTGTTGGCAAATATTATCAGTGTCATTTGTTTAAGTATATTTTTGTACAGCGCTCCAGCCTTTGACGTTCTGTGAAATATATGCCACTTTTATCAGGCTCTAGATCTTTCTCTGCGAGAGATCCGCTTTCAGGAGCACTTTACAGAGCTTCAGATCTGTTGTTATCAACCGTTTCAAAGTCTGAATCTCCAGTAGTGCATGCTGTCTCATTGTGTCTCCTGGATCTGTTCATTATAGGCAGCACTTGTGTGTGTGCCGTTCATACCTGCACAACTCTTCTTTTGCTTTACAAAGAACAGGTTCTTGTTCAACATCAAGTCTGATGGTTTAATGATATCCGGTCTGTAATATGAGAAGTGTTGTAGGCCATAATCAGTGTTGGGGAAAGTTACTTTTACAAGTAATGGGTTACAAATTGTAATTAGTTACTTTACTACTATTAGTAAATGCAATTAGTTACTTTTTTAGGGAGTAACACAATATTGTAATTTACAATGTGGTGTTACTCCCTACTCCCTCTAATCTTGTAACTGTAGGGTTTTTGTAGGAGTCAGAGATGATTGTGAACACTGTGTAATATGCTGCACAGAAATACACTGCACTGTCAGTCAGTCTGAGGCTGTTGATAGTCAGAGTCACATTCTTTCTTCCATCTCCGCTCAGTTTGATCTTGTCTTTAAATCCAGTCTCTGTGACCTCTTGTTGAATATTAAGGTATCCCATGAGCTGAAGATCCATGATGCTCTGGCTTTGTTTGTACCACTGCACGACATCATAGCTTTGTACTTTGTGTGAACATTTGATCTCTGCAAATTCATTTTCTTTCTTCAGGAGATCAGGAGGAGTCTGGAGAACACTTTCACCAAGAATGTTCACTGTGGAGATATAAATGAATAAACAATATAAAGCTGTGAGGAGCTCATATATCTTAGTGACACGATTATTAGCAGCACACTGACTAGACTGAAAAGAATTACCTGCAAGACACAGGACAAGGACAGAAACACAGTGAGCATTACTCATGGCGTCTCTCTCTGCTGATTGATTCTACGATAAAGTAAATGCAGGCGATGAAGGAAGTGATGTCATCTAGGGTGGCAGCTTTTGTTTTCTCTATGCATTTCTGAATTCAGAACCAAATAGTACGAGTAGTATATACTAGTATCTTAAATGGATAGGAAAAGCATTAGCTTTCATTCCACAAGACATTGTATGTCAGACGGCTGTTTAACTGTACCAGAGTACCCCCTTTTGGATGGTATATTGATAGGATCTGTGTACAGGGTGTTTTTGTACATCTGCCTTCAGTGTTTGACACACTGTGTTTGCTCACTGAACAGAAATATATGGCACTATCATCTGGCTGTGCGTTCTTCACAGTGAGAGATCCGCTTTCAGGAACACTTTTATAAGCATCATATTTACTTTGATCAGAATCTCCAAAGTCTGGTTCCCCATAGCTTTTTGTGAACACTATGAGTCTGAAACTCTCTCCTTTTCGCTGCTGGTACCAGTACATCTGATTATAGTCCGAACCCTTAGTGTGTGAGCAGTTCATCTGGGCAGATTTCCCCTCGAGAGCCCAAACACTGCCAGGCTGTGAAACACCATCTCCACTTGAAGCACCTGCAAAATATGCGGAATGATTATTTCTGTTTCAACACGGTATAGTTATTCTATTGTATTATTTGACATTGAAATGCCCTGAATTAATAAACTGTACATTGACTCCAACAAAGTGACAGGATTAGCAGAACAATGATCATGTTCAACGATGGCTAGGAATGCATTGAATCGTGGTCTTGAGAGGATAATACAGGATATGAAATGTGTTTGATCAAGCTGCAGATTTGTAGCATCACATCGCCCCCTGTTGGTCACTGTAATTATTAGCGGCAGCTGTTTCTGTTGAACTCTTGTTAAAGTTCATTCACTGTGTTCTGTCTGAGCGAGCAGAGATACACAGCACTATCCTCTGACCACATCGGTCAGTCAGAGATCCTCTCTCGGGAACAGGTTTACTGGCTGTGAATTTGACTGGATCAGAATCTCCATAGTCTGGATTGTGAACACAATAAGAGTCATAGTTTGTCCTCGCCGCTGTCGATAGCAGTACATCTGAGTGAATGTAGAATCCTTTTTGTGTGTGCAGTTCATTTGAGCAGAACTCCCCTTTACTGCCATTAAAACACCTGGACTTTGTGAGACATCACTGATGCCTGAAGTTGAAATAAAAACATTTCTGTAGCAATTCAAAAGGTTATTCTATTATGATGCCCTGGAGATCGTCTGAATGGCTCCAAAGTAGCGAAAGAATAAGCAGAATAATGTTCCTCATCTTGTTACATTAAGGCTGGATGAGTTAGATTATAATCTTCAGTGATGATTCAAATCTCAGTTGTTAATACAGGATGTGACATCATGATCATGGTAGTGGTGATCTCAGGGCAAAATTCAGAATTTAAGAATTAGCTTCAGCGCCTGAATTGACCACATGCTGCAGGATGTTAAGCAACACTTTAAGCAAGACTAGACTTACAGGTATTGTGTTTAGTCTGGCACTGAATCAGAATCCACAGCTGTGAAGAGGAACGTGAATAAATACACTTGCCACAGAAACAAGCTGTTTATGAGATAATGTTTTTGTAGGAGTCAGAGGTGATTGTGAACACTGTGTAATATGCTGCACAGAAATACACTGCACTGTCAGTCAGTCTGAGGCTGTTGATAGTCAGAGTCACATTCTTTTGTCCATCTCCCTCCAATGTGATCTTGTTTTCAAATTCAGACTCTTTAGTCTCAGCCTTATAATAAAGGTTTCCCATCAACGTGAGGCCTGACGTGTCCTGGCTTTGTTTGTACCATAATATTCGTTCATAGCTCGGTATATTGTGAGCACATATGATCACAGCAGATTCATCTTGATTCTTGATGAGGTTAGCTGGCGTCTGATCCACAGTTTTACCGAGACATGCAGCTGTGGAGAAACAAAAGATGTTCATAATTAATGTTTAGACTGAAATAATCGGTATCGGTAATGTGGAAGTAACAAAATATTTACTTATTGTTTACTTACTAGTATTTAAGTCCGTATTTGTTTAAAATTACCTGTTATCATCATTAGATATACACATATGCTTAGGAAAGTGCTCATCATGTTAGCTCTTTTTTTCGAAGTGTTTCTGCTATGAATTAAAGGCTCTAGCAGGAGGAAGTGATGTCAGCCCTCTCAATTCTCAAATGGTGAAACATGAAATCAATCACATCAGAATGGATGTGTTACTGAAATTGTACATGCTTTTGATTTGCATCACAGATACAGTGATGAAGAATGATTGTGAGAAGGCTGGAAATGTTGAACCGCTCTGCCACCTATTGATCAATGTTTTTCTCTTATTTTAATATACACATTTCTACATCTCACCCTAAAGTTTGATTCACTGTTTGTTCGCTCACTGAACAGAAATAAATGGCTCTAATCCGGATCCAAATTTAGAGAGATCCACTCTCAGGAACTGTTTTATTGGCCACACATTTATTTTTCTCATAATCTCCATACTCTGCATCGCTGTAAGAGGTTGTGAACGCTACGAGTCTCATAGTCTCTCAATGTTCTAATTTTCAGTTTGATGTGATACATTTAATTTTCAGTAAATTATTTAGTTCAGTACAGCTTCATGTATTTGGGTTGTGAAATGTGACTACATTTTTAATTTGACTTCTTATGGGTATAAAGGGTTTAATTGAGTATGTACTTTTACACCAAGAAGTGTTTCTGTTACACTTTAACTAGCCTACTATCTTAAATCAGTTGATGGTAAATGTTGGCAGGAAATAAAACCACCTCCATCTGGAGAAACACATGCTTTTAAATATTAAGTTATTTTCTGTGGTAATAAACATGCCACAGATGCTGTCTACAGATTATAACTTGTATTGAACTCTTAATGATGGCTCGTCTCAGCTGTTCTGAGTCTGTCGTGTTATATTGGTTGTCTCAGACTGCCACCTGTTGACGAACGCTGTCGCTGATCTTTCATGCACAGAATGTTTTTGTACAGCACTCCATATGGCACTGTCATCTGGCATTATGAGCTACAAATCTGTTTTTGTTTTTCAGCATCTCAAAAGTCAAAATATATTTTAAACTGATTATCAGATTTCAGACGACAGAGTTTTGGATCCCTTGACTTCAGTAACAGACTCAACATAATTACAGTTATAAAAAAAACATTATTTCACTCAGTTCTTTTGCAGCTTAGACTGACTCACAAGTTTTGAGATGTCTCAAACACTTCTGTGAAGTCAAATATGATCTTTATGATTTATTATTCACTTTATATAAAGCACTTTTATGTTGTACATTTAAAACACAGTGGTTTTGATCTGTACCTTGAACTGTTTGCGGGCACTTCAGAACTCTATTAACACGATCCTGCCACATGTGCTGTAGTAGCACACAGTAAATCGTTAGATCGTTCTGTCATTTAAATTGTGGTGTAATTTATGTACTGTTTGTATATTGTAGAGTAAGAACCCAGAAAATAAACCTGGCAAATACCTTGGTCGTTTCCAATCTGCCCACTGCCGACTGCGTGATGCTATCATTTAAATGTGGACCAAAATCTCTGAGGAATGTTTCGGGCAACTTATTGAAACTAAAAATTAAGGCAAAAGCGTGTCCAACCTTGTACTAACTAGCGTGGATGCCAGCCGAACTTAGCCCCGCCCACATCGTTTGAGGATAGGAAGTTCGAACTAGAATCTGATCTGACTAGAATCGGAGTATGATGACGTCAGGCTAGGAACTAGCAAGATTCTGCGGTTCTGCAGTTGGTTATTATTGGAGAAAGTGGCTGGCGAGTGTATATAATATCAAAGCACACACTTGCTTTATGTTCACATCAGTAAAAATCATTTTAAACATACCTGAACTTCTCCATAGCCATTGGTGCCAGCCTGCCAGTGCCAGGTAACACCTATCATCAATTTCAAATCCTACCATCTTTTGTGTTTGGGTTGTCTTGACCAACACACAGTCTACAGCGTGCAGAGCCAGTCAGGAGCTTCACACAGAAGGAAACATGAGCTAGTGATCTCAGCCGCATTATTGACACAATACAAGAAAAGCTGGATTCTAGAAAAACAAGTATATTGTTGTCAGTCCTCAAACAAAGCTGTTAATTGTTTGGTAAATTTTCTGGCAAGGGATGTCAAGTTGCAAAAAACACACACACCATAAACAAGAGGACATTAAATAATTTATTTCCCTTTCTTGATTATACATGCTTTTGTATAAATTGGGGAAATGACCTGTACAGCTATGTACAAGAAATATCACCACTTAAAGGAAAAAAAAAACTACAATAAATATTAACAAGTGTTTGGACTATGAAGCTAAAATTAGCTGTCATTTATCAATTTTGTGACATACCAAAGTAACATTTACTCACACAACAGCAATGATGTCATGGAGACAAAAAAAAACTTCTGTAAAAACTAATATTGATACTCATGAAGAACAGAGAATTAAAATCATTGTCTATTTGACAGTTTCAACAATCAGGTCAACTATAAAGAGAATTTGTGTCTATCTAAAGAAAGGTTCATTTCATAAGACTTGTTTTGATGCAGATGCTTAGGGAATGTCACTCAAGCAGATGCTGTCTCGCCAGCTTCATTCCAAACAAAAAAGAGAAGAGCTGTCATTTTCTGGGATCACTTAAATACAAAGTGCAAGTGATAAATAATAACTGCAAAACATTCCACATGTGTGAAGACTAGTTTCTAACACAGTATCTGTAAAGAGAAACACTACACCATATTGTGTTACTTAAGCCATTTAAATCCATCTGGTGCAAATTAAAAAAAAATCACTCTCTTCTATTTAAATAGTTAAAAGTGTGGTTAGGTAAGTGATGATTATTGTATTAGGAATAAAAAGGAGGATGCTACCAGGTGGCTCTTTTTTGCTCTTTTGATAGTTTACAATACCTTCAGTATTTTTCATGTTTAGATCTTGAATCTCACAAAACATTGTCAAGAAATGGCAGTCTCACCCCAAATTCAAAAGAATAAAATGAAAACTAGGCACAATACTTTAATTCACAATTCTCAGTACTGTATGTGAAAAAGACGTAATCAGCTGTGAAGTAAACATCATAGCAGTATTTATGATTTATTAACCAAACGACGATTTTTTTTTCAAATTACAGTAATACAAATGTGAGTGGGTATTAAATATAAAAACAATGAAATGGCCCTGAAATAGTCTTCATTGTCTTTATGCACAATGTTATTTTTTCTCTTGATTTTGGGGTGAAATATGAGCCTGACTTTACGTCGTGAGATTCTCCCTTGCATCCAACAGAAGATGTCATAACGTAACCAACACGAGCCATTTTAAATTACGTGAATGCAGATGTAGACATGTTTAAAATTGAATGACGTGAAAACCCATGGCACAGAAATCTTGTTCCCCACAAGTCACTACAACATCTCATTCATAAAACAGATGAACATATGATATTAATAAACTATGACATGAAGGCACTACAAGGACGTTTGATAGGGGGCTGAGAAGAGAAATCTAGTTAAATCTACTCCAGCGGGAGCTGTGCGTCTCCAGTTCTGCGGCTCGACTTACATTAAATGTCAAGCACAAGTGCTGTTGAGAATAAAGCTCCAGTCTTCCTCTGATACCTCATTTGGGGATTAGACTTGTGCTATACAGCCTCTAGTTGTCTGTCACCCAGACACCAGTACCGCTTTAAAAACGCATACGCAGCAAAAAAGAAAAACTGGTCTTATATGATCTTTACAGGCATTAACACACCAATACATCAAAGCCAGCACACATATTCTAGGCCAGTATGAATATCAGCAGTACATGTCAGAGAACAGAGCTCACTCTTCACCCAAGCGCCATTTCTGGGACTCTTCCTGACGTGCATCTGGGTGGATCTGGTTCCTCATGCCTCCCAGCACATTGGACGTTGCTTCTGTGGCAACGATAAGAGGTTTAACAACAGCTGGAGGAAGCTGGCGTAGGACTCCGCCCACAGCGCCCGTCATGCCCCTCTGCTCATGCTCACGGGTCGCAGTGTCATAAATGGTCAGGGCTGTGTCGGTAATGCCCTGCAAACACACAGTGCGTAGGAACGGTTTATATAAACATTAGGGGTATAACAATATATCGTGTCACAATATAATCACAATGCAGAAATGCAACGGTATGTATCCTGGATAGTGACAATATGTATTGTGTATAGGTCAAAATTTGTGAGGAAAAAGAGTTTTCAGAATTTAGTGTTAGCACTACATTATATAGAAGTTTAATGTTGAATATAATGTATAATAATGCAATGGGGGAATATTTGTGGGTTCTAATAATCCCAAATGTTTTATCTTACCAGTAAAAAGTGGCCTACATTATTTTAAATATATCTAGTCAGTGATAGAGTGTTAGCATATTCGTCTAAAACAATTCTGTATTTTCAGCTTCAGAATCATGAATATTTTTATTCTGGTGTCACTATTGTCCTGTGCATCGTGTTACCAGCACCAAGACCAAGCCTATTCATTTACGCCCACAATGTAATGCCAAATGTATTATTTTAAATCAACAGTACATTCTTTGTTAACCTTTTACCAAATGTCTTCGAGTATCGCAATATCGTATCGTGAGTTCAGTATCGTGATATGAGGGTATCGTTACACCCCTAATAAACATACCAGGATGTGCCTCATGTTAGTCACTCTTAAAGCGACAGTTCACCCAAAAATTATTATTCTGTAGTCATATACTCACGTTGATGCTTCAAAAAGTTCATAAAGTAATCCATTTGAATCGAGCAGTTTACTCCACGTCTTCTAAAAACGGACACTTTATAGGATGGACAGATTTAATTTAGGCTTTTATTCACATATACACAAACCTCATTAGTTCTCACATGTAAAGCAAGCATGTTTGAGAATTTGTTTACCATATTAGTTCTCAATGAATATGCGTTGATCTATGTTATATGTGAATAAAAGCCTATATCTGTTCATCATATAAAGCAATGTCTTTATGAACTTTTAGTAGCTTTAAAGGTTTGGTGAAATGGACTTTCAATGGAGGGACAGAAATCTCAGGTTTCATTAAAAGTATCTTCATTTATGTTTTAAAGACATGTGGATGAGTTGATGACAGCATTTTCAATTTTGGGGTAAATATCCCTTAAAAACTCAAGATGAAGTGGCAATAACAACCAGTGTATTTCCATTTCAGAGGGCTATTCTTAAAAATGCTGATGAATTGTGCAATTGGGAATGTGCATTAAGAAAATCAATCATCTTTGATTTCATATTAACTAGCAAGGATTAAGTGTACAGGGGCAAAAATGTATATTATGAGCC
Organism: Meda fulgida; assembly: GCA_030578275.1. NCBI lineage: Eukaryota > Metazoa > Chordata > Actinopteri > Cypriniformes > Leuciscidae > Meda > Meda fulgida. The sequence continues at coordinate 30,106,413 of CM060632.1, read as the reverse complement.
AAATAAGGGCACAAAGTGCTCATACCTCTTTTACTACGCTGTATGCCTTGGCCACCCCCTCTCTGAGGTCCACTGGCTGATGGGCCAGACAGTAATGCGAGTACCGTTTAATCTTTTTGCATTCTTTCTCATCTGGCACTGGAGACACCATGTCATAAGCCGTTTCAGCAGCCGCCTACACAAAACAGATCACAAGTCATTTAAATATACGGATAAGTGGAGCGAATTAAGTTTAATGTGATCAGTATGATTAATATATCTACAGGTGAAACTCAAAAAATTAGAACATCGTGCAAAAGTTTGAGTATTTCAGTAATTCAAATTAAAAGATGAAACTAATATATTCAGTATTATAACTATATACATTTGCATGATTATACTTTTCAGAGGGCCGACATTTCTGTATTTAAAATCCTTTTTTTATTGATTTCATGTAATATTCTAATTTCCAGAGATTTTAAATTTGGGGTTTTCATAAGCTGTAAGCCATAATCAAAATTATAACATTTTTCGAGTTTCACCTGTGTGTTCCTCTGCCATATTTTGATGAAGAGTTTACCTGTATTGTTCGCACCATCCGATTGGTGAGCTCCAGAGCGGCCATTGCAGTGGACGTCCCGAAGGAAGCGGTGCCCCGCTGGAAGCCACGCACTATTCTTCCATCCTTACGGTACTGCTCAATGGGCAGCCAAACTAGATCCCTAAAACCCTGAACTATAGGTCAAACAAAGAGGAAACACTGAGAACTCTCATTAGGTCACTTTATTTACATAGTTAGAGACATCAATATCAATATTTTTTAGTCGATAGTACTTTTTAATCACTTGCAGATGGAATAATGCATGTGTGAATGTGTTGTGCTAACCTAGCTGCACCAAGGAATGAATGGGTCCCACGCCTCCCAGAAGCCCCGGCAACTGGTTCTTCTTTATGTCATTCAGCCACTCATTAATGGCATATGAAAAGAGTTTGTCAACACCCAATAATCTGTAGAAAAAAAAAATCATCTTGAGTAAATAGGCTCAAATAGATTTAACAATATAATAAATACCATTTTTTAAATGCTACATTTTTTTTATTTTTCATACCCTTGTCTGTAACACAGGCGCCGTAATTTAAGCTCTGAGCAGTTCAGTTGTGTCAGCCCGATCACAATACCAGCAAATGTGCCCTGTAGAATAAGAATGCTTAATAATAAAGCATGTAATTATTTTACAATAATGTAAAAATCATACATTACAATTTTCTCATTATTTACTATAAAATCTACAAGCTTGTTTTGAAGCTAAATATTGTTACTTGTGCTTTATATTTAGATGAAAATACCATTTATTACAACAAACAGTGCTGATCTGTTGTTTGACTGATGGGGGGGGATTTGGTGAATCAAAAGCATGAATTTGTGAAAACGATGACGTCATGCGCATGCGTATTACGTGTTGAGTCTATATACAGGTCCTTCTCAAAAAATTAGCATATTGTGATAAAGTTCATTATTTTCCATAATGTAATGATAAAAATTAAACTTTCATATATTTTAGATTCATTGCACACCAACTGAAATATTTCAGGTGTTTTATTGTTTTAATACTGATGATTTTGGCACACAGCTCATGAAAACTCAAAATTCCTGTCTCAATTAATTAGCATATCATGAAAAGGTTCTCTAAACGAGCTTTTAACCTAATCATCTGAATCAACTAATTAACTCTAAACACCTGCAAAAGATTCCTGAGGCTTTTAAAAACTCCCAGCCTGTTTCATTACTCAAAACCGCAATCATGGGTAAGACTGCCGACCTGACTGCTGTCCAGAAGGCCATCATTGACACCCTCAAGCAAGAGCGTAAGACACAGAAAGACATTTCTGAACAAATAGGCTGTTCCCAGAGTGCTGTATCAAGGCACCTCAGTGGGAAGTCTGTGGGAAGGAAAAAGTGTGGCAAAAAACGCTGCACAGCGAGAAGAGGTGACCGGACCCTGAGGAAGATTGTGGAGAAGGACCGATTCCAGACCTTGGGGGACCTGCGGAAGCACTGGACTGAGTCTGGAGTAGAAACATCCAGAGCCACCGTGCACAGGCGTGTGCAGGAAATGGGCTACAGGTGCCGCATTCCCCAGGTCAAGACACTTTTGAACCAGAAACAGCGGCAGAAGCGCCTGACCTGGGCTACAGAGAAGCAGCACTGGACTGTTGCTCAGTGGTTGCACGTCATTCGGAAATCAAGGTGCCAGAGTCTGGAGGAAGACTGGGGAGAAGGAAATGCCAAAATGCCTAAAGTCCAGTGTCAAGTACCCACAGTCAGTGATGGTCTGGGGTGCCATGTCAGCTGCTGGTGTTGGTCCACTGTGTTTTATCAAGGGCAGGGTCAATGCAGCTAGCTATCAGGAGATTTTGGAGCACTTCATGCTTCCATCTGCTGAAAAGCTTTATGGAGATGAAGATTTCATTTTTCAGCACGACCTGGCACCTGCTCACAGTGCCAAAACCACTGGTAAATGGTTTACTGACCATGGTATTACTGTGCTCAATTGGCCTGCCAACTCTCCTGACCTGAACCCCATAGAGAATCTGTGGGATATTGTGAAGAGAAAGTTGAGAGACGCAAGACCCAACACTCTGGATGAACTTAAGGCCGCTCTCGAAGCATCCTGGGCCTCCATAACAGTCTGCAGTGCCACAGTCTGCAGTAACATAACAGTCCATAACAGTCTGCAGTGCCACCTCAGCAGTGCCACAGGCTGATTGCCTCCATGCCACGCCGCATTGAAGCAGTCATTTCTGCAAAAGGATTCCCGACCAAGTATTGAGTGCATAACTGAACATAATTATTTGAAGGTTGACTCTTGTTTTGTATTAAAAACACTTCTTTTATTGGTCGGATGAAATATGCTAATTTTTTGAGACAGGAATTTTGGGTTTTCATGAGCTGTATGCCAAAATCATCAATATTAAAACAATAAAACACCTGAAATATTTCAGTTGGTGTGCAATGAATCTAAAATATATGAAAGTTTAGTTTGTATCATTACATTATGGAAAATAATTAACTTTATCACAATATGCAAATTTTTTGAGAAGGACCTGCACGTGTAGTGTTTCTTTACAAAGTGTCTGTTGGCCTGGCATAAATAATCGAGCGTTTTAGTCGTTTTCGCAGATCCAAGTGAACGTGGATCGTTTTGACAATCTTGTCGTCTGTACATGAAAAACATTTTCGTTTTTTAGTACATCACTGTCGTGTAAACGTACCCTTTGATTCATACACAAAAACGTTTTGTTGACTAATCATTGCATATATACAGTATATATTGTCACTGTGCTCGTTATAATTTACAAATACAAAATACATATGGCATCATTTTTTCCATTACATTATTTTAAAGAATAAATTAAGAATAAATCTTTTGGTGAACATCAAGACAACTTGTTGACACTTGGATTAAGTGGTAGATAGCTCACCTGCTCCATGGCCATGTGTTTTCCATGGTAGTCTAATCGAATTGGCACCTCTGAAGTGAATCGGAACTCTCTGGAAAACGGCATGAGCAAAACAAATTCTGGTTTGTAGTTATTGATTAACTAATACATGAACAACTAGTTTAATGATTTTGGGGTGAATGTTTAATGTATGGACACATTGTAGTAGATAAGGGGTGTCCAATCCTGCTTCTGGAGGGAGTTTATTTCTAGCCCTAATTAAACACATCTGAAGCAGCTCATCCAGGTCTTCAGGACCACTAGACAGCTAAAGCTCGAGAGCTCAATTCTAGAGGACAGTAGCCCTCCCGGAGTAGGACTGGACACCTTCCTCTCTCTCACACCTGAAGAATATGGGCTGGTCAGTGAAAGATGTGGAGGCAGTGTCTGTCTCAGCAGTGCTGTCTTGGCTGCCGGTGCGGACGAGGCTTGGACTGGCACGGCTTTGTGTTGGCACTGAGATGATGGGGGCAGGGTCTTGAGCCGCTGCACCGTTGTATTTGGAAAAACTGCAGGAAACTTCGGGGCCAGGAGGCTTCTTCATTGACACACAGAATGCTACAATACAAATTAAAAAACAGTCAAATAGTTGAAACAATTGCTTGCAAAGCAGAATGGATGTTGCAAGATCTAGAGAGCTGCCTTAATGTCTACTTTTCTTTGTTAATACAAAATCTCTGAGTAGAACGTCCTGGGTAGTAATTACAGTAATTACAATGTGGCGTGAATGCAGCATATACATCTTTTTGACTTTAGTGAGCCTACATTGCCTAAAAATCTTGTCCAGATAGGCAGCTCACTCACAGGATTTGGAACAGAGTTTTTACCTTCCGTCTCTGGTGGGGAAAACATTTCAACGTCTGCTGCCAGACTGGTGAAGAAGTTCTTCAGGAAGAAAAATGCATCCTATACAAAAAAAAAGTGACGAAAATGAGAGGGATCACTGACTTTAAAAGTGAAAACACAGTTGTAGTTCGGTTCGTTTGGTTAATTAGGAGACGCAATTCTGACGCCTGTACCGAACTGTGATGGGCAACATCGCGACTATGAGAAAAAACAGGTATGATTGAGACGTCTGTCCTTTTTAGGGTCACATCTTATGACATCATGTCCTGTTTTTGGTTCCTTTAAATGTCTTTGGTATGGTTCGATTGAAATTTGAACGCGACATGGACCAGAGTTCGTTTGAAAGCGGACCGAGACCCATCTTTCAGTGTTCAGATGGCAGCGTTCACAATTATTTACAAATTATTTATTATTTACATTATTTACAGAAACAGAGCAATCGCACCAGGGTTTGTTTTAATCCAACCGAACATGCCAAGTGTACACACACAGTTAGTCAACAGTCTGAACTACACTGTTAAAAAATATGATTTGAGGAGAGTTGTTGAACAGTTTTGTTGTGTACCTGATCAATGTTCAGACGGAGGGGCATTAGTGACACACGTAGACAGCACTCCTGAGGTCCCTGTCCAGCTTCCGGACACACGTGTAGGGCTCTGATGGTCACCTGATATACACAGACAGCACATACTCAGACCATAGCATTTGATATTTTAGAAACATTATCTGTCTGTGTGTATTGTACCATGACTGTACCATGTTGGAGTGAGCTTTCCTGGGCATCTCTTTACTGGAGTACAGGTAGAGGAACTTGTTCATCATGGAAGAGGCCAGTCTGTCTCGTATCTCCAGATCCTGCACTGAGAACACCTGTCTGGACACCGGCTGCTCCGTCAAAAGGCCAGCCTCTGGAGCCATCTGAGGATACACCTCATGCTGGAACCGCACCTAATATAAGACATTAAGAATCATAGAGAATTTGAATTTTCTGAATTGGATTATAAGATGGTTTAATACTTGAATACACACAGGAATGTCGAATGCTTGATTCTGAACTAAAGGCGTGCAATTATTTTCCAGTAAACGCACAGCTATGAAGTAGTTCCACTTTACAGTTCCATATCACGTCACCAAATTATTTAGGCGACAGTAAAAGAACCATCATCCGCAAAGACACTGACCAAGCAAACAAATATAACAAACAACAGGATAAAAATAAAAAATGTATTTGTTTTTCCCACTAAATTACCATTTATTTTCTATAAAGCTTTCTTTCTCCCTCTCTACATCCCCACTCATAGGCATACTGTACAAACACACACTCGCACTACACGTTCACAGAAACTTTTAGTCAGCGCTGCCCATCGACTGACTTGATAAAGTAGCTAAATGACATTTCTCAGTAGCAAGGTGGGAACACCGCTGTTTTTAAAGCAGTTAAACTTAACTAAAACAAAAACTACTACAAATATTTCGTTAACTGAAATAAAATACTAAATATTCAGTTAGATGCCATGGCAACAATTAAAAAAATCAGTTTAAGTTGAAGTACTAAAATTACTAACTAAAATAAAACAAATTAAATAAACCTACTAAAAATTACAAAGGCACATAAAATTACTCATATTACTAAAATGAAAATTTAAAACTGAAAATATAAAAAAAGAATACATGAATAATACTAAAATAACAGTGATATATAATGTCAGATTGGCAGACAGATTATTAAAATTCTAAAATGTTTTATTTTCATATATTAAGCATTATATTCATGTTCATATATTAAGCAGGCAAATGATTAAAATGTTCAAGTGTTTCTCTGACCTTACTGAGTTGAATCTCCATCAGAACATCATGGTTTCTGCCCCATCCTCCTCCAGCACGAGAGCCTCTTCTCACCTGCCTTACAGGAGTCTGTGACGGAGAACTGTGAGGAGTGCTCCTACACACACACACACACACACGTGCTCTGAATACACACTTATAACACATACAGATTTTATATGAAGCATGATTTTAAATCAAGAGTGGCCCAACTCCAAAAATGTACCCTTGACTGCGAGCTGGTGATGAGGACAGTGCGCCACCGCCGAAGTCCTTTCCTCCATAGAGATGCCACACAACAGAGATCTCTTTGACAAGGTATCTGATCTCCGGCACAGGGAAATGAAGCGGCCCCCTATTTAAAGTGCTGCCCTCAAGGGGGACACCGAAATGTTCTTCCTTCACCAGGATAGGTTCAGAGGTTAGCTTCTTTACCACAGGCTCCTCATCCCGTTCCTGACAGACAGACAAAACACTTTGATCAAGTAATGCATACACAAATTAAGATCTCTATTTAAAAGAAGAGTTCACCCAAAAATGTGAATAACATCTTGAAATTCAGTCAGTTCTTCATGCAAAGCTATTTCATTGCTTCTCTGTCTGAAATATGTATGAAACGAAGATCTCACCTCTATTCTGGAGCCCGGCGTGTCCAGGATGCAGAAGTCATCAGAGTCGTGGAGCACAGGGGGGGCAGGAGGAGAGATGAGGGGCGAGTGCAGGGTTGGGTACATGGGGCTCGGGTCCTGTCCCAGGTTTCCACTCTCATCAGGGAAAAGGAAGAGATCAGAACGGGGTGGCTCATGATCATGTGAATGGTGTTCATTGATACCTACACAAAAGACAGACAGATTCAAAGCGAGCCGTGTTATTTTAGTATTATTCATATATTATTATAGTATTTATTGATATTTTGAATATACAGTGTGAAAGATCCGCTCATCGCTGCACAAACGGGTCTACTGTGTGTTGTAATTTTTTGTGTATGGTTTTGCTTTAGAAAACTTGTAGCGATGGAGATATGAGCTGTGTCTCATCTGAAGGTTTTAGATTTGACGGATGAACTCCAGGCTCGATTGGACATATTAAAAGTGAGTTTTCAGTTATATGGACATCGCCATCTTTAATATTACTTTGGTCATTGTCACTATGGTTACTGGTAAGAGAATACGTGCTTGACTCCTGTTGCACGTTCATTCGAGAGGCTACTGTAAAATGCTGTTTAAACGGGACATTTCGAGACTCGCACCTGTAAATGTTGTCGATCCCAAAAACTGAGAACGTAGCCTAACTGATTCACTGGCATGTAATTCCAAAGATAAGAATTCCCTGATCTAAATATAATCCGGTCCACCTATCCTACCCGGTCCTACTGTAAATCCGGCCTCTAGTTCATAAACGCCAGAGGAGAACTGGCCCCCGACTGAGCCTGGGTTCTCCCAAGGTTTTTTTCTCTCCATTAAGTCACCTGATGGAGTTTTAGGACACCAGTAGGTCACTTGATGGAGTTTTTCGGTTCCTTGCCATTGTTGCCTTTGGCTTGCTCAGTTGGGGATATTCAAATTAATTAACCAAGCATTAATACCATTGATCAGCCCTACCAAACGTGGATGTTTTTTACACTAAGAAACAAACATTGTTATGTTATTTGATTGATACTGTGAAGCTGCTTTGATGCAATTTATATTGTGAAAAGCGCTATATAAATACACTTGACTTGACTTGACCTATGATACGACTTTCTTTTTTTTTCAGCTGACGTTCACCTACATAACGAAAACTTTTAACAATCCAATCAATTACTGATTAATATTATCAAGCTCCGCCATACATTTTTATCACTGAATATCCTGTTTCACTCAGAAATAAGGCAGATTATATATTAGTAAAATGGTGAATGTTGTTTAATGTATGGTTTTAAAATAAGTACTAGACTGCTTTGTTTTGTTATTATCTGTGGTGAATGGCTTTTCCAAATTTTTCAAAGTAGAGTCTGACCGTTCTGTTGCAGCGTATGGCTCTGCAGGCTGTCAGTCTCTTCCATAGCATCACTCATCAGATCCTGAAGAATCTGCTGCTCCGCTTCAGGAAGTAGAGGTGCCGGAGCTGGTGGGCGGCTCACTGCTTCAGTCTGGAGAACATTAAATAGCTCATATAAGCTAACTACTACTCATTATCTTTTAAAAAATTGGTAAGATTGTCTGATAATAATTACTTTGTCGACATGTTAAGCATGATGGAATGTGTCAATAAAATATTTGAAATATTAAGTCAGATTTTCAATTGAACAGACCTTCACCCTTTGTTTAGTGCTTCTGCGTTTGGCCTCCATTCCAGAAGGGGGCAGTAGATCTCCGTAGCTGGCTATGTACTGAATAAGGTTCATGAGAGCAGCACAGGAGTCTGAACAGGTACGAATGTGAATAACATCACTTGAGCAGCGCAGCTCAAACCTTGGCTCCGTCTAGAGACATAATTGACACAAGATAAAGTCGTTGGGACATTCTGCATTAGAGGGTAGACAACTCTTGTTTTAACGGAGGACTTTTATACCATGTTGCCATCTGCTCCGGGTTTGACTGCAGTGATCCTCAGTTCCAGTGTCCCCATATCAACCACCTGCACATAGTCTGAAAACATAAAATAAAAAAATGAAGCCAGAGAGCTTTGTAGACATATTCTGAAACAGCACAAAGGTGTATAACTCCTCACCTCGTGCCAGATTAACAGACACAGCGTTGACTTTGTCAGACAGAAACAATACAGCTTCATCTAAAATTATTCTATAAGGGAAGAAATCATAAGCGATTAGAAAAAAAAGTAACTAGGAAATGTTCAGTTATAGACAATGCAAGTTTTTACCTTAAACTGGAGGAAGAGTGATCTAAAGACACACTGCTGGAGATGCTAAAGGTCTCCACCGTCAGCAGAGATCTCACGGGTAAATACAAAGGTCTAGAGAGAGAAAACTACTGCTTAGATCCAAATGGTCTTTTAATAGAAAAGAACAATAAATACATTCTGTGCAGATTATGAGGATTGAATCCTGATCCTCATCCGTTTGCTTGAATGAAATGCAATGAAATTCACCCATTGTAAGCGTCCAAACAGTTTTGGGAGGCACCATTTTCCCTTTAAATACTGGATAGATGTATTGGAAAAGATAGTGCAAGAATCTAGCTAAACATATCACCTATAATCCAGAGAGCAGCTCCATAGATGCAGGTGGAGGGTGGACACAGATGAAGGGGGGGTGTAGCCAAGCACCGGCTCATCTGACACATTTAAAAAGTCGACTATCTACAGTGGAAAGATAACCAATAAGATAAATTAACGACAGTCTTAGTCAAAAGTTTTGGTGATGAATGAGTTGTTAACTAAATAACAATCTGATTAATTTCTAAGATGCAATCCACAATTCCAAAGCCCATAGGCACTTTTATATCAGGTGATTTGCATGAGGTTTTGAAAATATTATTATATTATTATTACCTGGTCATACCAGCCCAGACTTGAAGGCACCACTCTGTGCTCCAGCGTGACTCCCCTCATGCCAATGGCTATGAGAAACTCCTGAACATACAGAAAGACATGCAGACAGATCCAGTTACACATTAAAAAACACAAACCGCACAGACTTATTAAAATTTTTTTTTTTTTTTTTAAAGTCTTAACAAAAAATTCTTAAGTCTCTTATGCTCACCAAGGCTGCATTTATTTAATAAAAAATATAGCAAAAACAGTAATATTATGAAATAGTATAAAAATTATAAATAACTTTTCAATTTATTCCTGTATTGTCAAAGCTGAATTTTCAGCAGCCATTGCTAAAGTCATCAGTGTCACATGATCCTTCAGAAATCATTCTAATATGCTGATTTGATCCTCAGGAAACATTTATTATTAACAATATTGAAAACAGTTGTGCTGCTAAATATTTGTACAGGATTCTTTGATGAATAGAAAGTTCAAAACAACAGCATTTATTTGAAGTAGGAATTTTTTTGTAACAATTTAAGAATTTATTTAGTGTCAGTACTGATCAATTTAATGCGTCCTGAACAAAAGTATTAATTTCTATTAAAAATAATAATAATAATCTTACTGACCCCAAACTTTTAAACAGTAATTTATGTTGAAATTTTAAACAGTATTTGTCTAATGCAGTTATGCGTGTTACCTTGACATTGCGCTCAGTGTTGTGGGAGGAGATTTTAACAGCGACAGACAGCATGCTGTGGGGCTCCAGACTGAGCCCTTCTGAGGGAGACGCCCTCTCTGAGGCCGATTCAGTCGCATACATAACAGGCTCCAGCCAATGAGGACGCGTCCTGCAGGGCAGATTAACACTCCACTCCGGGGCATCCCCGTCCAACGTGCCTGACCAATTAGATACACAATGATCATCATACATACTTATCCTAAATATGAGATATTTGATATTTTAATGAGATAAAAATCTCATTAATATATATAGACCATTATATAACTTAACTGAAAAATAACAGGTAAAAGAATGCAAAGAACTTTTCTTGTTTACCGTGGTGATAGAGGCAGGCCTGAGACGTGTGGAAGCAGACATAATGCTGGTCTTTGTAGCCTTCGTGCTGCATCACACCAAACAGCGTCCCGTTTTTCACCTCCATCCAGAATTCACCGTGTTTTTTTTGCAACACACTATTATCATCCTGCTGGAAGTATTGGTATATATTACATAAAGCCATGGCTATATAATGACTCAATATGAAAGCATGATCTTTGCGATATTGATGTAATACCTTTAGGTGTGTTTGCAGAGCCAGCAGGGCATGGTTAACAGACAGGACGATGGAAAAGAGGCTCTGAGAGTTCTTAGGCTGGATCTTACTCCTCTTCTTCCTTCTGTTCCTATAGCCCAGTTCAGCGGGGGTGTAATACTGCAGGATCTCTTCCTCAGAACCACTCTCTTCCTCTTCACACACATAATGGGAAAAATCCAGAACAAAAAGACCAACAGACACAGGATGTCAGATGAAATCACCTGAAAACAACATCTTTCCAAGAATAAGTGCTGGCAATAGTATCAAAAAGCATGTAAATGCTTTTTCTAGTCTGACATTAAATATTCAAGTGAGCAGACGGGGAAATGACCTTTACCCTCAGGGCCAGTAGATCTAAACTGACTGAAGCTGTCTTTACTGTACGTGTTGATAAGTTGACTGGCTACAGACAGACCCACTCCATACGGGATGTTCTCCACTGTCTCGACTGGAGATGGAGCGGTGGGTTCCCATAGCAGCAGGTCGTTATTAATCCTGGTAGAAAAAGAAAAAAAGAGCAAATGGTAGCTGGAACCCACTAGAACATGAATATGAAGTTGAGGATGTAGATATAGAAGACAAAGCTGTAATTTTCTTCATGCATTAATAATAATTACCTGTTGTGTAGTTTCTCATAAAAGTCATTATTGGGCAAAGAGAGCTGCACGTTTGGGAAAAACAGCTCAAGGATGTAGCGGGAGTTGCTCATGGTTTTATCTTGGAATTCTGTCATCTCCACCACGTCTCCTGGAATGACCATCTGCATGAGGTGCAAAGTTATTATCCATAATTAATAATTACAGATAATAACTAATTAGTTCATCCATAATGCGTGCATGTATTCTTCTTAACACCAGGCAAAAATCGCTTTTATATTTATTCTATTATAAATAATTAGCCAAAAAGAAAAATAATTCGAAATATCAACAAATCTACAATACAAATTAAAACTTAATTTCAGAAGGAAAATAAAAATCTCCATACCTCCTCATTCTCATACATGACACGTCGTGAGGAGAAAGGGGATGGCTCCGGTTTGCCAAAATCGCACACATCCTTCAAGGAGTGGGCGGCTCCTTCTTCCTCCTCTTCCTCCTGTGAGTGACCGTCTGCTTCTTCCTCCTCTTCCTCAGCTGTTACACGCTCTAAGATGGAGCGCACAGCCTTGGGGTTCACCTTTAAAACCACTCTGAATGGGTATGGAGCACAAAATGTTTTAGTTTCTGTATCTGGATGAATTTTATCAGTAAAGATCCACAGAATGACTATAAACAAAACAGGATACACAGCCTACCTGGGCCAGTCGAATTTGCCACAGTCGGACGATGTCATGTCCTCCTCCATGGTGTTAGCTACTCGTAAGAACCTGGCTGCAGGGTGATCTTTGTCTTTTTGAAATGACCCTAGTGTAACAAAAAACTGTGATTAAATGTGTAAAAAGAAACACCAATCTAATATTATTTGGATATTATGTTATGAGGTTTTGTATTGCAATATCATATCTCCAATTCCTTTTATACTCTAAGAAATTTAAAATTCAATTTTAAAAATCTCCCATTGATTTACATTGTTAGATTGTGAACAAATCTAGCCAGCAGAGATGACATAATTGTACTATTGGTATATTATAATTTATTAATATTTAAAAAAACACTATTTGAATTGTTTGTCCTCTCTTGATTTTTTATACTAAATTGGTATTTTCTCTCTGGCATCTATTGGTGCCATTACACTGCAAAGTGCATGTTAGACAAGAACAAAAAAAAAACAAGAAAGCATATCAGGAAAAGCAAGTCTAGCAGACATGAAATATGGTTTATTCTTTTTAGAAAAGAAGAAGTGAAGCATGTCTATAAAAAGTATCTCTGTATCCTGTATGTGGGGGACGACTGTAGAGGAACATTTGAATTCATTCCTCATTTCCTCATTCAATGATTACTTTCAGAATTCACTCAAAAGGCAAAGCTGCAAGATTATTTTATGGCATGATCAGGATGAATCTGTTTGTAAATTAGTACCGCTGAGCTCTTTGAAAGTGAGCTCCATCTTGTTCTGCTCTGATGAGTTTCCCCCAGTGAACTCCGTCTTGAGCTCCAGATCCTCCAGCTCCAGCTGAAGCAGCTCCTTCTGCAGGGACTTCTTAAACCAGGGGCCCCTTTCCTGATCCGAGCGCAGGTCTGGGATTGGAAATCGTACCACTAGTACCAGTAGAGGTGCATTTATTGACACAGACACGTGGCAGTGCGCTGGGGTGCGACTATCATCCAGGAAGACCTCTGCGAAGGCTTTGTGCTTGTGAGGAAAACACACAACCACAATAAGATACAAAGTGATATAAAAGTAAAAGAAAGTAAATTAAGTAGAGGGAGATAGTTGCTAATGTTTCTCACCAGACTGACATGTTTATTGTAGGAGGTGTACATGTGAGATGCCATCATCTCCGTTGTAACCAGTTTCTGAGGCTGGAGTAGGGAGTTGAGCCTGTCCACAATGCTGACGTCACACTCTGAGCGCACTTTACCCAGCTCCACCTGCAATTCTGCCTTACGAGGTACAGTACTCAGGCGTACCTGCCCGCCCTGGTAAAAGAAAAAAAGGGGGACCATGTTTACTGTCTGCAATTGACTAGATATGTGATTAATTTGAAGTATAGAGCAAATAAAATCAAACAATTAATGTAAATAATAAAATATCATAGATGGACTAATCAAGGAAATAATGATGTGGTCATTTACTTTAATATGAAGAAATACTCTAATCAGCTCCAATCAACACTTCTAAAGAAGTTGTTGCAATATTTCAGGCAGTTACCTGCGGGCCTCTGCGTTCTGTTAGTTTGTAGTGTAAATGTAGGCATGTAGGAGGGGGAGACTCACAACTGGCTGGGACGTCAAACGTAAGAAGCTAATGTTTGACACAGAAGAAGAAAAAAAATCATTGTTATTATTTAAAATAACTATTCGGTGCACATACAGGATTTGTTAACAGACAAAAAAATACCTCTGTGTAATGGGCTCCACTCTTTGTAGTGTGGCTGTCAGTAGAGTACAGGCATTCCAAAACCTCCACCTGACTCAGAGAGAGATCCGTGTTCAGCGTACGTACACTGGAGCCTTGGCAGTGCTCATATGTCACCTTTAATCCCTGACCAATGAACCTGAAGATGAAGAAAAAATTTCCTTCTTTAGTGGCACCTTAAAACACATGCTCTCTAAAACATAAGCAAAGGTTAAGTACGGAGTTCCACAAGGCTCTGTCTTTGGTCCTTTCTTGTTATCTTTATACATGTTTACTTTAGGATACATGACTTTATCTTTTGCTTTGATTGTTATGGTGATGACCCACAGATATAAATTTCCTCTAGACCCGTTTAAAATTTCAGTTTTCCCAGTCAATGGAGTGCATTGAGGGCATTAAAGACTGAATGTTAATGCTGTCCCACCTCATCTTTTTTGTGAACTCACATGGAATGTCAGCCATCGAAGATTATCCAATTATTGATAATTGCAAGAAGGCTTATAACAAAATAATACGCAACCATTCTTAGAGTATTCTAAAGGGGTTGGGATATTGCCATCCACCAAAGATGTATTTTTAAAAAAGCTCTAAACATTTTATCTTCTACTAAACAGATAGATTTGACCAACATTTTTAATTCCATGTTCGTTTGTCAAATACATTATTACTCAACATAATAAAAAACAAATTTAAAAGGTTAAGAAGTCAAAGCGTACCTGAGATGATCATGTGGACAGGCTTCATCAAAGACGGTTCGTGATTGGAGGAAACCACCACCAGGGAGTTGATTTACAGTCAGAATACGGAAAAACTCAGAAGCCATTGGTGCAAGATGGCTGCGGGAGGAGTTTGGAGGTGGGAGGGGGTCGATATGGAGGACAGACAGGCAGAGATTGCCCACTGTCAGCCTGAGAACCAGCTCAGGCCTGGACTCATCACAGTGGCCTTTAGATGGATGAGCTAGGGATCACACATAGGATAAATAACTGATTAAAGATAGTCATAAGGGTTAAACATCAACATAAATCATAAAGGTGATGATGGGACTCACATGTCTGCCGTAGCAACTTGTGGGTAAGCTGAGAATCTCTGGAAAGTTGTCGTGTCTCATTTGTCTGTTTCTCCTTCTGTCTAGGAACATCCATGTACTCATCCCACACCGTCTAGGGAATGTGTCAATAAATGTTTTACATTTACAATATCTTAAAGTATGTAAGATTTTTGAGAATTGACATTCTCTAAATCCAGTTTATTGGTCATTGACTGCTATTAGTATGACATTCATGGGTTTATCTCTCTCAAAAAGTGTAAACACTTAGCCCCAAGGCACCATCTAAACATTAAGCGCAGATTTGTCAATCTCTTTCCAGCTCAACCAACTCAACCAACTCAACCAAGTGAGTTTGGGGCATGGCTATAGTAGTAGGCTAAGCCAGAGGGTGTTTAGCCAATGTGGGACCATGGTTGATGCATTACATGGGAAAAGACATACAGCTTTGGGTACAGGAGTGAAAGCCAAAATTTGTTGCATTTAGGCTAGACCTTTAAATATTAGACATGATCACGTCAAACCGACAGTGTACGCTTTAATACAACATCATAATTCGCCTGTTCCGAAAGACATGTGTTCAAGTTGATATGTTTTACTTTGACATGTCTAGTGCAGACACCCTCAAATAGTTCTGGCGCATCATGTCATAAATGCACTCAGTGCAGATGCGTTGGATGGGATTATTATAAGTGAGAAGCTCACGTTCTCTTTAGACAAAGGGTTAGCCTCCTTAAATGCTTACTCAATACCCATTGCAACACGGCTCAAGTATTCCTAATATGTATTTGTGATATTTGAGTTGTGGGATGTGTGACACACAAAAGGGGTGTTTACAAAATATGCTGTACTTTTGTAATTCCAGTAGATGCCAATAGTGTCATAGAATGAATGACACATTCTATCATTTAATGAATGAACGGTGACACAATCTATCATTTAATACTACAGCATCACAGTTCAAAAGCCAAGACTTACAGTTACATTTCCCGATGGCGAATCCCCCAGGGAGGCGGAGTAGTTGCTATTTACAGATAAATCTAGATCCACCGTGGGTGGATCCCCAAGAGGAGGCAGAGATGATAGGCTGTGTGACATGTCCATATCAGCCATGGAGAAAAAGACATCCTCTGTCCGACCAAAAAGAAAGAGATTAATTAAATATGTAGTTAGAGATATGTAGACATTCTGGAAAAGCAGAAGAACTAAGCATTTCTAGATGTACTAAGAACTAAAAGATGTAATGTGCTAAAATAACCTCTGCTGGACACCGTTCTGGTGGTCTGGCTTTCAAACAGGTCCTGGTCAGTGGCACCTGTTATGGTGTCTTTCTTCAGGCAGCGGTTCAGCTCCATGTGGAGGCGATACTCATCCTCCTGCTGCATGGGCCGACTTTTCCTGTCCTTTCCTATTGCAGACCACTCCTGCCCGGCTGTATTCCAATATCAAAAGTCATTCACATTCAGCGGAAACCATTTATCACTCACTTGATTCAAAGAGGGACACATATGGTCTAATCATGAATACAAAATTATTTAAAAAAATGTCACCTGAGCTGGAGAAGACCCCAAACATGTCCAGTAAGAGGTGGACTTGTTGTGGTGAGAGCAGCATGATTAGAGAATCAAACTGTCCGTCCATATCCAACTGTGAAAAGACCAGCGCTTAAATCTTACTATTAAAAAATTAATTATGCCTTTATGTTGACTTCTCGGTCCATTCAGAAATACACTTAAGACAGGCAAAAATGTATCAATGCAAATTAATTAGATAATAAAACATCACACCAAGAGGTATTTATTTAAATAAATACCACTTGATGTACACAAAAATAAGTTTTTTAGCTTTTCATTTTAAACAACATTTTTATTGTTTTATAATTTAGACAAAAAGCATTTGAATACTTTTTATAGTTTTCAAATGCAGTGGAACACATTCACTCAAGGAATGACCACTGCGACAAAGGAAGCTAATCTGTGCAATAACCAGCTAGCATTCAAATTAGAGTACATTAACTGTACGGCATACTGCATGTACCCACCTTAGCTCCTGGCATAGCCTCATTTTGCTTCAGAACCACTGACAGCTCCAGTTTCCCACTAAGGCAGCACACCTGCACTGGCTCGAATGGTGTACTGGAAGACACAGGCTCTGGGAACTGAGGGTGAGGCTCACAGATGATTTTTGGATTCCAACTTGGTGAAAGCTTGGGTTCAGAATCCTTAAATGTATGAAGAACATTTGTCTTAGAGGGCTTTGGAATTGTACTGGTGAAGTTAGAAAAAAAACTCACTTGAAGTTACCGTACTTAGGGTTAAGTGTTAATAAGGTTAAGTTAGGCTTAGTTTGCACCACAAGCTGGGTAAAGATGATTTTTTTTATTACAGCAGAACAGATAAACTCACTGTTTGAGTGGGCGATGATTTGGGGCCGGCACGTGCCGACTCTGAAAACTCATCCCAGAACACAGAGGCTCCGTCCAGAGTGAGGTTTTTATGTGCAAATGTAGTAGGCTGATGGATATTGACACTGGAGCCCTCCTCCACGCTCTCATCACAGTAAACCATTCTAAATATCACAAAATGTACAGACAGCATGGTGATGATTCATATGTAAACATATCATGTTGTTGTGTTGAAAATATTTAGTTACAGCTCTAGAACTTACTTATTGATTCGGAGTTCGAGGGCAATGCCAGTTTTAGAATTTTCAGGAATGTGTTCCATCCGCAGGACAGTATCCACAAAAGTGACCTTGACTCTTCTCAACACTAACAGAGAGAACAGGGAAAGGTTCCATCATTGAGAGGGAATCAGACTAAAAATCTATACAAAAAAACAAAACAAAAAAAGATTTGATGGTCTACGGGAAGAGACATACCCGTCTCAATAGTCTCAGCAAACTTTTCCAGACCCTCCAGAGGTTGGAAGCTCTCTCCCTGGTCATCAGTGAGTCTTTGGCTTAGACACTCTTTGGCCAGCTGCATACTGCTGGTCATGAAGCTGGACCAGCACATGGGCTCCATGCCGGACGCTAAAAAAGATTTACAATGGGCATACACACATTAAAGTAGTCATGAAATGGAAATTCACTTCACAATTCATTCATGTATCCGTTTCATTTAAAATTAATTTACCTCGTACTTTTTAATCAAAATAATTGGATCTTCCAGGGCAATGACTCTCATAATGTACCGGACTACTCTAATAATTTTGTCTGTATAAATGCCCCTTTCCTCCAATCGCCTGCAAGCTTGGATTCAGATCTGCTTCCATCTAATCACCAACCATGGGATAGAACCAAGTCCCTACCCAACACTTTTTTTTTGTTCAATAATCTGTTTCACTCAGACATACATCTAAATACAAAATAAATGATCTGTCAATACTTCTCTTACATCAACTTTATATTAAAAATGGACTTGCGAGAGAAAAATCATTATAGAAAAAGATAGTATTATAAAACAATTTTTGTGTTGAAACTACTAGAATAATTGATCATTAGACAGAAATAGTATACAATATAAAAATATTAAATTAGAAATTGTTAAATTAGTGTAAATAAAAGTTTGTGTTTACATAATATGTGTGTGTGTACTGTGTATAATTATTTTGTATATAAAATACACATAAATGCATGTATACATTTATACACACATATGCATGTATAGTTAATATTATTTATATATATATATATATATATATATATATACAAAATAATTATACACAGTACACACATTATGTAAACAAACTTTTATTTACACTAACAATTTCTAATTTAATATTTTTTATATTGTATACTATTTCTGTCTAATGATCAATTAGTTTATCATTGTCTAGTAGTTTCAATACAAAAATTGTTTTATAATACTATCTTTTTCTATAATGATTTTTTGTGATTAATCATTGCCCAGCACTACATTAAATACAAAACATTAGAGTGTGAAGATTTCACAAATAAGAATAAACTTTACAAAACAGAACTGTAGAATGCATAGCACTGGAATCAAATCATTTGTCAAGATTATCATCTAAAAAGAAAGCGATGTTTCCTACCCATTCGAGGTCTTGGCCTGAACACCATCTCCAAACCCCTCACTTCCAGAGCACAATTGTCCTGGAGCAGGGAGGCCCATGGCACAGTGAGACAAATGGCCTGGATGAAGCCCTCACTCACCTCAAATGGTGCATCCACAGACTCCAGGATCTCATTCAGAGACTGAAGAAGCATGAGACATGAAAGTCACACAAGGTAAACTGCGGATAAACATCCTTTTTGATGGATAGGTATAAAACATTTTTATGTAAACCAGTTTTATCTGGCAATGGAATGTTCCTTTGGTGGTAGACTCACATAAGATATACTGTATCTAATTTCAGAAGTTTAATCATGTGTTCAACGTATCTGCTCATGTCTATTCTATATCTTTGGCTATTTTCATGGTGAAAAAATTGTATGGCAAACTATCAGGTTTTTAAAAATCTATTTTTGCTAAAAACTCTAAAACAACCCTCTACAATACGAGTAAATTACCGATCGGGCCAGTGCTGCATCATCATGAGCGTTGATCACTTGCATGCGTTTTCAGCCTTGCCAATTTAAATATTCAAGCACAATAAGAGACGAAAGGGAACTCAATTCGGTACATTTATAGCACGCCCAAAAAGCTGCATCTGACAGCACACGAATACGGAGTTCTTTTATGTCTTCTTGTGCATGGATGGAAAATTTCACACAAAATTATGACACAAGGCCCGTCTTTGCGAGTGTCCTAGTATGTCTTAAGTGAACGTAAAAAGCTGAGAAAGACAATGCACGTGTAACAGTATCAATATATTGGACCTGCGCATTGTCTTAAAGTGACAGCAGCAAACAACAAACATCAAAAGCAATGCAATAAAATAACTCACTGCTCTTGACAGAATAACTTAGAATCTATTAGATCTACCTGGAAAACCTGAAAAGCAATATTTATGTAGATTGTGTCTTTGTTCTATTGTTTATTTTGTGCTATTGCTTGTAGTTTTTTATTTATTTGATTACTAATTACTTGTCTTTAATGTTTGAAATTTATATTTTATACTTATAATTTATATTATATTTATATAGAAGTTTTTCATTTCCATTGTTCTTGCATTCCATGTAAAAAGTTTGGTGAGTAAAATAACAAATTTACTAGACAATGGCGACTCGCGCTTCAGTGTGTCCGTAGAGGGTTGGAAAACTATATTTGGTTTATTATCTTTGTTAAAAATGTCTTACTAAGTGTTTCTTACACACAACACAGTCTAATAAAACATGCTTCAGTGATAAATGATTTTGACAAAAATATGTTGCTGGATCTTTTTCTAATATTAAAAACGAGTGTCATCCTGTAAAGACCTATTCGGCAATCAGGCATAAACAATCGGGTCCCATCGATTAAAAAAAAAAAAAAAAGAAAAAGATAACTTCTGCTCCCAACATTGAGGCTGATTTCATGGAGTTTGTTCTGTATGGAATCAAATAGAAGTAGAAAACGTACCCATTTGTCCAGCGGCACTTGAGCGAGTGAGCCCGTGCCTTGATAGAGGTCTAGACTAAGCTGGTCCAAACTGAGCTTCTCCTGGAGGAAATTCCCCAGGTATCGATGCAGCAGGTACCTGCAGGCCCGCTTCTTAATGGACTCAGAAAATGGCCAAGGCATCTTGACCAGCTCTTGGATTCAGCGTGTACTGAAACACATTAGGACATCCAAGGTATTAAATGCCACAGACTTAAGAGCATTTTACTGTGAACTGCAGTGGATAGTGTGGTTTGGTGGCGTAGTTTGTATTAAGCTGGAACAGTAAAACATAACATGCTAAAAGACAGACAATTTATAAAATAAGTAATACACACAAGCCAGTCTAAAAAATTCTCATGGAATTGATAAGAAGTTATCTTCATTGTCTGTGAATTTGACATTGCTTTTCTGAAAACACACACCCACACAATTATTCAGTGAAGGGTTGTTGATGTCAATGATTCGGTATAAATACAGGTCCTTCTCAAAAAATTAGCATATTGTGATAAAGTTCATTATTTTCCATAATGTAATGATAAAAATTAAACTTTCATATTTTTTAGATTTATTGCACACCAACTGAAATATTTCAGGTGTTTTATTGTTTTAATACTGATGATTTTGGCATACAGCTCATGAAAACCCAAAATTCCTATCTCAAAAAATTAGCATATCATGAAAAGGTTCTCTAAACGAGCTTTTAACCTAATCATCTGAATCAACTAATTAACTCTAAACACCTGCAAAAGATTCCTGAGGCTTTTAAAAACTCCCAGCCTGTTTCATTACTCAAAACCGCAATCATGGGTAAGACTGCCGACCTGACTGCTGTCCAGAAGGCCATCATTGACACCCTCAAGCAAGAGCGGTAAGACACAGAAAGACATTTCTGAACAAATAGGCTGTTCCCAGAGTGCTGTATCAAGGCACCTCAGTGGGAAGTCTGTAGGAAGGAAAAAGTGTGGCAAAAAACGCTGCACAGCGAGAAGAGGTGACTGGACCCTGAGGAAGATTGTGGAGAAGGACCGATTCCAGACCTTGGGGGACCTGCGGAAGCACTGGACTGAGTCTGGAGTAGAAACATCCAGAGCCACCGTGCACAGGCGTGTGCAGGAAATGGGCTACAGGTGCCGCATTCCCCAGGTCAAGCCACTTTTGAACCAGAAACAGCGGCAGAAGCGCCTGACCTGGGCTACAGAGAAGCAGCACTGGACTGTTGCTCAGTGGTTGCATGTCAGTTGAAAATCAATGTGCCAGAGTCTGGAGGAAGACAGGGGAGAAGGAAATGCCAAAATGCCTGAAGTCCAGTGTCAAGTACCCATAGTCAGTGATGGTCTGGGGTGCCATGTCAGCTGCTGGTGTTGGTCCACTGTGTTTTATCAAGGGCAGGGTCAATGCAGCTAGCTATCAGGAGATTTTGGAGCACTTCATGCTTCCACCTGCTGAAAAGCTTTATGGAGATGAAGATTTCATTTTTCAGCACGACCTGGCGCCTGCTCACAGTGCCAAAACCACTGGTAAATGGTTTACTGACCATGGTATTACTGTGCTCAATTGGCCTGCCAACTCTCCTGACCTGAACCCCATAGAGAATCTGTGGGATATTGTGAAGAGAAAGTTGAGAGACGCAAGACCCAACACTCTGGATGAGCTTAAGGCCGCTCTCGAAGCATCCTGGGCCTCCATAACACCTCAGCAGTGCCACAGGCTGATTGCCTCCATGCCACGCCGCATTGAAGCAGTCATTTCTGCAAAAGGATTCCCGACCAAGTATTGAGTGCATAACTGAACATAATTATTTGAAGGTTGACTTTTTTTGTATTTAAAAACACTTCTTTTATTGGTCGGATGAAATATGCTAATTTTTTGAGACAGGAATTTTGGGTTTTCATGAGCTGTATGCCAAAATCATCAGTATTAAAACAATAAAAGACCTGAAATATTTCAGTTGGTGTGCGATGAATCTAAAATATATGAAAGTTTAATTTTTATCATTACATTAAGGAAAATAATGAACTTTATCACAATATGCTAATTTTTTGAGAAGGACCTGTACATGTTCTGATTCTAGATGACTAATGAAGACCTCCAACTGATGTGGCTGTCTGAACAAATTACATCTGTTGAACTAGTAATTCAATAAACTGATGCAAAGGACTGTTAAAGCCTGGAATTACCTTAACAAACCTACCAATTCACAGCAAATCTGTTCACTGGCATTTAGCTACACAATGCCCACAGAACAACATCAAAAAATGTGGTGGTGATGATGAGCTCATTTTAAATGACTTGCAGTTATATGTATTTGTCTGGCATGCCTGACGTTGGAGTCTGACCCCCTATATCTACATATACAGTATAGTGACCACCAGTGCTTGCGCAATTAAGGTTGGTGAGTTTGTTTTTTTGCAGCTAACAATGCCAAATCACGGAGACACACTGCACAACAGCATAAAGGTTTACCGTTTGTTCGTATGTACAGTGGTCATTCAAAATAAGACTGTCATAGAAAAATAACTCACCTGTATTATAAAATAGCTGATTAACCGTTGTTCCTTGGTTTAGGGTGAACTAGCATGCTGGCTAAACACAATCCTTTAAACCTTCATTCAACTTTGTCTCTTCAGCTGATGCATCGCTCGTTAATATTATTTATATTCAACTGGAGATGGCAGTCTTCAAGTGCATTATAAATCAGGTCGTGAGAGAGCAGCATCTCTGTTTGTCTGCTTATAATGCGAATGATGGTGTTTACAAACACGCTCGTGACTGCGCACTCTCGCGCGCCGCTCCATGCGCGTGATGTGTTCACGAGCATCCGCGCTGCGCAGCCACTGCGCAGATCACGCGCTCGGAGTGTTATTTTTACTACGGATTGGAATAGTGAAAGCACTTTATTTTTTGTGGTAAGTAGGCTCAAATTAAAAGGTGTAATGGATTTAGTTGTAAGTCATTTCTTTGTCTATTTATTTAAATGTGTTATAATTCGTTACTGTATTTACATACTTCAAACTGATACTACACAGGCACAGCACAGTATATTATTTTTCTGAAACGGGCCGGCAGCCATTTTTCTGAAAGTTTATTCGCCACTGTTTATAATGTTTAACTTCATCATCATGGCTGATTACCATACGTTTTTTAACATTACATCCTAAATTAATTTTAATAACTCAACTAACTTTTTTCGCTGGCGAGTGATTAAGCTTTCTAAGCAAAGTTTAGGAATTAATGTGAATAATAGGATCTGATTAATTAGTTCCATTTCGTGCATGCATGTACAATCCAGTAAATTTCCATTGGTGAATTTCAGTAGGAACACTTGTGAAAATGCAAATTACGTCACTATTGGAATACACTTAATTATAATAACGAAACAATAACACAACTAATGAATAAAATGTAATATGATAAATGATAAATTGTAAAAAAAAAAAAAAAAAAGGAATTCAGTTCTTTGAACAATAACTATGCTTTAATGTTATTTATGGAAAATAAAGAATTCTTTAGAAGCCCCTCCGCCCCCAAAACTCGCGCATCCACCCGTGCAGTTTGTTATGTAAGGAATTTAGCGTTTAGCTTTGCATTATCATTTATAGCCAACAGCTAAATTATAGATTTAGATATTTTACTATATTTTCATGCATTTGTTTCTTAAAATAGCGCAGATACTGTAATGGTAGTCTATGCGGATACGCAGAAGCTGCTCTGCGCAACTGCTGCGCATAATTGACACACATGAGTCCTAGCCGGCATGAGCCGGAAGTATTCTGACGAACCACCCCAGGAGGAGGTTAGTAACTCATAAAATGATGTTAATAAATAAACTTAAACCGCTTCGGACCTTATCATATAACAAATGAACTTGTTATGTATGCCATGATACACTTATTCTGCTAATATAATCCGGAATTGGCGTCATATGGAACTTTAACGCTATAAGAGCCTCGATTTGCATTATGTTGTTAGCTAACACTTCATCTTTTTTTAGATTGTCTTTATGCAAGTTCCATCATACATAACACCAATGATTCGCATTAAAATGTTTCTTCCACACACACACAAAGAACAAATGTTACTCTTACTATGAGTAAAACGTACTTTGTGACTTGTCAGTTGAGGAATTTGAGGCGTTAGCTAACGTTAGTAGCATGACTGCACAGTGCTCGCGCCCCCTCATGACCACGTGACGTCAGATGTTTATGAACATGCAGTTTTTCTGATATGCATCCGCTGCTGTGTTTAGGGGATGGAGGTGGACTGCACGCCTGAGGAGCTGTGTAAGTGCTCGTATGAGGAGCGCTGTGTGGAGCTGGGAGAGGTGAAGGACATGAGGCTGGAGGCTGAGGCGGTGGTCAATGATGTGCTCTTCGCGGTCACAGACATGCACGTCTCTCACAGTCTCACCAGCGGACTAGATGTGGCCTATATAAACGTGGAAATCAGAGAGGGAACCCGATACTGCTTAGAGCTCACCGAGGCAGGGTTAAGGGTGAGTGATAAAGTATCACCTGTTCCACCCAAAAACAGCATTTACTCAATAATATTGACACTGATGTTTTTCCAAAAGGCGAAGATGGGGTCCACTTTCAGTCTCTACTTTAAAGTGAACATGAAATAAAATGACCATTCTTATTTAGGTGTGTCTGAATCCACTTTTGCTCAACTGGCTCTACTCCCTTTTCCCCTTTACATATCAGATCGGAAAGGCATTTATTTTAAATAAAAATCAATTATTGCATACTGTTTAATGTACAACAACACCGGGGTGCAAATAGCATCTACCGCTATTTATAAGTATAAATAGAATCTAACTACTATTATTTACACCTATTGCAAATACTGCTATTTTTACATAGTGTAAATATAATCTAATGCTATTTGCGCACATAGCCTCTGCCTTATTTTGTTAAAGTGGAACATTGCAGTATTTATTATAAATTATCTGTGCACTTCTTTTTTTATTATTATTCATGTGCCCTTGTAATCCAAGTGTTGCTCACTGCAGAACAAAATGGCGTCCAGCTCCACCTCTCTGGACGTCACGGGTGGAGTCGTGGGTAGGGTTAGGGTTTGGTTGGATATTCTAGCTCCAAATTAGATTCAGAGAGGGGGAGCTGGACACCACTACACACATGGCTCTGCAGTGAGCAGACTCTCTTAAATCTTTAATAAAAATAACTTCCTCTTCTAATGGCATCTCTTCTCTGATGACGTTTACTGGCGGGACAATCTCTCAATCACATGGGATCACAGCAATAACAAAAAACAACAATCCAACCATCCAGTCAATTCTAGATGGACAAAATCAAGTCCCACCCTACATTTTTTTATTATAATAATAATTCATTACATTTATATAGTGTTTTTCTCACCACTCAAAGCGCTTTACATGGAGGGGAATCTCCTCGACCACCACCAATGTGCAGCATTTCCCTTGAGCCCCTTTCACACAGAGATTCCGGAAAATACACGGATAAAGTGACCCGGGTTTGTTTGATTTTGGTTTATTCACACTGCCAGTGATTTTCCGGAATCAGAGTTCACACACAACCCGTAAAGACACGTGACATCGATGTGACGTAATGTCTCAGCAGCGTCTTAAGTATGCTTAAACCACGCTTGTGCGTTTTTTTTCTCTGATTCGATCATAAACTAGCGCATTACGTACCGTTTCACTACTGGCGAACGATCCCGGCTTCAGCGTCATCATTACGACACGGCATTGATTACGGCTTTTGTTCACACAGCGCGCGTTCTGGGACTGAACACGGCAATGTTACTAGGTCCCCGATCCGGCATCAATCCCCGGTTGTGTTTGCGTTCACACAGAAGTTGTTCTGGCAATTTCCCGGGATCAACGCGCTGTGTGAAAGGGGCTTTAGTGAATCAGGGTAAGACAAAAAACATTTGGGAAGAAGGATTGATGTATTGACATTTTGTTAATTTTGAACAAAAATTGTTTTTACATAGTGTACCTTTAAATCAATTGAAGATATCAATTTTTATTTTGTATAGAAGTAGAAGTAGAAGGATACAAAATATCAAATATATATAGAAACAAAATATAGTACATTTCTTTCTTTCTTTTTTTAAATGTTACACTGGATTTCTTCTGTCAGTTTTGACCGCCGGGGATCACAAAGATGAAAAGTGAGAGATACCTGTGTGTGTTTTGTCAGGTGGTGGGCTACATCTTTGATCAGGTGGACGAGAGCTTGAACACCCAGTATCATGAGACTGTTTACTCACTGCTGGATTCCCTCAGCCCTGGATATAGAGAAGCGTTTGGAAATGCTCTGCTACAGAGACTGGAGAGGCTCAAACAAAATGGACGGTGAAGTGTTCAGTGTCGTTCAGAATATCTTTGCTTGCTAACGGTTCTATCCAGTGCTGTGCCGCTCTCAGCATCAGTGGTACCTTTATCAGTTTTTAGCCTGTGATATGTTTTAACAGTCCTTCTTGGTGTTCATTTGACAAACTGACTTGCCTGTGATGTTTTAAAGTATTTTACTGTTATTTAGAGAGGTATCATTGGAGGCAGTGCTATAACACAGTGGACCCAGATGAATACTCCTTTTTGTTTTACATTTATGCCAGTGAAATAACCCTCAGAAATAGCGATGTGCTCTTTCAAAGACTATGGGTAAATGTTTGAACTAAAATCTTTTATGTTAACAGACCAGTGATATGATTTTGTATTAACTGGGTCCTGCAAAATGAGTTTTAGAGCTCCATACTGTACTTCCGTCAGCATGGTTCTTTAAAGTATTGTCATTAAAAACATATCAGATGCCTTACTACTTTCATTCAAATGTCTAGTTTAACCTGTCTGCAGGATAGTGGTTGTCTGAAAAAAATATCCTGATACATTTACTTTCTTCTCTTGCTATTGATAATGTATCAAACTCCATTTGTGACTGTAAGAATGTCTATTGCTTTCTTGTTTCTCAATCTGTCAAAAACAGGAGAAAGAACTGATGAGCCAAAACATAGTGGTGATATCCATCCACCTCTTCCAAAAAAAGTGTTTTTGAAGAAAATGAAGACATCCGTCATGCGGTTTCTTAAAAAAGGTGCATTTTAGCACTGAAACCGAAGCTTTATACTTTTATTGATTTGAGTTGTGAATTGAGCAGAAACTTTCCCCCACAATTACATAGCATGTTTGTGTGGATGTCAATGCTCAGCTTTTTGTTGTAATGAGAGGGACATTTCCTGTGGTTTCCTATAGTTCTTTATCATATCAAATGATAAGCATTGAGGTTTATGTAGAACTATTGATTGACTGGTTAAAACATTATATATCGATACTGCGCAGAATTGCACTAAAGGTAAATAAGCAGTCATTTTCTGAATTTGTTTTAAAGGGCTGCGTAAAAATATGCTACAAAGTTACATTCCATTTCTTTTAAGTTTAGAACAGCATTTAAATCTTAAATAAATGCATACAGGAAGCTCTTGTATGATGGGTTTCTACCTCATGTTATTTATCTTTAGCATGCCTGTGAAATTGATGTGTTTCCAGCTGGTTTTGGATAAGGCAGATGATACGGCCAATGAACACAAGTGGTCCTCTGGTTTTAAGAAATTCCTGTGAAACACAATACACTATCTCTGTCCCAAAAAAACCCATCCCAATAACTAAAAGAATGTTTACTCAGACAACCAAGAGGAAAATGAGTGTGACGTACATGGCACAAATCACTTATGTACCTGAAAAAAAAAAAACTTGCTTGCTTTTGTTTCCTTGTAATAAAAAGCACATTCAGATGTTATTGTGGTTTGGTGATTCAGTTTTGTAGCCAATAATCATATTCTGCTTGCTTTAGAGTTAATTTAAAGGGATAGTTCACCCAAAAATGAAAATTCTGTCATTACTCACCCTCATGTTATTCCAACCCCGTTTATCACTCATCTTTGGAACACAAAATGTGGAATTTAATGAAATCTGAGAGCTGGATTATTTTATCTGAAGATAAACGGAACAACATGAAGGCGAATAATTAATAACAGAATTTTTATTTTTTGGTGAACTATTTGTTTAAAGACAATGGTGTTTCTTTTAGCAAGTTTCCACTAAAATAATTGAGTAATGACAAAGTTAATCAAATTATTGGTAATGTTCAATATTTAAACTGTAAAAGGCAACTATAAGTTCTTCTTGATCATAATAAATGTGTAACATTGAAACAAAATTTGACACAATTGACCTAGTAACCACCAGCCCTCAAACACATGACCTCTCAACAGGAATATAAAAACTGCAGACTGAGGAAGCAACTGAAACTGAAGCAAGACACCTGACCCAGAAAGGAGAAACAGTGAACAGATCGCTTTAATAGACAACACTTCAAATAAAGAGATGTTTAGCTGTAGAGACAGCCCTGTCAGCTTTACATTGATTTGTTTGAGCATTTTACACAGATAGTATTAGGTTTAACTGATTTACTTCAACTGGTTAGCTAAGAGTGAATTCCAGTTTAACACAAGCACTAGATACAGTGTCCCCACTGTTATGGAAATATTACTCTTAAAATCATCATAGAAGGGTAGATAATGAATATATACTGGGTTCCTACATCTTATGACCAATTCCTTTTTCTAGTCATGATTAAATCACAATAATAAAACAATGTAAATAATTTATTACTATTATGGTTTTATTTTTTTGATGATGAATGACTAGAAGATATTGAATGGATAAATAAAATCACTGGTCAAAAGGTGTGGGTACCCTGTAGGAATATTTGAATGTTGCCCTATTTCTACATTCTGGACAAAATCCCTCACAGAAAAGCAAGAATCATTTTTTACCAAAGAAAAAGAAAATCGAGTTTAATTCAATAGCGTACATGTTAACGTTGCATGTAAAAAGTGGCTACATTTGCCGATGTTTCAATAAAATAAGCTCATTTTAAGATGCAATCTTTATTAAATATGCAGATTTAAAATGCAAGTAAAAAGTTACTACAGTAATTGACAACTATTTGCTCAAAGAAGGTTTGATTAGAAACATTACAACACTGTAGCCACACAGCAGCTAGTGCACACTTGATTTAATCACCGGCACTGACCACTGTTTGTCAGCGTCTCGTTCTGGTGAATCATTGACGCAATTCAGCAACAAACAAGAATTAGGCAATGTTTGTAAAGTGGCACTGTGCATAGTCGAAGATAATGTTAAAATACTGTAATATACAAATCTCTCAGCGTTAGGGGAAAAAGAAAGTAGTATAAATCATAAAATCTGTCTACTAATATTAGATCTAAAAGGTCCATAGAAAAGTGTTTAAGCACAATTTTATCCCTTAGTAAGCGTTCTCATCTTGGCTTCAGTGTTGGCCTTCAAGCTCACAATCTGAACTGGGAACTTGATGCAAAATAAATCTTTGTTGGAGTCGTCTCTTAATTCCCATTCCACAACCAGTTTTATCTAATAAACAAAGCAACAAAGTAAGGAAGTGAATGCCTATGACATTAAAGCACTGTTAAGAACTAGAGATAGACGAGGAACTTAAAACACTTACTGATGGATACTCGCTCTTGACGGGCAGCTGGTTGACGTAGCTGTACATTTTTTGTGGAACAATAGGACACTGAATTCCAGACTTGCAACCATCATCAATAGGGATTGGGAAGGGGACGGGGAGGCCTGCGATCACTCCATGGACCACAGCTTTACTGGTCTGACTCGCAACAACTATGGGAAATACAAACAAGTTGTTATTTTTCTAAATTAAGATTTGAGCTGCTACTAGATGTATAAAGCAACTCACTGCTGCCGAAGGTTACATTGACTGCATAGGACTGTCCCTTGTGAAGCTGACATGGCTGCTGTGAGCAGGGCTGAATGTCAACTCCAACAACTTTCCCTTCTTCTGAACCTGTAAGGAAGAGGAAAGATTGAAAAAGGAACCAAAACAATAAAGATGAAATTTGTCACAGATGAAAATTCTGTCATCATTTACTCATACTCAAGTTGTTCCAAACCTGTAGGAGTTTCTTTCTCCTGCTGAACACAAAAGATTATATTTTGAAGAATGCTGCTAACCAGAAAGTTGTTGGACCCCATTGACTTCCATAATATATATATATATTTTTTCCCCATATGGAGGTCAATGTGGCCCATCAACTGTTTAGTAATCTATATTCCTCAAAATATCTCCTTTTGAGTTCAGCAGAAGAAATTCATACAGGTTTGGAACAACTTGGAGGTGATTTAATGACGACATAATTTTCATTTAATTTAAACTTGATAAGCATGAGTACTTACCACAGTCCACAAATTTCACCGGCTCAGAATTAGTGTATGCGAGAAAAGAGAGTAAAACAACGCAGAGCATGCTGCAGCCCATGGTTCAGACGAATCCTTCGAGAAACAACAAACTAACGTTACGTTAACGTTACCTGACAGACAGAGAACACAAACAAGAAATATGACAATCAATCTCTGCGTAGCTTCCATAAACTTCCTCGTGAAGATGAATTTTACAGTTACTAATACACAGAAAACTCACAAAATACGCTTAATTCAAACGTTAAAACACTTCCAACTTAATTAATTGGTTGCTTGCTTACACACCAGTTCGTTCAGACCCGTTTGCTCCAACACCCAATTTCCTTGTCACCAGATCAGAATGACTCGTCCAATCAAATACTGTTTGTATGGGCGTCTTTATGACGCACAGCCCTTCTCGGTGAACTCTTAACCAATGGCAGTGACTCATGGAAATGTTCCGAAACAAGGAGAGTATTCGGTTGCCAGACATATTAAAACCCTCTTTCAGTCTACAGTAAACAATATATATTATAAATATATATATATATATACACTAAGAGATATCCTGGTGTAAATGCAACAATATAATATTTTAACAAAAAATGGCTATGTTGTGTGAATATAGATTTAAGAATTAGAGCAGTTTACCAATTCTGCCTCTCATTTGCCACTCCAGTTAAATAGTGACCCTGTTTGTATCAAATTATTAGTCCGTTTATATCTTTGAGATACTTTACATACTTCAAATCTGGCATATTTGATGTATATTTCAGTCATAATTAAAGGTACAGATATCAGTTGATGTATTTTCTATATAAATAAGACTTTATCACAGCAGGCTCTTTTTACACTAAATAAGTCATTTGTTTCCCAATAAAACTTAACATGTAAGTTTGTAGAAAAAATGCAAATTGAACTTGCTTAGTGACAGCTATCAATTGTATGCATTTGTGACATAAAGCTGCATCAGAAAGGTAAGCCATTCACATTACATCCTATTTTTTACAGTCTATGATTACATCTTGGAGCTATACTAATTAGACTTTTTTTACCGATCATTAAAACGTTTTTTTTTTTATTAAAAAGTTGTAGTATTATTATTATTATTTCGATACCAACTTATAAGTCTTTATTTTTTACAAATTACCATAACAAGAAATTACTTAAAACAAATAAAGGGTTTAATAACTGAACCTGGCAACCCACTCCTTATAACTCCGTCATGCGCATGCGCAGTATAATCCGAGTTATAGAAGATGTCATTCGCCAGAAGACTGCTCATAAACGCACCGAGATCAGCGTCATTTCAACTTCTCAAGTATGCACAAATTAGCGAAATGATAGTGGTAAATGTTTTGTCTAATATAAATTGACTGTGTTTGGTACCTGTTCCTTCAGTTATTAGCTAGCAGTATTGCCGGTAGCTTAGCTAGCTAGCTTGAGAACAGTTGCGATTTAGCTTAAGTTACGGCACAGATGACAACATTTGATAACTTAAAGTAGAACATGAACACTTATGGATGTCGACAAGTAATCTCCACATGTAAATTATTTACGGTGAAATTACTCGTTTGTTGTCAGTTGCTTACAAACAATCTTCTACCTTCTTTTACACATATTTAGCCAAAACTTAACTAAGGTTTAGTTTGTTTCATAGTTATTTTGAAATGAATGTAGCCAATACTATGCTGTGGATATCGAAACTCGATCAAGGGCATTGTGGGTACAGCAGTTCGGTGTGTCACGTGTGTTTGTTGTCGTCCAGCATTTCCTCGGCCAGAGTTCAGACAGCGAGATGTTCAGCTCCTCTCAGCGGCACTGCGCATGCGCGCTACAGCAGCAACCCACAGATACACTCAGCCATCCCAGCTATCCCAGCTGATGACCTTCGTCTCAGTCAATCCTGTGTCAAGGTTTGAACTCACTGCACTTTATCCTATTTAATTTCAGTGATCACATTTCAGGCGGTAACAAAAAAAAAAAGCTTTGTTCTTGACATGGACAACAACAAATAATTATAATAATCAAATCAAAATGTCTTTTTTATTATTCCTGCAGAGGCTTGCTGAGATTCTGGATAAGGGAGAGTATCTGAGGATAGCAGTGGAAGGAGGAGGATGTTCAGGATTCCAGTATAAATTCTCGGTGGACAATGTTAGAAATGAAGATGACAGGTAATTTCAAAAACAGGGCTTGAAAAACTTGAAAAAGTCATTTTTTTCCAACATAGAGTCAGTCAAAGGAGGCGCTTAACTTGCTCAGAAACTCATCAACCTCAGGAGGTCAATATTATGTTATATTTGCATGTATATCAATGGAAATATACAGTTTTGCAAGTTTTGGAGCCATTTTACCAAATTTTAAGAAGTGACAATTTAAACCCATGATTTAGCTATTTTCTGGCAATAAACATTTAATAAACAAAGATGAGATAATCTAGGATTTAATTATTATCAATTAGAATAAAGTTATTGGACTTTGATATTTTTATATACAAAATCTTTAGTAACAAGGTTGATGCTGTAGAAAGAATCTGAATTGTTATAACATTTAATTGCTAATTGCTTGTAATATTGTTTTATTATTATTTTGATTATTTGTATAAATATTGGATAAGGATGTGAGAGTTCCATTTTAAGGATAAGTGTAGAGACTTCTAATCAATGTAAAACTTGCAATTTGTAAAACACAAAAGATATTTTGAAGAATGTTGGTAACCAGACAGATGACGATAGCCATTCCATAGTATTTTTTTTTTCCAACTATGGGAGTCAGTGGGTGCCATCAACTGTCTGGTTACCAACATTCTTCAAAATATCTTCTTTTATGTTCAAAAGAAGAAGAAAAAACCTCATACAGGTTTGGAACAACATGAGGGCGAGTAAATGATGACAGGATTTTCATTTTTGGGTTTGGGTTATTGTGTTTGTTTGGTGTAGGTTTATACTGTTCTTCGTTTTACTGTACCTTCTCAAAGTCTATTTATTGTGTGTAGTTTTGTTAGTTCTTTTATGTTGACTTTTTTATGTTGACTCAACGAGCTTTGCTGCAAGAATTCCTATGTACTTGTACTAGCTGTACTGGTACAAACGGAAAATAAAACTTCAACTTGAAACAGTCTGTACTGTATAAAGCGCTATATAAATAAAGGTGACTTGACTTGACCAAATTAAAAGTCTTAAGAGCTCATACCACAGAAATCAAATTATGGATGATGTCTTGCATTTATTTCCGTCTTCTCCTTTCCAGAGTGTTTGAGAAGAATGGTGTTGGGATAATAATCGACCTGGACAGTCTGGAGTTTGTGAAGGGATCCACTGTTGACTTCAGCCAGGAGCTCATCCGCTCTTCTTTCCAGGTGTTGAAGAACCCACAGGCTGAACACGGCTGCTCGTGCGGCTCGTCCTTCTCTGTGAAGCTCTGACACGCGCTCTCTCTCCTGTTTATCAAGTTGTTAATGCATGCAGGCTATGTGCCTCTTTAAAATCAGACAGAAGCTTATGAATTAGCTAATAACGTGAGAGATTCCGATATACAGTATGTTTGAACTTATTGATATGACCACTGATGACATAATGAAAGAAAAGCAAAAATCAGAACCTACAGATGTTACTTTAGTGTGTTGTATATAATGAAGATTGTAAATATATTTCTAATAAAGTTATAAGATGATATAATTTCCATTGCCTGTTGAGAAAATTCTTAAATCTGGAATATTCAGCCTGTTATTTTGTGGTTTGAATCACAGTGTTTGGAGGAATCATGTGATCAATGAGATACAGCTCAGATTAAATGCAAGTAATGTGTATTTTGCATTAAATGATGGATTGATCAAAGAAATGAATTGAAAAGCTTTCTGATTGCGTTATAAAATCAGTAAACTGTAAGTATCATATTATCTGGGTCATAAGGAAGTTCTGTATCGAAGTGTGCAATGATATGTTTTTTATGCTGACAGTCAGAAGATTTGAGAGGAATGTTCCTGGTTCAAAACCAGTTAAGAAAAGACCTTTGACTCAGTCATCATTTAAGTACATTACTGTAAACTATCCCCCGGTTTCACAGACGAGGCTTAAGATAGTCTCAGACTAAAATACATGTTTGAGGAGTTGTAACTGAAAGCAACTTGCACTGATATTTCTTAAAATATGTCATTGTTTTGTCTCAGGATGCACAGCAGTAATGTTTTTTTTTCCTAAGGCAAGTTTATAAAAGCCACTTAAATGTCCTTATTAATTAGGCCTAATCCTGACTTAATCTAAACCCTGTCTGTGAAACCAGGCCTATATTTACTCTGATAATCAACAATATGCCACAGATTTGTATCGAACTCAGAACGAGTTAGATTTCAATAGCTTGCAATCTGTTGAACGAGGCGATTCAATAACTGTGACAGTGTTTTACATGAATGTGTCATATGTACATCTTTTTTATTAAAGTTGGTTTTTAAGAAACATTTCACAAAAATATACAAAAGAATGTCTTTACAAATGATATTTACATTGATAAGAAAATCATAATATGCTTCTATTTCAATCAGAGTGATACATTGAAGGAGAGAAAATCTTCACAAGTAAAATAAAATGAAAAAAAAAAATACGGATTCCTAATCAAAATGAATATGATGTTATAAAGGCTTCAGCAGCAAGATGAACAGTGATTTCAGATAAGACAGCATTGAAACAAACTCTTCATTCATTTTCTGAGGGATTGCATCACCATTTTTTTTTTTTTTTTTACTTTGATCTCAGACATGAAACACGAAGCATACGGTTCATTCCTACTCACACAAACAGACATCTCAAGTTCACTAATCGAGCTAAAGCTGCTACATATGAGGTTAGGAGTGTATCTACTGTTAAGGGAGATCAGACCACGTTCAAGATCAACATTAAAAGACCACTGGACAACCACAGTGAGCAGGTCAAGTATACAGTGCATAGAATGCTTTGGCATGCTGACATCCTAGAATATAACGCCAGTGTTACATTCAGGGAGAAGGCCACAGGAGATCTATTAAACCTCAGAGAGAATCACCAAACTAAACCAACATTAAGAAACACAACACTCAATATCAAATGAGAATCTCCAACAAAAACACCACACCTAAATGAACCAAAAAAATGAATAAAAACACTCAACGGGTAGTTTAAGGCTAATCATACTTTTGCTTGCTACAAGTTCTTTTTCATTTGGAAGAAAATCTCATAAACATCAATAATTACGTTCTGCATCTTGTAGCTCAAGATTTTCTTTGAAAGAAATGAATAAAAACATGAGGGGTAAACACTTACACATCTGACAGATCTTTTACTGTACGTTGGGTCTTGTGACACATTGGCCCAACTATCATTCAAAAACGGTTGAGTCCAGGTATGGGTGAACATGCATCCGGTCACAGAGCAGTCATGTGACCCGTCAGCTGGGCTCGTGATGTTTCGAGACCGCACGCCCTCAGTGAGGAGTGTGGACACACCGCCATACAAACAGGCTATAGAGCACACACACAGAAAATGTAACATTATGAATGGGAAAGTTTCCAATCACAGTGTTTTAACAACATTAATAACACTCCTTTTGTTACAGCTACCAGGAATACTTGATTCTGATTAGTTCATGACAGCATTGATTGATTGATTAATTGATTGATTCATTCATTCATTCATTTAAAGTTTCACTTTGTATTAGCACATATTGCAGAAATTTAATTTTGGATCCTAATTTTGCCTGGGCAAAAAATATAGTTTTATATCATGATCATTTACACATTACACAGTTTTGAGTCAACAGGACAGAATAAAATGTGTTAATGCTTTTGTAAAAAGTGAAACTAAACTGACTACTTGGATTGGATCCGGCAACTGTAATACAGAGAATCAAACACTCAATCTGGCTCTATATGCTGATCTAAAGAGGAATAATGATAAAAAAGTACAGCAAGATGGGTGCCTGTGAGGAACATAATGAAAGCACAACTGAACACACACCTCCTATCATCGCCTCCAGCACTGACGACGAAGCGATCCCCACTGGTGAAGCGGATGTTGGTCAGGTGGGCCGAGTGGCCCAGAAAACGCTTGTGTTTGGCCTGAGGAAACAGATTCTAGTGAAACAATTTGCTATCTTATCCTTGAAAAGGCTGACATATGTGCAGCACAGGTCAGAAGAGTGGATGAAGGAACATTTTATTTGAATATATAACAAGTATGGATATATAATGAAAACAAAAGATTTTACAATCCAATTATACCGCTGAACTTTGGTTGTTGTGAGAATGTTTTGATCTGTTTTGTCACATCCAGCCCTTTTTACTGTCTTGTGATGTGCTGTCACATGCCATATACAATACGCAGAGTCAGTAAAAGTTACTCTGAGGTTTATATTTATCTGTAGGAAACAGCACTATTGACCCTTGTGGAAAAAGAAGAAATACACTTTAGAATACTTATTACATAAAGAATATACAAAAAAAAGAATAAAAGGATTTCGGGCACTTACAGTAACTGCATGTTTTTTACAATTAAATGAAATTGTATTAGTTTTAAATTTATATTAAATGCAATTTGCCGAACTTAAGTGTGCTTTTCTGGTCCACTTTAGTAGGCCGTAAGTACATCTTTATATGTAATTTCATAATTCTATTGTCTTTGAAATATGGTTAAAGTGTACTGTTGAATATGGACAAGCAACTATAGTAAACTAAAAATATAATTTAATGACATTTTTTATTTAAATTTGTATGTCGTGTATTTAAAGATATTTGTAAATACACATCTGTAATGATGAAGTTGCAACTGAGTAAATTTAAAAAAGATTTAAAATAAGATTTAAAAATGTAAATCAAATACTTTACATGTGCTTTTGAATGTTAGTCAACGCATCAAAACAAGTGTACTTAAAAGCAGTTAATTATTATTAAAAATTTGAAAACAATGTATTCTAAAGAAAAATGATAAATTGACATTACAAAGTGCACTTTTTAAACGTGTAGACTACTTAAGTGTGTTAAGAAGAATACAGTAGTCATGAAAGTGTACACTCTTTAAGTACACTTAAGTTG
Organism: Meda fulgida; assembly: GCA_030578275.1. Classification (NCBI taxonomy): domain Eukaryota; kingdom Metazoa; phylum Chordata; class Actinopteri; order Cypriniformes; family Leuciscidae; genus Meda; species Meda fulgida. Next base: position 30,068,511 of record CM060632.1, on the reverse strand, counting down.
CATTTTATTTCATTAATTCTATAATGCAAGTACAAGTACCATTTTGGGACAATCAAAGCACATCTTTGTCTTTCCTACTGTCGTATCGTTGAGTGACTTTGGTCACTTTACAGAAATAGATAATCGCAAAACTGTAATCATAACCATAAATTTCACCTATCATATTATTTAGGTATAATTCAGGGTAGCGTTAGGTTTTGTGGTGTGGATAGGATTACGACAGCATTTTCAGACAGGAATATTGATCCAGGAACATGTCTGTCTTGGCCAAATCACAGTGACCAATCACAATGCATCACAAAAAATTGCGTGTGAAACAACACTGTTCCTGTAAAAAAAAAAAAAAACTGTATACTTACAAATTTTTCTGGACAGGGAAAGTCGAACAGCTTTACCATTCCAAAGTCATCGCCTGTAACGATGTTGAGGCCGGAGTGAGACACACAAGCGCAGGTTACGTCTGCTTTATCTGTGTTCCTGGACCAGACCCCCACCACCTCATCGCCTAGGACACTGCACACACACACACACACTGATGACTTCATTTCTGTTCATTGGGAACCACCAACTGTTACCAAGCAGCTCTATAATAAAGGTGCATCAGGCAGCAAAACAAGAAATTTAGCTTGAGTAACTAAATGACTTAGAGGCAATGCAGCAATCACAGACTTTCCTGTCGGGAAGGGATTCGATTCCTCAGGACCCGAGGTACAGTAGCTGAAAACTGTAGGTCATTTGAGGTGTCATTTTAAATGTGAAGAAAAACACATACATGTAATATTTAACCAGAATAAGATCACACACATTTATCTAACCTCCTCACCAAATGGATACCTATTGTTGCTATCAATAAACATTTTTTTTTTTCAGAAAATGGAACAAACTTTTAACATATTTAAAAACTGTTGTCAAAGTTGATATTGTGGCTTAATATAGGGACAGACACTTGTACGCATTGTTATATTATAAAAATTTGACCAAAACTAAGCTCAAATGGAGTTACAAGGTCTTTTCCCAGTGAATATCAGATATTGTATGTACACTGTAAAATTGAATTAGTTAGACTTGCTTAAAAGAGCATGCAAACGGATTGCCTTTAAACAAACTAAGTTAAATAGGCATAGTATGTTGTACTGACAAAAGCTCAATATAGTTCACTAACACGAGAGTTCTAGTAACTAAAAAAGAATTGTAGAGAGATAATTTACTGTAAATAGAATGTAATTGTTACCATTGTTGTGTTTTGCATGCTGAATGTTGAAGTCTGTGTGTGACTCAAGAATGGTCAAATGCAAGATATTATGAATTCAAAACAGAAATTGTGCGCACATCCAAAACACCTTTGGCAGGTGCTCGATCAAATGAAGCATCAAATTCACAATAAACAAGAATCGGCACACTGCCACTTCTGCCACGGGTCGAAACGCTGTTCATTTGAATAAATCCTTGGGAGCAGAAGTGGCAGTGTGGCGATTCTTGTTTATTTTGAATCAAATGCAAGATATTGTCACAAATATAGAGGGATTATATCAACACAATTAAAAGTGTCACAAGGTGTTTATGACATAAGTGTAAGCAATAAATATTTAATAGATCATTATTCAACATGAAGAATAAACTAGTCAGTGATTTAGTTATGCCACCTTTTAAAAGCAACCTATTTATTACTTCCCTTCCTTTGAAATCAAATAACAGTGATTTCTTGTTGCATCGCTGCATCAATATGAAGAGAATTACAATAATATAAATGAAGTTCCAAGTGCCCAGCCAAAGGGAACACTAATCACCCCAACGGTGAGTTCAAACAAAAACATTTTACGAAAATCAACATCAATTTATGAAGTCAGCTTATGTGATGTTTTTTTGTTTTGTTTTTCAGCTGTATTGACAATTTAACATTCAAGATGACTTTGGGAAATGAGTGAGAATTGGCCCACTTCAAAAACTTTTTTTTTCCTTGACAAAATGACACTGAAACCAATCAATTCATCCTAACTTGGGTTTTCTGAGTGAACAAGGCATAGTATGTGAATAATACAGAGTACTAGATTTTTACAATTAAATTAAGATATTAAGGAAAGTTAATTAAAAAGTGTTAGTTAGAAGAACTATTGGATTTTACAGTGTGTGGAATTAAACACACCATGTTTGTTCATGTGGCCAGAGGAGAAGTGCGGGTGCGTTGCAGCGTTACCTTGTCCATGTGGCCCAGGTTATTCTGTCTATCACTGCTTGTTCAGTGACTTGCTTCCCAGAAGGCACCTCATAGACTACACGTTTATAAGCACCAGTAGACAACTGTAGAGAACAACACACGCAGACAGTGAATAGCTCTGTAGAGCTGATCTAAAGCTGTGAGAAATTGCATAAAGTCATTACAACACCAACGCTGTTTCTAAATGGAGAAGAGGAACCTTATTTGTTTCTACCTTTAATAACATACTTTGTGTAAAGGATAGCTTAGGGCAGGGATTCCCAAACATTTGTGTCCCATTTAACCAAAATTAACCGACAAACGGGTAGTTCTTTAGTCAGCTGTTATACTCATAAGTATTATGTTGACAGCTCTATACAAGCAAAACTGCATGAGAAAAACATTGCTCTCTGTCTCCTCATCATCGTCCGTGTCCTCCTTATCGCCTGCGCACTAATGCACGGACTTCAGCGGCACATCAGCCTAGAAATGAACGCTTGAACACGGACTTCAGTAACTTCTGCGTTTACTTCCATATGACAGCGCGCTAATCTTTGTTATTGTTCTTTTGTGCATGTGGGTCAGTTCAGGATCGTGGCCTTCACACTCAAATCTGATATTGGCCACATTTAAAAGCTAATGTGAACAGCCAAACAAAAAACAAACAAAAATCTTTAAATATAAATTTAAACTACAATACCTTTTCCATTATTGCAATTAACACGCAATTAAGTGTCCAAATCATTACATTGAGTTTGCACTGAAGTGTATTCTTTTAATTTTATATTATTTATGTAATCACTACTCTTAAAGTGTACTTCTTTTTCACAAGTGGCAATCAGGCAATTATCATTGTTTTGCTTAGATCCTCTCCCACAAACAAGCAAACACACACACACACAAATACAGCCCAACATGCTGTACCTGCACATAGCAGCTGTCCGCAGAAAAGTCCATCTGCATGACGAAGCTAGGGATGTCCCTACAGCAGTTGATGCGGTTGAGCTGCGGTCCTAAAGTCAGGTCATAAAAATCCACAGCGTTCTCACTGGAACCCACAGCCAGGTAGCGCGAGTCTGGACTGAACCTGAAGGAAAAGAGACTGTAGTTGTTGCAATGGACCACATTAAGGGTACAATAAAGTCCGCACACCGTCTACATGATGTCATTTCCATCATCGGGACGGTCTGTGGAACTCCGTGCACACCGTCCACAAGTAGCCCGATTTTGGACGGTATGCATACAACAGCGCATGTGCGAGTGACTTGAGCACTTGAAAACAAAGTCCACTAGATAGTGCGCATGTGCCGAATGTGTCTTTCCGTGCTCACAGCCAAAGAAGTATACTCATGCTCTTTTAAGTTAAAACTGACTTCAAATTTTTTAAGTGGAAAATGGATTTCATTATTTTTAGTGGCTTGGATTATTATGCATGTTTACAATATAAAATAATACATAAGTCTCACCTGATATCTTGTATGGCAGAGCGCCGGTCTCTCTTCTTCCCCCAGATCTTGAGTGAGGTGACGAGGAGGATGATGAACTCTCCGTTCTTCATGCCGATGGCCACCATGTCGCCCTCTGGGTTGTAGCTGACCGTGCGCGCAGGATGACCGAGGTTCACTTTATTGAGCATCTTCTGTTTTTCCATACAAGAAAGCATTTGAATAAGCTTGTATTTCAGAAAAAAAAATTGAGTATGCACAGGCATTATAGAATTTACCCTCTCTGAAATGTCCCACAGGCGCACAGTGCCGTCCTCGGCAGCAGACAGGAAGACGTCTCGTGTGGGATGAGCTCCAACACCCCAGATAGGACCGTCCATGTGGCCGTTAACCAGGATGTTACAGGCTGCATTCTTCTCACCAACCTCAATGATCTCAGCATTCCGAGTGCCTACGAGAATCTTCCCCTAAACAATCCAGCAAGAGGACACAGGGTACCGTACTGTAACTGGCGGAGTCACACTATTCATGAGGAAAAATATTAACCAGCATAATCTTTATGATGAAGGTGGATGAAAAAGACTAGTTGGTTCTAACTGGCTATAGAAATGTCACTTTATTTCTTTTGTTTCCACTTTCTTAAGACAAATTCAAAATCTCAATAGAATCTCCTTTGCAATGTTTTTTTTAAATCTCTTTTTTATATATTCTCTTTTTCCAATAGCATTATTGGTATCTATCTATCTATCTATCTATCTATCTATCTATCTATCTATCTATCTATCTATCTATCTATCTATCTATCTATCAGAAAAATATTGTGGGTGAGTTCTTGAGTTATTAATTACATATGCACACCAGCATCCCACACAAGGCAGGCATAACTCAGGGAAGTAAATCTTTTTAAAACACATGACATCAAACATTTGTAAATCAATAAATAAATAAAAGTGGGTCCACACTGTTACAAAACACATCTGTTAAACGTTTTAATGACTGCTGACCAAAATGTACTGTCAGAGGTCCAGTAGTGTCCATCCTGTAGTCTATAATGTATTGATTTCGCATAAGCGCTGTACCTTGCCCCTGCAGACAGAGCGGACACAGTCTATGATCTGGCCCGTCTCCAGTCTGAAGGCTCTGCATCTCTTCAACTCCTGATCCCACAGTTTCAGCGCACCTCCCTCCTTAGACCTGCAGAGGGCAGCCCACACAAATATCACCATTTACTACAGCACCTTTTCAGAACTTTCATGCAAATTCAGAAAACAAAATACCTTAGGTATAGATAGTTGTAAAGGTCAAGCCACTTACGGTCGTTCTTTGCCTCCCGTCACAATAAGCCCGTCACGTAATGTGGTGTACATGGTGAACACAGGTCCAGTGTGAGCCTTAGCAACGATTCTCACTAGAATGTGTTCCTTCCACACACACACATCTCCACTAATGGTACCTGTAAATGTCAAGTTATTCTGAAAAGAAAACAAACCTGCACTAATCTAGTGACCACAGCATTTTCACATCCTTTTACACTGAATCTTTAAAAGTGTGAAATGTGATTTTTTTTAGGCTAAATATAATCATAAACAAGTTTTTGAATTACTTCTTGACTTAACATCTTGTCCATTTAAGCTCTGACACACAAGTGCACAAACAAATGCACACGTATGCATGAATGTATACATAAATACCTACTCACACACATTCCCACTTTCAGTTCACCGAAAAAAATAAAAACAGTTACTGTTTGGGGTCAGTAACTTTTTGTATTGTGTTTTTTTTTTTTTTTAAGAAATTAATAGTTTTAATTCAGCAAGGATGCATCAACAAGAAATGAGCTGTCAGTAATTCCAGCCTTATTTCCTGTTCAAGCCTTTGTAGGTTTGTAACAAATCTGCATAATGCCAGCCTACAGGTCCTTCTCAAAAAATTAGCATATTGTGATAAAGTTCATTATTTTCCATAATGTAATGATAAAAATTAAACTTTCATATGTTTTAGATTCATTGCACACCAACTGAAGTATTTCAGGTGTTTTATTGTTTTAATACTGATGATTTTGGCATACAGCTCATGAAAACTCAAAATTCCTATCTCAAAAAATTAGCATATCATGAAAAGGTTCTCTAAACGAGCTTTTAACCTAATCATCTGAATCAACTAATTAACTCTAAACACCTGCAAAAGATTCCTGAGGCTTTTAAAAACTCCCAGCCTGTTTCATTACTCAAAACCGCAATCATGGGTAAGACTGCCGACCTGACTGCTGTCCAGAAGGCCATCATTGACACCCTCAAGCAAGAGGGTGAGACACAGAAAGACATTTCTGAACAAATAGGCTGTTCCCAGAGTGCTGTATCAAGGCACCTCAGTGGGAAGTCTGTTGGAAGGAAAAAGTGTGGCAAAAAACGCTGCACAACGAGAAGAGGTGACCGGACCCTGAGGAAGATTGTGGAGAAGGACCGATTCCAGACCTTGGGGGACCTGCGGAAGCACTGGACTGAGTCTGGAGTAGAAACATCCAGAGCCACCGTGCACAGGCGTGTGCAGGAAATGGGCTACAGGTGCCGCATTCCCCAGGTCAAGCCACTTTTGAACCAGAAACAGCGGCAGAAGCGCCTGACCTGGGCTACAGAGAAGCAGCACTGGACTGTTGCTCAGTGGTTTCATGTCATTCAGAAATCAAGGTGCCAGAGTCTGGAGGAAGACTGGGGAGAAGGAAATGCCAAAATGCCTGAAGTCCAGTGTGAAGTACCCACAGTCAGTGATGGTCTGGGGTGCCATGTCAGTGGTCTGGGGTGCCATGTCACTGTGTTTTATCAAGGGCAGGGTCAATGCAGCTAGCTAGCAGGAGATTTTGGAGCACTTCATGCTTCCACCTGCTGAAAAGCTTTATGGAGATGAAGATTTCATTTTTCAGCACGACCTGGCACCTGCTCACAGTGCCAAAACCACTGGTAAATGGTTTACTGACCATGGTATTACTGTGCTCAATTGGCCTGCCAACTCTCCTGACCTGAACCCCATAGAGAATCTGTGGGATATTGTGAAGAGAAAGTTGAGAGACGCAAGACCCAACACTCTGGATGAGCTTAAGGCCGCTATCGAAGCATCCTGGGCCTCCAGAACACCTCAGCAGTGCCACAGGCTGATTGCCTCCATGCCACGCCGCATTGAAGCAGTCATTTCTGCAAAAGGATTTCTGACCAAGTATTGAGTGCATAACTGAACATAATTATTTGAAGGTTGACTTTTTTTTGTATTAAAAACACTTCTTTTATTGGTCGGATTGGTTGGTGTGCAATGAATCTAAAATATACGAAAGTTTAATTTTTATCATTACATTATGGAAAATAATGAACTTTATCACAATATGCAATTTTTTTGAGAAGGACCTGTATGGTCTTCATTGGCTGCCCTCAACGTCTATAACCCACATTCAAACACTGTAGTTGTTGCTTAGGACTGGAAGAGTTTGATTCAGTTTTTTTTTTTTCAACATGTCGAGAAGATGTTTTTTGATTGTGACATGATATTGTTTTTTCAGAGTTTTTTTTTGCTGAAAATGCATCCGGTACTGTAAAACCGACGCCAACATTACTGTTCATATCACTGCGTATACAAGAGCAGAGGAAGCCTCCGGGGCTGAAATACAGATATGGTAATGGACGTTTCGTTCCCGAGACGTGCTGTAAATGGCAGACCAATCACAACAGACTGGGTCGTCTGACCAATCAGAGCAGAGTAGACTCACGGAAAGGAGTCTCTTCTTTTTTTTTTTTTTTTTTGATGGATGTAAACCTATTGTAGATGACCTCAAAAACAAAATTAGGAACCTTTAAAATAGTATAATAGGGGCACTTTAAGCAGCACAACGGTTTTCAGCATTGATAGTAATAAACAACAGAAATATTTCACAATATTACTGTTTTTACATTTTTAATCAAATAAAAGGTGAGAGACTTTTTTCAAAAACAAATCTTACCGACCCCAAACTTTTCAATGGTAGTGCTTATTTTTGGAGTTTGATGGCATCAACTCCCATTTGCTTTCATTTTATTAAAAGCATTCTGCAAAATCTCGTTTTATTTTGGTTTGGAACACCATTTTTAATTTTGGGTGAACTACACCTTAATCTCTCCCTCCCTAAAAACAATTACAAGTAGAGCTGAACATCATGTAGAAACAGAAGAATACTTACAGCTCCAAATGCCACAGAAAGCATGGTCTGCATACGGGCGTCCTCAATGGAGCTCAGCACTCCTTTATTACTGAGCAGGGCCTTGCCGGCCAGCGTCCAGAAGCGCACATGTTTAATCCCCACTGACACAAACTGAGTGTCCGAATCGGGTCGAAACTCTGCCACAAAGATCCGCTGGGTGTGACCGGCCCGACTAGCTACTTTGGCACCTTCAAAAAGAATTTCAAACAGGTAACAAACCTGATATAAAACCCATGAAAGCAGACAGAATGCTGTGCTTGGTTGGTCTGTACCTTCCTGCCACTTCCAGATGGTAAGGGTGTGCTGGGGGTCCAGACCCACCGAAAGCAGCAGTTTACCGGTGGCACTAAAGCTTACAGAGCAAACGCCCCGAGAATGATGGCAGCGTAGCACAGAGAGGGTCTGTTTGTTCATGGCTTCCCACACGTGGATAGAAGGAGACGTGGCTGAAAGTACAGAGAGAATTTATTTATCCACTGTTGCTCAGATATGTAATCTAATATGACTATATTCTAAAGCATTTTCACATATTTGAAAGCATATTTCACATAATTTTCTAATAAGAGTAAGTATGCTAATAACTCAATTATGAAGTGCTGGTGTGGGACAGATTTCCATGGCAATCTGTTTGTTTGTTTGTTTGTTTGTTTGTTTTTTAATGGAGCGTGTCTCTTACCTGACATATCACCAGCATCACCTAAGTGAACAACAATAGCAGTTAAACATGGTAGGAAGAAACTTAACTAAAATAGAAAAAAGAAAAAAAAAGATAATGTTTAACTCCATTGGTGCAAAAAAGTACTGTTTTCAGAGGTGTAGCACCACACTGTCCAAACTCAAAAAGAAAATAATATTTTTTAAATTGATTTTTTAAATAAAGAACACATTTCAAGCAATATGTGCAAATAGCAATAAAGCACAGCAGAGCATATGTGCAACCATTGGAAGGAATATCAAAATCAGATATTTTTTTCAAAAAAAAATACTTTGTTTCATTCTTCTGAATTGTTTTCTCTCTTGAGGATTTCATTCAAGGAATCTCTCTCATACATTTTTCCTCAAAAATTCATCACACTTTGATTAGATACGCCAAGATACCAAAGTCTGCTATCAAAAACTATTTCAATGTGAACGTATTTCTCATTAAATTCTTCCAAGACCAACTTCTCTAAGCTATGCTTTCCATGTTATTTTATAAAGCTCTATACTCTGACTGTATGTCATTGTCTTATTTGTTCATTTTTTTAGAGAAATGTCCAGGACAAAGCTGATACCATGACAGTCAAAGTGAGAAGAGAGGGTGAATGTTTCCACAAACATACCTACTTGGCCAGTTGCCACCACATTGGGGAACTTTGGGTGCTGATTAATAGTCAGGCACAGAATATCATCACTGTGATCCAAATAGAAGCTCTGGCATGCTGACGGCAAACAAACAGAGAAAAAAAATAATGATGCACAACAATATTTTTGTCACGTCTTTATGCCTGTTTGAAAGACCTTGATGAATAAAATCCATATCTAAACACTCACGCCCACTTTGGCGCATTAAAATGCATGAAATCTATGAGTTTTCTCCCCACCTGTTGTCAAGTTTAGGACGACCCCTACTGAGGCAGTGTGGTAAATGATGTCCGCCCCCTCATTAAGATAATGCACATTGTTACGGCAGTCGTTGCCACGGTAACCAAACACCAGTTCAAGCACCAGGTCCTGCAGAGAAAGTCAAAGAAGGCTGTCTGAGGTTGTATCCATGACAACTGCTGAAAGTATCCGGCTCTCAGGATGTGAAAGGGCAATCAAGAACGGTTAGGAAGATCATCTAACCACTGAGGGACAGAGCAGTCTGTAATCAACATTTAATAGATTGAAAAGGTACACCACTAAGTAATTTATTAGTATAGTATAGAATAGTATAGTATAGTATATGAAAGTATAGATAGTATATGAAAATAATACAGCATTGAGTAGAACTGCATAGGATACTACAGAAAAGTACTGTGCACTATAGTATAGTATAGTAAAGTATGTCAGTCTATAGCAGGGGGTTTCAAGGCTTGGGGTGCGCCTCCCCAGGGGAGCATGAGGGCATGTCAGGAAGGAGTTAGGGTATATCCTGGCAACAAGTGTCAATTGACCGTTCACAAAGACCCGCCCCCTTTAGTTACTGTTGCTACGTCCGACAAGCCATGGCACTCTCAAGCCACACATCATGTTCGCAATGAAAAATACAATGTGGTGCAAAGAGGAATCTGACAATGCATCGAAAGACAGGACAGACCAGCTTACTTTTGATATGAAACAAAGTCAGATCGCCTGTCAATCAAACTCCCTGCGAAGGGTGAATTGATAGAGATTTTGTAAATATATCGCAGAACATGAAGAGGATAAGATAGTATACAATACGATAGGATATTGCAGTGTAATAAAATAAAGGGCAGGAAAAGACAAGACAGGACAGGGAAGGATAGGATAGGATAGGACAATATAGGACAGAAAGGGAAGGGAAGGACGGACAGAAAGGAAAGGAAAGGACAGGAGAGGACAGGAAAGGAAAGGAAAGGACAGACAGGACAGGAAAGGAAAGAAAAGGAAAGGAAAGGAAAGGAAAGGAAAGGAAAGGAAAGGAAAGGAAAGGAAAGAAAAGGAAACTGCCCATCACTCACTTCAATAGGCCTCTTTTTCTTGCCCACGTTGTTGGTTTGTAGTTTCTCTGGCATTGGTGGAGCCCTGCTCACTGGGGGTCTGCATCCAAAGACAAAACACTGCCACAATCAGACTTACAGCAGCAGTAGCGGTTTTTGGCACGGGCGAACCGGGCAGTCGGCATTTTATGATTGTAAAATGGGGGAAGGTATGAGCAGTCCAGGGGCAGCGAGATGAAAAAATGTAACTTTTCAGTATGGGGTGCACCCAAACACGTGGATGTTTTTCTCTTCTCCGTAAATATATCTTCTAGCAGAACTACAGCAAGCGTTTTTCTGTGGTGGAAATCCATTAGCTACCAAAACTTTTTTGTCGTTGTCGAGAGCGCGGTGCATGGTTGCATAGCAACGACAGATGCCATGAGAAAATCAGACCGAATTTTACTATTAATAATAAAAGATGAGCTAATGTGCATTGTAAATGTCAGTAATTTATATTTTTTTGACTCATTCTTTTTATAAAAATTTAAGTTTTATAAAGATTTAAAGGCTGAAAAGGTGAGGTTTATCTTTTTATACCACCTTTTTTATAAAAACGTCTAGTAGATAATATAAAAGACACTCCTTTAAAATCTGGCCATCATCTTTAATGTTATTATTTTAATGTTTATGTAAACAAAAAGTGCATATTGATGCTAATTTTATGTTATTTGCTGGTGTAAACTTGGTGAATTGATTTCATTGTGTATAGTAGGCCTACTTTTTGAACATGATTCTGTGATAACCGTGATCTTTTTGGTCACTATATTCATGAAATGGATTTTCCATACCATTTCATCTCTAGTTATAATCAACTAAAATCAACTATAATTATGTGTTTTTACAGTAGCCTATAATATGCAAAGTACAATTTTCTAAATAAAAAAATGATCTCTGATTCTGTTCTTTTCTTTGACATTTAAGGGTGACAGGCCTTCAAAAACTACGTTAGGTCTAAAACAGTTTGGATAGTTGTTAATATGAGAGTTATTTAAGAGATTTAAGTATTGTGTTACACAAGTAGCTCTCAGCCACTTTCACTTTTAAAAACGCTATTTCGTGAAAAAGTAGAGTTTAACAAGTCATAACTAAAAGTGTACCATGCATAGAATTCGAGGCAGTAACCAATGAGGTAATGGTTCCTCCCTGAAAGTTAGATTAATATAGCAATAGTCAAATAACTAGATTCTCTTAACTGTGTTTTTCAAATGAACAATATGTGATTTTATTGTGGGTTTTTTGTGTTGGGGGGGGGGGGGGTCGCCCAGGGTGTAATTCAATGTAGAAGCGCCACTGCACAGCAGTAATAAGGTCAGGCAGTGACCTGTGAAAAGGACACAAGACATCTGGCATGGTTACATTTCACTTCACGTTTTCACTGTAACATGTAACCAAATACTAAGAAACAAAGATACTGACTCAGCTCTATATCAGACTTGGAAACTTTGTAAAACTAAAATTAAAAGTTTGAATGTGAGAAAGAAATCCTAAAAGTATCAGGTAGAATGAGGTGTAAGGGATCAGTCTAGTCTTACCTTGAGCCCCTTTAAAAGCAGCATTAACAGAGAGAGAGAAAACGTTAGAAGTGTCAGTTGAGCAGTTCCCTCAAGTGCTCCAAAAAACAGAGAAGCACAACACAGGGACACTGAGAACACAAAACAAAATACACCAAAATGTATTCATGTTCACTTGACAGCATATGCCAAAACACAGAATGACATATAGTGCTAGTCAAGCAAGAGACCAGCTCTGTCTAAAATAGGATCATTTCCTTACACTTAAAAGGAAAAGTACACCCAAAATTCGTATTCAACGCCACGTTGTTCCAAACCACTATGACTTTCTTTCTTCCTTATAACACAAAAGGTGAATTTTTGAAGAATATCTTGACCAATCTCTTTAGTATATTGAAACTAAAGGAGGACCTAGGTTGCCAAGCTTCAAAATGACAAACAGAAAAGACACCATGAAAAGTGTCATAAAAGTGGTACATATAATTTGTGTGCTCTATTCCAAATATTTTAAAGCTGTACAATAGCTCTTTGTGAGGAACAGAACAAAATTGAAGTTGTTCACCTAGTTCTCCATGTTCATGTATGCTCCTGAGACAAGTATCCTGTTGTTTCAAGAGAACAACAACTTTTCAGTACATTTAAACAAAACATTTTAAACACATTTCAAAGACAATAAAAGTGAATTTATAAATAAAGATGTACTCAAGTCCTACTTAAGTGGGTCAAAAAACACGTACGTTTAAATAAGTGTTCTTTTTTTATAAGGGACCATGTCAGATTCATAAACAAATCATTGTTGTTGTTTTTTGAGAGAGAGTAAGAGCTTTTTGATCAATTTGATCCAATTTACAAAACAAGTCTGAATGATTCATTCACTAAACGGACTGATCCTTCAACAAGAGTTGAAGATTATTAATGAATAACTAATTACATTCGATCTGTTCCTCACACAAAGACATAGTATGGCTTTATAAACTTTGCAATGTAGTGCATGAGTCATGTTTCATGACACTTTTTTGAAGCTTGAAAAGATGCAGTCCACATTTATTATCATTGCATGGAAAAGAATGCATCCATCCATCTTCCAAACCACTTGTTCTGTGTGGGGTGGCGGGGATACTGAGTGGCCAACTACATTATTTTAATTTTCTCATTGTCTTACATGGAAGAAAGTAATTGAATGGAAGAAAGTGAGACAGCATGAGGGTAAATGATGACATAATTGTCGTTTTTGGGTGAACTAATCCTTTAATCGTCTTGAGAGAGAATGCAGGGAGCAAAGCACGAGTAAAGTTCCCAGCAGCCAAAGCAGCAGCATTACTCTTTAAATAATTAGCGGTGGATAACAGTAATAAAGTCCCTTCAAAGCCATGACAAAATATCTGCCAACAAAGCACTTAACATAATGCTGTGCCATCTACTCTAATTAAAGACTAAAATTACCTGCTTTTAAAGCCTCTTCAGTTTAAAATAAGAGCAAAAACTTAGCGACATGCGGTTTTATGGTTCAGTTGAGGGAAAGGTACGCAGGTTTATGGATTTGATGGCTGTTGCCATGCGGCTTAGCAAACATCCGAAGAGCATGAGAGGAGGAGCCACATGAAACTGATTATATTCTCAACAAATGACACTTTTTATTGATCTTCTTACCTGACTACGCCCTGCCTTCACATGGTGAGAGAGAGGAGTGGAGTGCAGAGACAGACAGAGGAGTGAGGAAAATTGGAAAAGACAGACATGAGGGTAGCATGTCACTCAAAGCCAAAGAGTTCCAGGATATCAACTAAATGTTTTTAAATGCCTTGTGGTAGTTAAAATTGTTTAAAAAAAAAACTTCTCAATTGAACTTGAGCTCAATTTCGATTAAATCCCTGAATTTGTCACAACAAAAATCACATATTCAATAATGCATTTATAATGGGAATCTATGGGCAAGACAATCACAAGCATGTGAAACATGTATTTTTATGTGAAGAATGTATTTTTAAATACAATTCAGTACAAAACTGTGTTATTTAAAGCAACACCAAGGAACTTTTCCTCTCCGGTCGCCCTACAGGTTGGAAGCGGAATTGTCCATTACCGCTGTCGTAAATAATTTAGCGTACCGCATCCTACTGTCGCACGCGCACGCTCGCTGTTTATGTACTGTCGAGTACGCTCCACCTATAGGCAATTGTAACGCTTGCCGTAAAGCAAATTTGTCGTTTTCTTATGTCTCATTATGTGATTATGTGAATATAACTTACTTAAAAAAAAATAATACTTATTTGGCCCCATTGGAAGTTTGACAAGAGCCCCTAGTGGACCCTGGCCAGCTCTGGTCTATATCATCACTTTAGCGGTGACACTACTATTCTCCTGCTAGCCCATATAATGTCTAAATATTGTAGCTATACCTTTGAAACAGTGTGTTTTTTAATTCCGGGGAAATGCCTTCACCCATAGGCCTCCATTGTAAGTGCTTTATTGTAAACGTAATATTAGATAAGCAAGTCGAAATTATTTACTATGGTAAAAAAAAAAAAGAATAGAGGAAAACTGGTATTCAACCAGGAACATCCCTGTTTAAGACAGTTTAGTGTGGTATTCCAGCAGGAGACAGTAAATAGTTTGGCTTTAGAGATTGTGCCACCAACATGAGCTCATTCAAAATGGTATATTAGTGGTAGAGTGATGGTGAATTTGAAAGACAAAGAGCTTATGGAAGCAGTAAAGTGGATTCAAGAGTATTAAAGTATTAAGTACTAAGAGTATTCAAAACTTTATATTACAGGGTTACAGCATTGAAAAAATCTATCCATCTATCTATCTATCTATCTATCTATCTATCTATCTATCTATCTTGCATACCAATATAAATGCTTATTTGAATAAATAGAACTATAAGTAACTCAGCAACTACATGTCAACTAACTCTCATTAGAGTATTAGTAGACTGTTAGGATAGGGTAAGTGGAATAAATTGACATGTAGTTACAAAGTTACGTATAGTTAGTAGAATGTCTAATGTGGGTAAAATAAAGTGTATTCTTTAAGTTACCAAAGAAAACTAAAGTAATGAAAAAAGAGAAGCAATCCATGCTCCATCCAAAGTTGTTCATCCTTACTGTTTGACCTTACTGTAACATTATATTACAGAATTGTCATAGTCATTTGGGTGTCATTCCTAACCTACCTTTCGTCTACCGTAGGCTCCTTCTGCTGGAAGTGGGGCTTGACCCCCGTCATGGGTCGCAAGTTTGTGGATAAGGCCTTGATTACATACATGAGCTCATTCTCCCGAGTTACATCACTGTCATACCCTACACAAAGCAACACACAGATGGAGAGACACTTTACTTTTATATCTTGCCATATGGTAATTACACAAACATTTTGTCATATGATGGATGGCTGGCTACCCTCTTTAAATCTAGATGGCAGTGGATAGCAGTGATAATTGCTTTTTATGAAATATCTTTTTCACCTCCATCATCTTCGCTCTCAATGTCAGACTCTTCGCTGTCACACTGTCTGGCCTCTCGGCAGCCCTCGTTCTCATGGTTCCAGATCATCAGACAGGTGTCGGAGCCACCGACAGACGCCAGCAAAGAGTCGTCATGTGACCAGCGCACATTAGTCACATGGGTACTGTGGGCAATGTACCGCTTAAACTTGGCGTATTTTCCCTATTCAGATAATGACAATGTTAACAGGCATGTAGGTAAATAATAATATCAAAATATCTACAGTAAAAGTGAAACGGCCATTTCATTTATTTAAAGAGCATTTTTATATTAGTATAACAGTAAATCGTGGTTTCTGATGCAAACCTGTTTTGTTCAGTTCGTCTAACACTGTTTAAATAGTATTTTAAATAGTATATAGAGTGTTGATATACAGAACACATACTGGCTAGCTTTCTGACTGCAGAAATGATTGTGGGTTTTATACATTTTTCTGGTGTTTTTTTAGAACATAAGAGAAAATATGATATATATTGTAAAAAGACATCACAACAAACATGAAGGTACTTTAAAGTTGTATTTATTAATATAAGTAAATTAAATTAAACATAATTCAACAAAATGACTAACAAAATGTTTTTAGTTATATCTTAAGAGGAAACAAAATCTACTTGCATATTATAATTTAGCTTTAATTTATGTTGAAAAAAAGCAAACAAATTAAATTGACCTACATTTAGCATTATTTTGGCTTATGTCTAAAGAAAATATATTGATTAAATATATATGGTTTTATAATAATGTGTTTTTCTTCTTCTTCTTCAAAATTTAGGGTTTGAACAAACCATAAATGTAATTTAGAAAAACCTAGTACATTTGGCTGTAGCATATTTGAGTTTTTTTGTTTTTTTTTAAGTTGGTCAAAAGTATTATTTTGTTTCAGTCTATATATCTAAAAATCAAATCGATCATAATCCAAAATTTGATTTGAGGCATCAATTATGTCCATAGCACAATAGCACAGATGGTCTGGGACATGTTTTAAACACTTTAACTGTTTTTTTCCACATACAATGAAAGTCAGCAGGGTCCAAAACAATCTTCTTTTGTATTCCACAGTTTTGGTAAATGATGACAAAAAAATTGGGGGGAGAACTATCCCTTAGTATGAGTGATATTAATAATTAATGACTAAATAACACTTTCCTAACCTTGACTGGATATTTGAAGAGCTTGACATATCCAAGGTCATCCCCAGTCGCTAACAACTTCTTGTCATTGCTAAGACACGCGGACGTTACTTCGGTAACTTCACTGACCACAGGCCAAATTCCCTCACAGGAACTTCCCAACACACACGTCCATGTGCTCCAGTCGATCTTCTCCACCTGAGGAAGGAAAAAGGCAGCATGGAATCTTATGGTTCATCTCAAAATGGCCAGATAAAAGACCTTTTCATGAAAAAACAGGCTAATTATATTGCTGAGGACTTCTCCTAGAAGACACAGAACAATATTTTTTAATCAATATATAGAGTTTATGCTTTAAAGCTGAAGAATAACTTTGAGCAACACTTTTAATGAAAATGAATTGACAGCATTCATTCCAATCTTAAAATCCAACTTAATCGAACAGAGACTCTGGCCAAAATGCCTCCTACAGAAGTTAAAGGCATGTGATCAGAAACTTTGAAGGGCTTCCAGCTCTTGCTAAATCTTAAGTTATTAAGGTAAGTGTTCACTGTCTGTCCCAACGTACAGTGGTCTTAAGCACGGCCTAATTCCCTGCCTCCAAATTTAGAGTCAAGGTAATGAAAAGTGGGCCATGTTCTTGCCCTTAAGAGTGCCCTTCCCCTCTCAGGGTGACACATGGTGAGATGTTCAGGATCCATACCTCTGTGGCAGGAATGGTTTGCCTCTTCCCACGAGGGGCCTCAAAAAATAGCTGCTCCTTCACCGATGTGTTGACCTGCAAAAGCTTCCCTAATACAAGATAACAGAAGAGAGACGCTGCGATGTAACGAAGTTAAGCTCAAAAATGAATTCTCAAAAATATGAATTCTACCAAGATAGTGTATGGGCAACCTGCAGTTTGTGATTATATGTAGAGTGACGATATTAATCTACAATGAAGCTGGACAATGAAGCAGCAACACTGGCCAATATAGTGTTGGAGGTTTCACGGCTATACACGTATATGTGCGGCCTGGCCTGGTAATAGTACAGCTGCACAAAAAATAGAGCAATCTACACAACATAATGGGAGAATGTCAGAGTACAAATGAGGACAAATTGTTGGTGAACCTCTTGCTGGCTCCTCTGTGACCAGGGGCCGGTTGCACCAGCTGGACGTAAATAGGTTGTGTGTAAGCTTTACGCTGGACTTAGTTACGTCCAGCTTTTCAATGAATATTTACACCTGTTGCAGCATCTAAAACTACAACTAGGTGCAGCTACGCTTTGTGTAGGCGGTGCGCGTACACGCTGACATGTTCTACCGCACTGTTACTGTACGTGTTGTGACTGCGGTGATAACTCGATTAATTCTAAAAATTCAACCCTGCTGATTCAAACACCAGGTGTTTCAGTTTTATTGTCCAACAATGTGCTTGTTTATATGAACTTCATATAAAGCCTTATGAGTTGGGAAGCAGTTTCACTCTGACAGGTTATCATGTGGCTGCACTGTTGCTTGACTTCAGCTGTGGCATTATTTCCACTACAGCGAACAACTGTGCCCTTAATTCGATTTTACTAAAGTCAGTGTACAGTGTACCAAGAGGACAACAGTGTCAGTGAAGAGCTTGAGATGAAATAAGACACATATGTGAAGAAATCAAAGAAAAATCAAGCTAAATATCCTATGTAAACAGAATATTTTACTGTGTGTCATATATATTGTTGGACACTGCTAGTGCTAGGTACATTAAATTAACTGGTTAATTAACCATTTTCTATTCATTAGAAATATTAAATGTGGAGTAAAAAAAAAAAGTTAAGACTGTAGTTGAATCCACCTTTATTTTATTTTATTTTAAACCAATGACTTATAATGGATATTTATTTATTTTTTACGTCAAATACCTTTTTGCTTTGAATGAAACGTTGCGATACAGCTCTGAAGGGGTTGGTGTGGTTCAAGGCCACTTATAAAGCACTTTTGTGCTATCTAGATGGTCTGACAGAAAATGGAATATATTGCTGGTAAAAAATGAATGTCCTATTACATTTAGACAATGAATTAGCTTAATTCACATTCTTGGGGACAAATAAATTGACCATAAATTGCAGCAGTGCACAATGCATCATATCATGAACAAGATGACGGAAAATCAATGCATGAATCAAACTTTCTTGAAATATCCCAATTTTCTGATCTTGCCTACTTTCAAATCTACCAGAACACAGATCACAAAGAACTCCAATGTCTTTATTTCCACTAGTCGCCACATTGCGTAACTGCATAAAGTTAAACTTGCCTCAGCTTTAATCGTCTCTCTATTTCTATCTCTCATTGCCTGAAATCCCCAACTCTTAGTGAAGATGAATGACTTCTGGACACGATTTATTGCTCCAAAACTCTGTCAGTGTGAATGTCCCTTGACTCATTTTCTCTTTGAAATACAGCCTTTGTGTCTTGTATCTCTCTCACCTCTCTTGTCCCAGTCCAGATGGGTGATGTAGTTCATGGATCCTTTGCACACACCAACCCTCTTGCTGTTCATCACGTTGTAAATATCCACAAAGCTGTCACCTGATGCCACAGCCAAATACTTGCCTGTTACTGTGATAAAAAAATCTGATTTCAATTTTGAACTCTTACCATGACCCAGATATCACATTCTTATTAATATGTTAATACATTCCTGCAAATATTTGTTAATTACATTAGGGTTTGTGAAGGTACAGAAATAGCTCATACTATCGTACTGAATAGATCAGATGGTCTCAGTACTCTAGGCGTTTCCACTGTATCAATCTTTGGTTACACTTTATTAAAATGAGTCTTTGTTACACTGTAATTATAGATTTAAGTACTAAGTAATATTCAGTAATTACATGTACTTACTATAGGATTAGGATTATGGTTTGGTTTGCATGAAATTATGCATAATTTATAGTTAGTAACTACATGTAACATATATAACAAAGACACTGTAAAATAAAGTGTTACCCAATCTTGTGTACTGAAATGAGTGTGTTAACTAACCAGGAGAGAAGCGGATTTCTGATATGATGTCTTTGCGGTGATGAAATGACACCAGGTCTTCTAGAGTGTCTGCGTTGACGATGAGAAAGCATCCATCATTGAGTCCCACAGCCAGAGCTTTCCCATCTGGAGAGAAGCAGCAACATCGCCCGCCTGCAAGAAGGTACAACCATCAAATGCCATGTCACGTCAAGCAAGCACTTTTGTGGTTAAAAATGTATCATGACAGCTGAAAAGACAGGTTCTCTTTATGAATCAATGTCGAAAAAAGTTAAAAGGTTAGTTCAACTATCACCCATCACCATTTATTCACTGTTGTTTCAAAGCCATGTGACTTTAATTCTTCTGTGAAATGCAAAAGAAAATATTTAGCTAAATGTTCATGCCGATCTCTTCCGTACAATGGAAGTATTAGGCTACAAGTGATTGTCAACGCCAAAATGACACAAAAGTATCCGCCGATATTGGATTTATCTTATTGGTTGATAATTCTGCATGCTATTTTAAAATGTATATTCCCTTTTACCTACATCTAATGGTCACTTAATGCTTGTCCAAAAACATATTTGAATAATAATTCAATAACACTGTTAAATGTAATCGTCAGCGAAATTCAAAATGTATAATTTTTCATACTGTACATGTTCATACACGAATGTTGTGATGCCTAAATTTATGTGTAGCATTGATTTATTTTAGTTGATCTTTTATTTTTAATTTATTTTGACAAAATAGCATAGAATTTTAATATCAACCATAACATAAAAATATAATTTCAGCCATAACATTAATTTAAAGTGATAGACAGAATTTAAAAAAATTCGGTTAATCTCTTGAACTGATTAAACAATCCTCTAATCATCGTGAAGTAAGTTATCATTGTTAAGTAAAAGTAAATATGCAAAGGCCCAGTGTACTCTAAGGATAACCATCATAATATAATTTAATTAGGGTTGATGAAGAGTTGATAGCTCACCTTAAGGATTTGGCCTATCAAGCTTTATATGATTAAATCGCTGGTCTATATAGTATTCCATGGATGAGCACCAATGGTTCCTCTACAAAATGTATTGCAACCATTCCCTTTAGAGATTCTGCCCTCAGGCAATCAATATGATCTTGGGCTAATTTGCAAGCGGAGTGTTCTTCACTTAAGTTACATTTTTCAATGCAAACTGAGTTTCTGAAGCATAACGAGGTCAAACATGTGTAGGCCAAGCTTGGAATACAAATCACAAGACAAGTTCATAGATAAGGAGCTATTTATAGTCAGACAGAGGGGCTGATTTACTGTTACTGTTTGCAGACTGTAATGCATTTGTGCTTTGAATGTATGTCATTGAACAACAAGCTTATCTATAGTTGGTCATGTTGTCATTTCTCCTTGTTACATCACAGTACTTACCCTTAGCATGGTTTATTTTGCTGTAAGGGTTTTTAGATATTATATTACGGATGTACAAAAGGATATATTTTCACAGAATAAATACAGTCATACAGGTTTGAAATGACATCGAAGGCGAGTAAATGATGACGGTTTAACTATCCTTTTAAGGAAATCTTGTACAATTAAGTGGTGATCCATTTGGAAATCTAATTTGAAGTAATTGTCGTGAAACTGATTGTTTACGGCTATGAATTGATGTAAAAGCAGTGACTGACGCCACTAGTCAAAAAGCACTATAAAGCTCTGCTAATTGTAATACATTTAAATCATAATATCATAATAAATTATTAAAATGCAAAAAACATGTATTAAGTTTCTGAAAAAAATTACATTCAGATCACATTTATGGTATTTCAGTAAATTATGCATAATGACTAATACTAAACCTAACTCTAAATCTATAGTAAGTACAAGCGGTAATTAATTTCAACTCATATAACTCACCTTAACACCTTATAACGTTTGTTAACCAATCAGTTTCAAGCATTCAACTGCCCCGTAGTATAAATGCTATTAATTAATATCGTTAACTCATATTACTCATGCTTTATTACACTGCAACAAGGACACATTCAAATGTAATCCAAGATTTTATTATGTCCTCTGTGAACACATGAAACAGTGTAAGTTTGTTTTGTAGTGTAATGAGCAAGCATCTGCTTACCTTTCTTGAGTTTGCGTACGGCGAGCATGCAGTGGCTGGGGGAAAGGTCCCATATGCGCAGAGTCTTATCATCGCTGACAGTGGCACACAGGGGCAGATGAGGGTGAGTGGCAAGACCCCAGACCTCGCCCTCCATGTGACCCTAAATACAGCCCCACACACACACACACACACACACATATTATTATGTTATATTGTATAATTAAAATACTGTATGCTGCTCAGGATAGAAACAAACTAGCATTATAGCTAAGTTATTACTCAATGAACAAAGCATGTTCAACATGCTTCAGAGTATTAATGCATGCAGTTATTCACATGCAGTTATAAACTCTTTCACATGTCAAACATAACTGAACATTAAACATTAACAGATGTTTCCCTTTACTCAAAAACACATAAAATAACACTTCATTTCAATATTTGCTCTCCATTTCCAGCCATGTGCAAAGCATGCTGGGAACTAACAATGGTGTCTCTAATTGAAACCGCATAATTGAACTAATTATCTTAAAATAAATAGGTAGCCTTTTCTCCTTAATTTTATCAGCTTAATCGGTTCCTCAATTCAAGCCTCAAAACGGTGTTTTCTTAAAAAAGTAGAAAAATGTATCTCTTGGTTTATAAGTGAAATGTTATGAAATATTTTCTATACAACACTGAACCACAATTTTCTTAGTAAAATATACACAATATTTTTAATTATCACCTTACATTTTTTTATGAATTACAAGACCCTAAGATGATGCTAAGATGAAGACCCATGATTCATTTTTACAGTGTTCTTTTCAGCACAAACACACCTCCATTCTATGAAAATTTTACTTATTATTCACTATAAAAGTTGGCAAACTGCATCGCACTTTTACTGCCTGAGAAATTTTATTTAAAAGATATGATCATCTACATTTTTCAAGTGAGCATGGCAGAAGTAATTCATCACATGATGGAGAAGATCATTATAACAGGGCATAAATCCAGACACAGTGTTAAAGAGCTGATTCAGGAGTCTGGAACACAGAGATGGAGTGATGCTGAACAGTCCCAGTATGGCAGGCGATGTTCACTCAGACTGCAGGCAAATCTGATGTTTTCCCAAATCAGATATTTTCAAGCAGACTGTCTGTACTTTTAATTGCAAGTGATCAAATAAGATTTGTGTGTCCAGACATAACCAATCTATCTGCATGGGTTGCTTTGGTAATGGCGTACTGTAGGAGTTCCCGCGTATGTTACAAAGCTTTCAAAAAGGATTCAGGAAAAATGGAGGTGCATCATCTCACTCTCCAAATAAGTGCCCTGTCGAGTCGAGGTGCAGAACTTCTCCGTCACACATGAAAACGCTGAAATCTTTGAACAGACCATTTGAACATCGTATGAATATTCCCGCCATTTCCAGAAACAGTTTTGACATTATTGTTGTGTTTGAATAAGATACTTTTTTTGCTGTCTAGACTTTCAAAACTCCATTTGGATAAAATCTGGATTTGCAAAAAAATCTGCTTTTTGCTGCCAGTCTGAACATGGCCATTAGTCTCCCATATCCTCCACAAGGAGCTATACCTTTAAAATGTATTTAAAAAAAAAAAATGTATTTTTGTGTGTGTGTGTGTGTGTGTGTGTGTGTGTGTGTGTGTGTGTGTGTGTGTGTGTGTGTCTATTGGATGCAAAACAAAAAAAAATACATTCAAATAAATAATGCTGTCAGTGTGCACAATTTCCCCACAGTGTATTCTGTTATAAACTGGACGTGATGCACCCATGGGATTCTTAAAAGGTTTTCCCAAAAAGCATTTCAGAGAGCAATAAATTAGAATTCAATTAAGCTCAAATGTTTTCTAGCAGTGAGTAAGACCTAGAAAAAGCTCTGACTAAGGCATATTTACTTATTAAATGCTTTTTTTTCTACACCCTAACTATGGCTTGACGAATTAAAAAGCTCACATAATGCAATGAAGGGTATGTACCAACTGATATGTAACATTTAGTAGGTAAACAGTGACTTCAATAACAAGCACCAACCTTTAACTAATGATTGCACCCGACTCTAAACCACAAGTCACACGAGACAAACAAATACACATTTAATCAGTGTCCAAAAACACAACTGTTCCTTGCCATATTGAAAACTAAACCATGGCTGTCTGAGTGCAGAAATATTGTAAAACTACTCTTTATGCGTGGTCTGCAGTCACTGCTGTTTACCATTTATTACAAAAACAGCCCCAGGACCATTTCATTTGTGTCTGAAATGAAACTGGAGCAAAACATTACAAAGTGATTGAGTGGTGAGAGCAGGTGCAGAGACACTTGACTGACTCACTCATTCTCAGGCTCATTTACAGGTGCTGCTGTAAGGAAAAAAATGGTAACAAGATTTTTAAAGGTACTAAATTGTTAAACATTATTACAAAATATGTATTTAGGTACGTAAAAGTTTCAAAAGAAATTTCATTAAATATATATTACATGTTTATATATATTTTTACTTAATTTACCATAAATGCGTGTCAGCACATTTGGCAGTACAGCCATATTTCATATATTTTTTAAGACTTTTTTAAAAGTAATTATGAAATTACATATAAAAATGCATTTAAGTTCTACTTAAGTAGTAAATTCTAAAGCACTCTAAAGTTCAGTTAATTGCATTTACAGTAAATATAGCTATAATACATTTTCATTTGATTGAAATTAACATTCAGATCATAGTTTATTATTTTAAACAAATATATTAATTCCATAATAAGTATGATATACTTCATTTTCACGGAGTGAGCATTAAACTTCAGTATCTAATTCATCCTTCACCATTTTTGAGACGCCATGAATGATGTCTCAAACCAAGCGTGTTGTTGAAGAGAGGTGGGCTATTACTTTTCTAAGTAATTAGATGTACTATTTACCCCTAGCCAACAATAAAACAAGCACAAATACATTCTGAGTAATATTTATAAAAACTAGAACAACTTGTGTGTATGTGCGACTGTGCGTGTACTTCAAGTGTGACCAAACTTGTACCACTCCGATGAACGTTCATGTAAAAAAATGAAAAAATGAAAGGAAATTAATTTTGAATGAAAATGACCCGAGGAGAGGATGAAGGTAAACTAATTTCTGTATTTGAGTAGGTTCACATCCAGGGATGCATGTGAGTTTATGTAACATGACAGGCAGCTCGAGGGTAAGACTTGTAAAGCTCAGTTTAATGAATCAACAAGGCCAACCGAACAGAAATTCTTCATTCAACCCTCATTTCTTACTGTTATTTATTTATTTATTTTTCAGAATGGTCATGTTTTGTGGCTTGTCAAGCTAATCTGACAGCTCAATTTGTGCCTTACCTGAACCAGAAGAGTGATGGGCCCATTTTTGTCCACCTCCAGAATCTCTCCGTTCTTTGTTCCTACAAGAATATGCCCATGACCCAAAGATATGGCACGAATGGAGGGGTTGTCCTCTAAAAGCAAACCTGCAGGAAGGGACATGCTATAAATAAACATGCATCTTTGACCTTGGCTTTCTATTTATTAAACGCACTGTGTTCTTTGAGGATGCATGGAGGTATTTGACCTGATTAGCTTGAACAGCGAAGTTCACACCGTTAAAGCTATACACTGCAAGTATTTTAGTATTTTTGTTTTGTTGTCCAGTACGGACATCTAAACATTTTTAAAGGCAAAACAGTGTAAAATAAATAAATAAATACATATTATTTAAAAGTAAAATAAACTATTTTTAAGTTGTTTATAATAGTAATAATAATAATAATACAAATCATTTTTTTATTATAAACAACTTAATAAATATTATTTATTTTATTTAGAAATGCTTCGCATTAGGGGGTTGCTTACATTTTAACTACATTTAACAATTATATATTTTTTAAATTATTTATTTATTTATTATTTAGTCATTCATTCAAAGTTTTTTTTATTAACTTTATATTTGCAACCCCTTTGGCAAAGTTATCTTTTCTTGTTTTCAGTATAAACCTGCCCAATTTGGCCATTTTTAACACAAAAGAAGATATTTTGAGGAATATGGGTAACCAAACAGTTGATGGGCCACATTGACTTCCATGGTAGGGACAAAAAATACTATGGAAGTCAATGGGTTACATCAACTATCTGGTTACCGACATTCTTCAAAATATCTTCTTTTGTGTTCAGCAGTTTGGAACAACTTGAGGGTGAGAAAATGATGACAGAATTTTCATTTTTGGGTGAACTGTCCTTTTAAGTCCTATTATCTCACGGTATTCTGTTCCTTAAGTAAGTGTAATTTGTAAAAGTAAATTGTCATTCAAGAAATGCAAGTGACGTCCTCACCTTTGGAGCCTGGGGCCAGCACTGATCGCTTTATGGCATATGTCTTGAGGCATCTTTCAAACGTGTCATCCCACAAAGCCACTATTCCATCTTTTCCACCAGTCACAAAACCCTTAGCAACAATATATTCGCATTTCATTTCGAAGCACATTTAAAGAGAAAGTAACTTGTGTTTACTGTTTGAAGCTAAATCTGATACCTTCTCCAGGGCGTGCATGCTGAAAACAGGCCCATCATGAGCTTTGACGGTTTTCACCAAGAACATATCTCTCCAGATGCAGATGTCTCCAGCGCAGGTTCCCGAGAACACCATTTCTTCAGACCAGCCATACACCGCGCACATCATGGTCTCGGTTTTTCCCATGCTGCCCTTCTTCCCAATCAGTCCGCCACCTGAGAACATCAATGATTTGTGAGATGACCTCAGATCTACAGTGTTTCACATATTTCACAAAAAGTTTATAGTCTTACCTGCTTTATGCCAAAACTTCATGTGTTTCACTCCAGCGGTGATCAGTTTGTCTGGCACGTATGGGTTGATTTTAATGACAAATATTTTGTCCTTACTTCCCCTTTAAATCAAAAAGAGAGACATTTAATGTGTTATGATTCTTTTGCTGAAACCTAAAAAGGATGAATCGAACAGCCCCTAATGATTTTGGTGAGTTTAAAGGTTCACTGTAGGGCTGTAATTGACCTATCTGAGTGCCAGGGGACAGTGGCTGTCTGCGGTTTAGCATTAGGGCCCGATGTGGAGCAGGCAGAGCACTGAGCAGTGACTGCACTGTCGGGCCCTATTTACTTCCACCCGCACAAGCATCCTCTCGACCAGAGAAAGCCCCGGGGAAGAGCCGCTGAACTCAAGAGCATACAGACAAGGGAATACAAACGCTTCAGACTGTAAGAGGAGGTATAATAATCCATGAGAGGATGTACATTACAGTGTTTTACCATGGTAAAGAGTTGTAGTAGCTTGTAATGGTGCTTCTATCCTAGATTTTGACATTTTCTTGAGAAATATTAAGGTGTTGCTACCACAGTGCTTGGACGCTGTGGCTGCTTGCCAGGGATTTCCTGTTTAATAGTTAGAGGGAAATCTCAAATCTCACAACCAAGTTTGAGCAATAGTAATAATGATTACTTTGGCATCAAGCTTCAAGTCGAACACACCTAGGGCCCTATTTTAACGATCTAAGCGCATGGTCTAAAGCGTGCGGCGCAAGTGCACTTAGGGCGAATCCGAATCCACTATGGCTAGTTTTTTGCTTAGCGCATGGTCTAAAAGGGTTGTTCCTATTCTCTGAGTAACCGGTGTGTTTTGGGCGTAACGTGCAATAAACCAATCAGAGTCTCATCTCCCATTCCCTTTAAAAGCCAGTTGCACTCGTGCAATGGCGGATTCGCTATTTACATGGTGGAATTTGCAAGTGGAAAAACGGAGCGAAGTTAAAGTGCACAAGCAGACCATCTACGGGACAAAGGGTTGCGCGTTGTGGACCCGCCTATAGGCACACATTACTAACACGCTCTTTAAATAACAAAATTAAACAATGTGCCATTGACTTTAGACCAGGTTTTTTTTTTTTTTCAATGGCGCAGTCTATTTCAGTTGCTTCAAAATAGCAACACGCCAGCAATGCGCCTGAACACACCTCGTTTTCAGATCAGCAGCCCATGGGGTGCACGGATGGGCACAAATGCATTTCCTATTTAAACAACGTGGCGCAGGACATGAAAATGATAAATGCAATGGGCTGAAACTAGCAAAAACACTTGCGTAGTGCCTGGAGCTGCATTGCGCCGAGTATATGATAGGGTCCTTAATATTCAACATCATTATTGATCTGCCTGCATTGACACCATTTTATGAGAACTGAACTGAGCTGGACGATGACATCACTGTTTTCTCCAGAGCGGCTGTATATGTAAATGAACAAAATATCTGGGCTGTGTTTGGACGGCTATTAAATATTCAAGGGGTTTAGTTTACAACACAGCCTGAAAAAGTTGGTAAACAGGTAGTATTGGGGGAGGGACATAATTCTAGACACCATTTTATTGGACAAAAAGTTCTATATGCCCCTGCTTAAAAGATTAACCATACATATTTTTGTCCATACTGTGAATTTCTCAGCTTTTAAGTGTATTTGTCTGCTTTAAGGTAGCAAACATGCCAGAAAACGTGCATGCCTAATTCACTCACCGGATGGTGGAGAGCTTCTCTCCTTTCCTCCATTCCCAAAGGACGATGGTATGATTGTCATCCAGACCCACTGAAGCCAGCCTCTTCCCATCCGCTGCAGAGACAGACATCATACCGCTCTGATATCACTCAACATCAGGCAAATTACAGCATCTAAATCATGTAATGTCATAATGACTTTTTACCATCTCCACCCTAACAATGAAACAAGACATCTCAAGTAATATGATGTGACAGCTAACAAAGACATTGCTCCGGTGGAAATATCAGTTTGATGGCATCTAATCAGAATAATCATTTATGTTTAGGCCTGTGACATTGACAGATACTTGGAGGCTTTGCTATTTTTGCTTTGTCAATAGAAGCTTTTCTATACACCTGACTCACTGATTTTAATAAAGAAATATGTCTAGTTTAACATAAATTGTAGATGTTTCAGCAATTTCAGAAATACCACTAGTTTGTCATAAAAAGAAATAAATGTGATCAGTAGTATTACATGTCAATCACATGCAATTTCCTGCATAAATTGACGGTTCTAGGTTAGAATGAGCTTACAAATGGACAAGAGTATGCGGCATAGTCAAAAGTCTGTGTGTGCAAGAATACAGTAGAGGATGGTGCTTCCGTCGCCAATGCCGTGGGTTCAATTACCAGGGAATGCAAGAACTGATAGAAATGTATATACCTTAAATGCAATGCAATCAATTCACGTTTGATATAAAAACATCTGCCAAATGCATAAGTCAAGTCAAGTCACCTTCATTTATATAGCGCTTTTAACAATATAGATTGTTTCAAAGCAGCTTTACAGTGATAATAGGAAATTAAAGTACCAGAGATTGTTTTGGCTTTACAGCAGCTCTAGAATAAAGTTATTGTCCAGCTAAAGTTAGTTTTGATCGATTCACTTCCGTTGCAAAGATCATTAGTTATTAACTAAGGGGCCGCTAACAGGACACCGTTTTAACAGAATACCCCCCCACCCCCCCCTCCAACAGTGCCTGGTGGCTTGAGAACGCTTTTTTTTAAAAAAATTGTATACATATTTATATAAAACTGGATTTTTTACATAATTGTAAATTCATTGTTTTTACCTAGGACAAAGTTGTTTTATAACATTATATTTTACTTAACTTTGAGGCTCTTATAGAGTGCTGCCTTTGTAGCCTACTTATGACTGTATTGTTTGTCTATTTCCTTTTGTACAAATTTCATATACTTGTATAATGACTATTATTGGTAATTACATTATATTGTTCAATAAACAATACTTCAATACCTGGTATTGAGAAATGGGTTAGGGTTAGTGTTAGTGTTAGTGGTGGGGATATTTTGAGGCTGTCCACGCTGCAGCCTTTAGCGTGATGACATACTGGATTAAACCCAATACGTAGTGGATGAATAATTTTATTTAAGCGCAATTATATATATTAAGCGAAATCTCCGCCTCTTACTCATGTCAATACACAGTGCATTCAGGGATTAAAAAAGTTTTTAAATAAAGAGATTATTTTAACTGAATCTGACGATGCACTTCAAAGAGATCAGAGCATTGACCAGCGCTGCTGATGCCTGTCATGTGAAATCTCCTTTATAATATTTTATTTCTACAGCATTTATCAACATTTGTTAATGTTAGTAAATAAAAATACAGTTGTACATTGTTTGTTGATGTAAGTCCAAAGTGCTAACAGATACAGCATTTGATTGAAAAAAATGTAGAAAAAAAACGTAATAAGGTTAATAAATGCTGTCGAAGTATTGTCCATTGTTAGTTCATCTCAACTAATGTAGTTAACTAATGTTAACAAATTGAACCTTTTTGTAAAGTGTTACCGAAAACACCTCTAATAATTGAGATACAACAATTGAGTTTGTTAAGATTAGTAAAATATTCATTAGCATTCCGTACCTGAGAAGTCAAGTGCACACACCCCAAACTGATGGAATCCTTTAAGTACAGACAACGGCTTCAAAAACTCTGTTTCCCATATATGAATAGACGAATCACGGCCCACCTGTGTAAGAAACAAACACAGATATTAAAGTGCCCAGATCAAAAGGTGAACTGAAGAGATTTTTATGTATTCTGTAGAGAACCCTCTCTGCTTTGTATGCTGTTGCTGACAAAGACAGACATGTGTGCAGTTTGACTGTACCTGGCCTGTGGCTACATAGTCTTTGACAGGGTGGATGGCCAGACAGAGGATGTCATCGTCATGGCCCAGGTAAAAGCGCTGTGTGTTCTGCTGTCTGTTGTACACCACTCCCACAGCCGCCACATGATACACAATCTCACCGGTCTGAGTGTAGAAGAGGTTACTTCTGCAGTCATAACCTCTGTAACTGAAACACACACACACACACACACACATGTTGTGTTTCCATGTTTTATGGGGACTTTCTATGGACATAATGATTTTTATACTGTACAAACTGTATATCATATCCCCTAAACCCACCATCACAGAAAACTTTCTG
This sequence comes from Meda fulgida, assembly GCA_030578275.1. Taxonomy (NCBI): domain Eukaryota; kingdom Metazoa; phylum Chordata; class Actinopteri; order Cypriniformes; family Leuciscidae; genus Meda; species Meda fulgida. The sequence continues at coordinate 30,037,665 of CM060632.1, read as the reverse complement.
CATTTTTAGATTTTCAAAAAAACGTCACAGTATGATTTATAAGCTGTTTTCCTCGTGGGAACCAAAAAAATTCCCCACAAGGACAAGGATTTCAGACATTGCCAAAAATAGGGTTTACCAGGACACACACCAACACTGCAAATGTTTCCACAAACATAGGTCACCCTATACAAGAATGAGTCACTTTATATAATACATTGATGTATGGATCTATCTGACTTTAATTATTTCTAACCAAATTTGGGCATTTTTATTAATCTCATTGGTTTGAATTTTTTAATCCATTCATCAAAACAATTCACTCTGCAGGTAATATCATTGATCTAGTATGTGGCAACAAGGAAATGCTTTTTTGTGTCATGAGTGAGTCCCTGAATGAGTCCCTCAATTGACTCATTACAAAGAACACAATGTTCACATCCACAAAAGTTTTATTATACTTTGAATTGGTTGCTGATTAATTTTGAGATGAGGGCGTTGCATTTAAAAGTGAAGGCAAATGAATGTGGACTTGCAGGGAAGGGGATCAAGCGGAATAAATGATCGCAGAAGTCTGGCTTACGTCACCAATGAGAAGTCATTTTTATTGGAAGATCTAGTTACGACTATTTTGATTAAACATTATGAGGTAAAATTTTTTAAAAGTAATCGCATGCACAGACGAATCCTTTACAATCTATAATACACATTTGAAAACAGAAATTTGTATCCATTTTGTGAACTGCTGAGCATGACTTTTATTGAGCTTTAGAAAAGCAACACTGGCCTAAATAAATTAAAAAAATGTCCTTACATCATTTTAATTGATTATGATCATTGTCATGTTTCACAATTTTTCCATCTCCGCTTACAGCACTGTGAATGTATTAGTGCCGTTTCGACTTATTTCAATAAATGGACAAATAAATGGAGACAAAAAATTTAATTTTTCCAGTGACTTAAATTGCCTTGCTTCTGTAAACCATTGAATAACCTGATCTGAACATTCTCCTATCCATCATCTCTTCATCCTCTAAAGTCAGATTCAGGTCTGCTCCTGTAGCCCGTGCACAGCTTCACAGAGCAATCACAACTATTACTGCCATGTTCTTAAACTTTAATCCGTGACCCTTAATCCATCTGATTACCTATGGATGCACTTGAAACAAATGGTACACAATTGCAGTTCAGCTGTGGTTGACACTGCAGCCCTTTGAGCTCATCTGTGTGTTCTTCAGAAGGATTAGCACACAATAAAGACAAAAATTGATGGCCAACTGTGTGAGTTGTGAGTCCAACCCAATCCAGCTTCCAGTACAACTTCTACACTACTGTTCTGCAGCAGGTGAACAGCACTCGACAGTCTTTCACTGTCTCCCTGCACTCCAACTCATCGCCAAGTAGTTGGAAAGCATGAGCTTATGTCATAAGATAGTTTTAACTACCATCAGTCTGCCGTATAAAGTGTGAAAAGAAAAGACTGCTGTCTATCTGCATCACTCTGAGTCAGAGAGGCAGGATGATTTTGATGGTATTGGTAATGTCAAAGAACATCATCTTAACTTTGGAGACAAGCTTCAGAGGATAAAGTGTGAACTACTGGTCTACAGCCAGTCCCTAAGAGTGCTATGACTCATCTTTGGGACTGACACGGGCACTTCCCCGAGCTGTGGCATACTTTTTTTTATTTTTTAGCTGGATAAACCTTGTTGAAGATTTGCAGGTGCATAACTAAATCATGAAAGCTAAATGGAGACCTCCTTACTGGAGACATGTGTCCTAATCGAAAAATATCGCTCCCAATAAAATGGAGCAAATTTAATTGATTGCACAAAATGCTCTATGCGAAATAGAACAACATTTATTTACAAATATCATGTGCAATATTTGCTATGAATTTTACTTTCAGCAATTTTTTACAAATTATGGTGGTACATAAAAGTCAACTATGATTTTTCTAACTTTTTATAATTTGTCTAACTTTGTAATAAAATAGAACTAAAAAAAGATTATCAAGAGTAAATATACAAAATATAAGGAAATGCTTGAAAATATTTAATATTAATATTTTTCAATATTGATATTCGTTTTTTATATTATCTGAAATATTAAAATGATGACAGAAACAAGACAAACATATTTAAAATAATAAATAAATAATAGTATATGTAATATTGTTTTAATTAATACAATTATTATATTATATTATATTATATTATATAAATTATAACACAGTATACTTATATTGTAAACAAATATTGTAACTTCTTGTTATAATAATGCCTAACAAAAAGTAATTCCTTGCAGGGAAAAGCAGATCATAGTGGTCAGACCGTTTGTAACATGGTAGCTGGTTTGTGTACAAACAGTATACTACTAATAATGTTCATGTTTGGGGGACAAACTTTGAATAGTACTGATTGATTTTCCATCCGTTCAGTACTTTTGAGAGCTCCTCAAATAACAAACCACGCTGGCTGAAGCACTTACCCATGAATAAAGTGCAACCTCATTCCACTGGCTGGAGCTCTTTCCCTCTTCTTCATGGCCATGGCACGATGCTTCTCCTTACACTGCTCTTTAAGTTGAGGTAGATCTTCTTTGTAAACCTGAACAACACATTTTCATCTTAAACCACACACAGAACTGAGGAGGGAATTTAACGGGATCCATGAGAGGAAGGATCTGCTGTCAGGTTTTGATCAGCATACAGTTTGTTTAAAACAATAACTTTTTTACCAGTGTCATCACAAACCTGTCGTCGGTAAGTATGTTGTGTTTCCTGTTCGATTTCAGAGTCCATCTCAGGCACGTCTGACTGATCCGAGTCGGATTCCTCGCTATGTGAGTCTACTAACGTCTCTGTAAGAAGGAGAGGGCACAATTACACCTCCTGCAATGATTATGCATTACACTCAAGTAAAACAAATGAATGAATTAACAAAGTAGCAACGATCTCCTGAGAAACCCTGAGTAACTTATTAGTCATTCCTAAGTGCTGCCCCTCCCCCCTTTATAGATTTATCACTAAGAAAACTGCTGATGGCTAATAAACAGAATTGCCAACGTGAGCAGTGAGAAAACCATTAGGAAAATGAACAGCGAGCAACATGGTAGACTGAGCAGCAACATGCAACGAATAAAGACACAAGAAAAAGTAGACCCAATTTGCATTAGTAAAGGTGCTTTGCTTATATAATCTAGCACATATTTAAGGAGCACAGCCATCGCATCGACATTCATTTATTTCTTCTGTAGATTCAGACATAATTCAAGAGATTAAAAGTAATCTCTAATAATGCTAGTTACCCTAGTGAAAAGTACCTATACCAAAAGTATAGTACAAATCCATAAATATATTTACTGACATATTACTTGAGACTTACTGAAATAAATATTATAATTAAACTTTATTTGGAGTACTTCTTTATTGCACAATGCACATTTCTTAATATTAATCCTAAAATGTGTTTTAATATCACAATTTGTGAGTATATGATCACTGTATAAATGCAATCTTTAAATGCAAGATATTTAAAGTGTACCTAAAGTATCCCTGCAATAGTTCCATTATAGCATAATCAAATATACTTAAGTATATCTTTAGTTGGACTTCAGCACTACTTCCGAGCAACTAAAGAGCATTAAGTATAAAATTAGTTGTTCCAATTTAGCAGTATACCATTGCAAGGTATTTATATTGAGTACATAAATATGTAAATACTTCAAATACATTTTGATATATTTATTTTTCACTAGGGTAAGCTTGTCAAAAAGCCAGGTATCCAAAATAAATTGTGTCTCATACCTTGAGGAGCTATATGAAGAGTTTCTTTTGACTTCCTTTCAGGGACAAACTTCCACTGGAACACTGAGTGATCGGCTCCACCAATAGTAATCACCCACTGATAATCATGTGACCATCTGATATTGGTAATGTGTGCGGAGTGTCCTAAATATTTTTTAAACTTCGCACCTAGAAATTAAAATCACATACACTATGTAAGCACAACAATTTGATAAAAGTCAGAAACAAAACCAAAAAAGCACACAAACTGGAAAAAGAGGACCCACCTTTTCTTACACACGGGTACCGAAATAATTTAACTAATCCATAATCATCCGCTGTAACTAAAACTTGACTACTGAAGTTGGCATCTACAGAGTTGATGTCATTGATATCTGAGTATTTAGGCCAGATCCCATTCACCTCTGGCCCGAGGACACAAGTCCATGAAGACCACTGGACAAGCTTCAGTTCTTCTCTGTTGGTCACTTCCTTGCCACCTAAACACAGTCAAAACCATAGTCAGTCAAGATTAGATGATCCAATTTGAGACTTAAATATTGAGGAAAACATAATTCTGTCATGACAACTCTATGAGTGTTTGACATGGTAATGGATAAGTCAATGTTGATATGTTTGGTTTTGGCGTAATAGATCTGCTACGCTGCTGCTGCTGCTGCTGCTGCAGAGCAAGTACGGGACTTGCTGCTGCCAATACAAACATGCAGGGCTTGACATTAACACCTAATAACCCGGATTATGATATAATAATGTAATAACTGCTGGATTTCAGCAGTGGCGTGCAACGCAGTCACTCCTACTAGCCACCGAGACGGATTGAAATTTATTTAAAATATATACATTTTTGTCAAAAGTGTTGTCAAAAATATAATTTTTCCGATACATATCGATATTGAAATATATCTGAAACGCTTCCAATACTAATTTCCTGCAGAATAGATACGAGATACCAGCTGCGTGTGTCTCCCCTCACTCACTTGTTTAATTTTCTCCGGATGAATATTGTTGGTAATAATAATAATAATAATTCATTACATTTATATAGCGCTTTTCTCGGCACTCAAAGCGCTTTACATGGAAGGGGGAATCTCCTCAACCACCACCAATGTGCAGCATCCACCTGGATGATGCGACGGCAGCCATATTGCGCCAGAACGCCCACCACACACCAGCTTACTGGTGGAGAGGACACAGAGTGATGAAGCCAATTGGTATATATATATATAGATATATATATATGGGGATTATTAGGAGGCCATGATGGACAGAGGCCACTGGGCAAATTTGGCCAGGATGCCGGGGTTACACCCCTACTTTTTCGAAAGACATCCTGGGATTTTTTGTGACCACAGAGAATCAGGGCCTCGGTTTAATGTCTCATCCGAAGGATGGTGCTCTTTAACAGTATAGTTTCCCCATTACTATACTGAGGCGTTAGGACCCACACAGACCACAGGGTGAGCGCCCCCTGCTGGCCTCACTAACACCTCTTCCAGCAGATACCTGGTTTTCGCAGGAGGTCTCCCATCCAGGTACTAACCAGGCTCAGCCCTGCTTAGCTTCAGTGGGCAACCAGTCTTGCGCTACAGGGTGATATGGCTGCTGGCATTGGTGTGTTAAATTGGTGTTACAAGGCTTAAATTTTAGCGGGGTATTGCGCATAATTTTACCCATTCCTGCAGATTTTGTGCTCACTCTCAAAGTGCGCGCCTTAGTACTAACAGTATAATTGATCCGTCAGTTCTTACAGTGACAGCAGTTTAATATATCTGCAGCCAAAATATGGGATAACATTAAAAATATCTATTTGGCAGTTTTTCCCTATGGTATCGAAGTGGCTAGTAACTTTTGAAAACCACTAATAACATAAGCTGGTGAGCAAAAAAAGTTAATGTCATGCCCTGCATACACGACACACTGCTGTAAGTAAGTAAGACTACTGTACAATATAGCATACATGAATTACCCGTAGCAGATCTATACAGGTGGAGCTGGGGAAGGTGGAGGGTTTCTGAAAGAGTGCTGCAAACTGCTAAAAAAAATGCAATCCAATCAGCTGTGCTCTATAGAGAATGATGTGAGTGGAAGCAGATTGAGTTAAGGACCTATTAGCCTGTGCCATCTAGAGTTTCATGACAGAACTTTGCATTTCCAAGACGGCACAGAGCTCTTACTGGGCATCCTGTAGAAGAGCCGCCGCCCGCTGCCATCATTGGTCTGTAGATACTTGCTGTCAGTGGACCAATCCATGTGTGTGATGAAGCTACTGGAGCTCACGCATTCGCCCACCTTCTTGTAGCGCTGCACAACACCGTAGATGTCCACTGAGTTATCGTTAGAGCCCACGGCTAGGTGCGCTCCGTCAGGGGAGTACTTCAGTTCGTGGATGGCCTCTTTACGGTCCTTAATGTGGACCACCTCCGTCATGTCCCTGCAAAAGGAGTACAGTTCTAACCGATTTGCATATTTTAGGTTGCTGCTTAGATACTCAAATTGTACAGCTCAGGGGCCACTATTAGAAAATGAAGAATGACTAGGGGCCAGAAAATAAAAATTATCTGGTAATAGTAATAAATATTTGATTTTGGTGTTCAGCTGTTTGACAAACAGTTACAGCTTAGAAAACATCATATTGTCATTCATCAAAATAGTAAGTATCTGTTTATGGAAAGACCCTTTTCATTTTCTAAAAAATGTAGTCAAAGTGAAATGAAACATGCAAATGGGTCAATGATATACACTTTTTAAATACATATTTTTATTTAGCAAGGATGTAAAAAACAGTAAAGACACTTATCACGTGCCAAAAGATCTCTATTTTTTTTTTAAATGCTGTTTTTTCTATTCATCCTAGAATCATGAAAACATGCATCACGGTTTCTACTAAAATATTAATCAGCACAGCTGTTTAAATAATGTTTCTTTAGTAATAAATCAGCATATTAGAATGATTTCTGAAGGACATGTGACATTGAAGACTGGAGTAATGATGCTGAAAATTCAACTTTGCATCACAGGAATAAATTACATTTTACAATATATTAAAATCGAAAACCGTTATTTTTAATCGTAATAATATTTCACAATATTACTGTTTTTACTGTTTTTTGTTTAGTTTGTATAGTTTTGATAAGCTTGTGGTAGGCCACATTTTTTTGAGTATCCCTGCTCTAGGCTGTTGTGCCTGAGTGCTTTTACCTGACTCTTAGCACTGTAAAGGATCCGTCTTTCATGCCCAGAGCGAGGTGGATCCCGTCTGTACTAACAGCAGCACAGCGTATCGGCTCCTCCATGTTGCAGCGTGCTATTAGCGCATGATCTACGAGACTCCAGATCCTCCAATTCAAAAAGAGAAAAATAGGAAGTAACTACCCATAGAGATACACAAATTAGTGCATTGAACATTAAATGTCATGTTCTTAATATACTTCATCTAATCTGAGGAAAACTGTATTGCTCAGAGGATTGCTCATGTAATGTCAATTACTGTATATTTTCTGTACCACTAGCACCACCAAACAGAATTACACAAGTAATCCCTCATGAAAAAGAAGAGACGGCGTTAAACGACCTCATGTCTCAAAGCACATAACATAACAACAATAATGAACATATGCAACATAAAGAGCACTGACCTGTACCACCTGACTGCTGAAGATTCATTTCAGCGTTGATAGTGTTGCCATTAATTTGATGCATTAATTTGAGTCACGAACCGTTCCGAGTATAACGTCACAGTTTTCCATCTTTTCCAAATTAAGGTAGTTATGGTGTGAACAAGCTGTCACAGTGTCTGGTTGTGTTCCCTTGTCTATCACTAGAGGTCCTCGTTCTCACGGTGTCCTTTACATTTGACTTCAATTCACAGCATTCTGTCTGTCACTGTCAATCATCAGTTCATTGCACTCAACTGTTCCCCGTAATCATTGTTCCCAGCTGTTCTGTGTTAGTCTTGTTAGATATGTGTATATATTCCCTGTCTTTGTTAGTGTTTGTTACGGAGTCCTTGTTTAATGTCCCCACACTTCGGATCTCGTTTTGTGTTTCCTGGTCTGTGTATGTTCTTGTCTTTTGGATTGCTTACTTGGTATTTGACCCCTGCCTGGACTGATCGTGAGTACGGATTACCCAATAAATATACTGCTTTTGGATCTACTGTTTCCCTGTGTGTGTATCGTGACACAAGCGTCAGGTCGTTGTCATTTTCATAACTATGTTTCTTAACACAATTAATTACACTTTTAAAAAGTGCACTTTGTAATAATGTCAAAGCAAACGTTTTACTTTAAAGTACATTTTAAATCAATGTTTTAATAATCTTTTGTTGTGCTTTAGAGACATACACTTATTTTGTGTTGGCTTACATACTAAAGCACATGTAAAGTACTTGATTGTAATTTTAACTACCCTATTCAATATTACATTTAAAGTTAATATATTTTAAATGTACTAAATTGCAACTTATTCATTACAAATTTGTAATTAAAAAAATTTAAATACATGATATACAATGATGTACTTAAATCTCAACTATAATGTATTTTGATCTAATGAAATTATGTGCAATTAAAACATTACATTCAGGCCCGGTTTATACCTGGTATTAAGATGCTTTTTGGTCGATCGCATCACGAGTGGGCGACGCTAAATACAGGTGAAAACGGGGTCTAAAATGTTTTACGCTTGTCCACATTCGACCACTTCCAGGCTTAGTTGAAAACGCATTCGACCGGATTGCTCTCGTAGTGTAAACGCTCATGTGGTCGAATGTGTTCGAACAGCCACAAAAGACCATCATATCTCCGCCTACTGAACTAATGCGTACGAGATACGCAAGTTTGATTTGAAGACAAAAAAAAGCGAACGAAGCACAATGTTCTCACCATTTCTAATTTCTAACACACACTCAGTGTTCGGCTGGTCTTACGGCTGTCAGAGCAGAAACGAATGCTGACTGTGTTTTTCCATCGTTTTAAATTGCGTGAGCTTATTTTGTCCATTAGATAACAAGATCTGAAAAAGCCCAGACATTTACCCGCCTATAGACCCTCCCTTCAAAGAAATCAGGACAGAAGTGGTTGAAAGTGGACAAAACAGACTAAAACACCAGGAGTAAACGGGAATGTGTCTCCCTCGTCTACTTGTGATCCGAGCGACCAAAACGCATCTTAATATCAGATGTAAACAGGTTCACACTTAAGTATATTCTTTTAAAGTATATTATTTCCATAAGTTCTTCATAATAAGACTTCTTTTTCACAAGGGATCTCTTTAAGAAAAAGTTTCTTCTCAATTTAATCTCATTGTCATCTTAAAAACAATTGATTATAAATTAATTATTTAGCTAATGATTTATAGATAGAGTCCAATAGAGTGATTCAGATTTGTTATCAGCTCTTACCGAACAGAGCGGTCGTCGCTGCCGGTCATGGCGAGGGGTTTGGTGGGATGAACCGCGAGGGCCCACAGCTCGCCCTCACAGTGACCCTGCATGATGAGGAAGGGTTTGGTTCGATCATGCACCACCACCTCAAAAATCTCACTGTCCTGCGTGCCCACCAGAATGTGATCCCCTCTCCAGCACACGCTACGCACTGACAGGCCTGCACAGATCCAATACAAAAACAGTAAGAATGGGAATGAAGGTAATCGTGGATGTGAACAGACATGATCCTGAAACATACTGAAGGATGTACACTGTAGACCGTCAAGAATGGAGAGGGTGCTTGATAATACATATAGACATCTGGGATCGGTGACAAACAGGGGAAAGAGCTATGGATATAACACAGCCTGCATAAACAACACTGACCACTACAACGCACCTCTTGAATTTTCACCTCTAGCTACTGATGAGTCATAGAAAAAGAAAGTAAAAGAAGAAAAGAGATAGAGCTCTGTTAGAGATAAATTACTTTTGCATTGTGGGATCCTAAAATAGAACAACAAACGTTAAGTGGATTAATGGATTAAACCAAATAAATGTCAGTGTAGAGTAATGCATCCTGGGAGTTTGTAGAGGCTCTGACTCACCCTTATATCCCTGGTCTGTTTCCCTGAGGTCAATGACGGTGATGGGTTTGAAGTTCAGGTCCCATAACCGGATGCAGCCATCCCTGCCTCCAGTGGCAAAGCCTTCTTCGCACGCATTCATGCTGAAAATACCAGACTACACACACACACACACACACAGGGGCTTTGAGAGGCTGAACGTCTCTGACAACTGAAACAATTAGAGAATCTAACTGAAGTTTCAAACTTTCACTGCAGTGACAGAACTAAGGGTCAAATAAACTATACTTGAAGAACATTTGCTGATCTTAAAGGGGTCAAATCATGAGAAAATGAACTTTTCTCGTTGTTTATTTGGTAACGCTTTAGTTTAGGGTCCAATTCTCACTATTAACTAGTTGCTTATTAGCGTGCAAAATTCAAAGTTAATATTTAGTTAATAGTGAGAATTAGCCCCTAATCTGAAGTGTGATCACATATTTAATAAAATAAATAAATTAAACAACATAAATAAATGAATAAAATATATAAGCAATATTAGTTTAATTAATTGTACATTTAAAAATGTATATATTACCCGAAATATTAATATTATAAGTGGACCTTGGGGGGGGGGGGCCTTGTAATTAGTACATTACAAGTACTAATTAAAAATAGTACTTGTAATGTAATAATATACTAATTGTTTACATAATATAGTATTTATATAATATAATACAAATTATATTATATTGTGAAAATAGACAGTGAAAAAATGCCTTTCCAGTTTATTCTCTTAGCATTTTAACTACAAAAATAGTATTGGTTATTTGGAAATTGGAATTAATAAAATTACTAATTAACAGTAATAATTTGCATAGACCATGGAGTATCAAAAGCTATATCATCTTGGAACATCCATCACAAAACTGTTATGCCAGGCTAACCATTTTATAGGCCAAACTCAGTCAAACCCTAAATCCGTGTAAGCAGAAACCCAAGTCACTCAGGACAGAGGTCCTTCTGGGGATGCTGGAACCTCCCTCACTTACCCCATGAGCCCCTTGAACTGTCCGGATTAAACTGATTCCCTTCCAGACATAGATGTCTCCGTTCAAGGCACCTGAATATGTGATCTCGTCCCTTGCACAGGCCAGACAGAGGATAGTCTGAAGTTCTCCAGTCTTCCCAAACATGCCACGCTTAGGGGTCAGAGCGTTCCCACACAGACTCCAAAACTGAGGGCAAGCGAGAGTCATTACTGAATGAACAATATGTCAATTTCATAAACACACTTGGGCTCATTTAAAAGTAGCACTTGCTATTACACACAGTTGAGGTCTGAAACATGAATCATAAGGCTCTTTGATTTATTTTGGAATTCAAAGATTTGCATAGCATGACAATTGTTGCTTCCTGGTAAATTTGCACTTCTATTCACAAGCTAAATAAATCGTTCAAAACACTCACACGCAAGCTCACAAACATACTAATGCTTACTCTCCTTAAACACATCATTAAAATGCACAGGCACGATCTCAGTTCAGAACAAACGCGGAAAGCTCCCACAGCCAGCGCATAATAATTGGCTCATTGACTCGGATCCAGCTGTGTGTGCATGTGTGTGACACTTCAGATCTCTATTTCATGAGGTCACATGATCCTGACTAAGAAAATGGCAGGGTCAACTCTGTGTATGACTTCAACCTCGTCCTCAGCGGTCTAGTGCAAAATGAAATGTACTCTGACATGTCATAACAACCATTTTTTTAGGTTCTTTACACTCATAGCGAAGAGTTTGAACACAAAATGCAATTTTAAATTGAAGGTACTCTTTCGCCCAAAGACCACAAAGAATTTTTATAAAATTAGCACTTAAGTCTCAATCATGTTTGCATACTCCTTCAAATATGGCACGTCAAAGAACATCAAGTTATACTGTATACGCAGAAGTAAAAATGGCATTTTAACTATGGCAGAGAGGCTTCAGAAGACCACGAAAGCACATTATATACCTATGACTATAGAATATAGTGGGAAAAGAAGGGTTAATAAATGACTATATTCCATCCACATTATGGAAGAAGTAGTCTCTAAAGGCTGAAGATCTGGACTCTTTCATTGGCCAAGGAGGTCTGACAGAAATGTAAAGCAACCAATCAGAGTTCGTCCCCGATAACACACCGGTTTGCATCTAATAAATGATTCCATCATGAATGTTGTGCAAGTGTACTGAATCATTTGTTTCTTCCATGAAGAGGGTTTGGCTCTCATGATGAGGATTTCAATAATCACAAAGTGTTTCCCATTTTGTGTGTCATATGCATCAGACGTTAGGCCAATGATCCATGGGCGTGACGTCTGAGACTATAGAAGTACGGAAATAATGTACTTTTAAAAATTATATTATTAAGAGCAAACTGAATGTAATGTTTTCAGACACTTACAGTAATTGCATGTAAATTGCAATTAAATGAAAATGTATTAGAATTTAAATGTATAATAAATGCAGTTAGTTGAACTTTAGAGTGCTTTTATGACCCAATTAAGTATTTTTCTAGCTTTGGAATATGGGTAAAGTGTACTGTCAGATGTACTGACAAACATTTATGGCAAACTGAAATATACTTTAAATGTAATTACAATTGAAACTTGTATGTCATATATTTAAATATATTTGTAATTACAGATTTGTAATGATGAAGTTGCCATTTACTACACTTAAAATATATTAACTTCAAATATAATATTGAATAGCACAGCTAAAATTACAATCAAGTACTTTATCTGTTTTAGTATGTTAGTCAACACAATAGGCCTACTTCTTTAAAAGCATGACAAAAGAATATGAAAATTATTAAATAATTATTTAAAATTAATATTTAACTATTACAAAGTGCACTTTTTAGTACATTAAGTATTATTAAGTATTAATTACATTAAGTACTTAACATTAAGTTAAGTATTCTTTTATTTCATTATAATAATATTATTATATTATTTGCAAGTACATTTTTTTATATATATATATATTTAATTAAGATTTGAAGTACACTACATATTAAAACAATATATATATATATATATATATAAAATCACACATTTTCTTAAGAAAGGTCAGATAATATTTACGGTAAAGAACAAAAACAAAATCATGAGGTGGCAATATCACGAAGACTAATGGTGTGTCACTGCATTTTTTATGGTAAATTTCTGGCAAGCACAGCTACCATTTTTTTTTTTTTTTTTTATCTATAAATTTAGCAGGGTTTTCCATGAAAGTCAGTCCATCTGGCAAAAAGCTGACTGAAAGAAAATTAAAATATGAAAAAACAGTAACTGGCCAATTAGCAGCCTTGCACTGGGGCAGACGGCACGGTTCCAGACAGCCAGGCTGCATTACGTCAGGGAGATTCACAGACTCCACTGTTTCTGCAGGTCTGTGCTCTGGTAAAGCTTTAATATAATCAAAATGAGTCAGTGCTATTCATCTGCCAAGACTCCATTAGAGGCAGACTGTCTTCATCCTGAGGCACGTCCTCCCCCTGTCTTTCCGCTCTACGGGGACAACCACCTCCTGCTCGTGTGTGCAAACCACCCTGAATCCAGCACATCTAGACTAATCAAACAGCCTTAAAGTCACCAAGACAGCTATAATTAGCATTCTGCGAGAAGGAAAAGGATAATTTGTCCAGGGTGGCCCACTATACCTTAATCTAGTTACAGTTTAATTGTATGGTCTGTGGCTCCTGTCACATATCTGATTTCTAAACCACTGTTGTGATGGCCCTGTTGTAAATATGGTGATTTTGTTGGACCCTGTGGGCGAGGCTGTGATTATGTTGTGTGAGGTGGGAGGCAGTGAGTGGGATTCTTTGAACAGGCTGCCTTAGTTTGCTCTAGTTGAACCGTACAGGATCATCATGAGACGCATTGCACTATATATACAGTTAAGTGGATTGAGAACAACCTGGAGGGTCTGAAAAAAAAACCTCAGGAAATTTGTCAAAAGCTCAAACACATGCAGGCGCGATGGCTATGGTCGGAATAAAATATACAAGCTGCCATTTACTGAGTTTTGCACAGTATACGAGAATTTAGCAAAAGAATTTAGCAAAAAAAGCTATTTTGAAACGCTAAACATTTCAAATTGTTGTGTGCCACATTGAAGTCAGCATGTTGCTAGATTGTAAAGCTCCCAGTAAAAATGTTGCGCTTGCTTAATAATTGAGTAAATCCACTGGGGGGTTAGTGCGCGTGCACATGAAGGTGGGTTTGGGGAGTGGAGGGGAGAGAAGCATGAAGAGGGAAGTTAACTAGAGGAGAGATGTCCTAGACAATGACTAACGTTAGAATTATACTCTCTTAAATTTTGATATGGCCGACACACGACCAAAGAGACGACGTTCCGATGAACAAATAGCGAAGAAAAGGGAAAAGGAGAAGGAACGCGCGAAGTCCCCAATTTACATGGGAAAAGCCTGTTTCAGGAAGCACGGAAGGGAGGGGGAGGGGATGGGATGAGGAGGAGGGAGGGTCGAGCTAGCCTTGACAATACTTTGAACATCAGCAAGAAGTGACATCACCCAACATCGCTTAGAGCAACTTTAAAACTAATCGCTAGGGGTGTGACGAGATCTCGTGCCACGAGATCTCGCGAGACTAAAACATGACGAGATTTCCCGTCGAGTGAAAAGCTGTCTCGCGATATCACCATGACTGAGCGTGAGGGTGAGATTACCATAGAATATTCCACCGCTACACTCACATTCGCCTAAACTATCGTTTTGCTATTTTTATTTTTTTTAAAAAAACAAAAAAAACATTATAAAATAAAGTAAAAGTCTGCTCTGCTTATCCAGCACGAGTTGCCGTTGCAATCAGTGCAGCACGAATCACAGTTCACTGATCGCGTGAGGATGGCGTTAAACGTCTGATAAATGTCTTATTTTGTAGAGTGCTGCTCCCTATACACAGAGTACGCGATCAAGAAAGTGAAAGTAAAACACAAGCTCCCTGATGTGCATTGCGTACAAATTAGGCCGCGAACATACAATAGTCTGTCTCCTAATGGCCAATACCCATCTCTGGACTGTTTATTTCCGGCTATGGTCTCAGTTTGCACTTTGAATATTGAGAGAGTAGGCTACTGTAATGTCTTAAGGACAACAGACAAGGGAGGCTCCGTTTCTGAACTTATAATCGGAACGCAAGAACAACTGTAGAGACAAACACACCAGCCTCGTTTCTCTCTACCCGGCTTTTTCCGAAATCACCGCGTTAACCCTATAACTGCCGGTGCAAAATAAAAAAGCAATTTCAAAACAATTATAAAGAGTCTGTGTGCTAACTTTGATTATGGTTGCACTTGCACTTATTGTTTGCACTTAATAAGACTTCAAGGAGTTCAGTTAGGAGGTCACACACAGCCTCAATCAGAAGTTCTGAAAGCTCTTAAATGTACAGTAAGGTCTGAAGAGACTCATGTGAAATCATACAGGAGAAAAGCCAGTCAATAAAAACCTTTTACAGTGCTTGTATATTATTTTCTTTCAATGCATTTGATAATTCATACTCATAATGCATGTCATTTCAGGTCTACTTTATAAGATTATTAGTTAAATATTGCAAAATGCACCTGTATACTATTTTTCCCGTCATGAATTTTGTCATTGAGGATTTCTGAAAAATTGTGCAAAAATCTCGTCTCGTCTCGTTCTCGTGAACCCAATCTCGTGTCTCGTCTCGTGGGATAAGCGTCTCGTCACACCCCTACTAATCGCGGTATTGATATCTTTGTAAGACTGCCGACTCTATAGAAAGGTGGCAAGGAAATCTAATTTTACAATGCTTTGAGAAACCCCTAGTGGTCGGGAGCATGTCCTTTGTGTTGTGGCTTGATTTCATTGTGTTGTAGCTGGATTTCATTGTGTTGTGGCTTGTTTTCGTTGTGTTGTAAACTTATGTTTGCCTTTTAAATTTTGGTTAAATTCTGGGTCACCGTAAGCACCAGCATTTTTTTACATTTTCATAAAAGTTTTCATGGAATATTTTGTTGTATGAATATCTGAAAATGCAATATATCAAAAGAAAGAACAGACCCTCTGCTTTTAAACAAAAACCCTGTTTTTCTAGTTTCATGCAATCTTTTTTTTTTTATCAGTATTTGAATGTGGGTAAGTTTCATTAAAAAAGCAACATTTTGAGCAAAAAGCTGAGAAAACCGTGTTTTTGTCAAAGACTGTGTCTGGATTGGATTCACAACGATGATCAAAACCAGGGTTGCCAACTCTCACGCTTCTGGCGTAACACTCACGCTTTCAGCATCAATTTCACGCTCTCACGCACACACAAGAAATGTCATGCCAAAATCCATTTTTCTCCCCTCTCAATCGAATCCGTTAATATTCTGTTGATGACTAGACTACCACAGCGTTTTAGGGGCGGAGTGGCAATCGGGAGAGTCAGGACTTTTCCCGGTGAGCCGGTAATGTTTCGAGGTGTTCCTGGTGTGTGGCCGCTGCCCGCTGCTCAAACCGTGCAGCCTCTCTGCTCAACCCGTAAATAAATGCATCGATCCGCAAGTTTTGTTTGAGTTCTTAAATGGTCTAGTAGATCTTTTGCCAAGCGTGTCAGAGGTTACGGGTTCTAATCCGCACTTGTATAGTTTTATTTTCTCCAGTTTTAGTTTTATTCATTTATTTTCTCATAAAAACTGAATATGTTTATCATCAGTGGTTACAGTCTATATCAAGCAGGGACACTTTGTGTGCATTTTATTTTGTGATTTCACCGGAACGAATTAGAGTCTCCGCAACGGCGATAGATTGAAGCGCGCGTCCGAGTGAAGACTGCGCGCGCGCCACAAGAGAACAACTGTATCCATGACACTGAAAGCAGCAGCAACAACAAGCGCTCAGCCTTATTTAAATATATATATTTTAGCGCTAGATCTCTTATTTAATAGCGAACTAAATTAATGCTCTGCTAGTTAACTGGAGATGTTTTATTTATTTGTATTATGTACATCCATGCCTCAATGTTTCAAAAAGTTTAGATCCAGTGAAGTCGTGTCCCACCACTTTTTCTCAGGATCGATATTGTCCCCCACGGAGTGTTTGTCCCCCACGGAGAGTGTGTGTGTGTGTGTGTGTGTGTGTGTGTGTGTGTGTGTGTGTGTGTGTGTGTGTGTGTGTGTGTGTGTGTGTGTGTGTGTGTGTGTGTGTGTGTGTGTGTGTGTGTGCATAAATCAGAGTTTATACTGAGTAAACAAGGACTGACATTATTAAAATTAGGTTTAGGGCTACCAAAAATGTTCTCCGCGCACGCACTGACATTTTACAGTCTCACTCCAGCCAAAGTCCCAAAGTTGGCAACCCTGTCAAAACACAGATGGAGTAGATCGAGTCCATCAACACCCCTAATGCTTGCACAGTTCTACAGCTCGTCCTGGTCGACATTTCATTCAGTAACGTTAAACAGTTTTTATTTATACGCTGTATAAATTTGGCGATTGTGTTATTTTACATGTCTCTGCTTACATTTGCTATCGCTTGTTTCAGCTTCTTCTTCACATGTGTTTTGATCCAGAGATTCTGTATTCTTTCAGAAGATGCGTAATAGCGCCACTTACTGTGTCACAGTAAAAACACAGGAAGCCAGAAATTTCCGTCAATGGCGGAGATTTGTTGTTAATTGTAAAAGAAAGAGTTAATTGTACTATTTTATAACTGTTTTATTTTCTGAATCGTAATTGAAGTTGATAATTTATTTTTTAGGTATGTTCTGTTGTGGGAGGCAGCTCATGCCTGATCTCACATAAAGCACCATGTGTGTCAGAACCGCTAATGGTAGTGTTCCAAATCAGTCACTTATGAGGTTTAATTTCAGTTATGTATGTGTGTAATACGTAGATTAAGTCCAGTTTCTTAAATGAAGAACTATCTTTAGCCTGCCTTGAATAAATTATAGAACCACACAAAATGTTGCTTTTCATCTGGCACCAGAGAGTTTCAGTTTCTCTAGGACTCTCCAAGAGAGAGAGAAAGAGAGAGCGAAACGGGGGATTACAGTGCGCTAAATCTCTGCCATGCATTGAGTGCATAATCGCTGAGTGAGCGCGGGCCTGGGGAGCAGATGTCATATGGTTGAGGGGGTAAAGACTCAGGAATTATGTGGAACAACTGCTACACCATTCAAACTAGAGGTGGCTTATATGAGAGCATGAGGGATATAGTAAGAGAAAAATACTGACACAGCAAGAGATATAGGGGATGCCCAGTGTGAGAGAGCAGTAAAGAGAAAGATAGAGAGAAAGAAATAAGGATTAAAAGGTATAGCCCATGAGGATTGTGGATTACTTCATGACAGGAACTATAAGGCCAAAGCGTCATGCTAAATTATGAAAGAGAAAGAGACTCTTGGGTTTTACGTAAGGTATATGTATTGTGCAATATTTTACTTAATGGGGAAATTATAAAAATTACGTTTGAACAATTGAAAGGTAGCTGAAAAGGAATCCCACAATTTCGTTCATCAAGCTGTGCTATAAAAGTGTTTTAGAACGAGTCCTGATCCCCTTCTTCTACTAACACTTCTGAAGGGATGCTGATGCGCGGGTTTCTGAAAGCGCGCTGCTAACTGCTACAGCAAATGCTAACCAAGTATTTGAAGGTTGAGCACACAAGCTCATTGGCTACTGATACAGCAGGATCCAGTCAGCAGTGCCCTATAAAAGAATGATGTGATTGCAAGCAGATTGAGTTAAGGACCTATTAGCCTGCGCCATCTAGAGTTTCATGACAGAACCTTGTATATATCTGCTAATGGACAAATTCAAAGGCAGGAGAATGCATTGAAACAAGAACTGTACTTGCTTGACGTGCGAGAACAAACCTCACTGGTTCTTGCGGAAGCTCAACCGTGCTTGCTTGAAGAATGAGATCCAAGTGCAAGCATGTTTGAGCTTCCACAGGAATCAATCAAGGTACATTTATTTATACAATTAATTATACAAGGTACCGTTTATCATATTTGATGAGTTCTGTGCATTGTTCAATGTTTATATGACACAACTGTGGGACACTCGCGGAACCCATTTGAACCATCTTACAGTAAAGATAGTAAAGATTGAGGGAGATTGCAATCAGGTCAGTAGAACTGTACTTCAACAGCATGAATCAACAATTGAAAGGTAGTTGAAAAGGAATCCCACAATTTCTTTCATCAAGCTGTGCAAGAAAAGTGGTTTTGAACGAGTCCTGATCCCCTTCTTCTACTAATACCTCTGAAGGGATGCTGATGTTCTTCTCAGAACTGAGGCTGCACACATGAAGAGGTACTTTATAAGGACTCACTGTTTGTCCCAGTTCTGCTTTAAGAGCTTTGTGTTTCTGAGTGACAGTGAAGGGAAAACTGTGTTTACTATTGAATAGCTTCTGAGAAATTAAAGCTAACATGAAGTCAAAATGGAATATTTTCTCTTAATACACATTCCTGGTTGCACTTTAAATAATTAATTGGAGCAAATTACTCCAAAGAAAAATGCTTAATCATTTATCAAATGTACTGTAATAACTTGCTCTTCCTCCATTCCGAATAACAAATGGCATTGTTTTAGCACAGTCGGCCTCCATTCTGGAATGCATATCTCACTGAACATCCTGTTTCACTCAGAAAGAGATTATGAAACTAGAGTGGGCTGCAAACAGCCATTCACATTGACTTTCACAAGTACAAGAGTATTTCAATATAAACCCTTCTGAAGCCAAAAAGAGAGGAGAATAGGAAAAAGGAGAATAAGAAAAGAGAATGCAAAAAGATAATAGTAGTACCTTGATATGTTTGACTCCACAACTCACAAGCTTGCTTTGCTGATACAGGTCCCATGATATATCAAATATCTTTATGAAACAGAAAAAGAAAAGTACAGTATGGTGTATTATATTAGAATGTATTTTCAGAACTCAGTGAAGTATATGCTGCCTTCAAGCCCTTTTAAAATTCCAACTTGCAAGTTTGTAAATCGTAATTTTAACATGATGGTTGGAATAAAAAGGTTCTGCTTGTTTAGCACTAAAATGCTAATTAAGTATAACTGATGGTATATACACTACTATTCTGAAGGATCATGTGACACTGAAGACTGGAGTAATGGCATCACAAGAATAAATAAAAAATAAAAATAGAATGCAGTCATTTCACAATATTAATTTGGTTCATGTGCACCTGTTTCATAATTATGATCATTCCGACATAGGTTTAAGGCTGCTGGACTCTTAGTTGCAACACACATGCAAGAGGTTGGTTGAGTAATAAGAAAAAACAAGTTCTCAGGAGATTATGCAGAAATTACTGCATAAAATTAATTTTATAGTGAAGTACTATTTAATCTGTTTTAACTATTTTTGTATTAAAGAGTCAGAGAAATCAGGAAAGAAATGTGCAAATGTGTGTTTTGGCCCCAAGTATGTACTATCATTTGTTGCAGTGTTAATTTATGTAAAATTAAATTAATTCTGTCAGGACCACTTCCAATTAGTTTACAGTTTGGATTAGCAATAGTCTTGCATGAATAAGAGCAGGGAGAGCAGCGATATAACCCCCCGTGAACAGAACCGAAGCAAAATTAATGATATCTGTAATAATGTTCTTGAAGACAATGACATTAGGGCATGTCAGAGACTAAATCCTGACTGTGGACCAGAGGAGGAGCTGGGGATGGTGGAGGGTAATTAACTTCTCAGCAACACAATGAAAGCAGCTGAAGGATAACTGAAAAGGCAACTTGAATAGGAATGCTGTGATAGGCATTGTACTCCTATAAGTAGACATGGATCAGCTGAGCGCAACATATGACTTACTAAGTGCAGCCTGAATGTAACTAAATGACTGAAGAAAGGCTGCTAGACATTGAGAGGACAAAAGAAACATTACACTGCCAGTCTACTGTGTCAAATGATGTGTGTGTGTTTGAGCTCTTACCCGGTCTGTATGACCAGGAGCAGCAGCCAGAACTTTCCCCCGTCTCCAGTCCCACACACAGATTGTGTTTTTAGAGTCCAAGCCCACAGACACCAAACACTGTAAAGACAAGACAGAAAATAAATTATATGGTAACTATAAAAAGTTGCCGAAATCAATTATCAATATACTACTACTTCAGGGTAGTTAGTGTTATAATATTTCAATATTTCATTCACTCTTACTGTTCCAAGTCAAAAAGGACCAAAAACAGCCAAGGTCTGACTCTTTCTTGAAAAGCTTAAACATTGCCAACAGTCGATTTGGAGCAGGATTGGAACTGAACTCTGCAGGTAGGAAGCCCTCCTGAAGCAAGGTTGGCTACGCCTGCTGTAAACTGTTTATTAAACAAATGCTGAAATGTGCTTGTGGCCAGATTGTCTATCAAAGTAGTCTATTTCACTTTCGTTTGGCTTTAGGGAGGCGGTTTTGGGAGAGTTTCTTAGTTCACATGCTGATCAAATGTCATCATAAGCTCTATTAGCCTAAAATGTCTTAAAGCTTGTTCACACCAAGTACGATAACTATAATGATAACTAACTATAAAGTTTTAATAATCATTGTCATTAAACGAAAATAGCGAAGTCCACACCACAGCATTAACCAGTGTTTGGGAAAGTTACTATTAAAATAAATGTGTTACAATATTGCGTTACTCTTTTTTTTAAGTTTTAAGAGACATTAAATATATAAAGTATATTTGTATTATTTAACATATTTAATTATTGCATGTTTTCATAATATTCTGAGTTTGCATTTCACTGTTTTTATTCATTTTGAGGAATACTGAATCTGTTTTTGTGCAGTGAGATGAGTAAATACATGCTTACATTTAGACTACAACTACAATAAGCATCATGTTCACACAGCGCACATAATAACGCCTCTCCACTTACTACAGATTTCTCTCTCAATATGGAGACAAGAGAGTTGTCAGTCAATACAAAGTAAAGCAAGTTGCATTACTAATTTGAAAAAGTAACTCGGATATTTTTGTACATTTAAAAGTAACGTGTGACTACTCATTACTTGAAATAAGTCATCTGATTACATAACTCAAAAAAGTAATCTGATTACTTGTAATGCATGACACTACCAACACTGGCCATAACGATAACGGCACAGAGAAACGATATAGTTGGAATCACTTTTGTTCATGTTTTTTTCCAGCTGATGAACAAACAAAAAAACATTGGCAGCCAATCAGAATCCACCCGGCTTTAAAGATCTCGAGCATTGAAAGCTATTATTGATTCTGAGCATTTAAACAGTTGTTTCAATATCGTCTGTTGGTGTGGATGCTAATTGTGGCGAGGGGGGCGTGGTTTCGCGAAGTCTGTAGCGGGAGAGGAATCAGCGAGTCGCGCGGTGAGTAAGTGGGTCAAGTGCAGATGACGAACACCTGTGTCTGATTGCAGTAATTGGCGTGGAGACTGCATAAAAGCTGCCGGCTGAGAGAGAGAAGAGAGAGAGACCTGGGACTCGCACCAACCTACGAAGCTACACGGAAGCTGTGACTGAGATTGTCTGTTTAGTGTCTGTTTGTTCTTTTGTTTTTGCCGTGTCAAGTGACACGGCGGCCGCGCACGAGCGCTCTCTAATTGTTGTTTTATCAGTACGATAAATAAAGTGCGAGTCCCAATTTCGCCGACCTCGTCTTCTTCTTCCTTCAATCACACTGAACTTCTCTACACTGGTGCCAAAACCCGGGAAGAAGAAGACTGCCGCCGCGATGCAGACCCCGCCGGGAACGCCGTTTGCGGAGCTTATACAGACGCTCGCGGGTCTTCACCGGGACCAACATCACGCCCTGCTGGCCGTGAAAGATGAGCAGGATCAACGGTTCCAGATGCTGCTCCAAGGCCAGCAAGAAGACCGCGAGCTGTTCCGGAGCTGGCTCGACCGGGAGGTTCGGGCCGTCCCTGTTCCAGCTACGGCCTCGGCCCCGCCCCTGCCTCTCAATAAAATGGGTCCCCAGGACGATCCGGAGGCGTTCCTGGACCTATTTGAGAGGTCCGCCGAGGCCCGGGGATGGCCCCAATCGGACTGGCCCATGCGGCTCATCCCGTTGCTATCGGGTGAGTCGCAGATAGCCGCCAACCAACTGCGAGTCCAGAACCTCCTGGTCTACGAAGACCTGAGGCGCGCCATTTTGCAGAGGGTCGGCCGGACCCCCGAACAACATCGTCAGCGGTTCCGGTCCCTGAGCCTGGAGGAGTCTGGCCGACCCTTCGTGCTGGCGCAACAGCTCCGGGACTCCTGCCGCAGATGGCTGATGGCCGATGGAGGCGACGTCGAGGATGTCATCAGCAAGGTGGTACTGGAGCAGTTCATCACGAAGCTGCCAAAGAAAACTGCGCAGTGGGTCCAGTGCCACCGCCCGACGTCGCTGGACCAGGCCATCCACCTGGCGGAAGATCACATGGTGGCGTGCTCAGGGGTCGGCGAACCCCTTCCATCAGCTTCTCTCTCTCCTTCTCTCTCTCTCTCTACCCCTTCTCTCCCCAAACCTGTGCCCCTTCCCAGGTCTTGCGGGGGGCTGGTGCCCCGGCCGGCGCCAAGGTGGAGGACAGCGACTCCGGCGGAGCCCGTTCCTGTGACCCGGGCCCCACCTAGGGGGCCTGCCACGTCCGACCACCCTGTCCCGAGTCCGGCAGCCCTGCACTCTCCACGCCATTTCCTTGACCCGCTTCCTGCCACCGGAGCGGCGGGGAGGCCTGGGCCGGCCTGTTGGCGCTGCGGGGACCCGGGACATTTTATAGATCGGTGTCCGGCGATGGAGGTGGGTACCCTGATCCGGGTTCCCGACGCGCCGCAGGCTGCCCCCGATCAAACTGGCCTGTACCAGATACCAGTGAGTATAAAGGGGGGTACTTATCAGGCTTTGGTGGATTCAGGTTGTAACCAAACCACTATACATCAAAGTCTGATACAACCGGGGGCATTGGATAACAGCCGCATGGTTAAGGTGCGGTGTGTGCACGGGGTGGTGGTGAGGTATCCGATAATGCCGGTCGTAATTCAATTTAGGGGGCAAAAGCATAGTGTGGAGGTGGCCGTTAACCCACACCTCCGGCATCCGCTCATTTTGGGGACGAATTGGCCTGCCTTTAATGAATTGTTGGGGTCGTTATCAGCGGGTGCCTCTTGGGGTAGAAAAAACAAGGGAAAGACAGCGGTCGTTCAGCTGGGGGATGCTGAGCCGGGACCACTGGGTCCTGCTGCAGGGGAACAGAGGGCTCTGGCGAGAACGGTTCTCTCAGAGCGCGATGACTTTCCCCTGGAGCAGTCCCAGGACGAGTCTCTAAAAAACGCCTTTAATCAGGTCCGCTCCATCGACGGCCAGCTGCTTCACCCAGACCAATTGCTCTCTTATCCCTATTTTACTGTATTAAAAGATAGGTTGCCTCGGGTGACCCAAGACACCCAGACAAAGGAAGATACAACACAGTTGTTGGTTCCTAAAAGCCGCTGGAAAATGCTTTTTCAGGCGGCTCACTGTCACCCAATGGCCGGGCATTTAGGTCAGGCGGCAACACTAAACCGTCTCATGGCCCGGTTCTTCTGGCCGGGCATTCACGAGAACGTGCGCAGGTGGTGCGCGTCTTGTCGTGAATGTCAGTTGGTGAATCCACCGGCCAATCCAAAAGCACCATTGTGCCCCCTCCCGTTAATGCAGGTCCCCTTCGAGCGAATTGGTATGGACCTCATCGGGCCATTAGAGCGGTCAGCACGAGGGCATCGCTTTGCGTTGGTTCTGGTGGACTACGCAACGCGATACCCGGAAGCAGTCCCGCTTCGTAACATTTCGGGCTAAAAGTGTTGCGAGCGCTCTCTTCTCTTTAATCTCCCGAGTGGGAATCCCCAAAGAGATTCTCACTGATCAGGGCACGGCGTTTATGTCACGAACGATTCACGAACTCTACGAATTGTTGGGCATTAAATCGATTCGCACTAGCGTCTACCACCCACAGACAGACGGTTTAGTGGAACGATTTAATCGCACTTTGAAATCCATGATTCGTAAGTTCGTTCACGAAGACGCCAAAAATTGGGATAAATGGCTAGAACCCCTCTTGTTTGCTGTACGCGAGGTCCCACAAGCCTCCACGGGGTTTTCCCCCTTCGAGCTTCTCTATGGACGTCAGCCCCGCGGGGTGCTTGACGTTCTTAGAGAGACTTGGGAGGACGGACCGTCCGCTGCTAAGAACGAAATTCAGTATGTCCTGGACCTGAGAACAAAGCTCCACACTTTGGGGCGGCTATCAATGGAGAATTTGTTACAGGCCCAGGGCAGACAGAGTCAGCTATACAACAGGGGGGCTAGACTCCGTCAATTTGCACCGGGGGATAAGGTACTTGTATTACTCCCTACTACCAGCTCGAAATTACTCGCAAAGTGGCAAGGGCCCTTTGAGGTCACACGGCGAGTTAATGATCTCAACTATGAGGTAGCCCGTACAGACAGGGGTGGAGCACATCAAATTTATCACCTCAACCTCCTCAAAAAGTGGGTTGAGGTAGAGTCAGTGATGTTGGCGACGGTGGTGAGCGGAGAGGAGGATCTCGGGCCTGAGGCGAGTTCAAAATCACAATCTCTCGCGCTGGCTTTTGGTGGAGACCACCTCTCGCCCTCCCAGCTCACTGACGTTAAAAATATACAAGCTGAGTTTGCGGATGTGTTTTCTCCCCTGCCTGGCCGGACAAACCTCATTCAGCACCACGTTGAGACCGAACCTGGGGTAGTGGTACGCTGCCGCCCGTATCGTTTGCCTGAACATAAGAAAAAGGTGGTTCAGAGTGAATTAGAGGCTATGCTGGATATGGGGGTAATAGAAGAGTCAAGCAGTGACTGGGCGAGCCCGATAGTTTTAGTTCCCAAAACTGACGGCTAGGTTCGCTTCTGTGTAGACTATAGAAAGGTGAACGCGGTGTCTAAGTTTGATGCTTATCCAATGCCGAGGGTTGACGAATTGCTTGATCGGCTGGGTACTGCTCGTTTTTATTCGACATTGGACTTAACGAAGGGTTATTGGCAGATCCCCTTGTCTCCAATGTCCAAAGAAAAGACAGCTTTCACAACGCCGTTTGGATTACACCAATTTGTCACCCTTCCTTTCGGGTTGTTCGGGGCTCCAGCGACCTTTCAGCGTCTGATGGACAAGATTCTCCGGCCGCATGCTGCATATGCCGCTGCCTACTTGGATGATATTATCATCTATAGTACCGATTGGCAGCGTCATATGCAGCATTTGCGGGCTGTCCTGAGGACGCTGAGAAGGGCGGGGCTCACGGCCAACCCGAAGAAATGTGCAATTGGGCGTGTGGAGGTAAGGTATCTGGGTTTCCACTTGGGTCACGGACAGGTGCTTCCCCAAATTGATAAGACGGCAGCAGTTGCGACCTGTCCGAGACCCAAGACCAAAAAGGAGGTTAGACAGTTCCTGGGGCTAGCGGGATATTATAGAAGGTTTGTGCCTAATTATTCGGACCTCGCTAGCCCGCTGACCGATCTAACTAAAAAGGAAGCGCCAGATACGGTTCAGTGGACGGAGCAGTGTCAGCGGGCCTTTACCCAGATAAAGGCTGCTCTATGTGGCGGGCCGCTTTTGCATGCTCCTGATTTCTCTCTCCCCTTTATCCTATAGACGGACGCATCGGACAGGGGGCTGGGCGCCGTCCTGTCCCAGGAGGTGGAGGGTGTAGAGCGGCCGGTGCTGTACATCAGTCGCAAGCTCTCTAAGAGAGAGACGATGTACAGCACCATTGAGAAAGAGTGTTTGGCCATCAGGTGGGTGCCTCCTGGGGCGGGAGTTCACCCTCTGTTCGGACCACGCTCCCCTGCAGTGGCTCCACCGCATGAAGGATACCAACGCGCGGATCACCCGTTGGTATCTAGCTTTACAGCCTTTTAAGTTCCAGGTGATCCACAGGCCGGGTGCACAGATGGTTGTGGCTGACTTCCTCTCCAGGAGGGGGGGGGGGAGGCTGCAGGCCGGACGGCTCCCCGGCCTGAGACGGGCGGTGGGGGTATGTGGCGAGGGGGGCGTGGTTTCGCGAAGTCTGTAGCGGGAGAGGAATCAGCGAGTCGCGCGGTGAGTAAGTGGGTCAAGTGCAGATGACGAACACCTGTGTCTGATTGCAGTAATTGGCGTGGAGACTGCATAAAAGCTGCCGGCTGAGAGAGAGAAGAGAGAGAGACCTGGGACTCGCACCAACCTACGAAGCTACACGGAAGCTGTGACTGAGATTGTCTGTTTAGTGTCTGTTTGTTCTTTTGTTTTTGCCGTGTCAAGTGACACGGCGGCCGCGCACGAGCGCTCTCTAATTGTTGTTTTATCAGTACGATAAATAAAGTGCGAGTCCCAATTTCGCCGACCTCGTCTTCTTCTTCCTTCAATCACACTGAACTTCTCTACACTAATATAGTTAACATTATAGTTAAAGGGGCTATATGTAGTTTTTAGCGACCTCTAGTGGAGATGTTTCAGATTGCAACCAATTTTTACAAGAGCACTCGTTCTCTTACTCATAGGCAATACCGTCTATTACGTAAATATCTCGCCGAATACTCGGCGGATTCGACGAGCACTGAGCTCGTAGGGATCGTCTAGTCGGGCTGAAAAGAATATTCATAATTTTTGGTGGTGTTTTCGCAGAGATATTAGCCGGAAACCATCGGGCGCGCTGCAAGATTGCGGACGCCAGTGACGTCACGATCTCAGAAGAAAATCTCTCGTATCTCTGGAACACGAAGACCCAGAGAGCTTAAATTCGGGGGAGGAGGAGTCTTGCGAATATTCATCAAAGATTGACCAAGATATAAGCTGAAAAACGTGTGCTTTTGACTGGACGTAAGTTCCTGACCGTCAACAAAAAGGAGAGAGGCTCGGGAGCGTGCATGCACGTCACATCCGATGGATTTGGCGCGGTAAATCCGACCCGGAGCCTTCACATAAAAATAGGAATACTGGCCTTCAGAGGTAATAGCAAAACTCGACAAGTGGATCATTGTAATGTGTGATTACAACCCCTTCACACACAGGCAATAAAAAAAGGATTCGTTTTAGTAGAAAAGTTACATATAACACCTTTAACTTATCTTTATAGTTATTATTATTGAACAGGCCTAGGGCTGGGCGATAAAACGATAACGATAATAGATTGCGATATAATTTTTACTCGATACAACGATATCAAGAATTCAATACATGTTCGATAATGTTTATGCGCAAAAAAGCGGAACAAAACTCTGCGCGCCACACGGAGCATTTATCCGTTCGGCTCAAAGTCCAAACGGCAGCGCAGAGCGAGCTAGCTAGAGCAGAGGCGTTTACTCTGATCGTCTCGCTCACGAGATCCAGTGAGAAGCGCTTGAATTCAGCGAAGAACACAAATGTCTTAGTGATTTAAACTAGTTTAAAGGCAGATGAAACAGCACTGACAAACAGGAGAAACACTGTGAGCAACGATACAGTCAGAATCTGAATTTTTACTGAATCCATTTACCATGGATTTACTGTAACGTTAGCCTAGTAATATTAAATGCAACATGAACTGTGGGATATACATATTGAATTGTATTATATTATTAATGTAGACAATGTATTAAAGGAATAATGGAATATAATTACAGTAACGTTATTTAATAATGTATTTAGGCTTCTGTTTTTCAAACAAATACCAAAAATCAAGTTACATTTTGCCATGATAGTGAGGTGCTATAGGCTATCCCTGGCTTTATCTGTGGTTATCATGATCTAAATGCATACTGGATGACCAATGATTCATTTTAATAAAATTCAAACAGTCAGAATATTACATTTTACCAAATGAAATTGAGGTCATTCATTTTTGTTTAACAGATGTAACTGTTTTTGCTAATGAACATAAATTTAACTTAGTAAATCTGCATCCTAACTCAAGCTACTGTCAACTCAGTCAAATGTATTTCGAGACAAAACATTTAGGCCTAATATTAATATTGCAGCCTGCACTGCAAACTGTGCTGAAGATACGTGCCATCAAAGGCAGGCAACACAAACCTGTTTCAAGACTTGAAACAATATCCCCCATTAGCACATGCAGAAACTAAGAAATTCATTTTTCTATTAAGATATTTATTTTGTTAAGGAAAAATGGCATGTTTGAATGTTTACCTGAGATTTGTGAAATGTTCACCTGTTTGTCATGATATGTTCTGACAATAAAGAGTAGTTTAAAACCACAATTAACACTCTGGTTTCTACAACTTTCACTTAGGAGCAAAAATCTGCCTTTAAACTTAAAAGAAATAAAAATTTGACATTTATCGTGATAAATATCGATATCGACTGATATAAAAAAAATTATTGTGATAATTTTTTTGGCCATATCGCCCAGCCCTAAACAGGCCTTTAACATTGTGACACATATATGAATCTGTTACCAATATACTTCTTGATAACTACTTGAATTAAAATTGCCAGAAGCCTTTTTCTCTCAAACTGTGCACAAATCATGTGTAATCTTCCCAAATGTTGTTTGCTGAAGGGACCTCATTAGTTCACCATCCCTTTGATGCGAGTATGTTGTTTTCCCATCAAACCTGATGCGCCAGTTTTCTTCTAAGGTTGCACCACGCTGGCTCAGGCTAAAACAGAGTGCCTTCAGTCAATTATGGGATTCTAAACCTTTGATGAATTCGAGAAGAAAAGTGTTGCTTTAGACACCCCGTCTTGCCGCTCATCTCTTTGCGGTATCATCCATCGGTGTGAAATAAATGATGAGGCCAATTTCCTGCTGAAACTCTGCAAATCACTTTCTCATCTCCGCTGAAGGGGGGATTTAACAGGTTAATTCTCTTAGATAAAGTGAGAGTGAGCTAAGAAATGTGAAATGCCAATCTCGGAGGTAAACATTTTCATTATATCACTCTATCATCTCCTCCAGTGAGGTAGAGTGTTTTTGATAAATTGACACAGCAACCCAACTCTAATCTTCTTTGGCCTTTTATTATTCAATGTTTATAATTCAATAAATCACATTTACACTGAAAGTATTACACTGCCAGTGGACTACATGACCCAGTATTTGTGTTTTGAATCAAATCAGGCTGGCTGAGGTTTGTGTGCTCCCTGCTGCTAAATAAATTAATATCGCACTTACTACTCACATACTTTTTAAAAATAATATTAGTATTGTATTTAACAAATAAATGCAATTACTAAAAATATGTATTTTTAATACAATTTATAAAAATGCACATTTGACAGTTCTGCAGATTAAAATTTATGGATATTAATAACAGTAACATCTTTAACTATATGGTTTCCAATAGGGGTGTAACAGTTCACGGTTTGGTTCGATACGATACACTGGTGTCACGGTTCGGTAAGTTTTCGACACAGCAAAAAGAAAGAAATGCCAGAGAAATTTCCTTGATTTAATTCTTTTATTTTTTATTAAAACTAACATCATATGTATGATCATTTTAAGTATGATCATTTTTTACTTTGAGCAATGATGGCACTATAGTTGACTTTTTAGGAGCATATAAAACAAAAAGAGCTCCTTGCTCCTTGCAAAAAAAATTGAAATGTAATATTGTAGTAGTTATAAACAAAGGTTTATTTTTATTTCAGATTAACATTTGAGGGCAGCAATTTTATTCATAATGTCGAAATAAAACCGACGTAACGTTACTTGAAAGCATTGTATCCTACTGTTCCTGCCAGACCTCCATGGTTACAGTTAGTGTTACTACAGTAAATCCATGGCGAATGTTGCTGATCTGTGGACACTGGATAGTTCATTCATGACACAATGTTTTTTCCTGGTTTCCACGTCAGCGCTGTTTGATCCGTTAATAATGCAGAAATGTGAATGCTTCTGACTAGATCTCGCAGCGATGTTATCACTTCAGTGGCGAATTCAAATGCTTTCTTTACTGGATGTCTTAGCGCTGTGTAACAGTGTCGCTTGATCAAGATCGGCTCGCGCTGCAATGGTCCTGACTGATAAACGTTCCGAGAAGCACAAAATAACGAGTAGCGCAGTTTCGTTACGTTTGCCATTTGATGTTGGGCAATGTTGTGATCGCGCCAGCGTGCGCTTGCCACGCGCCTACATTTGAAATAACGAAATTTTGGTCGGCAGGAAAAATGGTCCAACGAACCGTTCGGTTTGTAATGCGTACCGACTACCGAACCGAAAGCCTCGTACCGAACACGAATACGTGTATCGTTACACACCTAGTTTCCAACTATATGGTTTCTATAAAACTGGGTAGTCAAAAAATATACTTTTTTTTTATACATATCTATTCTGAATAGTTTAACAGTTTCTATACTGATTTACCACAGTATTGATAAACCAACACCAGCTGCAATTTCCTGCTCTCTTCTCTACAACAGCAAATTCACACACAATCCAGTGTGTATGTGTGCATTTTAATTAAACAAGTATATAGTCCATTGTGCTGCGTGTTTCAGAGCAAAGCATGTCTCGGTGTTCTTTTACACACATACAGCTCATGATCAGTTGTTTTAAGCATCTTAGAGCAACAAAATTAATGTTTGTGCTGTGAGCAAGTGCATTTTGGAATGCAACCATCACCAGTTACGGACAAATGATTTCACTAGATTTGTAATGAGAAGCATTTGTAAACCTGTCGTCACAGAAACTTAAAGGTCTGTTTAACTCTTGCAAGTGAAGAAATTTAGATGTTTTGATTGTAATTTTAGTACTGTAAAGTAAAAATATATATAATTACGAAATATAATATTTTTTATTTTACAGTGCAGTTGCATTTCAAAATTAATATATTTAATAATATATTATTCATATATTTGTCTCATAATAAAAACAAAAAGAAGAATAAGAATAAAGCCCAATTCAAACGCGACTAGTTTTCTAAACGACGTTTGAGTTTTAATTCTTATCACTCGACGTCTGTGATTTTATGTACCGATTCGGCCGGGACTAACATCTCTGTGTTTATTACAGAGGAGGGAGTGTGTTTTCTAGACGTGGCTGCAACAGAAGGCCATGTGTTGTGCGTGCGTCACATATATGCATTTTAATTTATTATTCGTTTATATGATTTTAATTTATTATAATAAAATAAAAAAACATTTAAGTAAACTTCACAGATTTATAGCAGTGTTTAACCAGCATTTTAACCAGCATTTTAAATTAACTGATTAAGTGGATTATTCAATGACTTATCCATAAGGAAAGTCACTCAATTAATTCCTGAATTAATCAGCGTTTTTGAACTAATTGGTGAAGTGAATAATTCAATGACTCACTCATAAAGACAGTCACTTGTTTTGTTCCTGAATAAATTAGCAATTTTGAATCGATTCAATGAATGATTCTGTTTCTGGAACTTGCAAATTCAGATACAAACACTGAAAGTCTCAGAGCTGTTAACTCTTGCACTCTTGAAATGCTGTTCAACCAATCAGATTTGAGGTCTGTAACTAACTATAGTAAAAAGAGCAAGAAAACAATGCTTGACTTGGTCTAGATGGGGCAGTTCATGCAGCATCAATAGCTTTACAAAAAGTGCTAAAAATGAATGGGCAGCAGTTCTATTGAACACTGTTTAAGTATAGCCGTCCAGAAAGTGCAGCATGCAAATATTAGTATATGATGGAAGTTTCTAAACCCATTAACTTATAGCCATTGTCAACCCTCACAATGCAATGTCACGTTTAATAAGGGAAAAGTTTGGTTATGTTCCCTGAGTTTGTCATTTGATGTGACCACTGAGGAATTTTTGTGTTGTTTCTGTGAAGGTGATAACCAACAGCTCTGGCAGACACACAGTTATACAGTCTCACAAAAACTGTCACACTGTGGGAGTCACACCGTTGGTGTGTTCACAGATCTGACTACCAACTAATAATAAACCTCACAGCACCTCATACTGAGAGATGAATCTTATGAGTTGTTAACAATGTCAACTCCTTGGAAAAGAAGTGAAATCTTTTTTATTGCAGTAAGTTATTTATTGCTCTGAACACTCACCTGTCCATCAAGGTCGAAGGCGAGACAGGCGATACCGTGTGTGTGCATGTCTTTCAGTATGGACACTGTCTGAACAGTGTACGAGTCCCACACACAGATATACGGCTCCTTTCCAACCTGTCCTGTGGCCACCAGAACTCTCTCTGGATGCAGGGCTAAACTGTGGAAAGAGAAAGACAATGAGGTTAGGATATTTAAAGGCTGATTAACTGACAATATTTGCCTGGCAAAACAAATTCTACACAAGTGTGTGAACGCAAACACTTTTCAGCTAATCACTATTTGAACCACAAATTCTGTCAGGACCACTATCGTCAAATGCGAATGACCATTAGCATATAGTTTGGATTGGCGGTATGGTTCTGTTCTGGGCAATTACTCCCAGTGCATCCATGCAGCCTAGCATGGATAAGAGAAGAGAGAAAAGCAAATAACCCCCCTTAGGATAAACAGAATAGAACCAACAAGAATGTATTGCAGATATCATTAATGTCAATATTTTAATGTACAACATAATTTGAGTATATAGTCTGATTCAAAGGGGAATCAGAATGCCAAATCCTGACTGACGAGTGGAGGAGCTGGGCATGGAGGAGGACAATTAGCTCCTGAGAAACCCCATAGCTGTTTATAATACTGAAGGAGCTTATATAGGAATACAGAGATAGGCGTCGTATTCCTATAAGTAGACATGGATCAGCTGAGTCAGCTGATGCGAGCTTGACTAACGTGACTGAGTACTGAGGTTTGTTCCCCAAAAACAAGAACACGTTAAAGGGATAGTTTACCCAAAAATGAATATTAGCCCATGATTTACTCACCCTGAAGAGATTCAAGGTGTATATGACATTTTTCTTTCAGACGAATACAATCAGAGTTATATTAAAAAAATTCCTGGCTCTTCCAAGCTTCATAATGGCAGGGAATGGCTGTATGTATTTGGAAGTCCATCAAAGTGCATCTATTCACGCGCCTATTCATTATTAAAGAGCTCCACATATCTCTGGGGGTTAATAAAGGCCTTCTGAAGGAAGTGAAGTGATGCGCACAACGTAATGACTGCAATTGACGCCTCTCGCGGTTCAAACAGGTAGGGCTGGGCAATCCCATTCGTCATTACGTTGTGCGTCAAGTTCAAGGGTTACTCTTTTGGCTTAAATCGATGCGTGCGGCCGTCTGCCGAAAGCTAGTTATTTAAGTCGATAAAGTTTTAAATATGAATATTTTTCTTACACTAACCATTAGTTACTAACGCATCACTTCACTTCAGAGGGCCTTTATTAACCCCCGGAGATACGTGGCGCACTTTAATAATGAATAGGTGCGTTTTAATAATGAATAGGTGCGCTTTGATGGACTTCCAAAGACATCCAGCCATTCCCTGCCATTATGAAGCTTGGAAGAGCCAGGACATTTTTTAATATAACTCCGATTATATTTGTTTGAAAGAAGAATGTCATATATACCAAGGATGGCTTCAGGGTTAGTAAATCATGGGCTAATTTTCATTTTTGGGTAAACTATCCCTTTAAGTATTTATAACAGGAAAGAACACTTGCAGTGCACTGGCCAAAATTTGCTAACTGGCCATTCTGCCAATGTTACACATTCTGAAAATACATCATTAAATATTTGTTGATTTGGTTCAGCTCGAAATCCTGCCTTGATTTATACAGATAAACTGATTTTTTATTTTTAATGAGATTGTGGACAGCTACAATAAGATGAGCTATTACTGCTTATCATTTCTCACAGTCAGGAGTGAAAGTGAGGCTTTTAGTTATCAGAGACCCATAAAGAGATAACCGGAAGAAGACACTGTCTTCTGCAACCTAAGACTCATGAAACCGAGGCTTAGATAAAGACTGTCAACACAGCATGATGTTTTGCGTGTTTTAGATGTAAATGTAGTCGATATTCATTCTATTCCTTCTTTATTTTGAAATAAGCTTTTATTTACATCCCACAACATGTAGCATTATCCATAATAATGCCTTGGTGCGGAAATAGGTGGAAAAATCAGGTCATCGCTGTTCATGTAGCAGTATTCACTTTCACCATCACACTAGTTCACTAAATTCATTCAGGCTTGCCTTCACATGCCCTAGGAAATCCCAGAGGCGTCCAAATGTTGCGTAACATCTGTCCAGCTTTACTACGGTCTCTCGCTCTCTCTCCGTCACGCACACATATATACACACTCTTTTTAATTTTTATCAGCAGTGTAAGGGACCGTTCACGCGGAACACGTTTTTGCGTTCCACTGCACTGTTTTTCCATTGTTTTGTTTTTTATGTAAACATGGGCTGGACTTGTGTTTGACAATTGCACTCAAGCCTCTAAAATGTGGCACATTTAAGTAAAAAGAAGTTCAACTATTAAAAAATGTGTTTACACTTTATTTTGATAGCCCTCTTTAGCATTTAACTAACTATATAAGTAACTTTGCAACTACATGTCAACTAACTCTCATTAGAGTATTAGTAGACTGTTAGGATAGGGTTTGGGTTAGTAGAATAAGCTGACTTACTTGCAAAGTTACTTATAGTCAGTAATGTCTGTTGAGGAGCATCAAAATAAAGAGTTAGCAGATATTCAGCAGAAAGTCTACTAATACTCTAATGACTGCTAGTTGACATGTAATTGCAAAGGTACTTACAGTATAGATAGTAAAATGTTTTAAGTGGAAATAAAGTGTTACCAAATGTGTATCTTTAGACTGCCTTTTTTTCCCGTTCCACAGTCCTCTGTCTCTCGTACTGTGTGAATAGCCCCTAAACATGTTTTCATTTGGCCATCACTTCATTTGTCTTCTTTGTGATTGACTGCTCTTGTAATGTATGATGCTGACACAATGTGAATTTTTTTATATTTAAATTAATTGTATTATTATTCTGTGATCCAAATACTTATACCTATATATACTATATACATTCAACTCTAAATGTACACTACCGTTCAAAAGTTTGGGGTCGGTAAGATTTTTTTATGTTTTTAAAAGAAGTCTCTTCTGCTCACCAAGGCTGCATTTATTTGATTAAAAATACAAAACAAACCCAGTAATATTGTTAAATATTATTTCAATGTAAAACAGCTGTTTTCTATGTGAATATATTTTAAAATGTAATTTATTCCTGTGATCAAAGCTGAATTTTCAGCATCATTACTCCAGTCTTCAGTGTCACATGATCCTTCAGAAATCACTCTAATATGATTATTTGATGCTCAAGAAACATTTATGATTATTATCACAGTTGACAACAGTTGTGCTGCTTCATATTTTTGTGCAAACAGTGATTCATTTTTTTCAGGATTCTTTGAAAGTTCAAGAGAAAAGCATTTCATTAAAAAATAAATATTTTGCATTATTATAAATGTCTTTACTGTCACTTTATATCAATTTCATGCGTCCTTTCTGAAGAAAAGTATTAATTTCTTTAAAAAAACAAAAAAACAAATTGACCCCAAACTTTTGAACGGTAGTGTATTTCTACCAAATTGATCTAGCGGTTGTAAAGTTCAGTATATTTCGGTTAATATTATTGTTTTGTTTTTGTTGTTGTTGTTTTTTTTTTGTGGATTTGTGTCTGTGGTTCTGTATGTATTTGTTTGTCCAATATGTATAATTGTACTTTTGTTTATTTTATTATTGTTCTTTTGTGATGGCTGCGATGTATTTTAGGACCCCCTTGAAAACGAGATGATGCATCTCAAGGGATTTATCCTAATAAATAATTAAAATTTAAAATTTATATTATAAATGGTCAGAATAATGTATTAATTTAGGTTGAGATGGCAGAATAAGGCTATATAAGCACTTAAAGCATTCCTTGTCTGACATGGCTGCATGTGCAATACAATGTGCCATACATGTAGCAATGTAGCGTTTTGTCTTGCTGCAAGACTCCTTGTTGGAAATAATAGCTCATTACTGGAAAAGCTAGACCAGTGTGAAAACATGAGCTAGTCACGCAACTGTTGCTCCTTTCAGCTGTTTGAAACTTTGAAAAGCAAAAGGTGAGTTGGGGTGGATAAAATGAGGCTGTTTTTATAAAGCTAGTAGACTGTAAGGGAACTTTTGTTTGGAGCTCAATGAAAAAAGATTTCCTTTGCTCTGTTTGAACCCACTCTCATCTAAGCTTGAATTGTCTGAGAGACACAATCTCACCAACAATTTAACATTGACTATCCGTCAAAGCGTCTCCCTGTTCTCGAGGGCGTTCTGGTGCCTGTCTCCTGCTCTTGACGGTGTGTGTTTTTATATTCAGCAAGAGTTTCCAGCTCCCACAGACTGAGCCTTCAGATTTCAGCTTTTTAAGCCTGCCAGGGTGATTCTGCTTGGCACTGAGGAGGAGTGACTACATTAAACCCCTCAGGGAGCCGTAGCGCTCATGAACATCGCTGTGTGTCTATCTTGTCTGTTTTAATCTCTCTCTTGCTCCCAGAATCGCTTTTCTCACATACCTGTTCCCTCTTTCTACATCAGTTAATTCTCATCCAGGACTACAAGTGCTTTGTTAAAGCTATTTTTTTTTAAATTATGACTTTCAAAATAAAAGTATTAGCACTGCCATAAGAGTTAAATAAAACCTATACTCATGATTAAAACATATATATTAATACAAATTTCAGTATTTATTTTTTTAATAATAAAAATAACTTTCATCTATTCAGTTCCTCGCTGATTTTGCCTATTTTTCAACTATTTTTCCTCACCTTAGTGCTGCTATGTGTCAGTTGCCTTAAAGATAGATAGTTGGATTTCTGTGAACTGTTAGCTGTTTTTTATGTCAATGACACAATAAGCGGGAATGGGAAATATCTGGTTTAAGTGGATTAAGAATGTTCCTTAATTTTCTATTCTTGTTATATAGTGGATTTTCTGCACATTTGTTATAAATGGCAATAAAGTATTATATATATTACATTCTGTTCCGTGCATTTTTTTCAGCTTTATTTCAGTTAACAAAATAAATTTAATAGATTTAGTTTTACTAGCAATAACAAAACTGATAAAGACTCCAGACAGAGGTACATTTATGTTTACCTTATGTTATCCAATTTACATGTCATCAATGTAAAAGCCATTAAAATCCATATCAAACAAACAAAATGTAGGTATAAAATAACGGATAAAAATATTTCTGAAAGAAAGTTACTTAGTCTTAAAAGTAGAACTAGTCTTTTTCACCCACACCACTGACTGTTTTTTTGTATTTTAACACTAAAATCATTCTAATAATGACCCATAATATTACTGATCATGCAAAATGATATTCAGTATTAATCAAAAGCAACACATTTTTGCACTACATTGTTTTATGTTAAAATCAGTTGTGTTGAGACCAGTTAAAAGCAGTTCCTCCCAAATCTGTGCTGCTGTGTGGCTTCCTACATTTCCCTGCAGTGATCGAACCCTCGAGCCAGTCGCCAGTCCTTCTTCTCTCTGTGGATTACATAATCTCACATAACTGAAAATAGAGCAAAAGCACTGAACCTAGGCACAACTCTCCATCACAGCACAGCCTTTCTTTCAATATGAACACAAAATTCTTTCTTATATCAAAGAGATAAATAATTGATGCAATTTGTTTCCAAGAAGGAGAAACCCACACGGGGTTCAGAGGGGTTTAAAAAATCATTCAGATTACTTTCAGAAAGAAGGAATATTTTGGCTCTCTGCCTTCTAAGAGGAATTAACAAAAAATTCTGCTCATTGCATCATGTATTTCTATAAATTGTCTGCGTTATTTTAGCTTCTAATTCATTGAAGGAATTACGCATATTTGGTGAAAACTTGGC
Source organism: Meda fulgida (assembly GCA_030578275.1). Lineage (NCBI taxonomy): Eukaryota > Metazoa > Chordata > Actinopteri > Cypriniformes > Leuciscidae > Meda > Meda fulgida. The sequence continues at coordinate 29,999,048 of CM060632.1, read as the reverse complement.
AAATGTTTGTCTGGGTGCTGCAAAGTGTAACTAGGCGTCCACAAAAATTTTAGAAAAACTTAAGGCCAGATTCACTAAACGGTAAATTAGCGTGAGAGCGCAATCCCATAAAGCGCAGATGGGAGTGGAAAGTTCTGCGCGGGATCCACTGAGGACGCACAAATTAAAGAACACAGACACAGCTGGATCATTTCCATAATGACCAACACAATCTACCAAGAGCAGCGCAAATTAGCGTCTGGTTTAAGACCTGCTGTTTTTGGGCAGTAAATAATGGCACAAATACCAATAAATTGACGAGTGCAAACCTTAGTAAATCAGCTTGCGAGATTAATTTAAATACTCTCCTCCCATAAATTTGGTGTCTGAAAGGGAAAATCCTACAAATTCATGCAATAAAGTCAGCCACAAAAATGACCCTGTCCACGGCTTTTCAGCACAGATTTTTCACTGACATCTCTTCTCTGATTAACAAAATCAAGTCTTTTCCTACATTATTTCTCATCTGAGAAGCCATTTCCCTCTGATATAAATCAGCGTGAAACCCTGGTGTCAGGAAAACCCTGGTGTCCTGCTGACTGATTTAGTCGCAGCTCCATTACTTTCATTTATTGATTTACTTGTTTATTGTTGCTTTATATTATTGCCTGCCCAATGCATACAAGTTATTTCTGAGTTCGGCTTTCAATTGTGACCAGTGGATTGGAATAATAAACATGATGGCTCGATAAAAATTAAATCGATAGCCTAATAAATCATGGATTCGCTAGTATTGTCTGCAACGCTATTTACCTAATCTCCAGCAAAGGGCTTCTGCACACACAAAAAGAAAAGCCATGCATGAACACGCAGCGTAATGAAGTGAGTGGCTTTTCCTGATGGATCTTATAGCTACAAGATGGATTTTCTGTGTGTGAGGTTACAAACGTTTGTTCCTTTTCTACGTGCGTTTTTAAAAAATGAACTTAACAGGAACGCGCAAGTACACGCTGAAGTGCTGAAATGTCAATCACTCATCACTATAACCTCTTTACATAATCTAACTTTTAGCGTAATGTTATTTACCTGACCATAAGATGATTAAAGTTTATTTTAAACCATGCTGACGACGCTTGATGAAACGGTAGGCAAGTCTAAACGCGGAAGAAACCGTGCAAAAGTCCATTGCACGTAGAAGCGTGGATTCAGAGAACTTAGAAAATGTGAAATAATAATGTTGTCAGACAATTGAAAATAATTCAGTTTAACAGAATTCGGGTCTTCTCTGGTCATTCGGAAAAACCACATTTATTTTAAACTACCCGAGAGCAGAGGCCAATACTGAACCTGAACCTAACCTTGGGTTTTCGGATTCAAGTGGACCCGTGAAGACCTCTATTTTGCGGTTCCTTGGAAAAAGTTGATAAAACTCCTAGTGTACATGATCATAGAAGCACTTACTAGTGTAATAATGATCAAGTGACAAAAAAGAGAATTATAACCAGGCATATATTCAGACAAATAAGCTAGAGCGTGGTCAACTGCATCTTTCACAACCTGGAACTTAAGGCCGGGACACACCAAGCCGACGTCAAAGAACCAGCGAAAGCTGAGTGTGTCTTCGCCTCTTGTCGGCTGCGTCTCGGACAAAAATCTGTGCTTGAAAACACCACAAGGAATAAAGGCGTCTGTCAACTATCATGTGTGTTCTGCGCCTACGTGGAAGTAAATATCAGTTTATATCAGCAGGTATCAATGGTCTATTTTCGTCATGCAAAAAGGGAAGTCAAAACTATGACTGCAGATATATAAACCATAAACAAAGCAGCGCTTGCTTACCATTTCGAATATTATTGCGCTGATCACTTTCTTCATTCCAGTGGCTTATGTTATCATGAAAATATTCATGCATTCGATTGCTTAGGTAAGATGACGTAAATGATAACAGTCTCTGTCTGTGTCGTCTTGACTTCTTTGCTCGCTTTCATCACTTTCGCTTTTATTCTCGTGCGCTGACTTGTTAGCTAAGCTGAACAGCCAATCAGAGTTCTCGATTCAGCATGCTGAATCGGTCAAAAAAAAACTGAAAGTGTCAGACGAGAGCCAACGGTAAAAAAACTAAAAAAAAACGAATCCGACCGACATTGCCGACAACTGACTGTCGGCTTGGTGTGTCCCGGCCTTTAGAAACGACCCGCAAGAAGGGAAATTTCACCACATTTTTACCAATTTGCATCCAACAGATTTTATGGGCGCATACAAATAAGCAGCACAATCAGTGAGCGCATTTCATTATCATTCTCCCCCCTCTGTTAGTCAGATTGGTGTAGACAATCTGTTGAATCTGTTCCTAAACACAAAGACAGGGTCAGCTCAACCCTATGGATTACAGCGTGGGTCTGTTTAGCCTTCGTGACTGCTTAATAAGTATGTGTTTGCCCCCAGTCTGTCTCATTAGCAGTGCTATTGCCAAGTGAGACAAGGAAGATGGAGGGATTAACTTCAAATTTATCATTCGATCCTGCCTAAGGGACAGATGGGTCAAATCTCTGTTTTGTCCTCAATACAAACAAATCCCAAAACAGTTTGACACTCACTCTAACAGGCTGAGCTGTCAGCGAACAGATTAAAACATGAATTTGATTTTAACATTGTCTGATGAAAAAGTGAGAGCTGCTGCCTGTGTAACTCAATGGCATTACGCTAGGGTGGTTGCCAGACTTTTTCGATGCAGTTGCTATGGTTATTCAGAGTGGTTTTACCAGGGAAGTAATGATATTAAAATTCTGTCTGAGAGCTGATAATTATTTTACTGTACAGTCGATAATCGATAAATGTGGTCAAAATAAGTCTGACCGCATAGAAAAGCAATAGCACACCTCTCCTCTACAGGTCAAAAAATGTGAGGAATTATTTATGTGCACACCACAAACAAAGTTTAATTCGTAGAGTTAGGGGTTTGTTAAAATAACAATAGTGTTCGCATTGAATATGGTTTCAGTAAACTCATTCACACAGTCATGTGAATTTAATCATTACTTAACAAGAACTACTTGCTCTCTAGTCACTCTCCAGATACAAATAGTGCTAATATCAGCGTGTGATCCTCCAGTGGCTTGTTATAGCTAGTTAGAGATCTCTCTGCATATTAATGCTGTGATTTTCTGCTTTGATTTGATATGATCAGATGCCACAAGCCCACGCTATCTGGGCTCAGAGGAACTCACTCCCTGTAGTATTTCATCATGACCTGCCAATTTCAGCTCAAACATCTGAATGTTAAATGAAAGATATGAAAATCTGGAGACTGCTTTTTGTAAGTGTAAAAATACAATAAGCTGTCAATTTGCTTCAAATTTTAGTTAGGTTTTGAATTAGTTTTTAGTTTGTTTTAGTAATTTTGTTGTTTTCATCATTTTTAATAGTAATATTTTTTTTGTTTTTTATACATTTTTATTTCAGTTTTAATTATTTTACTGCATCAAGTTAAACTAAATGAAAAAGGTTGCTTTGGCAACTAGCTAAACTGAAATAAGTTTCTTGTTTTTATTTAATTTCAGTTAACGTTATTTTAAGTAATGGCATTTTTTATGGTTTTAGTTTTAATAGCTATAATAACCCTGCTTCAGAGATTTAAAGGATTAAAAGAAATTTAAGGGAATAAAGGAAAAGAAATAAGAAATTTAGATAACTTTGTGTAAGAATCCATTTAAACAGTTTGCAAATAATATTTTATTTTAAAATATGCACACATTCACACTTATTCATGTCTAATATGTCAAAAATGCAAAACGTTAATGTTAATACATAATAACGTTAATAAATGATAGCATAGTTTTAACTCATAATATCAAATTTTCATAAAGTTAAGTAGTTTCCATCACTGGATATTACTGTCGGTCATTGAACATTTCTATCGTAAAACAGTCAAATATTAATTGTTTAGTTACTTCAATATTACCACACCCTTTCAAAGTCTAAAGTAATATAATCTAAAGTATAAAATCTAAAGTAATTTCAAAAGAAATCCATGTGATTGGGATTTGGGATAAGGGCAAGATTTCCACATGCAGATTTCGTAACAAGTTTGCCACAGTGCTGCTTGATTTGAAAGTGATTTGAACTGCTCTATACATTGCTACACTAATAACAACTAATGACAACAACATTTTTTGCTCTCAAAATGTAGACAAAATGTCCCTTATGTGACCGCACATTTACTTGGAGTGATTCTTTATGGTTATAGTTATTGTTTTTGATGTGTACAGCATTAAGACCAAAAACATGAATTAGGCCTAAAGTAAAGTATGAAAGTAAACATGAAGTAAAAGGGCATTCATAGTGAATTTCAGCTTCAGTCAAGAAGGTGATTTCACATGTGACCAGCTCTTCATGAGGCTGAATATTAAATCTGCCTCTCAGTGATCAAGACATGAGTTCAAATAAATAAACAAAGGCCAAGTGCCCTCAAATAACCGCTTTAATTTATTGGCTACAATCTACAGTCCATCAAAATCTCTTTTCTTGTTTGGCTCTAACTCTCTCTCTCTCTCTCTCTCTCTCTCTCTCTCTCTCTCTCTCTGTCCTCTTTCTCCCACATTACCTTTCTATTAGCTAATGAGCTGGTTTAGTAAGTTGCCAGTTGTCACGGCGCAGTTCCTGTGATGTACAGCCCACCGCTAGCCCAGCCTATTAGCTAATGGGTCCGATGGAGGCCTTTAGTGGGTGGACAGGCCAACGCTGCAGGACTGCAGATATACTGCAAGGAGTCTCTGGTGGAGACGTGCTTCGGTTAGCTGCTAAAGGCAGAGAGCGTCAGGCTGAGAAACAGAAGCTTGTCATGGTATCAAGAGGAAGGAGTGGGAAGTGAAATGTAAAGTTGGACAGCTGGAGTCTGCTGTGCCACCTGATAGAGATCAGTTCACATTCAAAGTCTGTTTAATAGAGCGCCATATTAATGAAGCAGCAGATGCAACCACCCAGTGTTTCCTGCGCTGATGTTCAGCCATGAACGCCTCTGCAGTGCCAGGGCAAAAGATTCAATCCATTCACAAATGGCATCGAATTCATTTACAGAATGCACAAATAATTGCGTAGCCTATACTATTCAAAAGGTTTGGGGCCCAGTTAGAATTATTTATTTTATTTACTTTTTTTGGAAATCATGCTCATCAAGGCTGCATTTATTTGATAACAAATACAGTAACAAAAGTGAAATTAAACAAAATTAAATTTTATTGCAATTGAAAATAACTGTTTTCTATTTTAATATATTTTGAAATGTTGTTTATTCAAAAAAACAGTAAAAAAAGTAAATATTACAATTATATGTTAAATATTATTTATTTAAATATATTATGATTTTTGTAACGGTCACTTTTGATCAATTCAATGTGCCTTTGCTGAAAAAAGCCCCAAACGTTTTGAACAATAGTTTAAATATCAATATAGAAAAATATAGAAAAACATCCAAATTAAAATAATTCAAAGACATTATCGTGGCAGATGATAATGTTAATCATTGAATTTATCAGTAAATACATTATTTCCTCTAACATAACATAACATTAGCCTACATGCCTTATTCATTTATGAGTCACACAACATGGTAAATATGTCTTTGAACATATTTTGTTATATAATTGATTGTACTAAATTAACATGTTGAATTGACAGTCCTACAAAATAAATTATACTTTACTTGACCTCAGTCCAACTTTCTTTGTCAGAATTAATGAGGCCTTCTTAATTTATAAAGGCATTCTCTAATGCTCAAATGCTTCAATTGTTTGTAAACTAAAATGAATGTGAATAATGCATGATAACACTGCCTGAATACATTTTAAACAACTGGTCGGTTACTTAAGCCATCCCTCTGATGTCAACCATTATGTTTGGTTTTGAAACTGCTTCCTTAATGTTCACTATTTTTAAGGCTGATTTTAGTTTATTTGATGTAAAAACCACTTCATAATAGCTTCACATTCAACACTTGCTTCTGATACATGAATACAGATATTTGACTGTAAACTGAAAAAATACAGTATGAGTCCATTTCAAAAATCAATAACTCGAGCAGATCCTTTAAATGAATTCATTAACAAGCCTTGTGTTATCAGTGTGAATATTTCCCTGCTATTGAGAGATGAATGGGGATGAACAGCTCTCTCATGTTATAGACCGCTTTGCAATGACTAGCTATAGCAAGCAGTAAAACACGGTTTCATGAGTCTAACTTTATTTCTTTCCCCAATCAATTGGCTGCAAAGAAAGTGGTTGAAATTTATTCAAGTGTCCTCATTAACAAGCTATCAAATGTGGTTTGCCACATCAACATTATGGCTATATCTATTATATATCTATCTATACTATATCTATTCAAAAATGTTCTGCCTCAACTTCCAACTTCAATATGAATATGTCAACACAAGGGAATCTGCACTCATTAAATCAGTTCATTCAAAGACTAAACAAAAGTTCAGCTCATAGATTCAGTCAATCAACAAACCACAAAAGGTCAACCGTCATTGAAGGGGAAGACTAAGGTATATTTATTGGGCGAAATGCTCAAATAAAACCAATGTTATAGAGAAGCTGTGGTTAATTTGACATGAATGAAAACAAGACTGTGAGGTATCGAAAGAGCAGCCCATTCAATGTCCCACTGTTGTGTATCTGACTGTCGACCGACCGAACAGACATGTTGAACTTACATCCCTCAGAGTGTATTGGTGTCAACTTTAAAACGAAATTGACAAAACAGACATATTGAACTTCCATCCCTGGTGTCAATTTTATAACAACTCGACAATTTTAAAACAATCGAATTTCTAGTTTTACTTTTTGCATTTTCTGTTTTTGTTTTCCAGATGACAAGCAGGGTTATTGTTAAAACTATTTTAAAACTATTTAATTTAAATAATGCTAAAATAAATAAAATGAAATAAATTATATAAATACTAGATGAAAAACTTAAAACTAAATGAAAATTGGCAATTACCTTTTAGCAAATTGGTTTTAAGTTTAAGTTGAAGCACCAAATTACCAGCTGGAAATTAAACAAATTAACTAAAACTGAAACTGAATTAAAATAAGGTAAATTAATCCTAAACAGTAAAAATGTTGACAAAAAGACTAAAATAACAAAATAACATAAAAAAAATTGTTAAATTAGATATACATATTTGTAATAATATTAGATGGAAAAACTTAAACTAAATAAAAATTAGAAATGTTGTATTGGCGATTAAGTGAAATAAGTGATAAATTAAGTAACTAAAATAAGAAATCAAATATTAAATAGTATTATTTAAATAATAATAATAACAATAATAAAAATAATAATATTAATAATAATAATAAAAATGACAAAAGCACATCACAAATGCTAAAATTACAATACAAACCGAAATTATAAAAAATAAAAGCTAATTAAAATTATTAATAAAATTTATAGTATACAAATAATACAAAAACATGACTGGCTGGCAGGATGGTACATCACATTGGGTTACACGCACGCGCACACACACATTCTGGATGGTGTCCAAATCAGGTCAAAGCTACTACAGCAGTCACCTTGCTTGCCCTTGTTGTGGATTACCAGGAAGAAAAGGATTAGCACATTTTCAAAAGTCAGTATTTATCTTGCTTGCCTTGGCTTCTATAGAGCAAGCTAAATCCCAACAACCAATAACACTTCATGCTCAGCACCTGTCTGCAAAAAAAAAGGCCAAATGTCCATGCTTGCCAGATTATAAGTTTGGTTAAATGAAGCACAAACGTTGCTACGAGCTACGATGCAATGCGTTTAAAAATGTTAAGTAACCTTGGTTTGCCTCAGTTGTGTCATATGATGAAGTCTGTCGTTTAATCTCTCAGTGTTTCCTAATGCAGCAGAATTTTGCCCTGCTATAAACATTAAGAGATAAAAATGGGCTACAATAGGATCAGACATTAGAAATATAATCCAATGGAGACAGAACACGTGCACGGAGTGATCCAGAGCTGAAGAGCTGCATTTGCTTGAATTTCTGGGCCATGTTTCCAGTGTTGTCCTGTCGTACAGACCCCTGGCTTGCACAAATGTCCATTTCCACTTGATATTAGGCTGAAAATGTCAGGAGGCTCTTATGATTTAGACTCTTTTTTGTTTAAAAAAAAAAGACATAATATTTCTAAAAATGTTCACATCAATTTTTGATCATAAAAATAGCTGGATTTCAGACACTGCAAAAATAAATGTGCAGCAAAAAATCTCCACGCTATTTGTGTTAATATCTGCAATTTAAAAACTCCCAGTGTCCTGTTTGGTGTTTAATAAAGCAAAAAGCCAATTGAGGTCCTGCATTACCATTAATCTATCATCTAAGGGGTTTTACTTATTATATTATACTTATATAATAAGTATAATATACTTATAAGTTGATTAAGCTTAACAAAATTTGGATTTCAACTAAACCATGTTCTTTTGAACTTTCTATTATAAAAACATTAAAAAAAAATATGTATCATGAGTTCCACACAAATATTAAGCAGAGCATTCATAATAATAAGCAACATTTTTGAGGACCAAATCAGCATATTAGAATGATTTAAGTAACACTGAGGACTGGAGTAATGATGCTGAAAATTCAGCTTTGCATCACAGCAATAAATTTTAAAATAGAAAACAGCGTATAACTATATAGGCCTATATTACATACCACACACGCTCCCTTGTCCCGTGCAGGGTTTGGAGCCCATGGGAATGCTCGGACTTTCTTCACTAAGTGAATTTTCAATATTTATGTTTCAATATTATTCATTAAAGGAGTAGTTCACTTTTTAAAAAACTTTTGCTGATAATTTACTCACCCCCATGTCATCCAAGATATCCATGTCTTTCTTTCTTCAGTCGAAAAGAAATTAAGGTTTTTGATGAAAACATTCTAGGATTTTTCTGCATATAATGGACTTCAATGGGTACGATATCGTATCTTGCGAAACGATCGGTCATTTCAAAAATAAATAAAAAAGTTTACGTTTTATAAGCACAAACACTCGCCTTGCTCTGTTCTGTGATGCACGTTTGTAACGTCACGTAATACGCAATTACGTTGAAAAGGTCACGCTTGACGTATGTGTATTCCGGTTCAGAAGGGCAGCGCAGGGCGAAAAACTCCATCTCATCTTCTCCTCTAAGTTCAAAATCGCCCGACATCGTTGTTTTACCTTTTAATTTCCTTTTCTTGTAAACAGCGTTTGACTTTGTTTGCACGTTCAACTTGTAAACACTGACTCGGTACTTCCACATACGTCAAGCGTGACCTTTTCAACGTAATTGCGTATTACATGACGTCACGAACACGCATCACAGAACAGAGCAAGGCGAGCGTTTGTGCTTATAAAACTTAAACTTTTTTATTTATTTTTTAAATGACCGATCGTTTCGCTAGATAAGACCCTTATGCATCGTCTGGTGTCGTTTAAAGCCATTTGAAGCTGCACTGAAACTGTCATTTGGACCTTGAACCGTTTGGTACCCAGTGAAGTCCATTATATGCAGAAAAATCCTAGAATGTTTTCATCAAAAACCTTAATTTCTTTTCGACCGAAGAAAGAAAGATATGGATATATTGGATGACATGAGGGTGAGTAAATTATCAGCAAAAGTTTTTTTTAAAAAGTGAACTACTCCTTTAATGTGCCTCACGTTACTTCAGGCTGCTTACAATTGTTTCAGGAACTGTTAATAAAAATATAAAATGCTTCTTAAAACTGCACTTAGCAACAAAAAAAAAATCTCATTGATGTTACGATTGGAAAATATTTAAAATAAATGTTCCCTCACAAGATGAATACTCCAGTAGCTAACATGTAGTGGCTCCCCTCATCACATGACCAGATGATTTATACTTTTTTTTTGGTGGTATGTCTACTGATGGAAACATTGCAATATGTTAAATGGAACGACCCCATAAGCCCTAAGCATCAGACGTTCAGCCAAAGGTCTGAGACTATTTATCTAGTAACCCTCCTGTTATAGGACATTTTCATTAATGGAATAAATTAATTATGACTGCGTAGAAACCCTCGTGCAATGTATCATGGGCTAATGAGCACACAGAGGGATGCCTTTCCAGGTCTCAAAACGCTCAATGAAAGGCCTGTCTGCAAAGTGAGGACATTTACACTTCCACACAAAACACACCATGCGCTGGTGTGTGTTAGTACGTCAGACTGTTAGATGTGTGTAGATGTGTCAGATAAGCCGCTTTGGGATAATGAATGAGCGGGTGATTGTAGCGTTCACTGGAACTACTATAGAAGGGGTGGGGATTCCCTGCCATTGCTGGGAAGAGGGAAGCCTCGCTGATCGCTGTGAAACCGATAGGAACATGACGCCAGTCTCCCAGCATTAGCATCACTCCAATGGACTCAAACACGCATGACTGCATCTTGTCAACATATATGCAGCATGATTATTATGCCCAAACATAAAGTAAGTGTGGACTCATCCTAACACACCCACAAACTTAGCAATAATAGCGCATGACTTTGTACTTTGAGATCTACAAATTCTACAAATCTGCAAAAATATATACACACACACCTTATAATTCAAAAGTTTGGGGTCGGTATAAGGTTTTTTAATATTTTTGAAAGAATATCTTATGCTCACTTAGGCTCCATTTATTTAATCAAAATACAGTTAAAAGAGGAATGTTGTGAAATTAATATTTAAATTTAAAAGAAGAATTTATATATATATTTTCTAAAATCGAATTTATTCCTTTGATGGCAAAGCTGAATTTTCAACAGCTTTTAGTTCAATCATCAGTGTCAAATGCTCATTATATCAATGTTGAAAATGCTTCATATTTTTCAGGATTCCTTGATTAATAAAAAGCAACATTTATTTGAAATCGAAATTATAAATAATATCTTTAATTTCATGTTCTATCATGTTTTATACTACTTTACTTTCGATTAGATACTTATGGAAGCTTGTTTCTGCCACAAAAAAAAAATAAAATAAAAAGGTAACTATGACTTTTTATCTCACAATTCTGACTTTTTTTCTCAGAACGCATAAAGTTGAGACAAGAACTGCTCCGAGTATAACATCAGAGGTTTCCATCTCTTCTGGCGTGAACGCATAAGCTTCAGGAGGAACAGTAAAAGGCGGCTGCTGTTTCAGTTGTGGCGCTCGGTGACTGACGTCTGTCTAACTCTGCATATCATTGACGCACCTTGATGACTTGTGATGTCTGCGCGAACAGGTGCACGGAGGTATGGAAATACATCCGTTGATAGGCAGATAGGACATCATATCATTGCATTCGGACTGAATTCAATGATCGGACAAACATTGTATGGTCCTGCGCCTTCCACAGACGATATATATATACATATAAACACATTTAGACCACTTAACTTAGTGATTGCTATCAGGATGATAAATTCTGGAACAACTCACCTGCTTTTAAGGATCAATCCTGGCTCTAAAATGTGCTGAAACTAGTGACAGAAATACCAATATTGCACTGATTCCATCCCTATATATGAGAGTCTCACAACTGTCTGACAGTATTTCAGTGGGCAGTGATTTCTGCCTCTAGAGGAGGTTTTACTCTGTAAAGCAATAGTTGAATCACGTCAGGTGGAGAGTTGCCAAGGCCGTTGACAAAATGCTAACAAGCGGAGTGCACCCAGAGGGGCTTATATTGAAGGTATAAAACCCCTATATTTAATCTCGGGGGCAACTGAAGCTTCAAATTCAACACACTTACACAGGGATCAAAATCTAACCCAAACCCTGGCATTCGTGCATTGTGCGCACATGATCTGTGCTAAAACTGACAACCCAGACCACAAACACACAGCGGCGCACACCAGCACACACATTCAAACAGTTACACTCATTGATACTATTAGAGTAAGAGCATCAGAAGGCAGCGCAGATTAAGGATTACATTAGAAATGAGTGCATATGAGTGCACATGGCTTACAGATGGACTCGAGCATGAAGGAGAGGGGGGGGGGTTAGCTTCTATCTGATAATCACGTGGTTTAAACGCGGCACAATGTCCACCCCTCCCCCTCGCATGAGCAATCATGTCAGTCAGTCACACACACTCATACATGAACGATGGCATTGCAAATGTTGGTGAAGTCACCAAATCCTCATCTCAGTAAGAAAAAACTCATTTCGTGGTATTCGGGCTCACAAATATCCTACACATAAACCTTTTAAAGGGACATGCACACAAAAATTCCCAACAGAGTTATCCACTTGATAGACGTTCACTGGTCTAGTCATATGAAAGAAGAATGGATACAAAGCAGCAACTCGGCAGACATTTTTCCATCTTTACAGTCAAGTCACCTTTTACAATACAGACTGTATCAAAGCAGCTTCACAGAGACAACATGAAAATAATACAACAAAGTTTGTTTCTAGAAGATAATTGCATCATCGTCCACCTTAAGTAAAGCAGACTAATATTGTTGAATATTAAATGTCTCCAACTAAGCAAGCCAAAAGCCAAGGCAACAGTCATTCTCGCTCAGATGCCCGACATGTCCAGTCTCTATCCCCCCCCCATCCATTTTTGAACACCTGTAGTAAACAAACGAAAGTCTGAGAGCACACAGCCTCAGGAGCTTGACCAGCATGCACCTGTCCGTGGGACTCGTTTATGTGATTTTCATGTAAATCGGACATGATTAAGCTAAGCTATCGTATCATGTGCTGTTTTAGAATCTAAGGTATAAATGTTTTAAGACATTGTTTTAAGTCATAAAATTCTATAATTTACTTACACTAATGTTGTTTCAAACTCGTATGACTATCTTCCTTCTGAAGAACATGAAAGGAGATAAAGGAGAATGTCCTGGCTGCTCTTTTCCATACAAAGAAAGTGAATAGGGACTGGAGCTGTTGAGCTCTAAAAGGACAAAAAGGGCCAATAAATGTCTCAATAAATTAGTCTGTGCACATTTTTATACTTTTAAAGAGTAGCAACATAGAGGTGGGAGAAATGACCAAAATCTTATTTTACAATAATAAGAGTTATTTTTTCTTTCACAATAACATTTTAAGATACATTAGGCTGATGTCACTTAAATGCACTGATCCAATATATTGACACACATTTGATTTATTTCCCAACTGTTTATATTTAACTCTTTAAGACATAACCAACTCTGTTTATGTGAATGCTTGTCATCATAGGCATTTTTGACAAAAATGTATATTTGTATATTTGACCATTCAAGTTTAATAAGGTGCAAAAGAGAACTGAATTCAATATCGCATGGTGTCACTTTCAAACCAAGCAGCTTTCTGTTGGTCAACACGGCAAATTCGACTGACTTAAACCGTTGCGAAATCTGCGTGGGGAAATCTTTTGCCCGATTGAAATGACTTTGCTAGCAAAAATTTGCTAAACAATGGTAAATGTGATGTGATGTGATCCTACCTTAATACCTCTTCAACATCAAGCATGTCTCGTGCTTTTTTTCTCATTCATGCATGCATCTTTACTGCTCTAACGTGTCAATAACCAGCAGTCCTGCACTGCATGGATTTATTTACATCCCGCAACACACAACACAATGTACCAAAATCTCTATCGATACATTTTATATTGACACGATATATTTTTTTTAGTTAAAAGTACATAACCAGCCAGTGTTCAAAACTCTCTGCTTGCCTTAGCTCGATTCATGTGGCTACAGAAAAAGAGACTGCAACCGGGCCCATGCGAAAACAAGGATAATATCGGAAGGGCATTAAATGTAGTCACGCAATGCAGATGTTTTTTATATTAACAATTTGAGAACAAAGTATAATTTGCATGGTTTGACATATGATAAGCGATTGTTAGATTTAATCAGCGCGATTTACTGCAATGCTTTTTTCCCCTTATAGTTGGTCAGAACAAAAGTGGATGTTACTTGTTCAGATGACATTTACCGGTGAAAATTCGTATGTTGATCATACTTCCAAAAAGTAGAATCTGTGATTCTGAATGACAGTCTCCACACGGCGCAGCGACTGACAGACGCACATTCTCCTCATAACATTGGATTCATCCGCGCTGTGGCGTCCCGAGGCACAACCCACGTAAAGTTGATAATTCCGCAAATAACTGCAATTGTAAATTTCAAACAGAGATGGCGACAAACTGAAAAAATTATGGACTGCAGCTTTAACTACATTGATCCATGAACGAAAGAAAATCTTATGGGTTTGGAATGACAAGGGTGAGTAAATAACTTTTAAACTGTTCCTTTAAATGTTTAAATATGTTCTTACAATTGGAGATATGCTTGTTTCAGCTCTAAGTTAAATATTTTATGCATTTATGTTAGCGCTTAGTTTTGTCATGTAACGTTTACAAAAATGGGGACATGTATCAGCAGTTTTCAGCATAGAACAGCATGATCACACAGCTTGCTTAATGGAGTTGATTTAGACCAACTCACAGTACGATACAAACAGAATCGCGTATGCTAGGTATGAGAGCGTCTCTCTCACACACATACACACACACACACACACAAGCTGCTGTTCAACATCTGTAGCTCAGCTCTGGGCTCCATCCTCCACCTCCCACTGAGCATTCGACTCAAGGGCAAATAACAGAGGATACACACCAACTCCACCATCAACCACCGCCCCCATGTCAACAGCCAATAAAAGAAATACCTGTCTTTGATCTGGCATTTGAACGATGTATATTTCTACTTAGAAACATCATCTGAGGTGTTTTTTATCTCATATCAGAATATTGGAAGACTTGTTGCGTCTGGATGAAACATGATTCACATTAGATTATACTTTTTATTCAAATATAGTAATCATTATAATGCAGAGTATCCCCTTGACTAGGAACAATGTTTATTATTCTTTATTAAAAGAGTACGACACAGTATAAAAACTTTACAATAAATAATATCCTAATTTGAAAATGTTCATTATTTTTTTCCCAATATTTAATATTTTGTTTTTTGTTTTTACAAATGTGTGTTCCGATAGAAAATATAAGTAAACTTAAAAGGAAAACATCAGGATGCATCAGTCTTAAAAATGGGAGAATTTGCTGAATTACTATTAAAATAATATCATAATACAAAAATTATAGTTCTTTTCTTTATGCATAATATACTTTTTTCTTTTTGTTAAAGGAATATGACCAGAATATATTCTTTACAGGCATTACACTATAAGAAAAGGTTTCATATTTCTAAATTGTCTTTTTCATAGTAATTCCTTTCTTCGCCTCATTCATTTTCTTAACTAGAACAGAGTATGTGATTGCATTATAGAGTTATAGAGTTACTGCTGCTTTTGGCAGAGGTTCAATGTTAAAACATCTTCTATGTTTTAATATCTTTCTCTCAGTCTCTGTTTATCCATTTGTCTTGAACTGAATGTATGAATAATCCTGTACTTGTATGCTTGGCAGATGAATCACTTATGACTTCTATGTATTAAGATACCTGTGCTGATGACTTAATAATAGAGCACTGCTGGCATATGGACGCATCTGATATGCATGAATAGCAAATACAGCCACCCAGAAAGTCAGGCATTGGGTCACATTCTAATACTGAAGTAACCAGAGATGGATGAGTCCCTATAAGACATTTGACACACAAATGCACACCGGGGACATACTAGGAGGTAGTAAATGCATATACCTGGTCACATATTTTGCATCTGAACCAATTTTTGGAAGTCTGAGAACATGCAATGTGATCATTTCTTTTTATAAATTTGTATGCAGCACATGCACACATATGTGTTCACCAAACCATTCACGCATTCACACAAATGCAAGGTAGCCAAGGTCAGTTACTCTGTCACCTAATTAATAATAGAGAATTGAGGCAGATGACCGGCGGCGGCGAAGCAGAACGCCACCCCCTCAAGCTCTCACTAAAACAACACACACGTACAACACACAGACACACACACAGACACACATACACTCCTGTAGGATGCCATAACCTTGATGATCATGTGACTGAATCATAATGTCTTCACCATCAGCTGAAAGCACCTTGACATGATGCGTATGAATACAGCTATAAATAACTGAGTTACTATTAAGGTTAAATGCGGATAAACCTTGGATGATCATTATATATCATTTAAGAGAACAAATATCAATATCATGACTTCAAATAGAGGTCATTTCATGACAATTACTTGTTAAGATTATTGGATAATATTAAATTAGCTAATGAATTAAAGCTAACCTTCAAAGCTAAACAGGTCTTGTAGATATTCGTTGCACTTTGTGCCTATATATAATTATAATTTATATTTACAATAACAAATTATAGTTACAGATATTATATTTACAGTTAATAAATTATATTAAATAAATAGTAATTCACATGAGCAATTGTGTAACAAATAAACAACACAATCTCATGGCAATTTGTAACTACTGTATTTTATGTTTTGCCAAATTTGTATGAATTTGTTTCTCATTTGTACATTTTTGGACATTCTGCTTATGCCCCAGTGACAGCTTAAGGCCCGTTCACACCAAGGATGATAACTATAACGATAACGGTAAATATATAGTTCTAAAAATCATTCTAAATATAAAAGAATAGCAGTTCACACCAAAGCTATATAACGGCACAGAGGAACGATAATTTTGGATCTCTTTTAGCGATGTTATCGAGCTGATGAATGATAAAAACATTGGCAGCCAATCAGAATCCATCCTGCTTTAAAGAGCTTGAGAATTTAAAGTGACAGGCAACAAAACTGGAGAGTGTGCTTAGAATATATAATGATATTGTCCGCTGGTGTGGAAGCTAATATCGTTATGGCTATCTTTATAGTTATCGTTCTTGGTGTGAACGGGCCTTTAGGTGTGGGTTTAGGGGTGGACCTTCATTCCTTTTTTTTCCTTCATGCATTTTTCGTACAATGTCAATTCATTCGAAATTGCCATCTCGTAAAATAGTTACGTTTTCCATGAGATCAGAATAGAAGCATAGCAAAGTACAGAGTGAAAGCCGACTGAAACTCCATATACGAGTGGAGTGGAGAGACAGAACTCAGTGTTCCTCAATCGCTCTCAAGATCCGCTCTGGGATTTCCATTTTGCACTCCCTGCACAGTGCTGTCATAGTAAATATGATCACTCTCGGAACTGCAGGTCAATTCCATTTCAAGTAGTGTGTTCACAAACTCTTCTGTTCAGGCCCCTCAGAAATGTGCATAAGGAGTGTGAATGTTTGAGAAAAAGAGCAACAGTATATCCAAAAGTATTAACCCTTTCACATTTCCGGGTTTCTCATAAGCGGAAGTCGTCATAGTTGGATAAACTTCTATAGTGGTGAATGAGAGACTACATTCTTCTTCTTTTTTTCCAATTTGCTAAAATAGCAAAATAAAAACTCCACAATAGTGTTTTCACAACTTTCAAAAAGAGGGAAAAAATAGGGATTGATAACGGCAGTCAGAAGAGAGAATAAAATATGTAAAATTGACCTTCACTCCCACAGCCGCTTTAGGCTATTAAAAACAACCTAACATCAGCGTTAATTTTCAGTTTTATTTTTTTGATGCAAAGGTAATACAATTCAACGTATAACAGTGTTATAAATCTACATCATTTTTTTATGAAATTTTTCGAAAATTGCAGGATTTACGACGCTGATGACCGTTAAAACGCATCATCACAGTCTATAAAAAGAAATTTCCGTTTTTGAAATGACTGAATTTCGCTCGCGAAATAGGTAAATGTAATCGTAACTTTAGAATTTAAAATAGCCTATCGTGACTACTGTATTATAAACAGCCAGACCGATAGCAACTAAATTATAGAAAACGCAGATGTCTCCAGTCGTTTTTTCAAAGTTAAACTACTTTTAACTTGCCAACAAAACAGTGAGACGCGACGCAACGTACGCTTGGCGTATGTATTTACACAGACCAACAAATAAAAAATAGCGTTGACAAAATACAAGTCCCGTAAGTTGCTCCGCTGAGGCGCTGTCCAGCACGCGAGCCTCGTGAAGGGGATCGCGTGATCGCTGAGCGTGACGGAGATCACCTTCAGAAGCCTGGCGTGTTGGACAGCGCCTCAGAGGAACAACCTCCACCTCCATCTCTCTACACTTACGCGATCCTTGCCATTAAATATAAATATACAGCAACGTCTCATGCCTGACACTGGCTTGAATGCATTGGCACCGTTGAGTTCACTACTTTAAGTGTGGTAGTTGGCGTGCATTTGTATGAATTTCCTCCAAAACATCCATGTGAATGTGCCTACCTGATTATGTCATCGTTATGTCCCAAATAAAATTTCTGCTTGTGTTCCCGTGTGTTGTACACAACTCCGACGCCGGCGACAAAGTACACGATCTCCTTGGCGGCCGTGTAGTACAGGTTGTTGCGGCACTGGTGTCCCCGGTAGCCGTAAACCCACTCGAGTCGCAGATGACAGTTCGGAGCTGTTCTGTCAGCCATGTTCGGACGTGTTTTGCTTAGAAGCGATGCTTCTTCATTCACCGACGCGACGAGCTGTCACATTCAGTCCCGTTTATCCGCTCAGTCCGCTGTCAGCGAAGCTTCGTCCGGCCAAAGACAAACCAATCGACGACATTTTTCAATTCAACTGAAGTGCACAACTTTAGGCTGTTTGCATAATGTTAGGGCAAATGCTTTGTTTTGTTCTGAAGTTGTAAAGTCTGGCGTGTACTACTTGTGACATGTGCGAGACTAGAAGATACTCTCTCTACTTCTGACCAGACGTGTGGCTTTGCTCTAGTGACATGTCAAACCTGAGAACATGGATTTTTCGCATAAGTTAACTGGGACTGGCCAATCACGAACGGCGGTTGTGATTGACAGAAAGTGTGGCCAATCACGTCGTGGGGATGAGTTGAATTAAAATGTGAGGACCAATAGCGAGCTAGAGAAGGATGGCGAAATGGGTATAAGCTGCTCATTTAGCAAAAACGGCCGTTTAATAGCTTTTGTCTTAGCCTACTACAGTACACTAGTTTAACTCTGTAAGGCCTGAACTCTTAATGACCTTAATGAGTTTACAAAAAACGGAACTGGATATTTTCTAACCCTATAATATCGGATGACAGTCTACTTTTTAAGTTTTAGTCATTTGAGTACACTAAATGAAACTAAGAAACGTGTCATAGCAACTATCTAAACTAAATTTAGTTTTTAATATTTTATTTCAAGTAACGAAAATGTTTTTTTATTTTGCTTTAGTTAACTAGTTGCAAGAACTGATAGCAATTTAAATGTTTACCTTAAAATGCAATGTAAGTCACTTTGGATAAAAGTGTCTGCCAAATGCATAAATGCTAATGTAAACTATTGTAACCCTAACATATTGATTTTTCTTCTCTAGACAAATTTTTCAGCTGAACCACTTTTTACCTTGCCACAAAACAGCAAGACGCAACTCAACATCCATTACACATGTCCCATGGTATGGTAGAAAGTAATTCAAACATGTATGGAGCAACATGAAGGTGAGTAAATGGGCTAATAACTGGTCACTTCTAGCATATGGACACATCTGATCTGAATAATACGAATTTCATATAATGGTCACATTGTGACACTGAAGTAACCAGAGATGCCAGGCATGGTTTTGATGGGTTATGGCCCTAGTGTATGAATATGCAAATAAGCCCGAAATCTTAAATGAGACCCGAAACCTTTGAAGATGGCAATAAATAATGATAGAGACAGAAAATTTAGTAGGTGAGGAGTTTTTCTATTGATAGCACAATGAAGGCAAAAGTACAGAGACAAAAGGTAAAGCTGTGTTGAAGGCTGTCATTCTCTCTACCTCTCATAAGACTTTCGGTTATACAAAACACAACCTTAATCTGAACAACTTCTCATTAGACATATAAACATATTCCAACTCTCTTGATATAAGCAAGCAAGAGCCTACACGTCCTAAAACCCCAGCTAGTTCTTGTTGAAGTCGACATGGCTCACATTCTTTAGAAATGGCATTTAAATGACAATGACCATTCAATTTGAATTCCATAACAATGGAGGGAGTTATTATAGAAAAAGATCTTAAACACAGTTTGGTACACCTATGAAAATATCACTCTTAAATGTTACAATAAAAAATGGACCCCTTCAGAACAAGAAATGCATTAACATAAGGTGCGAAGTGCCAATGGAGTGGCGCTAAATGTTCACTTTATATAAACTGAACAGAATGGGAGCAGATGCTGACGACAGCAGTGCATTTGCACCGCTCTTGTTTACCACATTAAGACGTGTCAAAAATCTCCACACATTCATTCCTCTCACAGTGAACAAAAACAAGCTGCTTTCTGTTGGTCTTCAAATGTGTAGGAGTAATCCAAGTCACTTTACGGGCACTAAGTGGGCGAGATTTCTTTCATAAACATGAATACAAATAAGACAAATCTACTTTTCTAATCTACTGTTAGCAACAAATAATTTTTGTAATTGCGATGCATAAGGGTTTCATTACAGTATGTGCAAACAAGTGCTGCAAATCATGTTTTGGCTTTATTACATTTTAATTATTGTAAAAATTGTTCAGATGGTTTTAATTACATATATTGATATGAATTAGTGCTAAACACATTCTGGAACACACCACATGGCAGTTCACATACAGTCTGATTTAAATCAGCAACCAAATGAAATGTTCTGCTAACAACATGTATAAAACAAATACTTTGTATTCATTAGTGATTTTCAAACAAGCTAGCCATTATTCCATTTATAACGGAGGAATATGAACAAAATTGTACAAATCTGTTCATTTTCCTTTTAACCCAGGAATGGTAACCAAGATTCAAAGTGTTCAACCCTATGTGGAAGAAATGTATCCTTTCTTGCAATTTGAACAAGAAAAAATACTCCCAACACACACATACATGAACATCCATCTTATAGTTTCTTCCAATATTTCAAGGGTGTGTACTAATCTGAAGCCAAGTCATAAATATGACTTTCAAAACTGGATCATGTACAAAACATTTGAACTTTTAAAGGACTGTCTGCTAAAAAAAAAAAACATCTCACTCACTCTCTCACACACATACAGGGAATGTCAATATCTCCACTTGCAACCATCCAACCCAACTTGACACAGACAAACAACAGAATTTAGAAGAATTGTAGAATTTTAGCCTCTTCGGGGTCTTTGACAAAACCATAAAAAATTAGAAAAAACATCAAAGTGATCGTTCACCCAAAAAATTGTCATTTACTCACCCTCATGTTGTTCCAAAAAGATGTTTTAAAGAATCTTGGTAACCATCGTCATTGTAATTGTAGCCTTTGACTTCCATAGTAGTAAAAATGACCAACCCCAATTACCAACATTCTTTAAAATATCTTCTTTTTGGTTCAGCAGAAAAAAGAAACTCATACATGAATGGAACAATTTGAGGGTGAGTAATACAAATTTTGGGGTGATCTATCTCTTTAATTGTACTTGACACGCTTCGCCTGGAAATTCATTACTCGATTTTTCTCCCACTTCATATAACACCTCATGATATGATGTGTTGAAATGGACATGAAAAATGTCAGGTGTCACAATGATGAAAGTCTTCCGGAGCATTGTGGAAAGATTACGGAGTGTCACAAGATCAAACACTGTGGCACACGGTCTACGAGAGCTGTGCGCTGGGCCTTCATTCGGCTTACAGAGCAGATTTGCAGACTCTGCACAAAGATATACACTGTGGATCATCACAATATAGGATTGCCACTAAATACAGACCACAAAGACATTTTAGGTGTCCTGGTTGTTAGATTATTGGGTGTGTTTGTGTTCAGTGTCATTAAAGACACTGATATCGGTTAGTCTTTTCCATCAGCAACAAAAGAAAACGTTCAGAACCATTGTCCAGCTTAAATATCCAACATGCCTAGTGTGTTCACTTAACCATCATCCACTGTGATTCAAATTAAAACTGATTTAGATGCTGATCTATGTTGATTCCCCAAATGTTCACATTACAGTACTGAGTTGTTAGACTAGAAAAAAAAATGTAATAAAAAAAAAACATATGCAAAGGCATAGAAGATAGAATTCAATGCCCTTTATCAACATCATTATGATTCCCAATATAGTTTATTTTTGATTACAGATATATTTTATCAGTATAATAGTTATTATTGTTATTGTATATTATTCACTCTGTCTTCACAATTTGTTCAGGGAAGGATGGCGTGGGACGGGACAGTCATTGCGACGAGGCTTTAGTGGCTATCGTGGACACGCAGTGCTGTTGAAAGTTGGGGGACATGGCCGTGTTGCAGCCCAGTCTCTGACGAGGGCCTTTCAGACCCCCGTCCCCCTCCACGATCCAGGGGCTGCTGTCCGACTCCTTACCCAGCATGCCACAGCACTCCTGGGGGGGGACTCCTAAAGCGGGCAGCTGGCCGGACGGGGGCGGGGCCGAGGGCTCATTGGAGGCGTGGTCTTGGAGGACACTGATGATGTGGTTGAGGAGGTCATTGAAGAACTCAGGAACACCCTCATATCCTGAAAAGAGTAAGAATTGTAAAAACAATAATGGTTAAAGAACATATTTCATGGTGAGACACATGATTTTTTTATTTGATTTACTGGTTTATTTAAAAGGGGACAGTGCAATTTCATAAAACGCATGAACAAACATGGTTAAAAAAGCCAGAATTAGCCAAAGGCTATATTTCATCTGTAGTCCCCTGGCCAAGATATAAAACATGATGATTTTTTATTTCAATTAAATGAATGTAATATAATTTAGTTTAATAATGTTTTTTATTTAATAGTTTGTATTTTTAAGGGGATTTTATGCTACTAAATTATATTTATGCAGTAATTGTAGAAGAAAAACATACAACATAAGATAAGTTTATAGTCAAATTTTATGACCCCAAGAAAACTTCATGATATAACTTTCAAAAAATACTTGATGTTGAAAAATATGTTAAAAGGTCCCATATTGTACACCTTTCTGAAGTTTTATTTAAGGTTGTGATGTCCTTAAGAATATATATTTGCAGTATAAGTACCCAAAACCATCCCAATATATTTTTACAGCTCCTTTCTCAGGAGCTCTGCTAAGAACAGGTCAATTTTGGCCTAATTAATATTCATGAGCCTCTCTTCTGATTGGCCTGTTGGTTTCTGAGTGACGCACGGCCAGGCCACCACAGGTAACTCGGGTCATGTATGCTGTAGCCTGCTGAGGGAAATGTTATCCGGCCTTATATGTTCGAGCCCAGAATTGTATACTCATTTATACTCAGAATTGGCGACGACAGGAGACAAACAACACCTCCTTACTTTTGCCGTTATTGTAAGAGTATTATAATTACCATTACATCAATGCTGCACGCAGATTTAACGTTAACGCTAATTTAAACTGTCGGTACACAAACTCAGACTTTTTCCCAAAATATGTACGTTAATAGCTAGTTATACACTAATTTTGAAACACTTAACTGCCTTATAATGTAACGTTAGCAGACAGACACCGAATGCAGTAAGCTATGCAACTATTGCTTTCCTACTGATACAGTTTACGTGCTACAATTTCTTTTACAATGTTACTTTTTCTGTAAAAGGTGTACTTGTGGTAAATGTGCCCAAGATAAACTTTGAACTGTGGGGACTGCAGCATCTTTGAGGAGTAGCTGCTTCTTTGAAAAACCGGCACTAAACTGTGCCTGACTGACGAAGCAGTCACTTGTGAAATATGCAGAACAGACGGTTAAGGTCGAACTAAATTGCTGTGGCGTTTGTGAATAAATAAACATTAGCCACTGTTCTCTTATATTAATATTGTCCGGAAGCCTGTGCGATGATGTAGTTTCGTGACGTGGGGCAGTGCTCGGGGTGGTCACTGAAGGCAGGGACTGAGTAGTTCTGACGTCACACTTATACGGAAGTCACAACAGCAAGTGAAAAGGCTCAGCTACTTTATGCAGGCGGTGTGCATTTGTCTGTGGATTGACTGTTTTGAAACTTATATGGTAGTTTCATAGTCCCTAGACCTCTGTTATCATGAAAAAAGCCTGGAAATTTCAGTTTTGACAATATGGGGACCTGTAACAGATATATACAAGACATAAGATATATACACTCGCATGTATTCCAAATCTAAGGAAAGCATGTCATTACTTTCACAAGCAAAACTTTTTTTGATGTTTTTCAAAAACATGAAACCAACATAAAATTGTAAACTTTAACATATTTTTCCTTTTCATCATCATGTACAGTACATATTGGTTATTGACACAAATGCAATTTATTCGTTTTTGGGAGACCGATATCTACCTATTTTTGTAAAGATTCTAATGAACCACAACCAACCATCACCTTATCTTTTAAGAAGTTTGGGGTCAGTAGGTTTTTGGGGTATTATTATTATTACTTTTATTCAGAAATGTTCCATTAAATTGATCTAAAGTGACAGTAATGACGTTTTATATTTCAAATAAATGCTGTTCTTTCTTTTCATCAAAGAATCCAGAAAAGTTTGCATCATGCTTAATGGTGAGCATAACAGACTTCCAACGGTAGTCTATGTGTGCAAAATAAAAAGTTATTAAGAGTTGCCTTGTGGTTACAGGGTTACAGGTTTGCATGGACAGATACACACCAGGGAATGCATTGATGTCAATGACTGCATGTTGGCCCGTCTGGTTGTTGATGATGACGTCGATACCGAAGAGCGAAACCCCGAGAGCTTCCCGTAGAGATTTACACAATTCCCTGATGACATCATCATTCGGGGGCTGGGAAACACCTTCTACATTATCTCTCTGTCAAAAATGCAAACAAAAGTGAACAAAGAGCTTTAGCCAAAACACAACACTGTGGGTTGACTAGCAAGAACTGCCATTTTTACAGGACGCCCACTTACAGATGTCAGGTCAGAGGACGACTCTGGCTTGGACACATTGTGGCTATTGAAGAAAATCGCTTTTCTGTCTGTAAAGGCATAAAAAAGCAAACAAATTAATGCAAAAAATCCAAACACTTTCAGCTGCAAGTCGGTTGACTAAAAGTGAAAGTGTAACAGTGCAAGTGCACAGCAAGCCACTAGACAGCAGCAGAGAGCTGTGGTTCAGATGAGAGATTCAAGGCTTCAGGACTGCCAGGCAGAGAGGGAGAGAGAGACAGTGAGGAGGAGGAGGAGGAAAAACAAAAATCTAGTGCCAAGAGGATGCTGAGATTTATGACCTCCCACTCAAATGGCAGTAGAGACATTCATTAAGGGAGAGCAATCCACTAGACTTCCTTCCTTCTGCAGGCATCAAAACACCCCAAATATTTACGATGGACTTCTTTTAATCCTCAAAGATCATATCTTTTTGAACCTAAGAAAACCTCTTCATCTGTACAGCTTCTAAACATGGCTGTGTTATGCCACTGAAGAGAACAATGGTATTAACCAGAAATAGAACCAAGGAAACAAGGAATTATGACTTTAGAAATTCATATGCGTTTTAAAACACATCTTACTAGAACATGTATACACAAACCTTAATAATATTATAATTGATTTAATGTTTTACATTTTCTCATAGCATTAAAATATGCAGGACATTGCTCTATAATGGCTGTGTAGAAACATTATTCCAGCCTGAAAAAAGTAACGTTTCTCCAGTGATAGCTATTTAAATGATGTATTCAGACTAAAAATAAATAAATATTGTTAAGTATTTATTTGATATACAGTATATATATGTATGTATATATATATATATATATATATATATATATGTATGTATGTATATATATATATATATATATATAATTTAATTTGATTAAATGTATTTTATTATATATATAATATATATCTATATATATATACACACACACAAATATTACTAAGTACTATGTTTTAGTAATCTGTTCCTCCATCTCAAAAATAATAATAATAATCATCAGAATGAATTATGTGCCATTATGGATTCTCATTGGCTTTGCACATATAGTTGTAGTTTCTGTGGTTAAAATACAATTGTTTTAGTCAGTAAAATCTAAAAGAACTAAATATTACTGCGGTACAATCCCTGATAACCTGTCGAGGAATTTTACAAACTCAAATTCATCACGCCTTCATGGGATTCTTAGAAATTACAAACAACCTGATCTCTCTTTAGAAACACATTGCCACCCCTTTTTCTTTGTTTTAATATTTTAAAGTTTTTTTTTTTCATTTGAATACTGCTTGAAGGCAAGGCGTGAGTGAATTTACATATGTGTGTGCATGTGTACTTGTGCATTGCAGAGTTCATGAATTCACAGATGACCTCATGAATTTGCATTAAACTAACAGGTTGCTCTTCCAGTAGCCGTAACTGGTTTGCATGGACTGCAAGTACACTGGCATATGCAAACGGATCATCCCGTACAGCGGCGGAAAGCCGGCTTCAGCAAACACTTCTGCTGACAGGGTAGGAGCAAAACACAATCCACTGTTTCCACTGCAAAGTCAGCTATGCAAAGGCATCCGAGTCTTTACAGCGGGAACGTTGTAACGTAAATCATGCCTAAACAAACTGAAGGTCCAGTTGCGGTGAAACGAACCATACCGCAGAAGCAGCCTTTCATGGGAATAACATTTATAAAGAGTTGAAGTGTGGGCTGAAGGTTTACCAGACGGTCCAGAGGGGAAGTTCTTGAGTGATGGTCTCTCCACCACAGTGTGCGATTCTCCCACCACGAACACCTTGTAGAGCACGGCATTGTGGTTAATAAAACTCTGAATGACACACGGGGGCTTCACGTCCTTTAGGTCCTCGGCGTTGAATATTATAGCCATCTGAAGAGGAACACAGTGAGACAGAAAACTTTAACTTATCTATTCAAAGTGATAAATACACTTTTTTTTGCATTGCTGCCATAGACACAACCGTTTAGGTTCCCCAAAGAACCTTTCAGTGAACCGTTCTTAAAGGAACCATTTTTTCTTCTTTCTTGAAGAACCTATTTCCACTATAAAGAACCTTTTGTGCATCGCAAGTGAATGTTAAAGTGTCCCTATTATATTTTAGTTTGTTATTTTACATTACCTTTCATGTAGTGTGAATGTGAAAGGTCTACAAAGTTTTAAAGATCAAAAGAGCATGAAAAATAAAGTTAGAGTCTCCCAAAAAGGAAAAACTGATTCTGAACTGCCTGAAACGAGTTGCCAGGACTTACTTCCTGTACAAACCTACATAGGTTTGTAACAAATTTGCATAATGCGAGCCTATGGTCCTCGTTGGCTGCCCGCAACATCTACTTTGCCCCGCCCTCAAACACTGTAGTGAAGCTGGAAGAGTTTGGTTTGTGTTGTCAACATGTGGAGTTGAACTTTCCAAATCAGCTGCTTATGAGGTTCAATTTCACTTACAATACTGCCTTCAAAGGAACCTACCTATGTAGGCAGCTCACTAGATTTTAATACAAAACTTTGTGTGTGTGTTAGCATTTCATGACCTCTGTGGTCACATTTCACAAAAGACAGAGTTAGAAAAGAGTATTACCTCATGAGAGTTAGTTCCGTGAGCAACCCGTGTTTTGCAAACTGTGCAGGATGAGAAGGAAAAAAACACTCTTGTTAAGTCTAGTTAATAATGCAACTCTTTAATAAACCTTTAATGCAGTGAAATCCTTGTGAAATGCAACCCAATGGCATTTTAGTGAGAGTCAATAAAAACAGCTGTTGTCATCAAGGTACCTGTAGAGTTTTCAAAAATCAAATTTAATACTTGCACAGATAAAAATAATACCACGTCCATACAGAACATATTTATGCAATCTTTAAATAATTATTTGACTTAAAACAACTGCAAAACAGAGTAACTGCATGTTTAAAATACTCAAGGCATGTATTATTCATAATACACATATCTATTGAAATTGGTTTACATACTAATCAATACATACAAATTATAGGTTGATTGGCACTGGATTGTTTTAAAAAGGCAATAAAAAGATTGTTCAGATACTTTGCAAATTCTACTAAATTAAATATTAAAAGTATTAAATTATGTTTTTAGTCTTTCCTTCCTATGACAGGGCAGCCCAAAAAGAAGCCACAAGAGTTTGTTATATTAAAATATCTACAATCTACCAGGACTCTTATTTTGAAATGCTGCATTGATACCAGCTGCTCATTCATAAAAATGAGGAAGATAAAATATGCACACTTACAGTCATCTACAACATCTTACTTACAATACAAACTCAAAGTGTTTATGCTTGGCATAAATGTGCATTACTTATTTATTGTGAACTGCTCTGAAACACAATCCTGTAGAATGTGCATCAGCACTGCATTTTGACTTTGAACGTTTATTTATCACAGTAGGCTTTGTCGTGATTCCTGTTTTTTCATCCCCAAATTTAACATCACATAAAATTATATTTAAGACTTTTTATGGCATTCAATTTGAACAAACTGAATTTTCAACTTTTCAAGGACCTGTAGTCACCCTAACCTGGGTCACATTAGAGAAATTTCTGTGAAATTTCATGGACAAAAAAAAGTCCTTTGTCCATTGTCAACAGTTTAGGGATGTTTGAAGCACAGCTCACACAGAAGTGACTTTCAACACAAACAGATTTCTTTTGGTCAATACAGCAAATTCACTTGACCAACAGGAACCAGTTGCGAAGAAATCTGCATGGGGAAATCTTTGGTTGAATCTTTCCTTATGCAAAAATGTCAGATTCCTACTGAAATTTGCAGAGCAATTTTTCTCATTTAGAGTGGTATTTATATAATGAGATTCCTTGGTTAAACATTACTTCCTGTTTCAGAAAAGTAGAGGTGCGAGTCTGAGACTTACTGAAAGGGAATGTAAGACCGTGCTGCTCGATCTGCTCCAGTGTGTCTGGGCCACACTCACTGTTCAGCACCATGAACGGAGGAGAACAGATCCTCACATCTGCAGAGAGAATGAAAGACAGAAAGAGACAGGTGAGTCCTGCTGAAAAGGCCTGCTCGAATCGTACATGGATTTATAGAGGGAAAATGCAAAGGTTTGTGAAAGTGCTACTGTAAGGAAGTATGTATGTAATACCCGAAGAACACTATCCATTAGCGCTCTTATTTATCTCAAAGGCAGTTGATTGGCTGGCGCAGGTATGATTTGAAATTTGGCATCTTTGCTCATGGAGCCACAGAACTTTGCCCGAGGGGTAACATTTTATGTGACTAGTAATTACTCTGCTGCAGGAAAATTACATTATGATAACATTGATTTGCTGATGGCACCACAGGAACTAGCTTAAACGTGCACATGCCCAAGCCCGAGCTGTGACATGGAAGACAGCAGATAGGGAATTTATAATTAATATAAAATAAAATTTCAAACTGACCTGTCTCTTTCTTTAAGACAGCATTAAATGGAAATTGCGAACATCTTTACTCCTGTTATAATGTAGTGATTAAATGGGGTGAATCAGCTTCAAACGAGAAAAATAAATACAGATATTAATGTTATGATAAAATGTTTTTGTTAAGTTTTTGATTCAAGATTATAAAGGCACATGAATGAAAAAATTAATAATGACACATTATTCATAAACACCACAATATTTCATCTGACCAATCATAGCAGAATAGGATCTCAGAAAGGAGGGGTTTAGAGAGACCAAATCCTTTATTGAGCAGTTTCACACATTTGGTCCATGTTGACTTTATGCTGATTTAAGTTTTTGAAGAATACTAAGAAGTCCAAGTATACCAAGGCCCAGTTTCACAGACAGGGTTTAGATTAAGCCAGAATTAGGCATTAGTTTAATTAGGACATTCAATTAGCTTTTTTTAAACATGCCATAGAAAAAAACATTACTGGTGTGCATCTTCAGAAAAAACAATGCACTGACATATTTTAAGATATATCCGTGCAAATTTGCTTTCAGTTAAAACAGCTCAAATATGAATTTTAGTCTGAGACTAGCTTAAGCCTTGTCTGTGAAACCCGGGGGCAAGCATCTTAAACACTTCTTAAAAACTTCCGCTGAGCAGCAGTGATAATTATTTAAGCAGAAAAATAGACATGAAATAGACAGGAAAAGTTAGGTGAGAGTAGCCAGATGAGTTTACATCATCACAGGGATAGTAGTTGGTAACAGTAGAAGTTTTCGGCAGCGACTCTTATAAAACAACCTGTGGTCTTATGTCACTAGTAGCCCCTCCGGTTGACTTTACTTCCCTATTTATTTTATCGAATGGAGAACAATGGACACAAGGCACTGAGCTCTGACTCAACCCACATAATGCAGGAGCCAGTTAATAAAAGTGCAGCAATTTGACCCGTGGGTTCAAGGCTTGTTTGAAAATACTGTACTCTCACTGTCCTGGGGATCGCTCTGATGAGCAAACAGAGAGATAGATGGAACAAAAGTGTCAATAGCTGTGAATGAATAGCGATGTTTGCGAATTCCAACCAGAGGCACATTATCGGATTGGGATGAATCATCAAAACAGAGATGCATACTGGGCTTAACTTGGGGATAGGCTCTTCTAACTTGGGCCAGTAAGCAAACGCCTAGAGGTTCAGTGATTGAATCTGCTTTGCTGAAGTGGATCTTGCTTTCAGTCAGATGCCAGTGTTGTAGTGCTACTGTTTTCGAGGCAGACAACTGAGATAAGGCATGTTTCGTGAGTTTTCGAAAGTGTTGCACAGGAAATTAGATGAAGAGTGAAGCCTCAATAGGCAGATGACACACTCGCAGCGTCCTGATATGATCACTGTAAACCGCCTGTGTGGTGGGTTAGCAAAACCATGCTTTTCAATGTTGAATAAAGAAAATGCTGAACATGGCTCAAGGGTTAATTATTTAGTACACATCACTAAACACTTGATTATATTTGAAGCAATTGAGAACAGACTACTGAGAACAAAAATACACAAAAAAAACAGTAATATTGTGATTTTTTTTTACAATTTGAAATAACTGTTTTATTTTAATATATTTTAAATTGTTATTTATTTCTTTGATGAAAATCAGATTTTTTTATAGCAGCCATTACTCCTGTCAATACTGTCACATGATCCTGCAGAAATCATTCTATGCTGATTTGATGCTTCAGAAACATTTCTATTATTACCAATGTTGAAAACAGTCATGCAGCTTGATGCTTTTGTGCAAACCATTCATCAATAAATAGAAGATTCAAACAAACGGCTTTGTTCGTCTTTACTGGTCTCTTTTAATCAATTTAATGCATCCTTGCTGGATAAAAGTATTAATTTCCTTAAATAAAATGTACTGACCCCAAAGTGTATTCATATTTTACTCGATGCAAAGACGACTGACTCAAAAACTGACTCAAAAAGCGGAAATATGTAGCTCTAAATGTATATTGTTTGAGAGCATCTGTAAATCATCTAAATTGTCTTTTTGCGGAAAGTATCTAGATTATGATTGTCTAACATGATTTCCGTGGGTGGAGTTTTCTCCATGTAAATAATACTTGTGGATAGCGTAATGTCCTCATTTGGTATCCTTGAGTGTATTGCATGAAAGTTACAGAGTTCACTAACATTAGATGATCGTGGTATTGCCGAAATAGTGACAAACAAAGATCGTAATTATTCTATAATTCTATAATTGTTCTGTTTACACCTGGTATTAAGATGCGATTTAGTTGATCGGATCACAAGTGGATGACACTAAATACAGGTGTAAACGGGTCTAAAACGTTTTGAGCTTGTCCACATTCGACCACTTCCAGAGGTAGTCGGAAACAAATTCGACCGGATTGCTTTCGTAGGATAGACACTCATGTGGTCAAATGCGTTCAAACAGCCACAAAAGACCTTCATCTGACCTAACGTGTAAACATTATGGGAAGAGCGATAGCCAGACAGGATTTAAACTTTGTCAGCTTGAGACCCAAGTTTGATTTGAAGAAAAATGTACCAAGCACAATGTTCTCTCACCACTCCTGATTTCTATCACACTCATAAGTGTTCGGGTGGTCTTGTGACTGTCAGAGCAGAAACGAAAGCTGATGCTCTCCGTATATTTTCCGGTGTCTCCGTGCGCGATCATATGTAAATTGTGTGAGCTTATTTCATCCATTAGATCAAAAGATCTGGAAAAAGCCCATATATTTACCCATAGACCCTCACCTCGAAGAAATCAGGACAGAAGTGTTTGAAAGTGGACAAAAGAGATTAATTAAAACACCAGGTGTAAACGGGTCCTGAGTAAGAAGTTAGAAATACTTTCTAACCAAACGTGTAAGTCTGGATGCTCATTGTGTTTGAAATGTGTGTAAATGGTAATAGTAGGTTGCTCACACCATTAAACCTGCTTGTCGGTGTTAAACAGGAGATTGCCATTGCCCTTTTTTCAGGCTTTCATAAAGGCTTATATAAGCTTCCTCTGGAATAGGAGAACAAAAGTCTAGCAGCTGGATAAATGAACCAGCTCTGATAAGAAAACCAGCACAGCCTTCTCCATTTCAACACTACAGGATATTTCAGTAACGATAACATCATTACCAACTAGACAAAACAGGAAGTGACAAGCTTGCAATTTTGTTTCTGCATAGGGAACTTTGACCAATCAGTGATGACCTTGTCAGTTGACTAACTGTTCTTGTTGAAATTTTAGTTTTGAGGAACTTAAGTTATTAATACCAGGACGCCTAAGTTTACCTAACTATATTACAATTAAATCCTAATTTAATCATGACAAACTATATATCGTTGGAAAGGTCTCCTAAATAGATATGTTAGCACTGCTTTTTGGTACAAATTATGTAGGAACAGTAATAGAACCTCAAAAAATCTACATCATAACAGGAGTTCTGACCTTTGTCACAAAAAGTTTTAATAATTGGACACACTTTTAATAATTGAAACTTTGGTTTTCATGTTAAAAGTTCACAATAAAACATATAATCTAGTATTTGTCAATAAAAAAATATAAAATAATATTATCCTCTAAAAAGTATAATATATATTTTATCCTCTAAAATATAATATTATCTTTTTTTATTACATCACATATTTTAGTAGTTATCACACTTGCCACACTGACTGTGCTTTATTTCTATATTTGTTTGTTTTATGTTTTTTTGAAGAACAAGTTAAGAATATCTACTGTGGCAATCGACAGCACATCACAGACAAAGCTCTAGAAGCGGTTTTTGTACAAGACTTCAATGCAGAGATGCTTGTGGCTGTTTGTGACTTATTATTAGATATGGAGATTCCATTTAAATTAGCCAAGAGATGTTCTGTAAATAAAAAGGGAATGAGTAATGAGATCCTCTTTAGCAGGTACAAACGCTTAGTGATGTTCCTGTTTCTGGCTCAGCGAGGGTCCAGGATCAATCTCTGCTCCGTGTAAACACTTCAAGCTCTCTGCAGACCTGCCGGAGCCAGCCGAGACGTTTATGTGACGTTTATGGAATGTTTAGAACACGTTTATAAAGCATCACTATGGAGTTTTGGCTCTGATCCTGCCAGACAGCACAGATGGGAAGTCTAATATCATATAAAACTCTCCCTCCATCCATTCATCCGTTTGTTACAGCAAACACACATTGGTGGTTTTGTAAAATCTGACATGAGCCCTATTCAAACGGTAATTGTTTCTCATGTGGACGTCTGTAAAAATTAATTTGCATGGCACCTCAGTGATAAAACTCGATTTATTGACCGTGGAGGAGTGAGTTTTGTGATCCCAAGAACCCGCAAAAAACGCTGCTCACGTAGTCAGTCGCATGATTGTCTGCTGTAAATAAAATGTCATATGCTTGGCATAATACGAATACCTTTGAAATATTGTTCTTGTAAATACTTTCCAGCATTTCAGTAATAAAAGTGAACATCTTTAAAATGCATGCAAATTACAGAGAAGCGCAACAGCTGTTGTACGTACGGTGCTCGGCAGTGATCAAAAAGGATTTAAACAGTGAATTTTGAAGTGATCTCTTCTTGTAAAATCAGACGTGTGGATTCGGACGGCAATTAAATTACCACATGACCTAATTTTTTGTATAAAAAAAAAAAAACTTTTTAAAAAATGTTTACACGGGTGGTGGGAGAAAAACAGCCATTCTTTGCCATCCGTTGTTTGATTTGACCAGGTTTGGACACTGCTAATAAAAGGGATAGTTAAACACAATACCACAGAAGTGGATCCAGCTACGGATGAAATAAAGGTGTGAATCTTTGCCTTATAAAGTCTGAAACACTCCGTCTCCTGCACAAACAAATGGTGTCCTGCTTTGTCTCCACGGACAGCATGCAAGACAGCAGGACAATGCTTATGTGAAGCTCTTCAGGATGTGCATGAGTCACATGGACGAGAGTGGAGCCAGAAAATGTGGCACTAAGTACAGCGCTAGGTCTCTCATTAAGAAAAGGACAAGAAATGAGCGTGTACTCAGATGATAAACAGCATTCATGTGGGGGCGACTTCCTGTGTGCAAGTGAACACTGGTGGAAGTTCTTTAACTGACACATGAGCACAGATCATAGCTCCGTTCCTCTAGTCAGCTACCAAAAGGTACAAAATAATAAGAGTTCAACAACTCCATACATCTTTTTTTTATAATTCAATGCCTGTTTTCAGTAGACGCTTGTAAACATTTGCTGAACCCGATCTGTAGCGCACCTCCTGTCCTGCAGATGTCAGTGAGCCAGTGTCAGATCTTCACAGATGCACTGCTTCAGTTTTATTCACAGGATTCCGTCAGCTCTACATTCAGTGTCAGTTAGTCCCTCTTACTGAAAATAAACAGTGCTTTTTCAAGACAGTAGTACACTTTTACTATAGTGCACACTCTGTACTACACTTTCCTCCACATCACTGCTGTCCATCTGTCCGCTCATGATATAAGCCTCCTCTCCTCTATGCATGTTAAAAATGTTAACAGAATGTATGTTCTGTCATGACATCTCTCAGGAGATTGGTATGGTAATAGAGATTGGCATGGTAATGGATATGGCATTGTTAATGTATTTGCTACGCTGCTGCTGCAGAGCAAGTACCAAGACTTGCTACTGCTAATACATTCACAGACATTGCTGTGAGCATGTAAGACATGTTGCTGCTGCTGCACATGTCAACATACATGATTTAACCCTGTAGCAGATATACACAGGTGGAGCTGGGGAAGGCGGAGGGCTTCTGAAAGCATGCTGCACTGCTAACAGCAATACTACCGGTATTTGTTTAAAATGTTGAGCTGCAGCTCATTGGCTCTACGTGATTGCTACCAAATGAGTTACAGACCTATCAGCCTGCGCCATCTAGAGTTTCATGCCAGAACTATGTAATATACGTAAATAGTGCTGGGCAGTACAGTCGATTTAACAGGGAAAAAAAATAAAAATCACAAAATCACAAAATAAACAGTTTTTTGTTTTATTTTGACTGATCTTGGTTCAGGACTTGCACACAAACTGCATTGCAATCATTTGGGACAATCAGATGGGACACGCTGAATTGGGACGCGGAGAGGAGAGCACAGTCGTGTATTGAATTGGGGGTTTATATGCATCTCTGAAGGGAACGGAACGTCTTCAGAAAAGATTAGATGGCATTTTCTTTTCCTCTTACCTCCGTATAATGTGTATTATAGTAGTGTTTATTAGCGCAGTGTCAATATGCATCCCTATCAGACAAGAACACTGTTGTTTCATAAAATCACACATACATAAAACCCTCTCATGTATCCTTAATGCAACAAAGGTAATCCCACAATGCTTTGCAACACGTTCATTTAAATAAAATAAAAAAGCATTGGAGATGACAGAAATCGAAATATCAAAAACTATTTTACCCAATATGGTGTGAGCACTGCTATGCTTAAAGTATCTAGAGCGGCTGCCACTTGTGTTGCTATGGTAACACTGTCAGACATGCTTACGGCTGCTAAAGAGAGGGATGTGGCGCTGGGTCCGCCAGTGAATGTGAGAGGACGAAAGAAACGTGGAGGGTGACAGATGGCCAGAGTGTAATTTGGCAGTTGTGTTATCTTGCAAACAAGTACTGGCGGTGTCCAATGTAGCGTGTATACTGCAGTATGTTTACTATGACAACTCTCAATGGTTACGTGTTGCAATTTCATGCAATTTAGTGCCTCCTGACCTGTACAAAAATTCTGTTATATGGATTTTCCTACCATTGGAGAAAGCATTTTGTCAGTCTACAGTTAAACCAATTTTAATCTTGCAAGGTAAACTACTTTTAATCTTGACAGGGTCTTATTCCTGCTACAGACAGGAATATTTTTGCGATTTCAGCAATCCTATAATATCATTACAAATCGCACTGTAAGACATGGATCTAATAAACTTGGGTACAACATGTAGCCTATGAAGACTGTACTATGACGACACCTATTGAATCATAGGCTACGACCCAAGTTTGTACAGAAGAAAAAAACATCATAAGCATGCACTAGTAGGGCTGGGTATCGTGACAAAATGTTCGATACCGATACCGATACCTTGACTTCGATGCCGGTTCCTGAACGATACTTTTTTCGATACCAATTTTATGTAACTAGTTTTAACATAACATTCCCTAATTTTTATTTTTTTTCAGTTTGTTGACTTTTTTACACTCATATTTTGAGTATGTAAAAAAGCACCAATGCTAAAGTTTTCTATGTTTGCTAGTCATTTGACAACATGTTTTCTTTACTTCAATGAGCTCATTGTTTCTGCCTTAACTTAATGCATTGTTTAACAGTGAAACTGAATGAAAATTAATTGAAATGCATTACACGGTCACTCTAAATTGTAATTTAGATACATGCATTTACTGTAAAGCTGCTTTGAAACGATATGTATTGTGAAAAATGCTATACAAATAAATGTGAATTAAATTAAATATAGGCTACTGGGGGGGCGTGATATACGCCTCACGCTCAGCACACATGAAGCTTGCCGCAAAGCACCGGCAAAAGTAGCCTAATGATTATGAATGTGTCGTGAAACAATAGCAAGGAGATATTTTAATTGTTTATTAATGAACAAGTTTTTACTAATGGTGTGTTTACACCGAACGCGAATTTAATTATTTGCGCGAGTAGATTACATACAAAGTCAATGCAAAGAGGTGAAAGACGCATCATTCGCGCCGGGCGTCGCGAATGACGCGAATTGGGCTACACGTTTGCCGCGCAAGTTGAAAAATTTGACCTCAAATGCGGAAGAGTCAAGCGTCTAACTAGACGCGATAGACGCGTATTTGACGCTCTATTCGCGTTCGGTGTGAACACACCATTACTCTTAAGTGTATTCTGTGCGCTTCTAAGTGCCTTATCAGATTTACCATGTTACTGGTCTTGGCAGCAATTATCTTGTCGAAAATATTGCGTCACGTGCTTCTGGCATCGAGTCTGGCACATAGGTACACTTTGGATCATTTCCACATATTTTCTATCTATCTGGGTTGGGACACTTACACACACACACACTACAGCCTCATGTGCGACGAGCCACGTCTCTAGGCAGCCGCGTAAACTAGTGTTTTTCCGCCACAGCCAATCATGCTGCATGCTTATTGTTTCACTGACGTTGACGAGATTAACTACTTACGTACCGAAATTTGATACCGAAAACCAAGACATGTTTCGATACTCGGTAGTATCGAGGCAATTCGGTCGGTACCTAAAAAGTACCGAACTCGGTACCCAGCCCTATGCACTAGTGATAATTGTGGTTTTTATGTGCCCTGAAAAAAGAGGAAGCAAAAGAGGAGATGGATGCAGTCATTTCTAACGGAAAGAGGCCAACTTGGCATGCCAATTTTGCAAATGAAGCTTGAGGTTAGTAGTTTTAAGTTTCAGAACCATGTTGCGTTAATCAATACGCCATGTCATGTTGCATTTTTATCGGCTAGTCAGAAGTAGGTCGTAGCAGCAAACACACTGAGATGATCTTGCTACATTTCTGACACTGTCAGAAAATGATCGCAGACTTTCTATGGTCGCAAGAATCTCTCCCACTGTTCGACGTTTAGGAGCCACGACCACAGAAATCACCACGATTGGTCATCTTCGGTCTGTCTGAGACAGCCAAAATCGTACAATGTGTACTGGCCATTAAAAACAGGACACTCACATCGCAAGATGTGACAACTGCAGAGATGTGTTCTAATATTTAAAAACAAAAACAAAAATTATAGGGAGAATTCAAGAATGTGCATTTTTTTATTTCTTCATTTCGGGCCTTTTTTAGCAAATAATTATATATGTGATTAACTGCGATTCATTTGGTTTATTTATTTGGCATATAATCTAATTAATTCAATTAAAATGTTTGCAGTAGCTAAACATGTCTTTCTTGTTTTCTTGAAATAAAGACCGGGAGACTTTGATATCAGGGCAGAAGGAGAAAAGGACAGACACAGACTGGGGGCTTACAGATGATTTTGTTACATAACCATCTGTCATGTCTGGTTCAATAGAATATGGACACACATGATTCCCACAAAGACAAATATAGCTGAACATACTACAGGCCACAGCCAAATGCCTTCTGTGCACGGGGACTTGAGACCGCTATAATATGGGTATTTTGGAGAAATCAAATATTTAAAAAATTAATTCACTTAATTTAAGTTCTGTCATTGTGCTTTATAAATAAAATTAATAAATAATAAACTAACCCTATAGTAAGGACATGTAGTTCAATAATATTACTCAGTAGCTAAATGTATTGTAACAGGGACACATTAAAATAAAGTAAAACCTATATTATTTATATTAGCCTTCATGCACAATCATTATTTGTATTTGGTTACTTATATATTTTCATTCTTATTTTGGCAAAGAATAGTGGAGTCCACACCACAACTATAACGGCCCAGAGAAATTATTTTGTTAGATATCGTTGAAGAACAATAAAACCTTTCGCAGCTAATAAGAAACCATCCTGCTTTATAAGCTCTAGCATTTAAAGAGGAAGATGACAAAACAGATGATGTTATAGTTTAGTTAATTTAGTTATTATTCTTGGTGCGAACTGGACTCATTTCATTCACAAACGAATCAGATAGTTTACCTTTCACATAAACATACAGAGCTATAAGGTGGATATCAAGATTTTCTGTGAATAATGACTCAAATCTCAGCCTGTTTGTCACACAAAACTAACGCTTGAGCATGTGTTATGTGGATCATTTTTATTACGGTATACTTTTATGGTGTTTTTTGTCATTTTGGATCTTGACAACCCCATTCCTCTTTCTCCTCGACTGTATGTAAAAGATTCCCGGATATTCTCAAAATGCCCTTTTTTCTCTAAGGGTTTGGAAAGACACAGGCTGGGTAAAAACAGATTTTTTAATTTCGGGAGAACTACTCTTTTAAACAGAATGGGACATGTTGCAGGCCGGACTCAAACCTGCTTCAGTGCCACAGCTCAACATGCTAACAGAACTTATTCAACTAAAAACAGTTTAAGTGCTAAATGACTGCTGCTTGTAGTTGGGCATATCACCATTTGCAAAACTTGAAAACGGCATAAATTCATTTTCATGAATAGTGTTGGAATGAGGCAAAGGATCATACTACCTCTCATACAGTCTTCTATCCTGTGCACCAGCTGGTAGGACCTGCAGCGATCCAGCAGAGTTCGGATGGCTGGAAGTGGGTCAAGAATAATGGTCTCTGGGTGAGCGTCAATATAATCCTGCAAGATCAGAGGAACAGGGCAGAACAATGAAGGTGTGGAGGTGACATTGAGAAGAGAAGAAGCTAAAACAGCAGTGAACAAGTTCCAACATTACTTATTGGTGTTGTTAAAAGGCATCCAACATGCGTGAATGTACACGCCACACATACAAACACATACACATGAAGCCCAGTTGCACTGCTATTACGTCATGCTAACTGATTGCAAAGCTACGAGGTTGTTTCTTTTACATAACCACTCGCTATCTCTCGCTCTTCACTGTCCCCATTCACTCAACCTCTCAAATCATGAGTAATTTTACTGAAATACATTCTTTTGTCATGTGATTTCCCATTTCTATCACTCATGTACTGGGGAATTTAGTCACAGATACCAGCATATTGATTCTTAGATCAAATCGCCTCAAAAATGCTAATGTATGGAGACTAATATTCTACCAGCACTGATTAAACGGGGAACACAACAGCAGAAGACAGACACATCTACAGTTTTTCAGAGGGTTTAAACTGAACACTACTTCACATCATTCTGTGTGTTGTGTAAATCTATGTAATATACATCGAAGCGCATGCTTAGTGAGGGCAGGGTCTTAGGAGAGAGCTTTGTTTAAGAACATTAAGAGGCTCAGCGCTCTTACGTTCTCATTTAGAGGTGAGTACCTGAGGTGACATTTCATAAGACGGCAAAACAAAAACAAACAAAGTTGTAGGATGGGAATCTGAATTGAAGTAGAAATGTCTGCAGTGCAATTTTATTCCTAATGAAAACTTAAAAAGCAGTAAATGTAATGTTAACCAAAAAATAAAAAATATATTCACAAATTTAAATGAATGTTAAATGAATGTTACAAAAAATGTTAAATTTTTAAATGAATGAAAAAAATGTGTATATTATATATTACATTACATTTCATTACATTATGTGAATTTTGAATAGTGTGGTGCAGGGATGATGTCAGAACCTGGAAGACCAATTCACCGTTGGTTCCTTCGAGATTTTCCTATGGTGTTTTATAATGGGGCTTTTCAAATTATGAGTAAAATAAGGTGTGGTAAACATTACTTTGTTCTACAACGTAAACTGAACACACTCACACACCAAACTGTTTGATCTAGTTACTTATGTTTCCAAAAATCAACGTAACTGCTTTTCAGTATGGGTGTGTGTATTTTACGGTGTAGAACAAAATGTGAAGGTACAGTCAAGTTATGTTTACCACAGGCTTTATTTTACTCCGAAATGGAAAAAAAAAACATTATGAATCCCCAAAGGAAAATCTTGAGGGAACCAGCAGTGAATTAGTCTTCTGGGTTCTGACGTCAAACCTGCACCACTCAATTTCAGAGCTCACGAACACCGATTTTATCAGTCCAGTGTTTTGGCAACCAGTTTTTTTGTTGAACTGTAGGAAATAAATAATATATGAATGTACACTATTAAATTATAATACAAAATTAAAATAATAAGAAATATTATATTACATAATTTCTGTATATTTTTGTACCGACACATTCCCAATTTGAGACTGAATATGATGCAATGTCTTCTAAAACAAATCCTGAAACTAAATATATTTAAAAACAACTAAAATGAACCAAAAATGAAACCTAAAATAAAAACCCAAACAGAGAGACAGATATTCAAACATTAATTTATATTAATTAAATATTAATTTAGATAAACGAAGACAACAATATTTAATGTAAGGGTGTGTTCACACTTGTAGTTCGGTTCGCTTGGTTCGTCTGGTCCAGATAAAAACAAAAAACATTTAGTCCTTGTCTGCTTATCCTTAAGATACCGAACCTAAAGGCCTAGGGATATGTTCACAACCTGATTGGTCGGCTTTTACTACGTATATTTTACGACAGAACTTACTGAACAAACAAAACAATGCTGTGTTCTGGGATAAATGCGCTTGTTGTATGTGCGTAGCCGACATATGATGGTATTTTGACCAGCTGAGAACTCGTGAAGAGCTTATAAAATGTGTAAAGGAGTCAAAATAGCGGCAGGAATCCCTCCATCACACACACACACACAGATCTGCTGTGAAGAGACGTGGTTCTGATGCCTGTACCAAACTGTGATGGGCAACATGATTGGGTATGTTTTATAAAACTATAAAACTAACAGGTATGCCTGAGCATTCATATTTCATTCAACCACAGCAGGGTTGGTTTGGAAGCAGACCGAGAGCACTAACAGAGCAATCGCACCAGGGTTCGTTTTAATGCAACCAAACATGCCAAGTGTGAACACACCCTAAAAGTGCAAAACATTTACCATAACGATCACTGTGCTGAGATTATTGCAATCATTTTCCTTTTACTTACACCTAAATGACAGAGATTAAATTCAGGTAGATCAAATTCTCTCTGCTTAATCAGATTGAGATTCCTGCATCTCAATCAGAGCTGTAGATCTGCTCTACAAACACACATGCTCAGACAAGCCCACCACACACTCCTCACCTGCACACGCTGGACCAGCAGCAGCGACTGGGTGTCATTTTGGTCCGCCTCCAGGATCAGGTCTGTTAGCTTGTGAATGATGACATCCAGCGGACCCTGCTCCTCTAATGGCTGACTCAGGTCAAGCTGAAGGGAAGGGAAAAGTAAGGTCATCATTTACTCTCAGAGCAGTGCTGACAAAGACAAAAGCCAATGATGTTAAATACCACTGCAGTTTAATATAGATTAACATTACATGTACTGAACAAAAGAATGTATACTGACAGCCAGTCTGTGTTTCCAGGATAGCAATAACAACGCATGGCTGATATATGAAGGTGAATGTGATTTCACCAAGAACATGTTCATGGATCAACATCTGTGTGGATCCTGGAATAACATTCCAAATCAACCAATCAGATTTGAGGGACAAGATTACAATTTATGTCAAGTTTAGGCTTACAACCAGGGTTATATGCGTCTACATCAGTGTTACTTCCCTCTGATTTTAGGGATCACTCATGGGAGGGGTTTGGTTTAGGGGTTGGGATCGTGATAGGACTAATTTTCAGACAGGAATGTTGTTCCAAGATTAACAAAATATGTTGGCACAGGAACATATCGTACTTGGCATAATCATGGTGACCGACATATGAATGTGTTTGAATGTTAATGCAGGACTGCATTAAAGCGTTTTCCTCTGGCCAAAAGATATATATGTGTAGTGAATCATTACATTGAACAATTCTTAGTTAAAGCTGGTTCTTGTACTTCGAACACTTTTTCTTGTACTGGAATTTTTAATTCCCTTTCTACACCTACAACAGATTCAGATTATTTTATTTAATGCCATGTCAGCACACCTTCAACAAATCCCAATCGCAAAAATATCCACTTTACTTAAAGATAAATTAAACAAGGGACATGTTTAAAATACATTTCCACAATAACCCTTACATTTATAAAAAAAATTAAAAAAAATAATGCAATACACTATTTAAGGCTGAGAGCTGTGGGACACACAATCTATTTCCTTGTATGGCCGAATGTTTAAACCCATCTGACTGCCCTTTATTATATTTAGTTGTTTTTTTCCCTTCCAATGTTTCCAGCACGGATCGTCCCCCGAGTGGTCGGATGTCGATGTCAAGAGCGGCTCCAGACTACACAGAGCTCAAATCCCAAGGTGCTGATGTGCTGACAAACCTGTTCTAGCTCTGATAATCTCTTGCTTACTGTACACGTACAGGCCGTTCCACCGCAAGCCCATATGTGGACAGTGGAAACACCACTGACAGCCTACTAGTGTGTTCGTCTTAGCTAGTAAGCAAGGTACAACAACCCCAAATCTCTCTGTCAAACAGTTTGTTGGCTAAACAGCAGCTCCTCCCTCCCGCTAAAGGGGCCAGAGACAGATTACTAATATACAATACTACATTGAAGACTTGGATAATACTTTATGAAAGAAAATCACTACAGTGATATAACCAGATCAGATTAGTTCTTACAAGTATTTCATCATAAATTTATCAGGAAATCTAATGTATTGCACTCTACAGTTTACTGCACGTGCATTTTAGGTTTGAGAGCAGAGCTTTATTAGAGGTGTTATAAAAAAAACAATACAACATTCATATAATATAACAAAAGAGTTTGTTCATAACACATCAAACACTACCGAACTTCTATAAGTAAAATATACATTAGTAATAATAATCATCAGCTGTTTCAGGACTCTACTTCATACTATTATATATATATATATATATATATATATATATATATACACATACTGTATGACGCTTAGCAGTCAAATCCCACCTTGCTGTAGTAGGAAATACTACTTAGCAAACTTTTAGGCATAATGGTGTCGACTTGTATTAAACCTGAGTGCAAGAATTCAAAGAGTAAATATTTAGTAGTGATTTACTGGTTTCCAGTGAAGGATTCAGTGTGGTGTAAGCAGCGGCTAAAGGGTGCAAAGAATCGTAGATATGTAGAGAACGCCATGACGGAAAAACTGTGTTTGTAGTCAACATTTCAAACTGGTCATTTTTTTTGGCCAAATGGAGGGGAAACACTGACGTTCTGTCAGATCTGCTCAACCCCCCCCGAAGCAAAACGCCATCATGTACTGGTAAAGCTCTTGCCATTGTCTACAACTACACTAAGTATGATAACATTTTCAGTGATAAAACTTCCCTTACAATACCTGTTCTGTTAATAACCCTCTGTCGATCCGACTGTCCGTGGTTGTGAATACAAAAATCCAGAAATATAATCTGTAGTTTTCACGACAGCCCTGGAGCTGTCAAAACACGTCATGCGGCTGACATATATACGTGAATTTCTCGGTCCAGGTAACACAGAGAACGAGTAAACATTGTTTATTTACATGTAATACCGCCGACACTAACAAACGATGAAAACTGACAAGGTTACGCTTTAACTGTGTCTTCGCCTTTGCCTTCAATTGTTTTAGTTTAGTCATCTGATTTTCCTCACAAAAATAAGACATGTTATTCATGATGCAGAGAGCCACTTCCTTTTC
This sequence comes from Meda fulgida, assembly GCA_030578275.1. Lineage (NCBI taxonomy): Eukaryota > Metazoa > Chordata > Actinopteri > Cypriniformes > Leuciscidae > Meda > Meda fulgida. The sequence goes on along the minus strand of CM060632.1, from coordinate 29,954,392 downwards.
TACATGCGTGTCTGTATAGTGACACGACCAATCAGTTATTCATGATGCTTTAAGGCAACTGAGACACAAGTAACTTAACTCTGATGTCTGTCTGCCAGCTACTCAAGGCACAACATGACCTGTGACGTCTGTGTCTGCTTAAAAAACCCTTTCCATGCAAGCACATAACCAATTCGACTGAAGAATCTATGTCTGTCTGTCATTACTAAAACATACTGAGAGCTCATGACAGAAATGAGCAGGCAGAGGTCAGACTGTGACCCAGTCCTGCACCGATGACTCATGCCCACAGAAGCTGGCGGAGCGAGACACGCACAACTCCAGGACTCCAGCTGTCGTTCACAGTTAAAATCATCAGGACCAGAGCTGATTAGAAGCAGCAGCGGCTTTGAAAGCAAGGCAAATCTAGCGTTATTTGCTATTATTGCCATAGCATTGACCAGCATAAAAAGTGCGCACAACTATCGACAAGATTTCAAAAAGGCTCTATTACTTACAAACGTCTAAGATGTTTAAAGAGATAGTTGAATAAAAATTCTGTCATCATTTATTTTATCCTCATATAATCTCAAACCCATTGCTTCCATTCATCTATGAAACACATCTATAAGACAAAAAAATAAGATTTTTTATGAAAGATTTCTGTCCCTCCACCAAAATGTTCAGTTTAATTTAGAATGGTAGAGCTGTGTCCGAAATCACCCCCATACCCTTAAATAGGGCACTACTTGCCATTTGTTGGTGTCCGAAATCATAGAGGACGTTATTGAGTGCACTCATTCAATCCCATAATGCACCGCAATAACGAGTGCACAACCCATGTACGCTCAACGGCTAGAGAATACCCATCATGCATTGTGAGGGCCGAGCTGAATGAATTCCCTCGTCTCGCCAGAGGATGACGCCCGCAGCTGAATCATCCATCCATCCATTTTCTAAACGGCTGGTCCAATGTGGGTACAGCATAATATCATACAGATATAAATTCCTTTTTTTATTGATTATTAAATAGTTTAATTAAGGTTTATAAATAGATTCCGAGTTCAAGATAAATCCTTTCATTACTACTGGAGCTGCCAGTTTGCCAAGTTTGCCTTCCGCAAAGACTAAAGACACTTTAGAATTTTTGGGTGAGCTATCAATTTAATTGAAAGTTGTTTCGGAGAAAGTTATTACATTGTGATACAACATTACATAGATGTTTGTTTTTTTAATAATGTGCACTGATGAATACATATTAAGAACTAAGTATAGCATAAATTGACTTAAAATGAACATTCATCCACATTAAACAATCCATTTGCAGAACCCCCGCCCTTAATCTTCTCTCATTCATGAAATATTGAAACTCTTCCCAGCCAGTGCTCATGTTTGATAGATCCATTTTAGAAAATAAGCAGGGAATTAGAATAAAAGCACACTGAGAGGAGAGATAAGTACCCTAGAGTCTGTATCTCTGGGTATAAAAAGGAGCACATAAAGATGACCAGAGGAAATAGCTGGAAACGATGATAGAGAGGCTCGACTCACATTATGCCCGAACAAATGCGTCAATCAAAGGGAAAAAAACTGACCAAGAGGATTCTCCACAGACCAACGCACTTGAGAGGAACAGGAAACGTTCTTCATCCTAATGGAGCCTCACAGCCTCAAAGCAGGAGAATTAAACATGACTCATGTAGCATTTAGAGAGGAAATGAGCCTGATGAAGTCATTGTCTAGGCTAATGTGGTTGAATGTATTACAATATTACTGGATTACAAAGACTTAACATGATTGGATGACAACTAGTCCGAAGACGAACAGAACAAGGAAGTGAGACGACCAACATTATTACAACAACAAAAATTGACTGCGGTGTGTTTTGTTACACACACACACACACATATATATATATCTTACTGATCCTAAACTTTTTAATCATAGTGCATTACTGTGAAACAAGGTTTTGTTTTTTTCATACAATCAAAGACAATGGGGTCCACTGACCGAATTTTCATTTTTACGTGAACTATACCTTTAAGAAAAGTGAATTAAAGGTCATCAAAATTACTTATCTTCAAGTTTGTGTGTGTGTGTGTGTGTGTGTGTGTGTGTGTGTGTGTGTGTGTGTGTGTGTGTGTGTGTGTGTGTGTGTGTGTGTGTGTGTGTGTGTGTGTGTGTGTGTGTGTGTGGTAAAGCAATTCCAAGGAGCATGAACTGGGCTATTTATTCACCAGAGACTCCTGCCTTTGTTTTTCCCACACTTAAATAAGAAGACGTGAGGTCAGCCTGAAGGGACTGCTCAGTTTTTAGATATTCGCATGAAGTGATGTGTCCCCCGATTACAGCGAATGTCAAACACACATGAAAAGTGACGACATCGCTAAGAGCAAGCAAGGCCAAAAGACAACACTTCAAACCGGACAACTACATTTTTATAATGCTAGGGTGTAGCATTTTATAGTTCTGGGTGGCTGCTAAGTGGTTACTTACTGTACAAATCTATAATATTCCATTTCCAACAACAGTTTATTGTGTTGTTTCCAGAAGATATTACTGAGAACTCTGTGGAGGAACTATCTACATAATATGTAAGTGTAAGTAATCTGTAAATCTCTCTCTCTCTCTCTCTCTCTCTCTCTCTCTCTCTCTCAAAATATCCAAAAACCACTAGAACAATGTTATATAATTTCTTGACTTGTGTAACATTATTCCAAATGTTTCCAACAATGTTTAAATACAGAAAAATCAGCTATTTTAACCAGTGTAACGCCTCTCTTCGTTGCGTCACCTGTCAATGATGTCATATCCGCATTACGCTCGATTTCCATCAAATAAACTGACCTGTGTGAGTAGCAATTCAGAACTTTATTCTTTTTTATTAGAATGAACTTAAATAATGTGAATTTAAGTGATCAAATTGAACTAGTTCAAGATCAGAGAAGGAGGCGGCGAACGATAAACGTAATTTTAATCGTAAAATAAACATAACCAACGAAACGAAACGAGGAGCGGCAGCGCCCGACTGCGTCATATGAAAAAAAAAATTATTTATTTGTAATAAAATACGAAATTTCTGGAAAAATTTGCTCAGACTGGTAAACACATTCGAACTACCATTGGTCCATGGTGATTATGTAATGAGTAGGTGTGGCTCTGTGGCTCCGCCTTCTTTGACGTGAAAGTCTTCTTCGGGTTCATTTCTTCTGTTCAGTTCGTTGTGGTCAGATGCGAGTAAAAACATGAGCACACTGGAGAGCTGCTTAATAGTAAAAACTGAAGTTATTCTAATAATTAATAGTCACAGTTTTTTCATGTTTAACACTCTATACAATATATTGCTTTAAAGCAAGTAGCTTTAAAGTGCTATATAAATAAATCACTATGATCGATCTTCATATTTGTGGTTCATATTCATTGTGGTCATTTGCTGAAACACGGTTGGTAGATGTTTTACTGGCAAGGATTTTGCTGTCTCATTGTGAAAGGAAAGCTTTCCAGGCCTTGACTTTGTTGAATGTTCAAATGTTAACATTAGCATGCTTAGTCAAAACCAATGAGAACAATTTGGGCTTTACTATCAAAACAGTCTCTCTAATGAAAACAAGCTAACTATACTTTCCGCTTTCAAAAATAAACTGAATAGAAAACGAGACAGAAATATTTTGGGTTTAGCACTTTCCAGTGCTAAACACCAGCTCAATCTCCTAGGAATCAGGAATGGAGCCTTAGGCAGTAAGATCATCAACAGGCCCACACCATTTCATTCACATATTCAGTTCATCTGTCCACTGTAATACGCAAACAACTGCATACTCAACACATCTTTCTAATTCTACTGCAAACTACTACTAAACTTTATACTTATAAAAACCTACAATAAACGCAGATGTTGTTCAGGCATGGAATATGGCAGAAGCCAGAAGTTATTTTTAATGTGTTTAAAGGTTCAGCAAGCGATATCTGAGAAATGCTGTTGAAAGTGGATCAGACCAAGCGCTAAAACACACTTGTAAGCCAATCAGATGTAAGGTGCCGGTGCTGCATAGCATGTTTATGAGTTTGGGGTCGTGCTATCTGCTATCAAGGTGTGATCCTTTGGGGTATGGGCGTGTTTGTTTTGGTGATTTCAAATATCAACAGCGTTTCTCAGAAATCGCTTACTGCACCTTTAATAGCTCATCTTCTATTTCAGCAGCCTTGGTTCTGGAAGTATTTTTCCAATACAGATTTTTTAAAAGTTTTCATTAAAGCTTTATAAGCCAAACAGCCAACTTTGAGTTGAATCACAACATTACAAATTTACAGAGTGACCTCTGACCCAACGTGAAGTAGGATGTTGGAGTAGCGTAAGTTTAGCTCACGGTTCAAACAAACAGGGCTGGCAACAAACTCAAGCTCCTCCGTCATTTCTCTGTAAAAATTCTCGTTTTAGGCTTCTAATTCGTGACTGGTGTTTTGTTTAGCTCTATCCTCTGCGCTTCAGTGTTCATCAGTACGTCATGCATCGGGTCAGAGGTCACTCTTCCGCCGGAACTAGACTTTCCTTCAGAAAGTCTTTATTACCCCCCTGGAGCCGTATGGATTACTTTTATGATGGATGGATACACTTTTTTGGGCTTCAAAATCTAAGGTACCATTCACTCCCATTATAAAGCTTGGAAGAACCAGGACGTTTTTTAATATAACTCTGTGTTTGGCTGAGAGAAGAAATTCATATACACCTAGGATGGCTTGAGAGTAAGCACAAGTTACGGGATTATTTAAATTTTTGGGTGAACTAACCCTTGACCAACCTCGTAGCTGTCTTTAAAGGTTATTGTTAAAAATCAATTACCCTATGGAGACAATGAATGGGATTTTTCCTTCTGGAAGTACTACACTACCCATAATAGAAAAGTATATGAATTAAGGTGGACTTGGGACAAATGTCTCATTTCCTGTTCAAGAGGTTGATTTGAATTACCATACGGTCTGTTTCTTGCCATTTTATTAATATTTATTTTATTGTTAGTATTACATTTTGTGTTTTTTTTATTATTTTTGTTTTTCTCTCTCATTTTATAATGGTATTGTGTGATTTATTTTTAGATAAATGTACTGCAAATGATTAAGTTTTTTTGTTTTTTGTTTTTTTTCTCAAAAAGGATAAATTATGATATTTTGTAAAGAAAAAACAGTAGCCGTTTCAAAGCTAGATGTGTAAAAGGGGAAGGCAAATATAAGTTAGCTTCTTTTTTTTCTATATTTTTTCTTTTGAACATGCTGAGATTTTGTTCTTATTATTTTTTGTTAAAATATGTTCTGTTACTAATGATCATGTTCTGAAGAGGAAAAAGAAAAGAAAAATTATTCAAATCAAATCAAATCAAATCAAATCAAATAATCCTGTAGCAAGATTCACCAATCAGAGAAGTTGGATTATGGATATGGGGAATTTTGCAGACTAGTGGAAACTATCTTGGTAATTCTAATGTTAGCATGGCTAGCTCTGCGTCTGCCTTATATGCAACTGTTTTTTCTGTTGTTTGTCAACAAAGTCGTCTCATGGCAACCAAATTGGATTAGATAAACATGAATAAACAAGCTAGTATTTGTATTGCTTGTGTACAATCACCAAGAGGATCATTTATCGTTTTTATTTTATATCAGTTTTATTATTGTGTAACATAGGAACTGAGTCATCGATGGATTTTACTTGCTTAAAACTTAAGATTTATCATTAACTGAGTTTTCAACTTCAAACAAAGTTGTAATGAGCTGAATTAAACACAGCATAGCACATCTTTACCGAACAATTTTCTGAAATGCCCATGGAGAAAGAGATACATTTATTAGATAAATATCTGAAAGTTAATTTTGTTAAGAGGAGATCAACTTACCTGTACAACATCTATCCCTCTTTTCCTGAAAGAAAAAAACAAAAAAAGTTATTATTTTTAGCTCATGCCACAGGTTGGCCAAAAAAAAAAAAAAAAAAAAGATTATTAACTTACATTTCTTTAATTCAAGATACAATCATATTGATTACATTCTGACATGAAAATGAAACCTGGATAAAAATATCTGTTGCCTAGGAACAGAGTTGAGAGAGAAACCCTGACGGGCTGTAGAAGAGAATCAACACTACTGAAGTCAGAGCCATCAACCTGTCTGTGCTGTCAGAAAATGTCTACATTTAAACAGCACACAACAAGGAACGACTGTCACAAAGCAAGCGCTAGTCAATTGTTAGAACTTACCCCAGAGTTTCTGTAAAACAACAGGTCAAGCTGACACACAAGAATCAGTTTGCTCGCTTTTCAAGCGATCATATTTTACACTAAAGTTTGTAAAGTTAAATATGTGCTGCATTTTACTTATGCTTTGTAGTGAGATCCTGAAATTGGATCCTGATAGAGGATTAAAAATAAAGCATGCTGGTGGGGAAGCCCTTTTGATGATTTTAAGGGGTCATTAAAGTCGACAGGAACCTGAAGTTGCAATAGCCTTCTCCTCACTATTGTGACATTCATCCAAGTGATACTGATTCTCGAACAAGAAAAAAAAAAAAGTAGGGCGGGACTTGATTTTGTCTATTGGGAATTCAATTGATAGGATCATTGGTTTGCAATTGGTTGATCTCATGTGAGTGACTGGTTGCCCCGTCCTCACGCTAGTAAACACATCATCAGAGATGAGAGAAAGATTATGAGCTCACATGAAATTTAACAACAAAAAATGCTGTGCACATACAATTTTTTTTAATAAATAAAAAAAATGTCCATAAAAATATGAACTGTCAATTTTGATTTCATGGTGACTGAGAAGCCAGGGAACCATTTTCTCTTCTTGTGTCAGATTATTCCACACCTATGTCAAAATAATCCTGAAGGGTCTGAGCCAGAGCTATTATTCCATCAGAAAACATCATGAGGAGGTTTGTGGGAGTTATTTCAAGTTTCAATGAGACAGGACTTTTCTGCGTGGGTTAATTCATTATGATTATTTAGATAAAAAATATGGATATGATAACTGAAAACACATTTATCCAAAATTCCAACTGGTTCTGTCAGAGTGAACAGACGAAACATGCCTCAACTCCTCCTGAATGCGGAGTATGTTGTCAGTACGGCAAAATGAGTGCCAGAAGGCAGGAAATAATGACACCTGTTGTAAAAGGAAAGCAATTAAAAGTAATTTTTTTGACTGTACAAATCAGAGGTCATTGACCAATGTAGTCTGAAGGCACTCAGATGTCAACAGTCCCTCAGAAACCAACCAGAACTGCATTTCTCAAAAGCATTGTGAGCTAAGCTGATCGTAGAGACCATTGCTGCCAGTGGTTCCCATTTGTCAACGGTCATTTTGTGTTCTGTTCTGAGAGAAAACTTTTCATTTCATTCTATCATATTATTACTGTACTTCTCCCATTTTACATGTACAGTACATCGCAGCTAACGTCTGCCGGAACGCCAAATTCTAAATTACAAGTGTGAAATGTTCCTTTACCCGGGGTTAAAAGCGGTGTTTTAATCCAGGCTTTAGGGCTGTGAAACGATTAATCGCATCCAAATAAAAGTTTGTGTGTAAATAATATGTGTGTGTACTGTGTATAATTATTTTGTATATATAAATACACAAACATGCATGAATATATTTAAGAAAAATTGTATTACTGTGTATATATATTTATATATAATTTATATTATATATATATATATATATATATATATATATAAATAATATATTATATATATATATATATATAAATTATATATAAATATATATACACACAGTAATACAATTTTTCTTAAATATATACATGCATGTGTGTGTATTTATATATACAAAATAATTGTAAAAATTATATATAACAGATTTTTCTTATATACTATATAAACATGCATGTGTGTATATTTATATACACACATATATTATGTGAACACAAACTTTTATTTTGGATGCGATTAATCGTTTCACAGCCCTAGATCAGTTACATCTTGCCACCCACATAAGAGAATATAGAAATAGAATTAGATCAAAATCAGGCAATTACGTAATAATTATGACAGCTACCCACTTCTGCTTTGATTGAGGCAGGATATTCAAAAAATATCTAGTAAAAAAAATAAAAAAATACTGGGCTGAAGTTATCCAGAATAAAATGATTGTGTGAAACGAGACACAGAGTTCTGGACTGAGCTGGGTCACAGTGACAGATCAGGGCCGTATACAGAGATACGAACAGAGCTAAAGTGTGGCTCAGATTTCATTGGGTTCATTCTATTATCTAAGTGAAGCAGAATATTGGATAGAGAAAACAAAACATGCTGAGCAAAAGCACTTTTATTATGACTGAGATAAGAAAGAGGATAAAGGGTCCAATAGAACAATGTACTCAGTTTCAGACCAAAAAAAACTATCCAGGTTAAACTAATAAAGTCATGTATACAGAAGATGAAACAATCTCCAAGAAAAGTTTTCTTGTTAAACTTTGACGGTTTCATTTTGACTGCAGAAACAAAGTACAGTTGCACCATTCTGGATTGAGAACAAAATTATTATTTATTTTTTAAAATAAAGATCAAGTTAATAAGTTGATAAATAATAATTTCCCATGATTCTGAATAGACAAACTATACAAAATAACATGTCATTTACTAGCGGTCCACACAAAATATGAATTGCTGCAGTCTATTTAAAAAAATATTTTATTAATTTGAATTGATTCTTCTTTTCTTTTTTTTTAAATCAGGTTGAATGAATGATTCAATGACTCACTCATAAAGACTTCACTTGTTTCATTACTGGATGAATCAGCGTTTTTGAAGAATCTCTTGAATTAAAGATTTTATGACATTCACATTTTTTAAGCCACTTTTGTCGCCACCTACTGGTGTAACAATGCCATTGATACAATCTTTATTTGAAACTTCGTGATTTTGATCACTACAGTATACATCGGTGTTTATATTTTAACTATACACGTTTATCCCAGTACTTTTGTGATAGTATCTACTATTGTAAGAATAATAATCCTGTATGGTTAGGTATAAATGTATCCTGTTTGTGAAGATGTTTCATACTTATACATGGCAACTGCTCTCTCTAGGTCAGCGGCGCCAACGCAGATTTGAATGTCCACTGTGATCGTACTTGTCAAAGATTTAATACACACAATTGAATCGCTGTCATTTACGAATAAAATTGCGTGGGTGTTCGAACCAAGATCGCAATCTTTTAACAATTATTTGTGCAGCTGCACAAGAAAGTCTCTAAAAATGTTTTTAGGATTATTGTTTTTATATTGTGAAAAAGAAAAATCACATAAATTGGGATACAGGATATATCTGTACTATATCAGTTATCAGCAGATATTTAAGTTTTTTTTTTTTTCATTTATTGATATCGGTCAATATTGGTTATTTAATTGTGCACACTCATTTTCTGCATTTTTACATTTTACTATTTTTATTATAAATGTATTTTTAAAGTGAATCCTAACTAATAATTTGATAACACTGTAATATTTAGCTAAACTCAATATGAATATCAATTTATGTTCACTTTAGATTAGGGTCCAATTCTCACTAATAACTATGACTCATGCCTCAATAAACTCCTAATTACTGCTTATTAACAGTTAGTAAGGTAGTTAAGTTTAGGTATTGACTATTGAGTAGGATTAAGGGATGTAGAATATGGTCATGCAAAATAAGGCATTAATATGTGTTTTAATAAACAGCCAATATGCTAATTAATATGCATGCAAATAAGCAACTAGTGTGAATTGGACCCTAAACTAGTTAAAACTATTTTTTTTTTTCGATTATCAATCATAACAAAAATGTTTTTTATCAGATTAACAGAATTTCAATATCAGCATCCATATACACACAATGTGAGAAAAAAATGAGAAAAAATCTGATGAGCACAAAGTCCAAACACAGCCTTGTGTGCAATTCAAAGACTCACTGAGCACATTCATTTCACAGGCCTGTAACTGGTACACGTGTGGTTAGTTACACAGCGCATACACAACTTCACCAACCGTAATGCCAACTTCCTTAAAAATATGATTACAATACTCCAGCTGAACTTCCTGTCAAACTTACTCAAACAGACCTTCAGCAGTTTTAGAGTGCCAGCACTGAAAGGTACATCAAACACATCTGTCAATCCTTTATCAGGCTTGTTCAATATTAAACCAAATCTTTTTGACAAGATAATAAACATTCTGTGAAATGTTTAAGCAGGACAAGAAGGGGGTTTGAAATCGTGACCTCATTTCTTAGAGAGCTCAATCATGACCTTTCTAGACCTCTGTTTATCTCTGCAGCTGCGAGCGAGGACTGCTTATGACCTCTACAGGGAATATCACAACCATTTTCCTTCTGGGACAGGACACACACACACACACACACACACACACACACACACACACACACACACACACACACACACACACACACACACACACACACACACACACACACACACACGTGTTGGCGGGCAAAATCCTTGTGGTTACCAAAAACACAAACCGCTTTGGTCTCACTCGTCTGTTGTTGCTATGCTTCCCATGTTGCCTTGGTTACAAACAAACAGGAACATTTGCTTGTTTAGTGTGTAGCCCTAACCCTACAGCAGAAGAGCGGGATAATGCTACAGACATTCATACAACTACAAATCATGCAGATTGCTTAGGGAGTTATTACTTGTCCTTATGATCAAATGACATTTCATCAGCAAGAAAAAAAATAATTCACCCAAACATATCCAGGGACCAGAATACGGCTCGGCATGTACCTCGGTTTTGGGGTCATATACAAGTTTGATACAACTGAAAAAAAGCAACAAATCCCCAATGCTAGGGGCATTCATTTATTTTGAACAGACAGTATAATAATCACTCATCAAAACAATTGTAAGTTACAGCCCTAGACTAGAAGATCAAAAAATACTTACAAAAAATACGAATTGGGCCAGTAAAGCCGCTAGCTATCTTGAATGAAAGCAATTCATTTTGTCTATCATTCTTATTTCTTGCGAAATCCCTTGTTATTTGTAATAAGATAATTTTATAGAAGGTTTGAGGGTTTTTGTGTGTGCATATGTGGAATTTATCATTGGAGGATAAAAACAAAACTCAGAATCCTTGAAGAAAGAACTGAGGGAGATTTTTTTTCTCCCACCTCTTGCTGCAACAAAAAGATAAGCAGACTCCTTTTGTACAATGACATGAGGGCAAGTAAATTTACTATATTTTTTTTGTTTTTGGGTTAACTATTTCTCTACACATACATACTAGAGTTGTCAATTTAAAAATGTGACGACACCAGCATTTCCCTCTAGCATTTTGAGCGCTGTTGAACGGATTCTTAAACACCTCTGATTGGCCATTGTTTTGATGCGCGCAACATGTATGTCTGTGATTGGCTACAATGATCAACAATGACATCTTTGACGCTCTTCACTGAGCGTTTACACAGATACACTCAGGAGCGTTTAAAAGCAGGCTTCTATCAGCGAATACCTAATATATCCGCTAATTGACGGACCCGCTGATTGACGCTGCTTTCAAACGCTCCCGTGTGTATCTGTGTTAGCGCTCGATGAAGAGCGTCAAAGACAACATGTTTTTGACGCATTGATCATTGTAGCCAATCACAGACATATAAGTTGAGCGAGTCAACACAATGGCCAATCAGAGGTGTTTAAGAATCCGTTCAACAGTGCTCAAAATGCTAGAGGAAAATACTGGTATAGTCACGTTTTTTAAATTTCAGTACCGACTTGGTACCGAGGTCGGTCCTTTTTACAACTCTAACTCATACAATACTCAAACACATTGATGACTCATGTTGCAATAACCAGATTTCTGTCCAATCAAATGCTCTCTACAATGAGATTATGAGAATGTCCCTCCCCCAATACCACCTGTCTCCAAGTTAGTTAGTGTGCTCAACTTCCTGTTTTAATAGGCAACGCAAGTTTATTTATAGCACATTTCATACACTATGGCAATTCAAAGTGCTTTACATAGAAAGGAATCACTATAATCACAAAATAAAAGCAAGGATAAAACAGTTATTCAAAATGCTTTACATAGAAATGAATTAAAATAATCACACTATGGCAATTCAAAAGAGCTTTGCATAGAAAAAACAAACAAAATAAAAGCAAGGGAAATTAAAACAGTTATAAAAGGAATTAAAAGAGAATTAGAGTAAAATGAATTTAAGTAGTAAATAGAAAATATAGATTTACAATTAATAACAACATATTTTTGTATGTTAACAACGCTACCGTATGGCTTCAAAAGACTTGGAATAGAAAAGGCTTGTACATTTGTTCATTGTTCAATGGAAGAAAGTCAAACAAGTTTGTAATGACATGAGGGTGAGTGAATGATGACAGAACTTATTTTTGAGTGACCTGTCCCTTAAAAAGGGCTAATGTGTAACACACAAAAGTGTCTCCCTTTGTTCACTGGCTGACAGAGTTGACCACTTACACTGATCACATTGTTGTATTCCCTCGTTCCTTCACTTTCTCCAACTCAGCCACACAATTCCTCACACACAGTCACAGCCAGTGAGGAAATCCGATGCAACGCTGGCTTCACACATTACACAATTGTCAATTCAGCGGGAGACAGAGACAGTGGGGCACAACGAGCAAAGCGTAAGACAAAAAAAAGAAAAGACTAACCCCACACACACACACACACACACAATCTTTCACTAAACCACACATTTACGACACACAAACCGCTGTGTGTAACATTAACCCTTTGCCGGTCCAGCAATTCAGTTTGCTCAGGTTACACAACCCATACAAACAGCGCCCAAGTGCAACGTCCAAGTGCTTTGCGATGCCAACTCTCACTCGCTCATTCACTCTCTTTCTCTCTCTCTCTCTCTCTCTCTCTCTCTCTGAATGCTGGGTAATAATCCAGGGGCCTTTCAATGATGAGTAAGCCAATCTGCCCGACAGCAAAGTCATAGGGAACAGAAGTGCTGGCACAGTGTTAAAACACAGCCAGGCCAAGATTGGTCACCTACACGCACCATGTAAAATCATTCAATGGTTGGATCGCAGAGACACTTTATCCAAAAAAAAAACAGGCAGAGCAGATCAAAACACAGGCTTGAGGAAAATACTGCAAATATTTTACAGAACGCTCTGTTTTGAACAGGCAAATTGCCCTTTTGACATTGTGCACTGTGAAAGGAACAAAATAGATGACTCTTTATACAAATTAGAGATGCATGATTAGCCTAACCGTTTAAAAGATTGTGGTCTCGATTCAAACACCCAAGCGATCTCATTCTTAAATGACCATGATTCGCCTGTTTATCCCAGAAGTCCTGTGATAAAAGTTTATAGTTTGGATATAAACACTGATGTCTACGGTAGTGATCTAAATAGACCAAATCAGCTTTTGAAAGTAACTTGGCGCTTCAAATAACGGTGTTGATTACATAGTTACACCAGTAGGTGGCGACAAGTGACTGTTAGAAAACATGTGTCATTGAATCATTCATTCAAGAAATGTCTTCAATTTTTTTTTATTTATAATTCATTTAAGTTAATTAAACATTTTTAAATAGACTGCAGCAATTAACATTTTGTCAGAACCTTTAGTAAATTACATGTTATTTTGATTAGTTAGAGATCAGAATCAATGGAGAATCGTGATCTCTGTATAAAAAATAAAAAAAATCATGATTCTCATTTTATCCAGAATCCAAAAGATTTTTTTTTTTTTACATAAAATTGTATTCTTAAGAACAATTATTTAGTAGTGCTGTCAAATTGATTAATCACATCTAACATAAAAGTTTGTATGTGTGTGTGTGTGTGTGTGTGTGTGTGTATACACACATTATACAGTGGGGAAAATAAGTATTTGAACACCCTGCTATTTTGCAAGTTCTCCCACTTAGAAATCACAATGTATGATTTTTTAACTATTTATTTGTATAATACAGCTGCAAATAAGTATTTGAACACCTGAGAAAATCAATGTTAATATTTGGTACAGTAGCCTTTGTTTGCAATTACAGAGGTCAAACGTTTCCTGTAGTTTTTCACCAGGTTTGCACACACTGCAGGAGGGATTTTGGCCCACTCCTCCACACAGACCTTCTGTAGATCAGTCAGGTTTCTGGGCTGTCGCTGAGAAACACGGAGTTTGAGCTCCCTCCAAAGATTCTCTATTGGGTTTAGGTCTAGGCCACGCCTTGATATGCTTCTTACAGAGCCACTCCTTGGCTATCCTGGCTGTGTGCTTCGGGTCATTGTCATGTTGGAAGACCCAGGCTCAACCCATCTTCAATGCTCTAACTGAGGGAAGGAGGTTGTTCCCCAAAATCAAAAAGTGCAGAAAAACACCCCCAAACCATGATGCTACCACCCCCATGCTTCACAGTAGGGATGGTGTTCTTGGGATGGTACTCATCATCATTCTTCTTCCTCCAAACACGGTTAGTGGAATTATGACCAAAAAGTTCTATTTTGGTCTCATCTGACCACATGACTTTCTCCCATGACTCCTCTGGATCATCCAAATGGTCATTGGCAAACTTAAGACGGGACTTGACATGTGCTGGTTTAAGCAGGGGAACCTTCCGTGCCATGCATGATTTCAAACCACGACGTCTTAGTGTATTGCCAACAGTATCCTTGGAAACGGTGGTCCCAGCTCTTTTCAGGTCATTGACCAGCTCCTCCCGTGTAGTTCTGGGATGATTTCTCACCTTTCTTAGGATCGTTGAGACCCCACGAGGTGAGATCTTGCATGGAGCCCCAGTCCAAGGGAGATTGACAGTCATGTTTAGCTTTTTCCATTTTCTAATGATTGCTCCAACAGTGGACCTTTTTTCTTCAAGCTGCTTGGCAATTTCCCCGTAGCCCTTTCCAGCCTTGTGGAGGTGTACAATTTTGTCTCTAGTGTCTTTGGACAGCTCTTTGGTCTTGGCCATGTTAGTAGTTGGATTCTTACTGATTGTATGGGGTGGACAGGTGTCTTTATGCAGCTAACGACCTTAAACAGGTCCATCTAATTTAGGATAATAAATGGAGTGGAGGTGGACATTTTAAAGGCAGACTAACAGGTCTTTGAGGGTCAGAATTCTAGCTGATAGACAGGTGTTCAAATACTTATTTGCAGCTGTATCATACAAATAAATAGTTAAAAAATCATATATTGTGATTTCTGGATATTGTTGTTTAGATTATGTCTCTCACAGTGGACATGAACCTACGATGACAATTTCAGACCCCTTCATGATTTCTAAGTGGGAGAACTTGCAAAATAGCAGGGTGTTCAAATACTTATTTTCCTCACTGTATATATACAAACTTATAAATATAAAGTAAAATTTTGCTAACTTTTTTCTGAAGTTATAAAGTAAAACAAACAGTAGTAATGAAGGATTTTTATTCATAAGAATATTTTGTAAATCAAGCTCCAAGTCTATAGTTTAGCATAAACCTGTGACATTTTATTTTATCTATGACTGCACTGTGATTGCTTAAAATTAACAACACACCTTTCCTCAAAAATCCAAGTTTTGACTGCTTGAGTAACCCGACCAGCCTGACATGTCAAGATTTGTTCAACCAATGAGTGAGTTTGGGACGGGACGATCCATTTACCCAACCGAAGGCAGACAGGGGAACTGTTTGGGGGAAACCACTTAAAACTTCCCAAATGTAATCTTTTTGCTATATTAGTGTAGTCATCTGAGCACTTCTTTAAATCAGATGCACAATCTGTCAACCTAAACAAACATTTCTGCTTATGAGACAATAGAAATAGTCTTAATATGTATCTTATGTTAACATGGCTCTCTGCTACACTGTATTACACAACTTCAAGCAACCTTCCTGGATCTTTCTCAACCACAGTTCAAAGTCCTTTCTATGAAGAAAACACCCAAGAAAAAAAATACCATCACACCTTTTATTGAAACAGCTCGATCAACTGATCTGTCAAGATGGGCAAAAGCAGACACAGAAAACAGCCGTTTTGGATGACCGCTGACCACGAGTGCAGTGAAAGCCCAACAGCAACAGGCACCTGCTGTGCTCTTACATGGAAACAGATCCAGGCTAATGGATCTATATTCACCTCTCACCTGCACATCTCTGCAAAGGCCAGGAAATTGAGTTTCTTCATCTTCTTCTCGCTGAGCCAATAGCCCACTCGTCTGCCTCTCAGGAAAGTCTGCATTTCAGCTGCTGATCGCCAGATGTGACCGTAGCGCCACTCCAGAGGAAACAGGAAACAGGAGTCTTCTTATACAACCCTGTGAAACCAAAGCCACCAGAGATTATTATCAGAGCCTGAAATGATGAAACTGTGAAAAGTGTTAAATCCAATAACTGACACTGAACAATAAAAAGGCTGAAATGTTTCAGTAGATTTACAAAAAACAGATTCTGTCCAATATCAATGCTCAAGTTGGACTGTAGATATTCCAGGCTGTGACGCAAACCCAATGAACTGCCTAGCTAAACTGAATGTTTAGGGTATCACAACACTTCAGTTGGAATGTTAGTAAGTTTTAAAGTTCTATTAGAACATTCAATGCAGAACATCATGGGATGCATGATTCATTCAATGCATCATTCAAAACATCATGGGAAATCAAAGGTTTTAATTTACAAAAAAATGTATACATAACAGGCAAGTACAAGAATTTGTTTTGGTCATTCAATTCGAACGCCAGAACTATTTGAAAATCTGATGCATCAATTATGAGTGCGAAAGCTTGAATATTAGATGCGTCATACTTCAGCGTTAAGATTGGATTTGAACATCTGCTGCATTATATGTGAATTCAAAAGGTTTGCTTCGAACATTCAAAGCCTTGTTTGCAAGTGTGAAAGCTCAGTTTAAAAGCCCACTGAAGTGCCTTGGAACGCGCAGCGTTATTCAATGTGTTAGTGTAATTTCCACTGAAACAGGAAGACAGGGCGGGACATATTGAGCAGCTCCTCTCCTTTTTAACAAATGCCAATACCGTTAAGTTTATATCACAGCTCGGCCAGAACCGCTGAGCTCTGTAAAGCCATAGTTCTAATCTCCTCCATATCGCTTTAAAATATAGAATATTTAAAAATAAAAAATATTCTGTACAGAATTCAAATGGGTCCGATATACGTTTTCTGGTCTGCGCCAACTCGCACATATGATCGGCTCTGTGCTATCGTGTCTCTGGACCGGTTCGCCCCAATGGAATTCATATTTACACTGTCTGAGTCATTCCCTATCCCCTATATAGTGCACGTTGTGCCATACACCATGTAGAAAATAGTAAATGTGTGAACAAGTTACCGATTTCAACCGCTGCTTCAGCGTCTATTTATAGTGTTGGGGGCGGAGCTTCAGATTCTAGAGAGTATTTGATTGGACAGAAAATCTGAGAAGCTGAAGTGCAGAGTGATGTCATCAAAATAATAGATCCATATTAGCAGAAGAGAGAGACTGTAAGTTTTGAATGCTTATATCTTCTATATGCGAATTTTGCCATTGTTTCACACTAGCTTATAGGTAACGGTAAGGTTAAAATATTCATACTAAAATCGCAAAAACCTTAAATTTCATTTCATGAGGACTTTAAACATTCAATGCTTTATCCAAACCTCATTATGAAAATTATCCAAACCCTCATTGTTGAGTTAAGAGCCTTGATTTAAGCCTTGAGAGTTTAAACATTAGATTTAAAAATACGATGCATAACAAGTCCGTTTGATTAGAACATTTGATAAACATGCGACTTTGAACTTTCTATGCAAACATTCAAAGTGTCATAGAAGAGTTTAATGCATCTTTTGCGAGTTTAACTTTATATTGATTCACAGAATGAATTAAAAAAATATATATATTGAACATAATTACAATTAATCATATGTGGCCACAACGAAAATTCTATGCGAACATTCAAAGCTTCACCAGTGAGTTCCGGAGCTTCAATTTATATAAAAATGAATTTAAAAAAGGATGCATCACATGCCAGTTTAAACATTTATTCGAATAATCGATCCGTAACATGCGAGTCTTGACGAAAGATTCGAACATTTGATGCATCGCAGAACAGCTGAACCGTGAATCAAACATTCAATGCATCGCAGAAGAGCCGAAAGTTTCCGATCGTTAGAAAGCACCGAGATGTCCACATATGCTGTCCAGGAAGGGGGCTCACTAGAATTTGAAACACAGCCAATGTGCCCACTCTGGTTTAAGAATTACTTTCACTGTATAAAAATATAAATACAGTTGATTCTACCCATTATACACATTCTGTTCATTTTTGAAAACATATAAATGGCATGTAGGATCCCGTAGGACTCCTGGAATCCGCCATAAACATCCCATTCAGCAGCAGCGCAAACAAGCTAGCACAGTACGTACTTTCACATTCAGATCATCTCAAGTCTTCCTGATGGATGTGAGAAAGCTTCAACTCTTGTTTTCTCCCCGGTGGACACACTGAAAGAGCAGATGCAGCAAATACCTGTCTAGAGCATGTTTTCGGACTCCGGATAGATAGCAGTTAGCTAGCTGGAGGACAGTCTGGTCTCCATGACTCGTGTTGTTGGCTCTGTCGCTGAGACTGAGAATTAAAGGCGCTAGAAGATGATCAGATGAATCATATGCGTTCTGCTCTCAGTCCAGACACCTCGAGAGCGAGCACTGCCTCCTCCTGAGGTGGGGCTGGGCTCAGTTCAGTCCAGCTAGCGTGTGTGTGTGTGTGTGTGTGTGTTCCTCCTGAAGCATGACAGGAGGTTTGTGCTGCCGCTCAGAGCCTGAACCCGCTGTGTGAATGAATGTTGCCGCGAGGGGGCGCCAGTGCAACACAATCTCATATGTTGAGAACTTCATAAGCAGAAAACAAGGTAATAAATTCAAACCACTCGCCGTAAAGTTTTTTTTTTAAGCACGCGATGGAAAATACTTGTTTTCAACGTGTCTTAAGTAAAAGATGACTGCAGTAAATCAGGCTTTATAAACAATAGGTGTTTCTGTAACTCTTCTATACAACATATTTATATTTTCTTGGTAATGTTTAATTTTAAGCTACTAAATAGATGAAGATTTATGCGGTTTCTCCTGCCTGGATAGGCTGACTAAAAAAAAAAACATTAAAGATCTTACTGACCCCACCCTTTTAAAGGTAGATGGTGTATATAAAACATGTGTTTGCATAAGTAATGTAAACATAAAAAATATTTTTTAAAACAAAAACTAATTTAAAAATGTATTATTTATTTAGCATTGGATTTTTTTGCATTGCAACGAGCAACTGATTCTGTATAAAAACATGTATTTTTATAGATGGAGTGAAATATGACTGAATCGACTGTTTTTGTGGGATTCATCCATTTATACTTTGATTTGCATTTTGTCATTCTCAGTAACCCGTTGAATAGTTTAGTAAATCCTGCTCATACGTGCTTTAAATAAACAGAAGAGAGAAAAGAGCAATAGTACACCAGGCAGCAGATGTTTAATGCTTGTATGTTTGTACAGCTAACATTTCATTGAAGCACTGAGTTGAACTGGTAGACGAAAATAAAGGCACCACAAGACAAACACAGAAAAACCCATTATGTACAACATAAAAAATATATAACTTCCATAATCTTTGGGACTATATGTACAAAGGTTTAAAAATATATATTTACAAACACAAAGCATATTCATGGGAATTTGAGAGTAAAAAAACAGAAGTGCTTCTGACAGCAATGCACAGGTCCTCAGCGTCTGACGGCAGGGCTGGCCAGGAGACCCAGGATGGTGGACAGACAGTGGAGTTTCTCTTTGACCAGCTCTGGTAACTTCTCATTCTCTTTATACCTGCGAGGACACAGACAGCGTGACAATTCAGAACAAGAGCACTACCAACATGCAAACAAAAACAGATCTCGTTTCATGGTTTTAAGAAATGTATGGTGGCCGAGAAGTGCAAAACAAACCACAATTCCGAAAACAATACAACACATTTATGAACGCAATGGAAAGACTAAAAAATTAACAAGTCAGAAAACACAAGTCAGACAAAACAGAATTCACTATCTGGTTTGGTCAGACAAAATTATAAAAGAACTCGATCTGGTAAAGTGGGAGAATGGCGTGTAGCAAGAACACCAGATTTAGCTTTTGATGCGAACGACCTGAGTTCGAGTCTCCCTCGAGTGACAAATCGTAATTCACAATATTAACTTCTTGTTTATTGATCGGTATAAAATTAATATCACATGTGGGAAAAACATCTCTTGCTTGTGTGCTTGTATACTGTAAGACAAATGCTCATGCAGGCCCATTGCCCCTATATCTGGAATTTTAGGGGCATTATAACTGCAGTCTAATAGTGTTTATGTGTGTTTTTTGCAAAGTGAGTGACATACTCAATGTCAGCGCACAGCCTCACACATAATTTTTTTTTTTAAAACGATACAGCTAATATTTACACATTCACACGCAAATCGACTTTCTTCTGCCGCAGTCTGCTGTACTTTCTGCATGTCTTGATTGTCAGATGTCTCGTCCAATTAGCGGTCAGTATTCCAGTCCCCACATATACCTACCTTTTCCCGTTTTGTCTGACTTGTCGTTGTGTTTTCTGACTTGTTAATTTGTTTTCAGATTTGTCGTTGTGTTTTCAAATTTGTCGTTGTGTTTTCTGATTTGTTATTTTGTTTCTAGTCTTTCCATTGCGTTTATAAATGTGTTGTTTTGTTTTGGGAATTGTGGTTTGTTTGGTACTTCTCGGCCACCGTAGAAATGTCCCTGGCCTTATATTGCAATTATGAAAGTTAAATACATTGCAAATACAGTCATTGTTCTTAAATAATTTTCTTTAGATTTTTGCCATGACAAGCTTTACCTGGTGATTCGTCCATCAGGGGAAGTAAAAGTGATGCAAGAGACGCCAACTTGGACCATCAGCTGGGATCCGTCATTAAACTGAACCCATACCTCACCACTTGTAAGCTAAAAACAAAACAAAAAAAATATTTATACATAAACTGAGTTCAATGCTAATACTGTAAATCTATGAGCAAACTTATAAATATATAATATTTATATTTTATGTTTGTAGATATGTAATTTCTAAATATGTAGTTTATATAGTATTATTTATATGCATAGTGGTAGATATATAATATGTATAATACAGGGTTATTATCGTTAAACCATAAAAAAATTTGAAAAAATATTACTTAAATAAAATAAACATTAACTAAAATAAAAAGAAATATAAAAAAACTTAAACTGTTTCTAAGTACTAAAATGGAATAAACTAAAACTTAAACCAAAACTACATAGAAATTATATAGACAAAAAAAATTAAATGGCAAAAACTTTAATGTTAAAATGAAAACAGAACATATAAAAAATAAATCTAATTAAAAAAATATTCACAAAACTATAGTATATCAATGATAATAAATTACACTATAATGACAAGGATAATAAATAAATAAAAGTAAATAAATAAATAATTATTAATAATGATACATGGAACAAATAAATAAATATACATACATACATAAATAAATACAGTACCACTCAAAAGGTTGCAGACAGTATGAAAATTGATACTTTTTGAAAGCAAAGAACTGTGTATGCATATGTATATATTCATTTAACAATAATAATAATAGAAAGTCAAAGTTTTACATTAGTCTTTATATCGCTAAATTATCCAGTCAAACACTTTACCTGAGATGCCCAGCCAATGTTTGGCACAAAAATGGACTTGAGCACCTTCCCTGTGTTAATGGTACGTTCATCTTTGCCTGATTGAGGTGAGCTGCCTTTAGCCACACTTGCTGTGGTGAAGTCTGATCCCGTGTAGGAAATCATCTAGGCATGAAGAAGACAAATGAGTTACTGGTAACGGAAC
Organism: Meda fulgida; assembly: GCA_030578275.1. Taxonomy (NCBI): domain Eukaryota; kingdom Metazoa; phylum Chordata; class Actinopteri; order Cypriniformes; family Leuciscidae; genus Meda; species Meda fulgida. The sequence continues at coordinate 29,932,502 of CM060632.1, read as the reverse complement.
ATTTTTATTTCAGAGGGGGGCATACTCTGAAATAAATAGATGTGCTTGGAGATGATATGCATGCATGACTTACTGACGGTGTGATGTGTGGTGGCTGGGGCGGACTCACACACACCTGAGCCACCTCTGCAGGAGCTGCTGTGCCAGAGGAACACTGAGGCTGAGGGGCTGGGAAAGCTGGATTGGTGGGTCTCCTGGTGGAGCATAAGACAACCAGTGTGAGACATCTCATGTATGACATTTAGGGTGTTTTCAGACCTGTATATGGTTTGCTTTGTTCCAAAACAGGGACTTCACTGCATTTTCTTCTTGGTTCAGTTCGCCTTTACAAGGCAGTATTTCAAAGCGTACCAATCAATCCAAGTCACAAGTGAATAAAGCTCTCCTCTTATTGGCCAGAGTTTCCTCTGTGTCCTCCATGGAGATGGATTGAAAAGTTCACTCTGCGAGCTTATTGTGTGGTTTATGTGGCCATCTGACCAATCAGAGCAGAGTAGGCTCGCGGAAAAGAGGGATTGAGAGAGACTGCATCTTCAGACGAGTGGTTTGAATGAATGAAACCATAAGAAACCTTCAAAATAGCATAATAGGGGCACTTTAAAGTATATATATATATATATATATATATATATATATAAAATGCAGCAAAAAAAGAGGGACAGCATTCCTGCAGAGACACGGAGAAAAGCAATTACACACCATTTAAAGATGAGGCACTTTTCAACTTTGATAACTAATGTGCTCACTCACAGAATCAGACACTCAACCAGAATCAGAACTCAACCAGAATCAGAACTCAACCGAATCGCCCCAGAGTTAGTTTTCAATCGCTCAGGCGCTCTTGTAGTGATTGTTTTTGTGCGGATCCGAGCGCGACTGCCGTGTTCATAAACGAACCGAACTAAGGGCCAGTTTCCGAAACAAATGCTCCAAACGAGCCAGTTGTGAAAACGGCCATAATCTCAACCAGTAGTTTGGGACTTTGGGTCTAGCTTTAGTTAGCTGGTGAAGGTTGACGGTATAAACACAAGCCTCACCTGCCGACAGTGATGGGAAAGAATTGAGTGTTTTTAGTGCTGCGCTGCTCCTCAGCAGTAATCGCCTCTTCCAAAGACAGACACATTCGATGCCCCTGAAAAAAACACAAGCAATCTTGGTCCGCATATAACTGTAGCAAGCAGCAAGACCAGACATCTGAGAGTCCTCAAATAAATATGAAAGCTTTAAACGTGCACCAATCAAAGTGCAGAATTTCACACTTAAACATGCAACCGCAGATGAAGTAATGCATTACCTCCTCAGAGAGCTCCATGTAGACTCTGCACTCAGGACTCAGTCCGCTCAGCCCAACATCACCCTTCATTGTATACGATTTCCCGCTCTTCTCCACCAAACGCACCTGTTCACTTGTCTTATGGGTTTTTGCACCTAATGGCCAGAAAAAAGAATGCTTAAGCCTAAATCGGATACACTGCACTACACACAGTTCATTCCGCTGAGATGATCTGTGCCGCTCACCATCGTAGAAGCACACCTCCAGGTCTGCATTAGGAGTGTTCTCCATCAACATGCACTTGGCAAACTTTGTGTACAATGTGACTTTGGGTGTCTTCGATTTCACCAACAGCACAAACTTTGTGGCATACTGATATTTCTTCCAGTATTTTTCTGCAGGGAAGAGTCAAATAACTATGAATATTACAAACACATCTTGCTTTGAAAAGCTGTCTGAAGTCTTGAATAAGTCATTGTACCTGGTAAATCCTCATAGCTGCAGATGAGAATGTCTTCAGGTGGTGAGGGAGGGTGGTCCAGCACAGGGAAACCTTTACCTTCATTGGGCTGGTACACTGTAACCTAAAAACACAGTAAATAATACAAGAGATGTTAACAGATGTTAATAATAATAATTTTCACACTTCCGGGGTTCTCAGAAGCAGAAGTTGTTATAGTAGAGTAAACTTAGTGGTGAATGGGAGATAACAGCAATTTTTTGTATTTCTATTTGCTCCAATTGCTGTGAGTTTCCAAAAGAGGGAAAAAATATAGAGCGTTTAATTACGTTGGTCAGAAGAGAGAGAGAGAGATGTCAAATTTACAGTCACTCCCTCAGTATGTATTAGAAACACCCTCGCAGCAGTATTAGTTTTTGTCATTTACTGATAAGGTAATAAAATACAAAATATAGCGTTATAAATGTGTATTAATTTTTTTCATTCAAATATGAAAAACTTTACTAGATGTTTTCTAGCAATGTTGATAACTTTGGAAACGTGTCATCGGACTGTAAAAAGGGGCCATTGTTTCCTAACCAATAGAGGTAAACTAAATCTATTGACACAAAAAAACATGTGCATTAGAGCTGCACGATTCTAGATAAATTGAGAATCATGTTTTTTTTTGTTTTTGTTTTTTTTGAAAAAGAGATCATGATTCTCAGACGATTCTGATCAGACAACTAAACAAAATAACAATTTGCTAAGAGGTTCTGACAAAATTGGAATTGCTACAGTTAATTTTAAATGTTTTAAACAACATCAGTCCATCTCTAATGTTAATCTCCTTTTTGAAAATGTTTGATACATCCTGTAACTTCCACACATTAATTAATTACACTATATAACATTAATTATTGATTTTCTAGCCCCTCACCATGGATCCGTCACAGGATATCCTAAGTACTTCTTTGACTCTCTCCTGAGATCCTTGTCCTTTCAGCAGCTCCATACACACCTCTCCAGACTCCAGGATGCTAACCTAAAGAAATACACATTGTTGTCACAATATGTTGTTTAAATGACCAATTCTAACTTATAAGTTCTCTCCAGTGCTCCAACTCAAATTAAGCTGGACATACACACATATGTACATATAAACAAACAAAAGCTGCTTTGAAACTATGTTTATTGTGAAAAGCACTATTCTGATAAATTTGACTTGAGTTGTACCCATTATAGGCGATAAACGGCTTCACTCACCACAGCATTTTTGGTCTTTTGTCTGATGGGCTTGAGTCTGGCAGCACAGAGCGGAGGGAAGCTCTTTGTAGGACACAACTTCTCTTTCTTCTCTGTGTTCGCTTTGCCTTTGGAAAGGGGTGGACCCAGAAACTGCAGATCTGAGTAGCCCTGAGGTTCTAACACGTGTCCTGATCCAAACCCATCTTCCCTGCAGGGCCCTGGATTGTTGTGGGAGAAAACGTTGGGTTGCTGCTGAGAATGAAGGCCGCTGGGTTTGTCGCTGCAGGAGGTTTGTGTCCCGATGGGCCCTCGTCCAGAGTGAAAACTCCCACCGCTGCTGTGACTGCTTAGGTCTGCTGGTCTCTTGAGCAGTCCTAAAAGTGAAAATGTTTTAAGGTTTAAAATAGTTCAATATGCAAAGCTTTAAAAAATAAGTCATATTAAAGTGATAATTCACACAAAATCAAAAAATTATAGCATAATTTACTGCTTTTTCCATACAATCATTAAAGCAATCCACTTATCTTATGCAATGTATTCAAGTCACTACTCTACCGTTTCTCATTCAAATCTATTATATAGCTTTAGAAAACTTGGAAGATAGTGCATGTGTTACATAGACTACTTTAATTGGGTTTTTATCCTTTCTGAACATTTTGGTAGTGTGAATCACCATACATTATCATTGGGCTAAATGAGTAGCTTGGACATTCTTTTTTTTTTTTTTCATGTGTCATGTGCGGAGTAAACAATGACAGAATTATAACTTTTTGCTGAAATATTTCTTCTAAAAAAAATAACAAAAAAATCAGTAGGGAATGATACCATCATTGCTGAACCAGGCCTGTGTTTGAGAATCAGGCATCTGTGGTCTCATTGAATGGGTGGATGTAGAAAAAGACGATCCCGGACTGAGTAAAGAGGGGAACAAAAAGCAGTAATTACAAAATAGATAGTCTAATAATGTTGAAATGCAAACATGCTTTGCACATCTCTTACTTTGCAGGCTGTTTTACTGGTGGAGAGGGATGGCGCCCATGCTCAGAGTAGCCATGGTGAACGTTTCTGTAACTGGAGGTTGGTGGAAATGACCGTCCGGACCCTGGAAGCATCTCTTCTGAGTGGCATCTCTCTAGCTCTGCCTCCTGTGGAGTGTGGCTAATCCCAGCACCGGATCGATCTGATGAATGAGCCCGTCTCAGGTAGCGAGAATGAGGCCTTCTGCTGTCAGCACACAGGGGAACTCTCTCCATACCCATCCTGGATAAATCATCTTGAAAATTTGGCTGCCAATCTTGCCCACTCTTGAAACTGGAGCTGGTGGAGTGATGGGAGTGACTGGGGATCGGCGCCATGCGATTGGGTAAGGGCTGTCCAACCATCTTCCTTGTTCTCCTCTGTAGCCGGCTACTGCTGCTGCTGCTATTAGTGGCGTTGGAGGCTGTGGAAATGGTGGCTATACCACTGTCTATGGACCCTCCGTCACTGCTCCCAGAGTCTTTGCTTGCGGTGGGCCCAGTTTGAGTCATAAAAGGGTGGTCCAGCAACGTGGAGAGACTGGGCCTGAGTGAGGGGTTCTTCTGCAACAGCTGCTGAATCAGGTCCTGCGCTTCTGCTGATATGTGAGAGGGCATCTGATATTCTCCCAGAACCACCTTATTGAGGGTGTGTTTCACAGTGTCCGTGTCAAAGGGAGGTCTGCCCGTTAGAAAGGCGTAGAACATGCAGCCCAGCGACCAAACGTCGGACTCCAGGCCGTGAGCGCTGCGTGTAGCCACCTCAGGAGAAATGTAGTTCGGTGTGCCACACATGGTGAAGTGCTTCTCGCTGGGAAGTTTGAGTTTCGTTGCCAAACCAAAGTCTGCGATTTTAATGTTCATGCTGGTGGTGAGCAGGAGATTAGATAAGGTCAGATCCCTGTGCATGATCCCATGAGTGTGCAGGTACAGCATTCCCTTTACGATCTGATGCATGAAGTGCCTCGCTGTTGATAACACAAACAAAAACCAACATAAAGACTGAAAACAGTGTTGATTTTAAAACGAAATTACATGCAGAAAAGATGTTTAACATTAAACCCTGTAGTGCATAAATGTGAAGGACTAACCCTCCTCCTCTGTAAAAGGTTGTTTCCTCTCCTTCAGGTAGCGGCTCATCTCCCCATTGTGACACATCTCCAGAACCAGGTACACATAATTACTGTCCTCAAAGTAATTGTAAAGCTTGGGAGAGGGAAATATAAGGACTGGTCAATACTTACTTTTTGAAAACAAGCCATTCATGATAACAGTTTCCTTCAAGTAACAATTGCAAATGCACAATAATGTCATTTTACACAAAAGCTCCATCATTCATGCACTTTCTGAGTATAGTACTTTCCTCAGTATATATCTATACTTCACATTGCTGCTAGAAACAAACATAAATGCAAATATCTGTATTATACTCATTACTCTATAATCTTCCATTTTCAACTACCGGGATTCAGTTTGTCTTCTCTTGTCTATTAATGCAGGGCTTCCACACTTTTTGTCCAAAGAATTTCTATGACTTGTCCATGATCTTCACAATTATTTTTATTAAATAGGAGAGAAAATGTCATTATCAGTGTGCAAATTTCTTCAATAAGACCCTGACAAAAACAAATCTCTCTTTAACCTACTTGTTCTCAATGCATTAATAAGACTAAAACAACTACAAATTAGGGCATTTCTTATTTATTTTTATTCAACCCCTTTTTTTTGTTCCCAAATGTCTTGAAAAACCTACTTGAGGCAGCTTATTTTTGAAAGTGTCATTTCTAGACCTGGAAAAATAATGTAAATTAATAAAATCGTATAACTGCATGGTCATTTTTATTATGAATATAAATTGTGCTAGTCATGCCAAGCTCTAAAATATTTTATTGGCTAAAAATAGTAATAAAAAAAAACGTTTTCAGTAAAACACAAATGACTGAAATATTAATATAAATGTATGGTTAAAACATGTGTGAAACATTGAAGAACATTCAGATCTTAAAACTTCAGCAATCCTGAAATTTAAATCCCATTCAAACACTTCAAATAATATTGTGGACAATGGGGAATCACTGCTGTGGTCAATGAAACTAAGCAAAACAAAACGTTTATTTCCACTATAAATATTTCCACAATTCTTCTCTGGCATTTTAAGATTTTAATGACCAGTATAAAGTATGCTTATCTTTTTCTCCATTTAAAAGTAAAATATTCATTCTAATCTAACATGAGCATCAGTTGATCTGCAGCAGTGAGGTCTGTGATGACGGTTTGGGACTCACCTCAAGAACTGACGGATGCTTTAACCGACACTGAATCTCCACCTCATTAATGACTCTCTGCACCATGCCAGCTTTGTGCATGGCTTTCTTGTCAATCTGCAGGTACACATGGGAGACAGTGAACGGTTTTGAACAGATGCTGCACAACCACTCCCCTGGCTGCCACTATGAGCAATTAAACAGATAAAGCATGTTCTTACCATTTTGATTGCCACTTCCAAACCTGTGTTTACAGATTTTGCTCTGTAGACACATGCAAAAGAGCCTTTACCCAACAAGGTGAGAACCTTGAAGTCCTGAAGCATAAAACAAGGAATTGTGTAAATTAGATGAGAGAGTAACACAAATATAGAATGAGATCATTTCAAGAGCCTGTCCCATGAGATCGATCTCCTCCTTTTGAGACTTTGTGTCCCTAAACCTCAGAATGACAAAAAATATTAATAAGAGGCAATTGTTGCTTTTTATCAGACATGTTTGACTTTATCAAATATTTCTCAGTTTGGACTTTTTTCTCTCTCACAATTGCAAGGTATAAACTCGGAATTGCAAGTTTACATCTCATAGTTTTTCCGGATTTTTAAGTGCCCATCACACAATTCATTTTTTTTCCACCACAGAATATCAAAATAAAAAATCTAGAATTTTTGTATAATTTGTATCATATTACTTTTTCTCAGAATTTTGCTTATATCTAGCGATTTTATTCTTTTTTTTTTTTTTTTTTTTTTAACTCTTTTTCTAAGAATTTTGAATTTACATTTCACAATTCATTTTTTTTCCCCACCACGGAATAGCAAAATAAAATAGGAATTTTTTCTCTCACAATTCAGGCTTTCTTCACAACCGTGACAAAAATTGCAAGTTCATATCTCACAATTCTGACTTTTTTCCCACCACAGAATAGCAAAATAAAAAAAAAAACAATACTTAATTTCGAGTGTCGCCTACATCTCACTGACCTTTTCTGAATTTTGTTTACATCTCACAATTTTTCTTTTTTTCCCCACTAGCAAAATAAAACAAATGTATCTCACAATTCAGACTTTTTTCTCTCATAATTGCAAGTTTACATCCCACAATTCAGACTTTATTGCAAGTTAACATCTAGTAAGACTTTTTCTCAGAATTGTGAGTTTGTATCTCCCAATTCTGAAGCTTCCATAAAAATCTCCTACCTCGATTCTAAGATCCACAGATGATGCCAAAATTCTGTCCTCATGTGGATCTTTTTCTTTAGTAGTCAAATTAAACAGGAATGAATTAATCACTTGCAACATGTTTCATTAAGAGTTTCAACCACAAAAAACACACAAGCCCGTTGCGCGCACTGTGTGTGTGATCTTTGTTGACGCGTCACTAGTTACCTGCATCTGACAGTGACATCTGTTCATCACTCTCGCGCTCTCCTCCCGCGACTCTACCTGTGACTGACGCTACCGCACGTCGCCTAGCAACAGTCTCCACGCTCATAATTCCCAAAACACCTTTGTTGCACTAAAAATTAACCGCAGATGGATCAACAGAAGGCGCGATCCAAAGACGGTAACTTAGTATAACCGTTTCCGGATAAATCAGAATGGTTTCGCGCAAATGTTATGAATTGAAGTTCTACCACTGTTTATTTAACATTGCGTTTTGGCAAATTAGAAAGAATGGAGGGGGGGGGCAAAGTAAAAACAAACAAAGGTAGTTTAAACTGCAGTAGTCCGTCGGGATGAATGGGTCTCGCGACCGCGCTACTTACCTCAATTTTATCTCCGATTGAGACACTCATTTTCACTTCATAATCTCTTCAATCCGACGATTTGGTGATTGTATCCAAAATATCCTTATTTTCCCGTGAAAGTGGCGTGTTTTAACTTGAGCATGACGTATAAAAATGCATTTAATCGATATATTTGTATTCCCCTCCAAAATGTTTGCCTTTCCTCCATTTTGAAAAGTCCGCCCGTTAGAGCGCGTAATGACGTGTCGACGTCGCTGTGCAAATTGACCAATAGGTGATCAGGTTTCAAGCACAACACAGAACTACCATAGAGACTGTCAAAATAAAGGTCCTACATTACTACGTTGACAATATGAAGTTTTTAGTCCCTGGACATATTTAAGGATTTCGTAAAATAATTCAATTTAATGGTAGTTTGGTCTTGTTTGTGATTGCAACACATGCTTTTCTATAATTAATAACATAAATATAGCATTGGCTCTTTTTGGATAGGTCACTTAAACATTGTGTTTAGTTAGGGATTCTCAAACTTTTTTGTCAGTCGAAACCACTTTGACCTAAAATATTTACTATCATATTTTAAGTTAAAACATTTATAAATTTAACAATGCATTTCCAGTTCGCTGATATGAGTTAATGGTCACATGGCATGCAGGTAAACAAATATATTTAAATCTTTTTACTGTGTTTAGTTTATATTTTTATTTAAAAATTATGTAATTTTCTTTTTTATGCTCTAATTATTACATTTTCATCAACTCACCCCAGTTTGTGTTAAGTTATTGTGCATCCAATAAAAAATATTTTGTGACTCATTAATTACTCCAATGAGTAATACAAATTGAGCAAACATTTCTTCAGAAAAAAAATCTTCAGTTTAAATTAGACTGAAAGATTGTAAATTAGGGAAAACAATTTGTTTATCTTTTGATACTTAAATTTTAATTAAACTTATTTAAATTTAAATTAATACAATGCATTTTTTGCCTGGATGTTTTGCACACACAAAAAAGTTATATGTGCTTCTAACACTTACAGACCCTCCTGTTCTTGTCCCGATTTTATAGAATCCAGACTATAGAATTACATTTAAAATTTCTCATATAAGCTGGCACAATAATTTAGATGGCAACAAACACATTCAGTCATAAAGGCATATTTTATTATTAGTGATCATCAAACCTCAAGACTTGATATGGGACTGCATGAAAACTGGGAAAAAAGGTAATGACAGGCTCAGTACATTCTACTTTCATATGACACTACGGAGATGAAAGCATTGCAATGTCAACAATAGGAGTGTACCTCTATCTAAGCACCCATAAATTCAAATTACTAAAATAATATTTACAGGCTCTAAACAACACATCCTTTGGAAATTTATATTTTAAATACAAATATAAACCATATATTTTTATGTATTGCATACATATTTGCTTGTTTTACCTCAATCTTAACGATTGATTGAACAGTATTTTGATTCATGTTCCCATAACAAGTTACCGTGTGATATGATTCACCTCAAAAAATGCCTTTGGCTCTCCCAGAATGCAAGTATCACATTGTTTAAGGGATGGCTTTTTGTTAAGAGTGGCAGGATCGTTTCAGCTATTGAACTACATCTATTCTATATACTCCTATCATGAATGTCCAATCCCGGATTGAGTTTCGAATACAGCTGCAACATTCAAAGGACAGCCTGACCCGATCCCTTAATAGGTACAAGAGAAAAACCAACAGAGGAGCAGACTTCAACAAACGGATGTACAAATGCAGCCAACTGAGTGGTGGACACAAAGAGAATGGTTCCAGCTATTGGTTCAGTGTAAGTTGAAAAGGTTTAATAGTAGCTTAAGTGAGAATGGCAGCAGAATCAGATGTTTGAGTGTGGAAGAGCTCATTCCACCTCCATCTCTCCAGACGGAGGCTTCGTCTGCTGATTGCCTTTGCTGTCAGCACCTTGTTGCGCCGCGGGGCCGTTATGAGCCCCGTTGTTTCTGTCTCCCTCCTCTACGGGCTCCTCGGCCTTAGGTTTGGGTCGGTTGACGACAGGATTGCAAACGTCCTCTAGCTCCTACAGTTCAACACAGAGCAGATCGATTCAATTTATTGAATTAAGCATTAGGTTAGACTATTGTCAGCCAGTGCCAGAATATAAGGATTCTTTATGGGGGAACTGGACACAACCTGCCAATAACAAGTTGAGGCAATATTTTGTCTCTTAATAAATAAATTAAAAATAGAAATTATACTTTGCAGAGCAGAGGACTATTTTATTATCAATTTTGCATTTGAACTATTTTCTCAACAAATGTTCATTACCGTAATGTAAAAAATCAAATTCTCTTTATTCTAATGCACAATAATATACAATATTTCATTATAGTAGAACACAGAACTAGACTGTCTGTCAAAATAAAAGTCCTATATTACTACATTGATACCTTTTGTATATTTTCAGGATACTACAAAATGTAATAGTATTTATACATCATGGTAGTATTTGTTTAGATGTCAGTCATTTATGTAAATGAAAAGTAAAAAAAAAAAAAACATTTTCCCCACAAATAATTTTCATTACTACGTGGAAAATCTCATTCTTATTAATTAAATGCAAAATATATACAGTAAATATTTAAATTAATAAAAATTTTAAGTATTTATACATTACTGTAGTATTCGTTTTGACTTAAATTTGTGCATATTTAAAGTAAAAAAATTAATGCATTAATACAGCAATTAGGAAAAATGCATTATCAAATATCGTTGCCGTAAAGGATTTTTTTGCATGCAATTGTATCATGAAATAATATCCCAATGAAATGGCTTTCAAACAGGCTTCATTTTCCTTATGCCAAAATATAATGTCCTATTTTAAAATGTCACATGGCAATGATTTCATGAGATTTATTCTCACAGGTGTGATCATTCTAATGACAGTGAAAAAAAATTACTGGAAAAGTGCACAAACAAACCTGAATCTTCTGAATGATCTCTGCTACTTTGACTGCTGGGTCTTGGGCGATGGTGAGTTTGCTTTGGGCGTTCATCTTCGCATTTATCCAGCCTAAAGCTTCATTCACGCTTTTCTCAACAACACCCATCTCCTCAGCGCTCAAATGCTGGTAGCGCTCGTCCTGTTGGTCAAATAACAGACATGTCCTCAGCATTTATGTAAATGTAAAATAAATTAATGTGAAATGATCCAATCTGAACAATGCAAAAGATTATGATGCAGTCATAAACACAATTAGTCTGACAAATATATCACTATGTAATGATATACATGACTAAAACAACTGATATAAAGACAGTCACTTGAGACATCTTCTTTAAGATTAAAGAAGAATTAGAAAGTGAATATGTCTCCTAGAGCAGTAGGCATTCAACATCCTTCTGCGTACCTCCTCTCTTCCACTTAGACTGCAGTCACACCTTTTCCATTCAGGGACAATATTTGCCCCCTTAAATTGATTTTCAGGTGCATTTTTTACCTTTGAAGACGAAGTTTTTCTAACCCTATTAAATGTACTGTATGTGTCATGTTTTATGTAAAATGTAAAAAATTCCATTAATTTAATTATTACTATAATAATGAAAGCGATAAAGTAAACTAAATCAATAATTTCAGTCAAATGAAATCAGTATCAACAAAGTGGCAGAAGCTGCTTCTAGATGTATTTACACACTGTTAGATGCAACTGGCTTGAATGCAAATTCAAAAGCACAAATGTTATAAGATGTTTTAAACAAAAAAAAGTTCAATAGAGAAATATGAAATGACGATAAAAACAAAGTGATACTATTAAGTATTAACCTAAATTCACATGTAGGTGATGCAAGTTTTTCTTATTGAGTAAGTCATTGAGTCATTCATTCATCCGGTAATGAAGCAATTGGCTGTATTTATGAATGGGTCATTGAATCATCGACTCTCCCAATTCGTTCAAAGCCGCAGATTCGTTCACTAATGAAACACGGCTGTGTGTTGCTTTGAGACTCACAACAGTTCTGCTGTGACTATTATTTTGTTGCAAAATAGAGTGAACATTACTGACAATACTGTTTGAAATTTATGTCACTTAATATTCCTTTTTGTTTGTTGAACTGTTGTACAAAGTCATTGTCACATTTCCAATAGTGTCGATATTCGAGAAAATTGCATTCTTGCTCATATAATTGAGCTAATATCCACATTAACAACAAGAACTCACACAGGGCATGTTTTTGTATCAAAGAGACTTTGTATTAAATCGATCTCTATGCACTGTTTGTGTCTATATTTGTTCTTCAGGCTAGTAAGTGCTAAAACGCCACTTTTATAAAGGTCAAGAACAGCAGTAATGTAACACGATGGCAGCAGACTCTGCAAGTCGGTCATGTGCTTGTGTGGATGCAATCAGTTTTGACCGCAAAAGAGGAGGCCTTTTACAGCACTACTATTTTCCTGTTTTTACACTAGAAGCGGTATTTTGCCTGTTAAGTTTTAAAGGTTCAAAGTTTACCCAAAAATGAAAATTATCCCATAATTTACTCACTCAAGCCATCCTAGGTGTATATGACTTACTTCTTTCAGCCAAACACAATCAGAGTTATATTTAAAAATATCCTTGCTCTAAACCTAAGCCAAGCTTTATAATGGTGTTGAATGGTACCTTAGATTTTGAAGCCCAAAAAAGCTCATCCATCCATCATAAAAGTGCTCCACAGGGGGTTAATAAAGACCTTCTGAAGCGAACCGATGCGTTTCTGTGAGAAAAATATCCTTATTTATTATAACTTTATAAACTATAATCACTGGCTTCCGGCGAATGGTACCAATGGGAAGAGCCAGGATATGTTTTAATAATAATCCGATTGTGTTTGGCTGAAAGAAGAAAGTCTTGTACGCCTAGGATGGCTTGAGGGTGAGTAAATTATGGGATAATTCATGGGTGAATTAACCCTTTAAAGGTGGGATACAATTAAATGAACGGCAAAACTCAGCATTTTGTTCGCCTCCCCCCTCTGTCACCTCACGTACCCCCAGGGTACCCCAGTTTGGGAACCACTGCCCTATAGAATAGTGGGAGACATGACAAGGTACATTATATAGCTTGTAGATGATGAAAAAATGTAAGCTACTGGAGTAATTAGGTCTGTGCAAAGGAGTTATCCCAAATAAAACCCATTAATGCCCGTAAAAAAAAGGTTTCACATCACCCTAACGCTGCTAAAAACACAACAGGCAAGAACTGATTTTCATTTTCTATAAACAGAACTACACAATATCAAAAATTGATGTAATTACAGCTTACCTTCTTTCTATACATGTCCACCGCCTTCATAAAAATCTGAATTTTCTTGCCTAGCTCATCAAACGCTCTGGGTCGGCCCTCGTGCTCTCTGTACCGCTCTTCAATGGGCTCACCAAACCTCTACAAAACACAAACATGTGTGCAAAAGACATACACTTAAGAATTAAGAGGTAAATCATGCAAGAAGAAAAATATTAACAAAGGATAAATACATGTATAAACAGTTAGAAATAATGCTAAATGTTATAACTGTAGTACACGTGCATGATCTGAACACTAAAACACCTACTTTGAGTTCAGACAGTTTGTCCTGATAGATTTCTTTCTCCTGGTCCTCTCCTTCTTCATACAGCCAGTTCTCTGTGTCTTCAAGCATAATGGTGAGCTGGTTACTTTCCTGCAAATATAACATCAACACGCATACATAATAAGTCTTACATGTGATTCGTTTTGGTAGCTACGTATTTGTAATGTTCTGTGCGATTTATAAAATGATGAGAGATTCTCTGAATTGCAGAATTGAGGTAGATCATACTGAAAATAAAACATAAGCTCCAGATAACAGAGATCATGTGCTCACATTTTCAGTGACATATTTCTCATAGATGCCACATAGTTTGTCTCGCAGGTCGTAAACATATTCCTCCACACCGTTTTTAGCATCATTCCTCTCCTTTTCCAGCTTGTCCTGTATGATCATTTTTTTCTGGAAGACAGAATGCAATGAATACATTTACAAACATTGAAACTTTTCACCTATTCAGTCACACAAAGATGGGACAGTAAACATACCCTTGTGAAACAGAAGTGTGCTTAATTGTATTGAATGTGCATTTATAGTGTACGTATAATCTTAAAAGTATATATATTTTTTTTTAATTACTTGCAGATAATATAATAATGAAATAAAAGGCCCCTTATATGCACTAAAAAAGACATACTTAAAGGGATAGTTCACCCAAAAATGAAAATTCTGTCAGTATTTACTCGCCCTCATGTTGTTCCAACCCCGTAAGACCTTCGTTCATCTTCGGAACACGAATTAAGATATTTTTGATGAAATATGAGAGCTGGATCACTCCTCCATACTAGTCCATTGGCTTCTTCAAGGATTGAAACTTGCCGGCCTCGAAAAGTTATTAAAAACATCGTTAAAATAGTCCAAGTGACTACAGTGGCTCAATCTTAAATTTATCAAGCGACGAGAATACTTTTTGTGCGCAAAATAACAACAAAAATAACGACTTTATTTCAACTATTCATTTCCTTCTGAGTCAGTTAAACTAGTGTAACAGCGTAAGCTTCTGTTGTTGTACGTCACACACATGACCAGCGTCGGCCAATAGTGAGCTTACGTGTGACGTAGCTCTACGCAAACATACTAGTGTAACTGACTAGATGCCCACGAGAAGGAAATGAATAGTTGAAATAAAGTCGTTATTTTTGTTTGTTTTTAGATAGATAGATAGATAGATAGATAGATAGATAGATAGATAGATAGATAGATACTCAAAAAGTATTCTCGTCGCTTGATAAACTTAAGATTGAGCCACTGTAGTCACTTGGACTATTTTAACGATGTTTTTAATAACTTTTCGAGGCCGGCAAGTTTCAATTCCTGAAGAAGCCAATGGACTAGTATGGAGGAGTGATCCAGCTCTCATATTTCATCAAAAATATCTTAATTCGTGTTCCGAAGATGAACGAAGGTCTTACGGGGTTGGAACAACATGAGGCTGAGTAAATACTGACAGAATTTTCATTTTTGGGTGAACTAACCCTTTAAGTACACTAATAAAAAGTGCACTTTGTAATAATGTCAAACTATAAGTAATTTTAAATCATTATGCTGTCGTTATCATTTGCTGTTTTTAAAGAAGGGCACGTATTTTGCTATCTCGACTAACATAATAAAGTAGTGTGTTATTCAATATTACATTTAAAGTTAATGTATTATAATGAACTAAATTGCAATGTCATCATTAAAATGTGTAATTATAAATATATGTAGTTCCACTTAAGTGAGTCAAAAAAGCACTCTTAAGTTCAACTAACTGCATTTAAATTTAAACTATAATACATTTCCATTTAATTGCAATTAACGTGCAATTAAGTGTCTGAAAACACTAACTTTGCACTTAAGTATATTCTTTTAAAGTAAATTATTAATTCATATAATCATAATAGTATATTTAAAAGTGTGCTAAAGTGTACTTATTTTTCACAAGGTTATATTTAGACAAAATAAATATTATTGTAATATTATTGAATCTGAAACTCGAAACCACTAGTGTGGAGACAAAAAAGTACAGCCAAACATGTAATATTTTCTCATTTAAAGGTATATTTTAAAGACATCAACTATATCTTTTAAGTAAACACAAAACAACATTCAGCACTTACATTCATCAACCGAAACCGAATACTCAGAGAAAAAAGAGAAATCCATTCATCCATCTGCCGTTTCCTACATTAACAATTACTTTTGTCAAGTTGATCAAAATATATTATACTGTTTCTCTGTCGAACAGGCTTACCACCAAAACATCTACCAAAGAGGAATATTTTTATAAAATTGACAAAGACAAAAAAAAATTGTGCACAAAATGAATTGAAAACCAGGAACTTCCATTAAGAAATATTGTTGATTCATGCTTTTTTTGTTGACTAACAAAAATACAATTGCATAAAGCTGTGATGCCAAAGTTCAGCCTTGATTAAAGATCTTTATAGTGTGAGATTACACAAAAGACAAATTGAGAATATGTTTTTTATTGATAAACGTTGAAAAAGTAAGTGTAGGACATAAGACAAATGCCTAGAGATATGCTGTGGCTTCACTGACGTAATGATCTACTAATATCTATTCCCTGGGGTGTGAATCGAGCTCTGTCATGGATATTTAAATCAAGCAATTTTAGCAACATGCAGAATACAAGATACAGGCAGTTCTGCTGGCAGGTGTTATGAGCAGGAGCTAGTAAGAGACAAATATAATGAGTACATATGATCAAACTGAATGCTGCCTAAAAGTGCAGAAAATGGAGCTCTGAATAAAAAATGCACAGGGTGGATGCTTCTAAAGAGGACTGCTTTGAACTGAGATGATTTCAATAAATCGCAACACTCCACATCTCTCTCTAGGGAAATGAGGCAGACTGAAAGTGAATGGAAAAGCACTTGCCTCGTATTCAACAAAGTTGTTGAGCACATCTCGATCCAGCTGTCGGGTGGTGTTGGCCAAAATGGGCAGATCAACACTCCTCACCTTTGACTTGGCTTTGCTACTGCTTGCACCTTGATCTTGTTTATCACCATCCTTTGAGAGAATAAGAAAATTGAAAAGATATAAGCGAAAACGTTTATTTTATTAATACACAATTATCAGGAAGCACACTGCCTTTAACGGGGTCATGTTAATATCAGAGAAATCAAATTGGTTTACCATTACTTTCAGAAACCACAACTTCTAAGCTACCCAAATGAACGGACGTAGACAGACAGACAGACAGACAGACAGACAGACAGACAGACAGACAGACAGACAGACAGACAGACAGACAGACAGACAGACAGACAGACAGACAGACAGACAGATAGACAGATAGACAGATAGATAGATAGATAGATAGATAGATAGATAGATAGATAGATAGATAGATAGATAGATAGATAGTACCTTGCTGCCAGAGTTATTCAGTCTTTCGTCTTCAGTGGGCTGTTCTCCCTGGCCTTCCTGGTCCACCTGCATTTTATTCTATTAACAAACACAGCATCAGTGATCTGACCCTGCAGCTTTACTGTCCACAAATAAAAATAAAAAAAGCTCACAGTGCTTGAAATATTTGCTTGTTTTGAATATTCTTCATAAACGGAGGACCATTGAATAGATGAGGCTGAGAGCCATAGAAACCAGTACAATACAGACTTCCTCCTCTCGCATTCAAATGAAACAAAAGCAGTGCCATTAATGAAATAAAATGAACGAAAAGCCATGTAACTGACCTAAACTGAACTGAGCTATTCTACTTCAAAATATTTTTCTTTTGGCTCTTAATGCTGAAAATTGAGCTTTGCCATCACAGGAATAAAGTGCAATTTAAAATATATTCAAATAGAAAACATTAAATTATGCACTTTATTTAAAACACTATTTAAAATTGTAAGAATATTTATTGCTGGTTTTACTGTATTTTGGATTTTAAAAAATGCATGCAATTGGTGAGCATAATAGACTTCTTTCAAAAACATAAAATAATCTTACCGACCCCAAACAATGGTAGTGTATAAGATTTTTTTTATAAATACATACACAATCAAACCTTTGGACACACTAAATTTACATTTCTCATCATGTAAAAAAGACTTTTGCTCAAAATACTTGATACTTTTTTTCAGACAAATATAAGTACAGTGCACAGTATACGTACTGATTGATTGAATGAGGTCATAATTATGCGCATGGCCAACTTTAGCCTAGTTTTAAAAAAAATTGTGCCAAATTACAGCTGTTGATAGGATGTCAGAACCTTGGTAAGCTAAATAAAGTCATACCCAACACAAGAACGACAATCCTCCTCCTCCAGGACAGAGGTGTCATTTCCAGTGCTGAGTGCAAATTAGTGACAAAGAGCAAAAATAATGCTAATGTTGTGCCAGCCTGTGTGTATATAATCGTTTCCACAGAAGAAAGAAAGTCATACTGGACTGGAACAACATGAAGATGACAGAATTAGCGTAGGGCTGGGCGATATGGCCTAAAAAAAAATATATATTTTTTTTTTAGAAAAAAATTCAACAACGTTGTAATATTTTAATGATATAGATACAAATATTATAAATATGTAGGTTAATATAGTTAACATATTTAGCAAAAAACTCCTCTCTATAGCAATTTTTTAAGTCCAACTAACATGCTTTGGTTAAATGGCTTTCCTGAGGTAAATGTAACGTTACGTGACATTGTTCTCCAGCTGTTTTATGGACCTCTTTTCGCAGTAAAAAAAAAAACACAGAAGTTGAATTGTAGCTATCTTTCAAATTACCTACATTCGTGTTTATTTACTATTAACTAGTAGTAAAGACGAGTAACAGATGATCGGTTCACGTGCCGCTTGACCTGAGATACGTCAGTGATCTTTCACGTCACATTTGCAAGCGCCAAAACTGTGTTTAATGTTTGAATTTTGTAATTAAATTGACAGAATCTGAGAGCTGAGAATTTCTTTAATATCAATAGTAACCTCTGTCTTATCTGTCGGTGTCAGTGTCCTCTTTGCTTTGTGATTTTTCTCTGCGTGAAAAAGTGGATGTGTGGCGTGAGAGCGTGTAAAAAGCGACAATTGGGTGAGTCTCACGGTGAATTGGTGACAGTTGCCACCCCCGCGGATTCAGTTTGTAAATGTTTTTGGCGCGTGTGCTTGTGCTGCCGCGGTCTCGTTCAAATCGACGTACACTACACATTCGAGTTAATCGATAAAACGATTTATCGCCCAGCCCTAAATTAGCATTTAGATATTTCTCTATAGTCTTGTCAACAGTCTAATGGCCACAAAACTAGAATTAGATTAATTTGTTTTTACATTAATTTACCCAAAGACTGAATGCTTTTTTGCCGCCAGTGTCTCCTACCTGTTCCTCCGGCCTGCCCTCATTCTGTACAGTCGGCTCTGTGTCCATGTGCACATCCTCTGCCTCTCCTTTCTGCTTCTCTATCAGAGAGGCACTGGACACGCTGAAGATGCCGTGCACATTCACACGCACTTTCACCTTGACCTTTGAACTGTCCATATCAGGTTGCGGCACAACATTCTGGATTGTAAAGCAGCCTGACCACAACAGAACAACATGGTAATCAAAACTAGAATCAGAACTATAAAAGTAGACAATAATAGTATTAGTACGGCTGGGTCAGAAACTAATGGTGCCTTGGGCAAATAAAGTCAATAAAAAGAAAAATATGCCACCCTAAATTTAAAATAAGGGACAAAAAATGCTTAATTAAACTAAATCTATTACCACTAACCCACTTGAGTTAATGTGTTGAAGATACAACAGGTGCTCGGACACAATGAATCACAATGTTGAGGGCATTCTTAATCAAATGAGGACATGAACGACTATTTAAGGGTCCCCTGGGCTTCACATCAGAGTAATTGGTCTCATTTTGGTCGTAAATTAGGCTAGAGAAATCTGACTAAAACTCAAAGTGAATCATTTCATACTGATTGCTATAGATGTTTAAGTAAAGTCTGGTTTAAGAATTCCATTACAGAATGTAATCAGCATGATACCGAGGATGCCACACAACACACAGTAATACACACCTATTCTGCTATCTGGATAGGGCAGCTCATGTGGAGAACTATAGAATGCTTCCAGGTCAAAAGGTTCCTTCTTGTGAAAGGTGATGACCTTGGAGAAAGGTGCTGCATGGTTTTTATTGTACACCTCACATTCCCTGAAGATGGACAAACAACAGTTAGAAAACAGGTCGTCGTCGCTATTCCATGTCGCTGCTACAGTGATTTTTAGCACATTACTATGTATTTGCTAGGATGATATGGGTGGTTAGCTTGTGTTCGTTGGTTTGTATTATATTCTCATGCCTAGATGGCTTGGGTCCCTTCTGCCATGTAGGTCTTTTTATGGCCCACCAGGTCCAAATGAAAGTGTGATTGCTAAGAAATGTAATATCACACCTCTCCCCAATAAGCCGCATGATTTGAGGTATCATTCATTGGAACCTGTTATATGTGGATGTTTAATTACTGGGGCTGGTGGTTTGTTCATATGAGCAAAAGCAATAGTGATGCTTGCCTTAGTGAGCATTACAAATAAGTAATGACATATTAAACAGAATAACTAGGACACATTGTAATTAATTCAGATATGTGCCCTTGATTCAAACAGAGAAGGCTCTTACCCAACACTTTCATCTGTCTGAGACTTCCAGCGAAGAGTAATCGGGAAGGGAACTGCGTCTGTAATGGAGAACTCTCGGACTTTGAAGGCTGGAGACAGGATTGCACACTTACCACACACACACACACACACACACACACACAAAATAAAAATGTACGTATATACAAGCAAATGCAGTTACATAAGCTGTCTAAATAGGGTATTAGTGTAAGGAATCAGAGACAGCGTTGCATGGTAATCCATGCATGCATCACACAGATTTCATCTGGTTTCTACACCTCTCCCACATAATCCACAGACTCCCCAAGGAACTGGCACAAGTATTGTTCAACTGTTCTGTATCAAAGCCTCACACTGCTCACACATTTTCTGTGTCTGTGCTGACATGCCTGTAATCAAGGCCATTTTAAGTTCCATCGACAGATCTGAGTAACACTTTATTTTGATGGTCCCTTTTAAACATTCTGGTGACTATAAGTAACTTTGCAACTACATGTCACCTAACTCTCATTAGAGTATTAGTGTACTGTCTGCTTAATATCTGATAACTCTTTATTGTGATGCTCCTCAACAGACATTTTACTGACTATAAGTTACTTTGCAACTACATAACTACATTTGCAACTTATTCTAACCCTAACCCTACCAGTCTACTAATACTCTACTAACACTCTAATGAGAGTTAGTAGACATGTAGGTGCAACATACTTATAGTCAACAGAATTTGTTAAAGGGACCATCAAAATAAAGTGAAACCCAGATTTGTACAGATTATGATCATCACCTAATGTTTTAACCTTTTATGGCATTAAGAATCATGGCACACAACAGAGAGATGTTTTTTTTACCTGTAATGCACATCCGCGCGCTACAGCCTCGTCTGCGTTCAGTGTGGTGCTGATGTCTTTACAGAAGAACTTTGAGATTCTCTCCTTTATGGCTGGGGTTCTGGTAGCTCCTCCCACCACCTCAATGGCATAGATCTCGTCTCTGCTGAGCTCTGTACCAGAACATATACATATTAGGAATGGATTTAAATTTCACATCTATGGTGATTGATTCTTTGGTGAACTGGTCCGTCTGCTGCTGCTTACTTGATTGTTCCATGACTGATTTCAATGGCGCCTCCACTCTCATCAAGAGCTGAGTGCACATCTCTTCAAACTGAGCCCTGTGTCCAATCACAATAACATGTTTTTGTTCAAACCATCAATCCAACTCCAAAAGAACAATTACCATTTTGCATTAAGCCTGAGATGCTTCATTTGCATATATTTCATTTTACAACACTTTGCATCTACTTACAACAGTCAATAACAACTCTGTTATTTACTAGCAGCAAAAGTGTTTTGCAATGCAATATGAAAGTACATTGTTCCAAACAAATACATTCTTTTGACATAAATACATAGTATACCTAATATAAAGTGGGACCATACTAATAATAAATGATGATATATTTAGTGTACATGTGTTTTTGGAATTACCTGTTCATCTTCCCATGGACATCGATGTCATTCATGAAGCACTCAATGTTGAGAGGGAGATCAGAAGAGTTTGCACTCATGAGTTTCTTCAGTTTCTCACACTCCTGGTAGAGCCTTAGAATAGCTCTTGGGTTGTCTTTAACATTTAGTTTGAAACGGTTTTTGAAGTCTTCACAGAAATACTCCACAAGTATTTCATCAAAGTTGCGTCCGCCCAAATATGGGTCAAATGCTGTAGCCAACACCTGAAAGAAAAAACGGTTTGATAATATCTTTGTGGCTTTGTGAAGGATTACACATAATATTTTGAAGTAAACATAAATGATATGAATAACATAGACCTTCAATTTCCCCTTGTTAAAGGAAGTGATGGAGACTTGATAAGATGAGTGCCCAATGTCAACAAACACAACATTACGGGGTTTCTCCTCTGGGTTCGGCAAGTCCTGTTTATAGATGCCGTAAGCCAAGGCCACTGCAACATGAATCAAATGACAATTTGTGAAAAGGTCTTGTGGACTGTAAAACTAGACAGAGGTGAGAATAATTCTTCTAAATGTGGTTCATCCAAACATCCAATTAACATTATAACCAACTATTCTGTCCAATATATTACACAATTATCTATTTTACCATTAATATACATGGAATCCAAATTAATAATTTCCCACATAATAGTGTTTTTATGAAAGTAATATTAGCACACAGAAGTGACTAACCAAGTTTTTCTGGCCATTTTTAAGCAAAGATACAGTACGTAGTATACTGTGCGTCCATCCAAATATCATACACAAGAGATGTAGGTTAAGCCAAGAAATATTTAATTGTGATTGGTCAATTGTAGCATTCTGTGGGCATTCAGTATATTGTGGTATAATGAGGTTTAAACTGTATAATGGATGTACTACTAAGCTGTCCCAGTTTCATGCGTCTCTCATATCATTTATTTGGTAAAGGGCAGTGTATAAAGTGGGATATTACATAGTCAGATATCATTACATATCACGGCCACAAATTAAGAATCTGCAATCACAACTTACTAATTCTTCCTTATGAACTATATTTATGTACTATACCGGTAGCACGTTATTTTACAGTCCTGTTCCCCATCCCCTTATTAAAGTAATTGCAATAACTGGGTATTTACTAGGTACTAACTCTGAACCTCCAACTAAACCTAACCTTAACCAATGTAGTTACCTTATATTACCAGTACTTTCTTAGGTAAGTACACTGTAAGTGCACGTACTGTAAAATACAGTGCAACCACGATATCTAATGTAATTATGAACTATAGACATGATTTAAAGGTGCAGTAAGCGATTTCTGAGAAACACTATAGATATCTGAAATCAACCCAAACAAACACACCCATGCCCTGCCCCTAAAATACACAAACACACAATGCAAGAGGGGAGGTCTCTTTATCATAGGTGAAGAACAAAAAATTAACATACAGTACATAAGAGTAAATAGAAGCAAGAGTTTGTCGCCAGCAGCTCCAGACAAACAATAACACTCAAAACTGTGCTGTTCCTGGAGCTAACATTACAACAACAGCATATCTTGGTTGTGTGAAAAAGCAAAACCAATGTTACTCACGTATGGAGTAGAAACAACGCAACCTCACGTCCGTTTTCAGCTCTTCCCTGCTTAGGTCTCTCCAGCGCTGAAAAGCTTTTCTAATATTAATGCGGTTCCTAAAGCTGTTGTCTGATCATAACCCTTCTTTTCCCAGTGAAATTCCTCTGAACTTTTCTCTTTTGTAATGTCTCTCAGCCATATCTCTTTCTACAGTCTTTCTTCAAATCTCCCTCTCTCTCTCGTCCCCCATCATGAGAAGACACGCCCCCCACTGCTGATTGGCTACAAGTGTGTTGTGCTGCTCGATCAGATCCACTTTCAACAGCTTTTCTCAGAAATCGCGTACTGCACCTTTAACTAAATCGAAATGAGGTAACAAATTAGTGCAACGTGGCCACAATTTGACTACAACAAGGGAAAGAATTAGTATAAAGTAGTCACAATTTAACTAAATTAAAATGAGGGAACAAATAAGTACAACGTGGCCACGGTTTATCTAAATTAACACAAGGGAATGAATTAGTATAACATTGCCATGATTAAACTAATATAAGGGAACAAGTTAGTACAACGTGGGCACAATTTAACTAAAATATGTAACACATTAGAACAAATTATAACAACTTAGATTCTTAATTGGTAATTTTGTGATAATAACCTGATGACTGTACATTATGCCTTACTTACTTAATTGTTATTGGTGTCTGAGTTACGATTTATGTTGGCAAATCTAATGTTCTTGGCTCATTTTGTTTGTAGATAAAACCTTGCTATGAAGGAGAAGTTCTCCGCAGTCAATCAAACAACTTGTGGATAAAACAAACAACTGTTTAGTTGCCCAACAGGAGCAGTGGCCAGCATCGTTATTACTGCAAACAGTTACTCTGTCCAAGATGTTGAAAATAAATGAAAGGTAACAGTATTACACAAGGGAAGGAAACAGTAATCACTTGTTTCATGAATCATGTACTTGTCAATCATCCCACATTAAATATGCTTCCGCAACACCCTCACACATTCAGCTAGAGCAGGGGATCTGCAACCTTAGGAGGGTTTAATCATTGTCATGAGAGTAATAGTGAGAAAGAGAGAAAAATATGTATTCATTTTAAATAGTCCTTTAGAAATGCTGAAGTCCCTCATGCATGTACAGTATGCCAATCTACCCTTACAGTAAATCTACACAATAGTCATGCAGCCAGTTTTAGGTTGTTCACACTTGTCGTTCGGCTCTTTTGGTTCTTTTAGTCCGGTCCAAAAGAGAAAATATTAAATTTAGCCCTGGTTCGCTTAGAAGTCACACATTCATTTTTTAACACAGAACTCACAAGGAGTTTAGAAAATATTTAAACTGTACACTGGTAACTTGCAATTGTTCCCTTTAAGTGCTATTTGTAACTTATTTAATGCATTAAAAATATGTTTTGTTGATATAAATCAATGTATTTAGGTTGACTCAGTGATCATGTTAAATAATATTTTGACTTCACTTGAATAAAACAATTTAGATGTTACCATTGTTAGGTTACTATTTATTTTTCAGTGCAGTTAGTTAGATAACCAACATAAAAAAAAATGTTTAGCTTAATTTTACAGACCTGCTGTTGTGTCATTAATCAGCCTCAAGCAGTTCAGCCCAGCAATCTGAGTTGCGTCCATCAGGGATCTCCTCTCTACATCCGTGAAAAAGCTGGGGACCTGGAGAGAACCCAAACATGTCAAAGAGATGGCAAGCATGACAAATCACTACTGAAATATGCTAGGTTCAATGATTCAGAAGCACTCACAGATATCACACAGTCCACCACAGGCTTCTTCAAGGCATGCTCAGAAGTTTCTTTCAGCTTGGTGAGCAACATGGATGTCATCTGCTCAATGGTAAACACCTTGTCCTCATTCAGATAACGTACCTGCGACATGGGAAAATGCATATTAGCTCTAGCATATTTAACATTCTAGAAGTTGCTTTTAAAAGGGGCTATGTAAGAATTTCTATGTATTAATTGTTTTGTTTTTTTATTACCAATGTGTTAACAGCTTGTAACGAATCATAAAAACCAGACCTTCCCCAACTTCCTAGGTTATCTATGAAAGCCTGTAGTGTAGACTGATATTTATGTGAAGGACTTGGATCATTTTTGCCAGGAAAATCACAAGAATGTGAAGTTTCCACACTCCCCGAGAGCCTCTCTGCCGTTCATTGACACATGAAAATACATTGGGGATTGATTCACATTCAGTCTTGTACGTTACGTGTGCAGGAGTGCGAAGTTGCTACCTGCAGTTCACTTAACGGCCATCGGTGTCGCTAATAACAAGGGTTTCTGAATTCTACATATAGCCCCTTTTAGAACATTGTTTTCTTGAAAAAAAATAATAATCCAAAATAAAAAAAATACACACAACTCCAGTTTTGTCTAGCTTAGCTTAACAGCCTAGCTTTTTGGGACGGTGGTCTACAATAGCTAAATAAAGTGTTTCAGAGTGATGGCAGAACACGGTGACAGTATTTTACCTTTATTCCAGCGTTGCCATTGTCCAGTTTGTGAAGGCTGTAAGGCAACTTGGATTTTTCCCCTTGAACAAATGGGTCATCGAACGCTCGACCATGAAACTTCTTAAAGCCGTGAACCGTGTTCTTAAAGTTAGTTATGATCTGAAGAGGGCAAGTTAATTGGTTAATAGCACACTTTATCCGAGTACTTTTACAATTAGCAAATATTTCAAAGGTTCAATAAAGTAGAAACCATGAAATGACTAGCATTCCATACCTGACTTTTAGCAGCATTTCCAATGGTCCGGTTTTTAGAGGCCAAAGAAATGCATGCTCTGTTGGGAAAGATGACATGTTCATAAAAGTATCATGCATTTTGGTAACACCCTCCATATTTTATTTCATTTTCAAACTGATGCATTATAGAACCTGGATGAGTAGGATGAGGATCAGCACCTTGGACAGCGACTTTACTTTTATCACAAGCCTTTTCTGAGCCTCACACTATGTTATGGAGTGAAATAAGCTTTTGAGATTTCAAAAGGCATGTCAAGGTATATCAAGACTGCTAGCAGCTGGAGGTCCTCAAAGAAAATTCTCATAAGGTGACTTCTGCAATTCATAGCCACTATAATTATGATAGTGGAACTTATTAGTGGAATTAAACAAGCTACAAACTGAAGAAAACAAACAAACAGTGTTTAAATGAGTTGGATTAATTAGATTAATAATCTGCTCAACATGTTCAAAACTATGTTTGGGTTTAATTCAACAAATTTGGGTGCAACCTGCTTCTTAAAAAAAAGAAAAAAAATGTTTTTGCAAAATGTGTTTTACATGCTATCAATCAATACAAGTCAATATCAGATACAATAATGTGTGAAATGTTAATTCACTAAAATAAGGAATGAAATTGCACTTTACAGGATGTGTGACAAAAAAAATCACACAAGTATAAAAGTCAGTAGGCAGTTATTTATAACTAATAATATGACCTATGTAATATGAATATGAGGGACATTTTCTAAAAATCCCAAACTATTTTTTTTTAATTGTGACCTTGATGAACTAAAGGTAAAATATGTAAAGAGGACATTAAAGGGATATTTCACCCCAAAAAAAATTACATTTACCATCGTGTCTTTACAAAACTGTATGACTTTCGTTCTTCTGTGGAACATAAAATATATTTAAAGAAATATTTTTGTTCATACAATGGAAGTCAATGGTTATCAAAACCATTTAGTTACCGACAATCTGTGTTCCTTTGAAAAAAGACAGGTTTAGAATGACAAGAGGGTGAGTAAATTATTGACATTTATATGCAAACTATCCCTTTCAAGAAAGAAAATAACATTGATGCTGCTTGAGTTTTGTTGCTGTAAATCTCTGATATTGTTGACAAAAATATAACTTCATACATTTTCCTTCTGTCAGGGTATGGTAGCAATGTTTAGGTATAATATTTGTTTTTCATAACTTCATGAGGTATTGAGTTATGGTGTGTTAAGGCAGATGGTTTTCGAGATCATATTATGTCATAACTTTAAAATCAAATGAAAGCAGCATATGTGTAATGAACATCCTAGTCCTCTCCTATTAATTTTTAGTGCAAATGATGTTATATTAAAAACTGATTGGCATGTACAGTTGTGGTATGTGTTATTATGTCAGGGTAGCACAACTGCAAACATGGCTATTTTATTACAATTGACAAGGTAATAACAGTACAGATTATAATGCTTAATCCAGAGGAGCACAACTGATCCTTGTGGCTCAGTGAAAAGGTTAGTGAATCTCTCAAATGCTGGTAAAATAAAATTGCTGATTTCAAGTATGGGTAGGTTGGTACACTTTTCATGTCATGTGATACAACTGCAGTAACTATTTGGTTGTACCGCCTGACATAAAAAACAATAGAAAAATTAAACACTTTGAAATGTTATTTAACAAATGAAACTTGGTGGAAAAAGATGCATTACATCAGTTTTGAAAATACTTTATTCATCAATGACCCATTAATAAGAACCTAAAGAGAACCTTTCTAGAACGTTCTTATTTGGTTGCAAGGGAACCATATGGAAATGTTAGGGGAACGTTCTGTGGGGATAATTTCTGGGATAATTCTTTTTGAGTAAGCAAGCACTGCAGTGACCTCCTAGAACCCCTCAGTTTGATTGATTTCCTTCATTTGTTCAAAAGCCCGTGAATGAAAATACAACAAAACATTGCGTTTTTATTTTGATTGTATTTGCTGCCGCACCCAAACGAGAGTGTCGACAGACAGAACATCCTACACGGACTCTGTCACAGTCTCGTGGACTCACCCCATGCAGGGTGAGGTGTCAGATTATACCGTTCACGTGAGGTGCTCGTGCACGACATGCAGGTAGAATTCGTGTGTGAAAAGCCACAAAACAGTTACTCTAATTTCACTAGCGACTGAATGTGTGACGTTATATGACATGTAGGAATTGCACGCCGTGCGTGTCTTATTCACAATATAGCCTTGTAATAATAAGCCAACTGGATAAATAAAAGCCCAAAACAGCATACTTTAGCACTGCTCTCAGGCATAATTAAGGGCGTAGCAATCCTTGATTAGACTCGTACGGAGGTCAGACTGATAGTGCAACGTGAATTTCATGCAAAATGGAGGTTTAGCATCCTTCGGACAAAACTGACAGTCGCAGGAGCAACATACACTGGATCTGGAACATTGCCAGCTCGGCAACAGCAAACGTTGCGTAACAACAGCATCATTTTACAGAGATGGCAATGCTATACTTACGGAGTGCATCTCTCGCTGTATTCATTTGCAATGGTTTCAATACCGCCGCTCCTGGCAACAGCGATGTAACAGTTCTGGAAACCCACATCAATTCCCACCACAGACATGTTCAGTCCTTATTTCTTTATTCTCAACACCTCCGGTCCAGTTTTAACAGTGCAGCTGGGTGAGAACACAACACCCCTATTCTACAGTATGTGTCCGAGTGCGCTAGAAGAATTATACGATATAATGTAAGTCAGGCTTTTTATAGATAATTCTTCCTCTCTAATCCTATAGCAGAGAACGCTTCTACTGCATTCTTGCAGCCTCCACTGATATTGTCAACCGGCAATATGGGTAAAACCTGCGGATTTGTCAAGAGCTTGGAATTCGGTTAAGCCCCGCCCACCTACGGTTCTGATTGGCTACTGAACTCCAACCATCCGTTCGATTGGTCCAGCATCCCAGATAAGGACGAAAAATCTAGAACCTGGATAGAGAAGCTCGCATTTTTACGTCACTGGGAATGACCGAGCAATTAAACGACCTATGGAGAATGTCAAAGGTCAGTCACTGCATATGGTGATGGAGAGAAATAAATAAATAAATAACACCACCATCTCTATAAGCGAAAAGGCTATATCTCAGTATATGTGAAGGCAGATAATCTGATGATATTACAGACAGGCGTTGCTGAATGGTTTTATTCATTTTTTTCTAGTCATATAATCTGTTGTTCATATTACCGGATTAAATTGATTCTCTCTGTCTTCCCAGACCTGAAAACACCCCAGTTGGATCGATTTGCTTTTCTATGTTAAAATCTAACAATTATAAAATTAGATCCCTATTTTTAAAAGAGAATATCTCCTTTTCTTTTTTTTAAAAGAGAATATCTCTACTCCTCCTATCCTTTTCTATTGGAACATTCTCTTTAATAATGTAACTTGGTCTCAAGTTTGGTCATTGTCCCAAAAATTCCTCCTTACAAATAAGGTTAAGGAAATCTCATTCAAAATAATTAATATAGAGAGTCTCTCCTACTAAGCATTTTTCATAAAAATGAAAAATATTAAAACTTTCTGTGAAAGTTCTACTGAAACCATTTCTCATATGTTTTGGTCCTGCCAAGATACACAGCAATTCACAGATTCATTGCTGATAATATTTTATATACTTTTCTCTTATCCTATAAGTATGTTAGGTTATTGTATTAAGGACCATTGCTCAAAAGAAGCTGGTTTCATTATAAAAAAAAAATTTATTTGTATGCAAATTTCAAATAAAAGAAATGTAAATAAATTCACAAATGGCAATAGATGGTCAAAATCTAAACATAGCAAATCAATTAAAACAACTGCAAAGTTCTTCATTTAACATTTTCATATACAAAACAAATCTACTTTTAATCAACAATATTGATATGTACCCTCTCTGTTTTCTTTCATTTTTGTCATTTTTATTATATTGTGAAGCATGTGATTTGTTCATCTGATGTGCTATGGAAGTTACTCTTGTGCATGCTATTTGTTGATCATAAAGTGTTTAAAAAAGAGCCTCATTACAATTTATGTAATATCACTCAGATCATTAGGACCACATCAGCTAGAAATACCAAGGGTTAACTATAAGCAAGGGGAGTGTGCTTTTAGCTACTTTGCCAGCTGCAGCTGGAACCAGCTTCCAGAAGAGATCAGATGTGCTCCTACTGTAGTCACTTTCAAATCCAGACTCAAAACACATCTGTTTACCTATGCATTTACTGAATGAGCACTGTGCCACTGCTCGTCCGACTGTTTTTACTGTATTTAATTATTTTTTATTCTAAACTGCTTTAAATATTCTTATATCTTTTGATTATTTTAATTTCTTCTATGTAAAGCACTTTGAATTACCATTGTGTATGAAATGAGCTATATAAATAAACTTGCCTTAACTTGCCTATCATTTCAAATATGCCTGAAAGTGATTCGCTTCATATTTGCATTTGAGGTTTAAATCACTGTCCAAATAAATATATATATATATAAATAAATAAATAGTCCTGTATGTTTTTCAGGCCCTTAATTGTTTATAAGTGTTTCTATTTATTATTTATTCAAATTGTCTAATTTTGTGACGCTTGACAATATTGTCTATTTCAACCATAAACAAACATGACGAAACCATTAACATTAATTAATAAAAGTTTAATATCATCATCACAATTACAGAAAAAAATATGAATCAGAAAATTAAATTGAATTATGCGGTGTGATACCATGTGTGATACAGCCGGGGAAAAAATGACAGGTCGATTCGTACTTTTATTATGAAAAGTAAACTGTCCTCGCCATAACCGGAAATTACCTATGTTGTCATATGTCGAGAGGTTGGAATCAGGAAGTGGACTTGTAATGTACTGTTTTGATTGTGCCCGTCTCTGTTCAACTATTTAATTTACTAGTTTAAAATGGGGCTTTTTGGAAAAACACAAGAGAAACCACCAAAGGACCTTGTAAGTGAAACATTGATCGTGGTGGGCGACGGGAATGAACGGTTTTTAATAAATGTTCCATTGTAAATAATAGCAGGCCTATAAATAGCTCGCTTGTCACATTTGTTTGTTACATGCTGTGTTACGTCATGTCTTCTTTATTAGTTTTTTAAACGACGCTTTTCAAAGTTACCATTAATTGTGTGGTCCCTACGGGGGATGTTATGGAAACCAAATTCAGTAATTCGGCTTTACACGCTTGTTGGTTACCGTTAAATCCAATCACAACAGGTAGTTGATCTCTAACTGTCTTCATCTCTTTTCCACAGATCAATGAATGGTCTCTCAAAATCAGGAAAGAAATGAGGGTTATTGACAGACAGATTCGAGGTGAGGTCAAAATACACCGTTTATTATTATTATTTTATCAGTTGCAGTTTATTCTAATAATGTAATAAAATTGTTCAATTTAGTTACTGTACTTAACAGAAGTTGCAATTGTATATTTTTTTCCAAAGATATTCAAAGAGAGGAGGAGAAGGTAAAGAGATCCATCAAAGATGCTGCAAAGAAGGGACAGAAAGATGTCTGCATCATCCTCGCCAAAGAGATGATTCACTCAAAGAAAGCCATCAACAAACTGTACGCCTCTAAAGCCCAGATGAACTCTGTGCTGCACAGTATGAAGAATCAGTTGTGTGAGTGTAGTTTTTATTTTGCAGACCCAACAATATGCACTGTAAGTTGATAGAAAAAAAAACTGTGCAAAGTGGACCACATTTGTTTTTTGACCACTGAAAATGTGTCGAGAGGAAGAAAAGCCATATAGGGCCTTAAAAATATAGTCCTAAAAGAAAATTTTGTTGAAAAGCAAAATATAAAAGGATATTTAAGGGTTAGTTCACCCAAAAATGAAATTATTTGGTAACTTGGCCCTTCAAATAACAATTACTAATGACATAATTTCACCAGTAGGTGGCGACAAGTGACTTTTAAAA
Organism: Meda fulgida; assembly: GCA_030578275.1. Lineage (NCBI taxonomy): Eukaryota > Metazoa > Chordata > Actinopteri > Cypriniformes > Leuciscidae > Meda > Meda fulgida. The sequence goes on along the minus strand of CM060632.1, from coordinate 29,900,479 downwards.
TATATATTTGTCATTGAATCATTCGTTCAAAAACGCTTATTCATCCAGTAATGAAATAGTCAACGAGTCATTGAATCATTCATTCAAACCATATTAAAAATAATTATTAAATACTCCAGCAATTAACATTTTGTTAAAACCTCTAGTAAATTACATGTGATTGGGTTTAGTTGTCCCAGAATCATGGGAGAATCATGATCTCTTTTTTTAACCAAAAAAATTGTGACCCTCAATTGATCCAGAATCGTGCAGCTCTAATAAAAGGATGCACTGAATTTATGAGAAGTTACAGTAAAGACGTGTATGATTTTACACATGAATGAAATGCATTTTAAAATAAATTAAAATGTTTTTATACTTTTATATAAAAGAAAAAGAGTGCACCTGAGAATATTTCCAAAATAGCCAGTAGAAAAGTGAACCCTAAAGCAAAGCAAAAATGAAAAGACTATTATTAATCTTTAATTAATCTAAAGTAATGTTATTTTGTATATATTTTATTCCATTGGTAATTCATATACATTTCGTAATGCATTATTGTTAACTTATACAGCTTGACATGTTAGAAATGTACTAATATATGTAGAAATGAACAGTAACCTAGATTAATGAATGCTAAACTAGTATTTTTTAAGTTGTTTCATGAACTAATATTACCATAAAGAACCTTATTGTAAAGTGTTGCTCAGACGTTTGTCCATTGGTTTACCATTGCAGCTTTATTAAGAGTGGCGGGTGCCTTGCAGAAGAGCACAGAGGTCATGAAGGCCATGCAAAACCTGGTTAAAATCCCAGAGATTCAAGCCACCATGAGAGAACTCTCAAAAGAGATGATGAAGGTACTTACACAAACACTTCCTCAAAGAAACTTCTTGATGACATGTAACACGTCTAACGTGGAGCACTCATACTACACAGGCTGGCATCATAGAGGAGATGCTGGAGGATACACTGGAAGGCATGGAGGATGAGGAGGAGATGGAGGAAGAAGCAGAGGCTGAGGTTGACAGGATCCTCTTTGAGGTTACAGCTGGTAAGGAACCACATGACCATCACCCAGGATGTGGAAATGGCCATTTTATCTCTCCTCCCCAGCCTTCAATTATTATGAAAAATGCTTTAGCAGAAAACATTTTGTCATTATTAGGGCCGGGTTGAAAATATTGATTTGTCGATTTTAATCAATTCTCATTTTGTTGAACCAGTATTGATTCTTAAATAGTTAGTTCACCTAAAAAAAATTTTTTTTTTAAAAAATCACATAATTTACTCACCCTCAAGCCATCCTAGGTGTATATGACTTTATTCTTTCAGCCAAACACAATCAGAGTTATATTAAAAAATATCCTGGCTCTTCCAAGCTTTATAATGGGAGTGAATGGTACCTTAGATTTTGAAGCTCAAAAAAGTGCCTCCATTCATAAAATGCATCCAAGTAATCCATACATCCCTAGTGGGTTAATAAAGGCCTTCTGAAAATATCCATATTTATAACTTTATAAACTATAATCTCTGGCCTCCGGTAATGACCGTACGCAAATCGAGTTCTGGCGAAAGAGTGACCTCTGACCTGAAGCATGACATAGGATGTAGGAGTAGCGTAAGCTAAACTGTTTTTTCTTGTTGTGAGGGTGTCATTCACTGAAACGCAAATTTAGCAGCAGCCAAGTGTAACGTTCGTCCCAACTGAGCGTCCCACCTTTCCCCACGCTGCGACCCACAGTTTGAAAACCCCTGGTTTACAGCATTAGTTGATAGATTTTTTTTCCTTGAGAAAAATGTACATGATATATATATATATATATATATATATATATATATGATATTGAATCGCAAGCGTGTGAATCTGAATCGAATTATGAAATTTGTGTCAATTCCCAGCCCTAGTCATTATGCACTCACAGGTTATTAATGGAAGAGAACCAAAGCTGAAGTATTGCTTTTTTTTAATAACAGGTGCACTTGGAAAAGCTCCCAGCAAAGTCACAGATGCTCTGCCTGATCCAGTGCAGATTGGGGCCACGGCAGCCTCAGAAGACAAAGAAGAAGAGGAAGAAGAAGATATCGAGGAGATGCAGTCCAGGCTAGCAGCACTGAGGAGCTAAAAGACCTGCGTTCCTCACCTCCAACATCTATAGGCATAGACAACATATCTAACTTCCTCTGTAGCTTTTCTACCCATAAAGGCACTTTGGCATGGTAAATATAGGACTAAATTCAGACTTCACATAAAATATAAAAAAGGTATATTATAGTGGATATAGAATAGAAATAAAATGTCTATATTTCTATCAATTTCTAACTCTTTATTATGTGTAATAATAATAATAAAGACCAGTGAAGTCAGATATTCAGTTCTTGTACTCATATGGTAGTAGGTGAATGGCTATTTCAAATCATTACATTTTTACTTCAAGTCCATTTTAGTGATGGATATTTGGGCTCCACTCATTTGAATCTATGCCTATAGCTAAGCAGCTTGTCCAAGGATCTGTTGTGCAGTGTCGTCATATCGGTGTTGGTCTTGGTTGTTTTGTCTCTGTTGTTGAATTTGCAGTTTTATCTTAAGCCTTACTTGGGCTAAGTGAATAGTTCTTAACTTCTTTCATATCTGCCAATTTTGTTTTACTGAGTAGGACAAATTCATGGAAGTCATTACTTGTAAATCTTGTACAAATGCTGAATATGAAAATAAATCAGTTTGCTTCGTTATTTTGTAAGTAAAGTTATAAGATAGACTTTGAGAATAAAGGAATGGCTGTGCTCGATAACTGACTGGCTTGCTTACCAGGTGTTCTGGAACTTGAATGAGCTGATCTTATTTCTGTCTTTGTTTTTGTCGATTTCTGCTGCTTTGGGACTTTTGTTGTGGTTTAAATCCACTTCTGTCTTTGTACGTTTTGTCTTATGATTATTTGTATTATGCCTTTGCTTTTAGATGACTGAAATTCCTGATTAACATGTAAATGGCTGACAATTTATCTGATGGTTTCGTCCCAATATTATATTTTAAGTTGAATGGTCAGCTGAATAGTCTGTTTGCTATTATTCTTACATGTCTACATATGAAACAGTTACTCTTTGTGCATTCTGGCATTATAATTAGTTTTTTAGTATGGCGTGATCTGCTTATTTGACAAGCTGAGCACTCTGGAGTTACAAGTATGGATTTTATACAGATCCAGTCTCAATATGTTGGCTAATGAACCAAATTGATTACTTTTGCTTCATTTCATACCTTTGCTGTTGTGGAAAAACATTCACATCTGCACTAAAATTGTTTTGTAAATGGGAAAAATATGTTGGTAACACTAATACAAATTTACAGGCAAAAAGAATACATTTCACATCATTGATAAAACAGTGTTGTATTGTAATCTGTTAAGATCTTTTATAAGTTATAGTGCTTCTACAGTAATACAATAGCCCTTGTTGACTTATTACCTGCTGTTTTATTCGGGATTCTCAGAGGGTTATTTTACTTACCTCAATCTCTCTCCCTTTGACTCCCTCCCTGTCTGCTTATCCAAAGCTTTGTGAAGGAAACCGGATCGTTTGGGTCTTTTCACTTTGAATCTGGGTTACTCCTCTATAGAAGGTCTGTTTATTGCACAAAGATGGACATCTAAGCCTTAACAAGGATTCTTTTTTTTTCAGTTTAACGCATTAAAAAAATGTAATGCAGCATCTGTTTTTCCCATCATCATTTGGCTAGCGTTACATTATATGATTACACTCTTATTCATGTGAGTGCTTTTAAACCATTCAAGCACGAAAAGACACAAAAGAGAAGGCAGTGCAGTGCATCTCCTGCAGACTCATGCCGCTTCATACAGTGCTTGAATGGACAAAAACACAGTTTTGTCAAATCCGCATCATGTGCGGCAAGTCTTATGGCAGCAGCCTAATAAACCCCTGCTGTCTGTCATTAATAATGATCAAAGTATTAAAGAGAAAGAGAAAATAACTCACTGACTGAATCCCTTTTGTTTCTTTAATAAGGATTTAATCTATATTTAATTTATAATTTATGCAGTGAAGACTGTGAAGTGTTTGATAAATTTCAGTATATATCCTACCGGTTAGACCTACCTGAAAATCTTAAAACACTGTTTACAAGATTACATGAGTCAAAACAATGAAAACAATTGCTTTTTTTTTGCTTTTTGACAGGGCAAGTAAAATCTGAACCGGTCTGACTGGGCCAACAGAAAAAAAAATGAGCCCTGATATATTGAAGGCAGGCACAGCTACATTCATTATAATGGGTTTATGTGAATATTGTTTTAAGTTCACTTAAATTTAAAAAAAATATATATTTTTAAAGCCTAATAAATGTTAAAATGTATAGCTTTCAATTATACTGTATATTGAATTATACTGTATAGCCTACTCAATTATACAGCTGAATGGCTATAATTATTTATTGCTAAAATTGAGAGAAACATCAAGTTCATAAAGACATCAGCAGCAGTATTGGTATTGGTGATGCTTTCTTTCCTAAAAAGCCATTAAACCATTAAAACAAATACAACAAAACAAATTTGCCATTAAACAAATATTTAAAATATAGGCTAGTACAGACAGTATGTATTTTATTAATTTGGAGATTAAATGTGAAATTATTAAAAATATATCAAAACGTTAATGTTAGGTGCGATTATTTACGATTATTTACAGAAAATTTTACTAATAATTAGTTATTTTTTAAAATCGATTGACAGCATAGCCTATATGCATTATACATATAGGCGCTATATATTATACATATAAACTCATAATTATAATGACCCTTTTTAACTAATGTTGCTTAATATATATCTATTTTGGGTCTTATAAGTTGTTGTTATTTTTGCCCATTATCTAGAAGCCACATGTTGAGGTCAGTGCGCCTGCGCTGTCGCGTCTGTCAAGCGATCAATGCCGACAGCAGTCTGAAGGAAACTCCTCCCTGCTGACAACACGCCGCTCGCAGCGCAATGGTCTCCTGGATTATTTCTAGGCTTGTGGTGTAAGTCTTCATTCTGCTCTTTACAGCATTTTTACTGGGATGTATGATAATGCTTAATCCTTATATAATTATGTTGTTTTTCAGATTATTTTGATGCGATAATGCAAGGGTTTCTAGAGCACCTCTTAATTCTAGGCAGAACAGAAGCACATATGGTTATGTATCAGGCCAGATTCGTCTTTCTGATTATTAGTCTTTTGATTATTTTGTTTACATGTTGATAGGCTATTACAACGGCTAACTACTGTACACTTGCAAGCTGAGGGAAATGGATGATTCTCCTAAATGAGAATCTGACACCAGTGACACGGTGAATTATGCAGGATATAAAAACAGTTTTAGCTCAGCTATTGAAGCAATACATTTTATTCAACACCTGATTCAATTGCATAATTCAGTGAACATGCACAAAATAGGATTCGATTTCGAATGTTGAATCTTGTCTGGAATCGAGCAGGTCTTTGATGTGTCAGTATAATGGAAAGACAATGGGATGGTCAACCAGCTGATGGCCACTAATGTGTGGGTTTTTCACCATTTTTTTTATTTTTTTATCGCTATTATTGACTTAACCTTTGAAATGTGCGTTTCAATTTATTCCACGTAAATATCTTAGTTTTGTTATGCTTCAGTCAATCCTCTTGCTGTGTGTGCGCAACATCTCTAAATAGCTGTTCAATTCATTTTAGATCACAATATCCGATGACACTGCACATATGCCAACACTTGTGTAGTAAACTAGCTGTGCGAAGAGTCTAAAAATAGACGACAAATGCAACAAACCTGTGTTTTGTGCCCTAGATAGTCTACACTGTTTAGTCGGTAATGTTTTGTTTTGTGGGTCAGGAGTGACTCTGGATTCGGGTTGTGGGTCGGTCATTTGATCGGGTCAGAGGCGCAGCTGTTGCTGGCCTGTTGGTTGGGAGAAAGAGAGGATACTGGAATAGAGCTAAACTCAAATGCTTAAACACAGGTGCAGGGCACTTCTTTTAGCTATCTAGCACTTTCCAAAAACCCATTTAACCTATACAGGCGCTATTCGTTCCGCCCCATTGGCTTCTGATGTTTTCTTTGCGCCCTTGACGAGCATTTAGGCTACTTGTCAAGTCTATTTTTATCAAGCTTGCAGAATGCAAACCTGGAATATAAACGGGGTCGTACAGATATTTTGCCAGTTTACGTGCGACAATGGCGCTGCAATAGACAAGAATTGAAAGAATTATATTATTCTTGGCTGATTAAAGGAGACTCCAGGCCTATAAAGGGAGGTTATCTCAAATATCAATAATGGAAAGGGAGTGGAGCGGTTTCCTTTCAGGGAAGTGGACCTAGATGGAAATATAACCGGCTATTGTTATGTCATTTTTAATATTGTAAATTCTGTAATTGTCTTTAAAATCTCTTACAAATAAACCCTACATAACTTTAAAACCGTGTTATTTCTGAAGAGATCTTAGTACATGTGCAAATGAGGTAATACAAGCAATGATGTCATTTTGACGAATTTTCTGCTAGGGGAGAATGGGGATATTGGGTAACTTTATTTTACAGTGACATTGCTACATATGTTACATGTAAATACTATAGTAATAACAAAAAAATTGCATAATTACATGCAACTAACCCTAAACCAAACCAAACCCTAATTCTAACACTTAAATACATAATTACAGTGTAACAAAGACACCTTTTTGAATATCAATAATTCACTGTTATTTCCCAGGGGGGACACTTAATTTAAAGCACATATCCTATACATTAGGGGTAATGCTTCTTGACACTGATCAGCAAAAAATACCTTTTTTGACATTTTAATCTACAATAAAATGTATTTTAAAAACAATGAAATGTGAATATTGTAAATAAGATATTTAATGGCTTTCAGCAAAATTTAAAATTTTGAAACAATTCATAAAACTAATTGTCTAACATCAACTAATGATACTATTATACATACTATATACATTTAAAATGTATATAGAAAAAGAGCAGGATTTATGCGCATCAGGCTTTATTCAATAACAAACTCAAAATAACAAAATACTCAGGTTATCAGAAATCTCAAAATATGAATGGAACGACCATCAAACATTGATGAAAGATTGATTTGTTCCATCGGAACAAAGAATGACCGAAAACAAGCCCTATATCAAGGTTAACAAGGGGAGGAAACAAGAAACAGGTGAGGTGGATTAATCAAACAATGAATAACCATGGTAACTAATTCAAACAAAGGAAACAGAAAACAATGATACAAAGAAAACCCATCTTAGTGGTTTCAACACGGTTTTCAACTAAAAACGGAAAACTTTTTGTGTTACATAATAATAAATGTAAACTACAAAAATGCAAATTTGTGAAAACGGTGACTTCATGTGCATGTGTTTTACATGTTCAGTCTATAGACGTGTAGTTTTTCTTTACAAAGTGACATCGCCAGCTACTGGCCTGACAGTATAATACAGCGTTTTTAATCGTTTATGCGGATACGTGTGAACGGGAATCGTTTTGACAATGTTGTCATCTGTAAGAGAAAAACGAAAAGTAAAAACTTTTCTATTTTTAGCGCAGTTGTTGTGTAAACCTACCCTAAAAGTCCAACTCAAATAGACATAAGACCTAATGTAACAAATGACAACTTGTCCCGTACAAATATGATGTCTTGCCTGATCAATGAAAAATACCCTTGTCCTTTTCTGTCCGTTTTCCATTTGTCTCTGTTTATCTTAAGCATGTTTGTTGCATTTTTCACAGGCTCATATTTGGTACCCTTTACCCAGCATACTCCTCATATAAAGCTGTTAAATCAAAAGATGTGAGAGAATATGTAAGTACAGCTCAGATATGTTTCCATCAGTTGAGCTTATTAACCATAATTTTATTTTTTGCCTGCTGATTTTGCCTAAACCGGTTTATTTCAAACAGGTGAAATGGATGATGTACTGGATAATATTTGCACTTTTTACTACAGTTGAAGTGATTACTGACATCTTTCTGTGCTGGTAAGGACATGCGTCATTGCTTTGGTCATTTCTTATTGTTACGACTTACTCATATTTTTATTTCTGCTGATGCAAATGGCGGTTGGATGTGGGCGTTAACCACCATGACACATGAGTGTATGATTGTATTTTATTGTCTTTTATTGTGTTTTGAAGGCTCCCATTCTACTATGAGCTCAAAATTGCCTTTGTCGTGTGGTTACTTTCCCCGTACACAAAGGGATCCAGTGTGCTGTATAGAAAATTTGTCCACCCTACACTGTCCTCTAAGGAGAAGGTAATGTATTGGATCCTCTTTTTTTTTTTGTCTTTTGTGATGATCTATTTATTTTTACCCTGTAGGCTGAAAAAAGATACTACAGAGCTTTCACTAATACATTTAATTTTTCATATAAAAATCACTTTTTAAAGTATTTCTATTCTAAATGTTAAACAAACTAACAAGCATCATTCTTAACAGCTGTGGAGAATCTTTCTGTTTTAATGCTAAGAAATTGACTTGTTAGAGTCGAGGAGGAAGTGCACATTTGACTCTTTTTCCTGTATCCTGGTTGACTGAGGATGAGCAGTGGTAAGGAAATGGTACTGTGATTTTCCAGTCTTCTCTTGAGGCAGGAAATTCGTCAGAAGGAAAAACTAAGTCCAAATAAATTTGACAAACACTGATAACAAAGAGAAAATGTTCTTTTGCTCATAGAAAGTTAAACATGATGGCGCTGATCTGAAAGTGAAACTAGTTACACTGTCAGTTCCAATGTTTATACAGCATATGTGAAATATTCTTTATGTCTCTTTCTCAGGACATCGATGAATACCTTTGCCAAGCAAAAGATAAAAGCTATGACACCCTGGTGCATTTTGGAAGGCGAGGCCTGAATGTGGCAGCAACAGCTGCAGTGATGGCTGCCACCAAGGTAATCTAATACTCTTATCTTGTTGTTAAAGGAAATGGCACTTCCATGAAAAGAGTACAAAGGCTTAAAGCTCTTGAAGTTTGTTGTCATGAGTCTGTTACCAAAATTACCAAATTCTGAATAGGTTTGTGTGGTTTCATTATTGTCTAGTAATAAACAGTAAATAAACATGAATGCTTACATAAAAAAATTAACAAACAAATACAATTTTGTTACACTGTAATTATACATTTAGTGCTGATTAATATGAAGTAACTGAGTTTAGAGTTTGGTGAGTTTAGTTGCATGTAATTATGCATCATTTATAGTTATTACTAAAGTAACTGCATGTAACAATGACACTGTAAAATAAAGTGTCACCAAAATTTATGAAAATTAAGCCTAAATAAAGCTATGATTTATAGGCTAGCTTCTTTGAGACAAAATGCCTTTCAGACAATACTGTAGATATTGATAATTATATTTTCGATAAATTGTAAAAATATAATAATTTTTATTTTATCATTTATTTTTATAATATCGCAGGGTTGAATAGTTGATCTTGACAGTCAACACTACAAAAACACTACAATTCATGTAAAAACTTGTCCAAATTATGTTATTTATTAGATGTCACAATTTTATTGAATGTTACATTTTTTAGGTGGGACGGGTCACGTTATGTTAGATAATAGTTTACCCAATAGTTCTAAGGCCAGAGAACATGGTATTTATTGCTTTAAAGTATCATCATTTTTGGGTACATTTTAACCTATAAAGATTCAACACAAAGTGTGCACATCTAATGGGCAAAAAAAGCTTAATGAGGGTGTTCAACCACAAACATTTTTTAAAAAAGCAAGGAAAAGTTGGCACACAACAGCTCTGAAATAGAAAAATATTTATTTCATGTTCTCACCACAGGTGACGTTTCGAGTCTAGTGGCTCCTCATCAGACAATGCATTTTAACGTATACATCAACTGAGTGTTAGTTTAATTTTACATAAGTTTCTTTTGAAGTGAATATTTACTATATTTTTACCTTATCGTAATTTAAACAGGCTAGATAAACAAAACGTAAATACTTCAACGACACCATGCTCCTTTTCTACAAACAAAACAGATTGTTGATGATAGTGTAGTTCACAGCATGACAGTATTTAGACGTCCTAAAGGAGTTCCATCTCTCTCCATGTTCTCGATCCAGGGTCAGGGCGTTCTCTCCGAGCGACTTCGCAGTTTCAGCATGCAGGACCTGTCATCTTTCCAGGCAGAGGGCCAGGCTAAGAATGCAAGTTCTGTAACCACTCAACCTGCAGACACGCAGCACAGGACACGCACCATGATGCGCAGCAAATCAGAGGCCAGTTACAGCAAGGGTAAGCAATGCCCAGCCAAGTGATCAGTGCTCTATTCCTCTTAACCCTTTGAAGAAGATCCTATCAGCCAATCAGATTTCTGCTAATCCTGTTTGGTTTAGCTGCTTCTCTCAGTCATCCCTTACATGCAATTAATCCTTAACCCGTGTTTTGTAGCCCTGCCAATGTCCTGGGTAAATGTTTGAAATTGAAAATTGTTTATTGTTCTCTAATCTTCATTTACTTTTATGACACATTGATTCAGTGAAAGGATCATAAAAAAAAAGCTCTTAAAGGGATAAATCATTATTCAACGTCATGTTGTTTCAGACCCAAAAAGAGATACTTTACAGAATATTCCTGCTCTTTTTCATACAATTAAAGTGCATGGTTAAGGTTAGTCTTAGCTCCCAATATATATAAAAAAGGACCAGAAAAGTACCTATACAACTTGTCTGCCACATTCCAGGTGTTGTGTAGTCATTCGATGGCTTTGTATGAGGAACAGACTGAAATCTTCACTTCCACTGTAGCTCTCAAATCTCATTTATGTTTGCACATGATCAGCAAATGACAAATGGAGGCAAATTGTGATGTCACTGATGTTAAACCTGGTGCAACATGTTTTCACATGTGATCTGAGATCTAAGTTGAAGATTTCGGCAAATAAAATGTTTAATTTCTGCCTGTTTCTCACTCAAAACCATGGCTTCAAGAAGACTTGACTGTGCTTTTTTCATTCACTTGAGCTGAATACAAAAGAGCTTCCAGGACATTCTGCTAAAGATCTCCTTTTCTGTTCCACAAAAGAAAGAGTCATACGAGTTTAGGATTTTTTTTCTATGAAAATATACAGTTACATATATTATCCATTCCACCATACTTTATCTCTCTGCCAAACATTCATCAGCCCGTAACCAAATGACAAGACTTACGGCCTGTTCACAACAAGGACGATGACTTTAATGTTTTAATAATTCTTTTATTTCTATGAGAATACTGTAGTCACAACTATAAGGGGCCGTTTACACAGAATGTGTTTTTTCATTCCACTGCACTGTTTTTCCATTGTTTTTCTATGTAAACATGCACTAGACAAGTATTTATTACCATTGCACTTGCATCTTTTTCAGTGTCTCACGCAAAAAGTTCAACTTTTTAAAAACGCGTCTCTAGACTTTGCGTTTTTTCCATTCCACTGTCTCACGTTTTTAAACACAAAAACACATCCTTTGTTAATGACCCCTAACGATAATGACAGAGATTAAAAAAACATCATGGGAATTACTTTTATAGAAATATTTTATCCTGCTGATGAACTATATAAACATTGACAGCCAATCAGAATCCAGCCGGCTATAAAAGGCTTGAGCATTTAAAGTGGCAGACGACATCATTACAGTGCACTCTTATAGTAAACAAAACGTTATCGTCCGATGGTATTTTACTAATATAATTATTGTTATAGTTATCATGCTCTGTGTGAACGTGCCTTTAGTGTTATTTAGTACAAGTGTCTAGTTTTCATTTTATTAATCTGTTCTCGAAGTACAGAGAGTGATTAGCTAGTGATAAACCAGTTTCCCATTCCAGTTATAGATGTGAGATTCTTATTTCAGTGCAGTTTATGAAGAACTAAATGTATAGAAATCGCTTTCCTGAGGAACAGGAAGTATATTGTCAACCGCACCAATCATTTGGTAGCATCATTGTCTATCACACAGTGTCAAAACTAACTATGGTGATTCAACAGATTAGATCAACAGACCCTAACCATTCAGCTTTACATGATTTTCGAGTCTTCCATAACGAAATGTATAATGGATTTAAAAACACTCTGACTCACCATTAATATATATTCAGAGTTTAAATGCAGTGGTGTCACAGTCTTTGTTTTGATTGTCATGGTACAGGCCATGATTTTGACATGACCGAATATGAGATGTTGAACGTGGAGCCTCCTGGTCCGCTGACTCCCACACCCACCCCGACCCAATCGCAGCCCGCTTTACCTCAACCTGATCCCACGACTCCACAGCTTTCCCCCCCTGAGTCCTTCGAGGATAAATCCGCACCCCCACCTGTATCCTTAGAGGAGCCCCAGGAGGAGGAGGAATTTGCCTCATCTGCTTCACTCCAGTTCAGATTTAAGAGGCGTGCCCCTGAGGTACCCCTGCTTTCGGATGGCTAGCTGTTGACTTGCCTGGCTGCACTGGGGCTTTGTTGTGACTAACCTGCTCAATCACTCACCAAGGCTGCTGTTCACCAGCAAGAGTTGACTGAGTGAGTCTAACACTCTTACCTCAGGTCATGGTTAGCATTCGTTTGCAGTGAGTCATAAGGAAAAGACATGGCTGCTAGCTGTCTTGTGACTAACCTGCTCAATCACTAACCAACGCTGCTGTGTTCACCACCAGAACGAGTCAACCGATCAACGCCTTGAACAAATTATATCTCAATACACCTACGATTAAGAACTGTTGACTTCCATTGGAAGAGTTACAAAGGCATCTCTAAAATCCAAAAGACAATCGGTCTATAAATGGAGTTCAGCACTGTTGCTACTCTAAGAGTGGATGTCCTGTGATAATGACTGTAAGAGCACCATAATGTCACACTGTGATTAATATCAGTATAGTTAAGATCATGCTGTTGCCTTTTACATGTGTGGAAGGACAGGAGTAGCATCTAAACAAACATTACATATTGTAGTGTGTGTAAACATACACACACTACAATAATAACGTGTGTAGAAGCCCTTAAAGGACTTCTGTTTTTTTTGTAATTTTATTTTATACATCTGAGAGTTGGGACTATTTCTTGTAGTTGTGTCCATATGATTTTATATTTCGCAATTACGACTCAATTTCTTGTATTTGTGGATTTATTTCCTGTTATTGCGACTTTCCTACTATGGTGACTTTTTAATCATAATTTAGACTTTAATTCTTGTAATTTTGACTTGTATTCCACAATTGAGACTATTTCTTGTAATTGCAATTTTATATCCCACAACTGGGATTTTATTTCTTGTAATTGTGACTATTTCTTGTAATTGCTACTTTGTTTCACAGTTGCAACCTTCTTTCTTGTAATTTCAAGAATAAGAATACTTTAATTCTTATAAACGTGATTGAGAATGTCTAACAACTTTATTTTTTGTAATCTCGTAATCACACTTTTTGGGACTTCATAACTCACAACGTGACTTTGTTTTAAACTCGGCAGATCCTTGTCTCATGGTATCACAGCTTGAGGCTGTCTACACTGAACAAGCCAAAGATCCAAATCCATTTGTCCTGTAGTCGGAAGAAGTGCAAGCATGAGTAGGTCGGAGCAAGGGCGTAACTTTGCGTCTACCATTGGGGGGGTTAAACTCGCGGCATATTTTTAATTAATTTATTTATTTAATAATTTTCTTGTGTAAAGGTGACATGCTAATTTGCCGTTCCTGTATTAGAAATACATTGTGATACTTTTACTGATTTAGGCTACTTAACGTAAATGCAGCTGTTCACTTGACTATTTATGCCATAATGACACATTTTGTTTCAAGTGAGCAACAAATGTAGTCAATTTATTGTATGTGTGTACAATACAGGCGTGCACGCTCAAAAGGAGTGGCGTAACCTCTGAACTAGCCCATACCAGCTAGCTGTCAATGGATGACATCTCTAGTCACAAGTAAATTATGGAATCCCCTCCCCCAAAATGTGTGACTATATTGGAGCAAACAGCAACTTAAGTTACAATTCAGTGACATTGGTTCTACACAGTCCCTGGCACCCTATGGCTTTACCTCATATAGGACACTGGCAACATATAGAACATCTAGCCAGCCAACTCCAGTCAACAAAACAAATCATCAGCTAACTCAGTGTTTCAACTCAACTCGAGCCCCACCTGTCCCCAATCACCCCAACAAAATATTAATAAACTAGGCTTTAAGTTTAACTGTTAAAATGTATTTTATTAACATCATCACATTTTAAAAACTTAACATCAAATAACAGCATTAAAAACTTTCAAATAGAGAAAATGAAAGTGCAATTATATTATCACTTTGCATTAAATAAGACTCAAAAGTAGATAAAACTTGTGTTTGCATAAATGTTAGCCTCTGATAACATCAAATTCAGAAACTGAGAAAATACAAGTGTGGACTAACGTTAACGTTAGTTGTGCTTTGATTCATTTTGTCACTTTGCCAACTCCATGCAAAAAGAAAAAAAAATAATAATAATAATAACAATATTCTCAAATTGAGCCGGAGGTGGTAAATTTGGTAAAAATGTGTTTTTTTAGGTATTTTAATACGATAGCAGCTAATTTAACTAAAATACGTTGCGCAAACAGCTCAACTAACGCGATCGTTATAAAGGTGTTTGAAAACAAAACACACTTGCACATATTTGACAATCGGAATATCAGACATATCCTGCTATAGCTATATTTGAGAAAATTTGAATCAAAAAGGAAATAAAAGCAGATCATCAGTCATTCCGCTATTGTGGCTGCGGTGTGACAAGCAATGAATGACGCGTCTCCATGGGAACCATAAAGTGATACTACGATCAATAACGGTCGCCTTGAAAAACCTTTAAACTTACGTGTGAAAAGGTTGAGTAAGGCTTACATGTAAATGTGTCTTTGTTTTGTTTTGAGTGTATGGTCAATAAATAAAGTAATTAAAAAGATGGGCACAAAACCTGTTTGTCGCGCCCCACTTTTCATGTCTCATTCCCCACCATACTATGAGAAACGCTGAGCTAACTTAACAGCTAACTTAACAATGGGGTACCTCCGTTTGGTCAGAATTTTTCATCTTTTTGGCCGGTGTCGACCAACAATGAAAAATTGTTGTCTGGCTGCCTTTCAGTGTACTTTTCATCTTTCCATCAGTTGTCAGCTTTCTACCATTCATCCCAGCGACTGCGCAAAATATTGAACAAACTTGGTAGAGAAAGCGGGTTGGCTGGGTAATACCAAGTACTCGGTGCGGTGGGCGGGGGGGTACGTTACAGATTATTTAATAATACTATCTTTCTTGCTGGCAAATGAATTTAATGAAGAAAACGAAAAAAAGTATTCATTCGGAATATTTCATATTTCTTTGAATCTGAATGATGATATTGGGGGGGTTATATTAGCTGGATCTGATTTTTGAGGGGGTCATGATCCCCGTAACCCCCGTGCAAATTACGCGCATGGGTCGGAGTATTATGGAATTACGATTGTGTCAATAATAATGAATGTAACTTTATAAAACTGAATGTAACTTTATAAAACTGAACGTAACTTTTTCAGAAACTATCAAAAATATTCCATTACAAAAGAAGAAAAACAATTAAAATGAAACAAATGAACTCAGTCGCACGAATTTAACAGGCTCTTCAAATATGCTTCATTTTTTGTTAATGTTTTTCAAAGATTCTTTTTCGCAAATCGTGGATTCTGAATACATTGCCACAGATTTCGCTTACGCTTCGCAGTTTTTCGTTTGCTGTTTTGAAACAAACCACTCGACACATTTTGTGTCATTTAAGGCATGACACATTTTTTCAAAGAAATATTTTTAAAATAGGCCTATGCCATTTTGGTGATCAAAGATGAGTTTTAGGGGTGAAAATGATTGACTACAGGGGGACTTTAAAAGTCTCTTATTGGTCTGATTTGCCAAGCTCTTCATAATATGAACAAAACAGGTGCTACAATCTAATAAAATATCACATATTATAAAGATACTTCATATTTAATAGTGTTAGATTATTTGTTAATTGCATTTATTGATTACACCTTCAATAAAACATTTGCAATTGGTTTGTAAAAGGCGTTTTTATGCATGTTTGGCCTGAGTTTTTGCTGCATTTCCACTGTTCTGATCAGCAGGGGTCATCAGCATGTGGCGTTTCCAACGCTTCCAAACGGTTAATCATTTTGTGAAGCAAGTTTTGAAAAGCTTCGCTTCTCCCATCATCACTACCCAGGGGGCACTACATGAATTATCTATATCTCATCTCGACAAATCACGTGAATGCAAGCAGTCGATCGACCCTATCGGAAGTTCTTTTTTATGTTGCTGATTTGCATATCCAGAATATCTGGAGAATACCAGCACTTTTTTCACATCAAGCACTGTGTACACTTGCTAAATGGTGCCACAATGTGTGTACCAATCATTTTGTACCAGTTTAACTCCTCACTAAGCTAACTGACTAAAAGCCTTTGCACACAAAGCATGTTCAGTCATGGATTCCCAAAAGATGTAGGACACTTGTATTTCCTTGGATTGACATCACAGATGTCCTTATGTTGACCTGATCTTGTGATCATGTTTATTTTGTGAACAGTAAACATGAAGTGTGCATTGCTCTCTGAATTGACATATTCTCACAGATCTCTTCTCTCTCTCAGCCTCCTCCTAGATCCCTAAGACCTTTCACCCGATCCAGATCAAAGAACGCCCTTTCTTCAGACCCTGAAGCCATGTGACTGCAAATGCTCCGAGAGCGCTTTAGCTGTCTAACCTGCAACACGAGGAGACGCAACAGGAGGAGGCAGAAGGGGAAAGGGAATGCAGCCAAAATGTTCAAATATTGAAAAGCAGCCTTGCTCTGTAATGAGGTAACCAAAGTGATGTGCAACCTTTCGCTTCTGATCTTTGACACTCATCTATTTAGGCAACACATCTGTGTACATACTGCTGCTCTGAGACTCTTTTAGCGTTATTGAACTTTTGTACATATTTATGAAATGTTTGAGAGTAGATTATTTGTTTGATTTCTTGGGATGATTTTGGGAGAAACAAACGCATGCATGTCCCACTGGTCTCATGTCTGGAGTCACCCCACCATAATTACTTATTGTTTATGAGCATACATTATTTTTATGGGGTGTGCCCTCATTTCCTCAACTCAACAACTACTGGGTAGCAAAGTGTTTCCAATCTTTCTTAGGACAATAGTTCTTAGCAAAAATGCACTGCACTGAGATGGTTGGTATGTTTGGCAAACATAACATTTATTTCATGATATTTGTAGCCTATAAACAAATGCAAGTTCTTCTGTTGAGAGGGACTTTTTAAAACAAGCTTGTAGTTGAACCAAATTAAGGTATTGATTACAATGCCTGACATGATAAATGATTTAAAATAGATGGTTAAAGTGCAATCGATTTTACAATTCTGCTAAACTTTCAATAGTTCAGCCATAAACTTTTTGTGCTGTAACAATATATATATATATTAAGTTATTCAATAACCATCTTGTTAAAAATATACTCACAAAAGAAATTCTTTTCTAGACCGAAAGATACAATTAAGTTGATAGTTGTTTAGGGACATTCTTGTTTTCAGTGTTTTTTTTTTTTTTTTTTTATCATTTAGAAACCTTTCAAAACATGGCATTTTTTAAGCCTTTAAACTGAATCTTTGTTGTTTTTTTCTCTTAGTTGGCTTCTTAAACCTCTTCAGTTGCTTGATGTTGCATGTATTAACAATGACAATTTGAATGTGTCTCACATTTTTTGGCCTCCACTTTCTGAGCGTGTTCAGTATTAAAGTACCTCATCAGAGTTGAGCCGGCATTAGTGGCGATTTGGTACAACACAAAGCGGGTCCTTCACTCCATGTAGTGGTTTTACTTTTGTAGCATTTAGGAATTTAGTCACATGTGGGAGAAACAAATGTTTAAAAACATGTATCACAGAGAAACTCACAGTTTGTCGTATCATTCCCGATCACAGTCGAGTGTATTGGAGTCACTTCGAGCTGTAAATCTCTATATCATGGAGGGGGCAGCAGTGTATCAACTCTAAAAGAAAAGCATAGCGAACACCATTGGATCTTAGAACATTCTATGTTTAGAAAGTTGTTTTATACTGTGAAAATGATGACAATCCTAATCTCTTAAACATGCTTTATCAAATTCAAGATTTTATGTATTTGAGATCTTGTAGCTGTTCAAATGGTTATATCAAACTTCACTGAAAAAAAAATCTGCCTCAGGAACAGTTTGTCATTTTGTCACAATTTGAATTGTGAAATTATCTACAGTGCAAAAAAAAAATTGGAATAGTGATAATCTTGGCGTTCTTTTTGTCGGCTTTGTGTTTCCAGTTTTTACAGCAAGATTAAAATGCAGCATTTGTTCCTCAATGAGATGGGTATGATTTTAAAGTGCTCTGAACCATCTTTGGCCTTTTACTGCAGATCAAAACAGCGGACTGTTGCTTCTTTAAATATTCAGGTCATTAAAGGCACAAACTTTGAAATTTCATACCATGTAAAGAGAAGTGTAGTTGTTGATTTTGGTCTTCTATCATTCAGAAGGAAAATATCCAGAATAGCTATTTATGAAGCTGTGTTAAAGGGACAGTTCACACAGAATGTCATAATTTACTCTCCCTCAAGTTGTTCCAAACCTGTATGATTTCCTTTTTTTTGCTGAACACAAAAGAAGATATTTTGAAGAGAATGTTTGTAACCAAACAGTTGATGGGCCCCGATGGGGATTATGGAAGTCAATGGGGTCATATTGTTTGGTTACCCATATTCTTCAAAATGTATTTTGTTTTCAGCAGAAGAAAGAAACTCATACAGGTTTGGAACAACTTGAGGTTGAGAAAATTATGACAGAATTTTCTTTTTTGGGTGAACTATCCCTTTAATTTTGTCAATGACATTTTTTCAATGACGAAAACAAGACAATAACTAAATAAAAACCACTTTTGAATGACAAAAACTATGATGAAAATCTATTGACATTTTCATCAACAAATGAAAACGAGACGAAAATGTTCGGGAGGGACGATTTGGGAAGAGATCCAGTCAGAACTGATGTCTACATTTGTCCACAGATGCGCACATTTGAATTTTAACATGTTGATCTACCCGGCTGGACATAAGTTGGCATACATTTGCTGCATGTCTCAAAAAACTATCAAAAATGTAAACGTCTAGAATAAAGAGAAGAGCAGACACATGGACAGCAAATCAGCAAAAGCGTGACGATGCGAAAGAGAGCTCACGACTGAATTGAGTTTTGGCTAGTATTCACGTTAACATGGTTGGTTATGTCTTAAGTGAACATAATATGATAATATGATCATATAAAGTATGAACTTAACCCATTTTCGTATTATGGAGCCCCTAAAGGGACATGGTAATGGAAAAATATTTGATATGGGAGGAAAATTAAGTCAATGCTTTCACGTTTTCTCGTAAATGTTTTGCGTCCCGCCGAGAATCTTTGTGTTCGTTCGCAAATTTTTTCCTCGCGTATACATTTCCATTACCATGTCCCTTTCGGGGCTCCGTACTGTCACTTTTTTTTTTTTTTATTAAATATGGATCTCGACAACTACTCTCTGCTTTTAGAAATTTCGAATATGAACTTGAGACATTACACATGCGTGCTTAATCGTGTCAAACGAAGATATGTTTTTAAATTCAGGGACTTAAGTAGAGGCTGTGCCTTTAAAGACTATTAAAAGTCCTGGCTGTCTGTTAAAACCCATTTGAAGCTGAAATAATATCATGTATTTTTTAGTTGTTTGTGCCAGGTTGTTCAGAGTAGGAGAAAAAATGTCTTCTCACTATCCTCTTAAAAAACACAACGGCTTGCAGCAGCATCTCCATGTTCCACAGCTGTCATGTCTGGCAGGCCAGAATATACTGTATGTCATTGTTCAAGTCCTTTATTGAATAAATCTTGAGTGAAAAAGACAGAAGTTGATGTAAGAGTGAAATCACTGTTTTAAAAACCTCAATATGTATCGGCATTCAGAAATTAAAAGGTGAATGTGAAACCCTGTGTCCTGGTTCTTCTTATTTAATCTGCTAAATACAAGATTTACTTTTATTTCCTTCCCTGATCCGGTGTAAATAATAACAAATAAAATATTAATTATATTTTTAACATTAAATATATAATCACGTATATAAATATGACTAATGAAACTAAATCAGCCACATGGCTAACATTTTTGACAGAACAGACACATAAGACAACAGAACCATTTAAATCACAAAAAATAAAAAAGGTTAAAATATGTTAATTCTTATCAATTGATTACGTTTCTACACAACCCCTAAAGGGTCTTAACGGTGAAAAATATGATACAGGAGGAAAAAATATATTTCAATGCTTTTGCGTTCCCTCACTAAAGTTTTGCGTTCCCCGAGAAACTTTGCATTAGCTCACAAAACTTTTGTGTTCATTGCAAGTGAACGAAAAGTTTCTCAGGGGAACGCAAACTTTTGTTAATGAACGCAAAGCATTGAAATATATTTTTTCCTTCCATCTCATTTTTGTTTTAATTTTTATTTGTTTTGTTTTTAAATCAGCTAATCAACTAACAGACCAGTAAAAAAAAAAATATATATATATATATATATATGCAAAAACGTATCCACCCATTGTAGAGGATGCACATTTTTCAAATAAATAATTTTTGAAAATTACACAATAGAAATTATTTCAGATGCATTTACACATGATGAATCCTCAAATTTTCAACCGTGAATTCATACAAACGTTTCAATAGAACACAACAGAAATACATATACACGTATCAGACATGTCTTTATTGGCTTGAAAAGAATAAGGTTAGGAGGGTTTTACACCTTCAGGTTCACTCTATCATGGTACTTCTGGTACGGGTCGTTGAGGTACCAGTTCCTTCTTTTCCAAAAGGATGTTGTCATTTTGTCCAGCAATTTACATTGAGTTTTATTACAGAACACATGTTCTCTCAGCCGCTTCTTCCGTGCTGCTGACTTTTTCCACAGCTTTTTCTTATATCCAGCCTAAAAAACAACAGCATGATTTAACACACAAAGAACAAGTTTCAGTTTAGGTTATTTAAATAGCCCGGGTTTCCAACATGATGCCAAAGAATTGTATGACAGGAGAGCTCTGAACAATATGTGAGCATGCTTTACCTTCCTCCTCACCCACAGGCCACAGTGGAGCCTGAGAAACCTTTGAACCACCGACTTCACAGACTTCCTCTTGCCTTTCCTCAGACTGTAGTAAGTTAAGTTCCTGACTGACTGGAGCATCAATGAAGGGATGAGGGGAGTTACGCTGCAGAAAAGAAAACCTCATCATTACAAAAAGAGCAAATCTTAAGTCAAAACGTGCAACTAGACAGGCAGATAAAGCTTTGGAACAGATAGTCAAACCTTGGGGGAAATAGCTTGGGCTAAATCTCTGACGCTTGTGTGAAATTGCTTTTATCCATCCTTGTTTTTTAATACAAGTAAGCCAATTTCATGAGAATATGTGAGACCTGCGATTCATTTGATGCTATTGGTACATAACTGGAAGTATAAATGGTGAATAGTTTCAAAACAAATTATGAAACTATTTGAGCTATATACCCCAGTGTGTTTATGATTGACAAAAATATAACAAATACCTGTCTGCAACATCAAGCTGCATAACGGACTGCAATATTCCATAAAAAAATATATGAATTGTCCATTTTGATTTCATGTTGACTTTAAGTAACTTACATTTTAAACAATATTCGTTTTGTTTTTTGCTTCAACAAAAACGGTTCCTGACAAAGTAAAAGCAGAATCAAATGTTGTGTATCTCAGAACAAACACAGAAAAAGTTTGTTTTCTTGTTTAATTGAATCAGAGTTGTAGAACGAATCGGTTCAGTGAATGATTCAATATGGACAGTCACTTGTCCACGTCGGAGATTAATATTTTGTAAATAAAGTGGTATATTGTGTTTTTTATGGAAACACGAGGTCACATGGATTACTTTAATGATGTCTTTACTACCTTTCTGGGGCTTAAAAGTGCTAGTTGTGTAGCGGTCAATGGAGGGACAGAAAACTCAGATTTAATCAAAAATGTGTACACGGAGCGTTGTGCGCCCGCTGAACCTAATCTGATCTAAACCAGGTTGGATTTGTATGGTTTTGTCAACTGTAAACTTACCCTGAAACTCAAGAGTTTGTTGAGCTAGCTTCATGCAACAGGCCTCTGGGGGAAAATCATTCTAAAGGCCCATTCACGACAAAGGATTATAACTTAACAATAAAGTTTTAATAATCATTCTTATTCTATGAGAATAGGAAAGGACACCGCTATAAATATGACGACACAAGGGAACGATATTGTTCCCTGATTTTTTCCCAGCTGATGAATGGTAAAAACATTGACAGCCAACAGACAGACTGACAAATGTGTAGTTCAACAGGCAATGTCTTACCGACTCAGCAGGCCAGTGTGTTGTCCGGGAGCAGTGTGAAGCGGAAGCAGTGGTCTACAGACATGTCTCTGCACTACAGCTGAGAGGTGAGCTGTCTGAGTGAGTCTGACAGCAGGGGTGAGACAGTTTCTGCCTAAAACTGACAAGGGTCTCAGCAAACCTGATCATCAGAGGAGAACAGATTACAGCCATCAATACTGGCAAAAATACCCCTTATGAAAATGAAAAACAAAAACAGTTAAGTTAAAACAGTTATGGTAACCACAAATTAACAATCGTGTTAGTACAAAAAATGTACTACAAATAAAACTCCAAAAAACGTGGTAACTATGGTTATACCATGGTAACCACAAATTAACCATGGTTTTGCTACACTAACCATAGTTTATCCATGGCGTTTGTAGTAAAACTGTTGTTGTAACCAATCCGCCATAAAAATATGGTTACTACTTTTCTAGTTTTCGTAAGGTTGGGGGTTTAGTGTTGTCTAATGAAAGATTTTAAATCAGAATGATATTCTTCACATGCTACCACAATAATATAACGATAATGTAACCAAAAAAATATAGCATTCACGTTAAATAATATAAAATAAACTTTAAAAATTCAGTCGTGTACAAACGGTCTCTCTGCACATTGAAGCAGACATAGAAACCGTTAGACCCGTATTCCAATGCACACCAACTTTAAGAGTCCATAGAAATTCGTTTTCATTTTAGCAATGTATTTGTGACATTCCAAAAATGTAATATGCACATTTCATACCTGACAGACCTCTCGTCAAGGTGGCCGCCATCTTGAACGCCGCTGACGCATCAACTACAGTGGACGGTTTGGACAAAAAGAACGCGCTGCGAGAATACACGGAGTAGAAAGGTCCAACCAAAACCAACTAAAATTTAATCTAAGAAATATAACAAAAAATAAATAAATGAATCAAGTTTGTCACCTCTTTTAAATACACTAAACACTAGATATATATATAGAAAACTATGAAGCAAATTAGGTTGGCTTTGTTTAAACAAATAATTAATAATAATGATAAAACTGATATACTTAAAATCTAAAAATAACAAAGCAATTAAAACAAATGCAATATGCTCATTTAACATTTTCGTATGAAAAGTATCTATTTATGCTCATTCAACAATATATAAATATGAACCCTCTGTTCTTTTTTTTTGTCCCTTTTCTTTCTTTTTCTGTAATTTCTATTGAATTGCTAAGCATGTGATGTGTTCTTCTGATGTAATATAAAAGTTACCCAGTATGCTATATGTTGGAAATAAAGAATTAAAAAAAAGACTAATATTTACAGGAAAGAAACGCCACTGAGAACAGTTAGTGTTATTAATAAGGTACCAGATATAGGCTACATATGATGTTCGGGAAGTAAAAAGTTGGTTAATCTAATCTATCTTTCTGAAGAGGATTTGATAATGTTTCTTTACTTTTGTCATATGACTGGTCAGATAATGAAAGTACCGGTTGGGGATTTCTGAAGGGAAGTTTAAAAAAAAAATCAACCATCAAACTTGCATAAAGACACTACACTTTTATATCAAAGTTGTGCAAAGCTGTTTATTCCAGTATACAACATTGGAAATTGCCCAAATTTTGTTTTTAAAAAGTAATATCTAACATCACGTGTTAAATACATGAAATATAAATGTACCTCGAGGACCCCAGGTAGTCAAATGTAGTGGTACCAACAAAACAAAACAAAACAAAACACATGTGAACAAAATAAGCTTAACCCAACAACATAGTCCAAAATTCGTTCAGTGCCATGGCTTAACTCAATACCTGGTGCAAAATTAAACAAAAGAAAACACCCCCCAAAAAATACTGAATGGTTTACTCTTCAGACTCGAAAAAGCAGTCAGCATCAAATCTATAAAGATGAAACTTCATTACATGGTCAGTAGTAAACAGGTTTAAAAATGGATTTCAGAAAAGTGCGTCTCCATTCATAAATATTTAATAGTATCTTACCATTTTTAAGCTTAGAACACTTCAATAAAAGTTCGAATAGAAATATTCAGACAAAATATGTGCAGCTGGAAATGTACGTGCTAATGTCACCAGCCCGCATAAACAGGCTCCGCATCACAAGGGATTCCGCAGAAGCGACCAGGTGGTCTGTCTTTCCGCAAGAGGGGCGTACGGGCGAGGGACAGCTCACTGTCATTATCTCTTCTCCTCCGCAGAACAAAAACAATGATAAAGAGAAGACACACTGTAGAGGAGAAGAGGAATTAGAAGAGGGTGACAACTGACCTTCTGTTAAGCACTAGAGTTGCACGATTCTGGGAATCACAATTTTTTGGCTTCAAATAGAGATCATGATTCTCCCATGATTCTGATCAGACAACTAAAAAAAATAACATGTAATTTACTAGAGGTCCTGCAGTCTATTTAAATTGTTGCATGAATAGTTCACTTGTTTCTTTACTGGATTAATCAGCGTTTTTGAACAAATCTCTTGAATGAATGATTCAATGACTAGTACATGTTTTAACAGTCACTTTTCGCCACCAACTGGTGTAATGATGTAATTGACAGTCTCTATTTGAAGCGTGAAATTACTTTCAAAAAGGTGATTTAGTCTGTTTTGAACGCTATCATCGCTAGACATCAGTGTTTATCCAAACTATAACCTTTTATTCCAGTACTTCTGTGATCATTTGAATATCTGTAACAGACACAACCATACTGTGATGTTCAAAGGACTGTTTGTGAAGCCGTTTCATATCTGTACATGACAACTGCTCTCGGTCTCAGGGCCAACGCAGATTTGAATGTTCACTGTGATCCTACTTTCATAGACAGGCGATTCATTGTGATTTAGGAATGAGATCGCATTTAGGAATTAATCGTGCAGCTCTATTAAGCATCGTCATAAAAATGTTACGGACCAATCTTATTCTTGGACCGATTAAGAAGTATAATAATAATGTTAGTAGCTTTGATTTGTATGACCTAGTAAAGATGCGATCACATTTACTGTTGTTCTGTGAATTTTCATGGGCAAAATGCGGTCATTTCAATGGGAATCCACACAGTAGGGAATTTTGCGTGTGAGTGAAACATTTACCTAGGCAGATTTCAAGTTTTTAATGGATTTTCTGCATTGACCAACAGAAACTGCTTGGTTTGAAAATGACTTCTGTGTGAACTGTGCTTCATAAATCACTACACTATTGACAACAGACTTTTTTAACTCTGGAAATTTTGCAAATGTGACCTTAAAGAGCCATCAAGAGGAAGGAACTTGGCAGAAAAACTTAATAACTGAATAAACTGAAATAGACATTTTTAACATTTTGGTTGGGGAACAAAGGTTCATTTGAGAGACAATGAATGTTCATACCTCCTCCTCCAATAACAAGCAGTGCAATGGTAACAGGAGCAAGTTCACACGTCTCCCCAACCTTTCTGAAGAAGGTCTCCATGCAGTAACCAGGGGCCGTGCTGCCCTCGGGACAGAACGCATCAGTGGGACATTCAATGGGATTTACATCAGGACTCTGGAGCATATAGACAGAAGCACATGTATTACATGGCATATAATAATGACAAATATTTTTTGTTGGTCATTTTCTTAGATAAACAAGGAAGTAAAAATCTACAGTCTCTACAGTAAAATCTTTGTGTTCAAGCAAGAGGAACAAGTCCATTGGTAACAGTAAAGAGTGTATGTATGTGTTTGTTTCAGGAAGTAATGACTCACAGGGCAGTAATGGTTTTCAGGACACATGTCACAGTTCTCCTGGCCCCAGCGGACCTGATAGAAACCACTGCTGCAAATCTGACACATGGTTTGATGGGAAGGCTTGTGCATTCCTGTAAAAAAAATCTTGACATTATTTGAGTTTCAAGTGTACTGGGGAAATACTGATTTACTTGTTCAACAAAGACCTTTATTCATGTACTGATCTACGCCAAAACTGATTTCATCATGTTTTCCGAGTAGCTTTTGTCATGCGGATGACACCTCCAAATTTAATCTCACGAAAGCTTTCATATAATTTGAGTAAGCAACAATGCTAAAAGAAGATACCTGGGCGACAGGGCGTACAGTCTTTGGCAGCGATCTGTAGAGCCTCTGAGCCTGCAGGACAGATCCGGCATTGGGTACAACTGGAGGAACTATCAGAAAGGGAGAAGGGGAGAACTGTAACAATGAAAAAAAAACTATTTACAGCAAATTATGGCACAACATTTGTTTCCATCAAAAGGGTGCATCCATTTTTGGCCAAGATCAAGAGTCCAGCACTCTGTAAAGTCTCCTCCGGCACATCCCAAAGACTTTCAATGAATTTAAGGTCTGGACTCTGAGGAGCCAATTCATGTGTGAAAATGATTCTTCATGCTCCTCACAACCATTCTTTCACAATTTGAGCCTAATGCATCTTTACATTGTCATCCTGGAAAATGGCCATGGTGTGTCTTCCTACATGGTTGTTTAAGAAATGAAAAGCTACAAACTCCATCAACTAGGGTTAGATGAACTGTTGACATGCAAGAAACATAATAATCACTGCAATAATGATCCAATCATACACTCTTTAGTGTTTGCCTATTTAAATCCAAACAGCGACTTTTTTTTTGGATGGGCAGTTTATAAAGCCTGAGACATACATTTTATGGTGCAATGTTGAGAAAGGGAACTTACTTGCAGTACGTGCCTTGTGGACATGGGTTACACAATGTGGAGTTTCGCAAAGATGTGTAGAAACCTAAAGCAAAAATAAATAAATAACGTTATCCTTTTACATTTTTATTAAATGCTTAATAAATGTTTGAAATTTCAGATTACATTTAATGTCTAATACATGTATAATTAGCAGAAAATACATTCTTATTTAAGACACTGTGGTATTTTTCTCCACCCCTCTATATGTCAATTGGTTTATATAGAAAAGCAAAAAATAAATGAACACATCACTTGTTACCTGGTGCGCAGGCCCTGCAGGACACGGAGCCTGTGTTATTGCTGTAGGAACCAGTAGGACATGCCTGGCAGACGGGGCTTCCTGTGGAAC
Organism: Meda fulgida; assembly: GCA_030578275.1. Classification (NCBI taxonomy): domain Eukaryota; kingdom Metazoa; phylum Chordata; class Actinopteri; order Cypriniformes; family Leuciscidae; genus Meda; species Meda fulgida. The sequence continues at coordinate 29,872,936 of CM060632.1, read as the reverse complement.
TAATGGAGAAAAAAATGTATTAGAGCCGTGGCATGGAAAGAATGCGTATGCCTTGAATAAACAAACAACGTAATACTTTCTCCTCTCACTTGCTGTAAAACCCAGATGAACACGGTAGACAACCCTGCTGTCCTGCGAGAGGCTGATAGAAGCCCTGGACACAGAGAAGACAGGCTCCAGGTAACACACACAGGCCCACATCAGGACAGCAGGAACACAGCAGAGTTTCTGAGAACACAGACAGAGAAAGTGCATGTGTCAGCTTCAACATGTGCGGAACACTGTAAATCAGCAGTGAATGCACAAGAGCCCACCGTTGTCGTAATAAGAGCCAGGAGCGCAGGCCGTGCAGGAGGAGGTGTTGAGCGAGGAGCAGCTGGGAGACGCAGTGGTCACGTTTGCACGGACTGTGGTGATCGTCACAGGAGGACTGAGTGTTGTCTGACTCATCACCACTCCTGTACAACGACAGACCAAAAACTGCCTTCAAATAAATCACATGACAGAATTGTCTTAAAAGCACAATTAAATGCTTTTAAAGGCAGCTTTTAAACATTTTTTGTTATGCTGGTTGAAAGTTTCTTCTCATCCTGATAGAAATGACTAAGATAAGTGCAATGTTCAGAAAGGGAACTTACTTGCAGTACGTGCCCACTGTTATTTAATTTTCTGTTATTTAATTTCTGTAGTATTTCTTACCTGAATATACTGTATACTAATCTGAAAAACTTAAAGCCGTGTTTATTTCATATCTCTCTTTATTCTATTGCATTTATTTGCGCTGTTGTTAGCAATTTGTTTATTTGTTCATATTTTATTACTGACTTTTTACTTGAGTTTATTTATGAGAATAAAATTTTGCATTGAAGAAAAGTAGAATTTTGTTTGTATATGCTGTCAATTATAGTTCTTTGAAATCTGCCAAAATTTGTATTTGGCTGGTCACAATTACAAAATAATCAGAATCGGCCAAGAAAATTGCAATTGTGTAACTCTACTTTCTGGGGCTTGAAAGTGGTAGTTGCGTAGAGTGTGAATGAAGGGACAGAAATCTCTCAGATTTCATCAATAATATCTTCATTTGTGTCCCGAAGATGAAAGAAGTCTTACGGGTTTGGAACGACATTAGGGTGAGTAAATAATTACATAATTTTCATTTTTGGATGAACTAACCCTTTAAGTAAACTATACATATCTATCTTATAAAGCACAATAAAAGTCACAAATAATACAATATTTCTGGCTTATTTTGGCTCAATACTGCTCAACCTTTTGACAAGGTTGGTTTAAATGTTTATTGTAACAGCATCACATGAATCACGCTCACATTCCTTCGACTGTGTGTGTGTGTGTGTGTGTGTGTGTGTGTGTGTGTGTGTGTTTTATTGTCTGTTGGTGTATACTGTAAATGGCATAAGATGCTTGTTAACCATCAGCAAAAAGGCAAACAGAGTCCTTATTGTGAGCGTAATCATATTAGCCATGAGGCCGATCACAATCAGTGACACAAGTTCCCACTGAAGAAACAATAATTCTGAGAGGACGCCGGTCATATGACTTGATTTCACTCCAGAAATACTAAGTGAGGGACCCAGGAACCATTTCTGTTTGTTCTTTTCCAAGCCTTTACAAGACTCTGAAAAACATGTTTTACTTGACTCTTACTGACATGTTATGATACTTTTCAGCTCATTTTAACACATTCATACACACATGAAGAGGTTGACAATTCATATAGACATTGACAAATTAATGAATCAGGGGTCATAAAAACATAAAAATATCACACTAAAGAAAACTGACATCACTGCATGCCACAATGCCAATAAACCAAGTACAGTCTTTGTTTACTATACAGAAGAGTTATAGATTTGGACATAAGGCCTGTTAGCTTTCACAACGAATGTTGTTGGTAAAACCCCTAAAACTAAAGTTGTCTCTGTATTGAAAAACTGTTGCTCCACCACCTCTGGTAAATTTATTTACAAAAGTTAAAAATGGTGAAACCTCTGGTTAATTTGTTGCAATAGGTAAAAATGGTGTGAAGTTATTTTAAATCGTCAACACGATTCCCCTTTACACACGTATATCTATTTTTACTTATATAAATATTAAACATTAGGTTAATAAAAGATAGATAGATAGATAGATAGATAGATAGATAGATAGATAGATAGATAGATAGATAGATAGATAGATAGATAGATAGATAGATAGATAGATAGATAGATAGATAGATAGATAGATGTTGTCAACGTACTTAGTAGATACAGAGAGAATATCTGACATTCAATAATAATAATCAATAAACAATAATCAAACATTCACAAAGCGAAATGTTGACTGAAGAGAAACAATTAAAATATTCTATAGTATGTTTTAAAATATTATATAAATACTAAAATGCGTTATGAAAGCATTTTAAAAGTCTCAGATGTTCTGTTGATTTAGAAACTCACCCAAAACATAAGCGGTGACGAGAACAGACAAAACGCCCAAACGCTCCATGATCCAGCAACTTACTTCATGAGTCCCCACATCTGTTTATCCATCTGCATTCATCACGGTAGACGACAGCATTAGTAAAATAGTGTAATATTGGGAACTAATTAAGATTTCTTCTCTCGCTCTCATTCCCTCTCTCAAGTCATATGACACTAATCATGTGATCACATTCCTAAACACAGACTGCGTAACGTTACTTGCTATTATTATTACCTTACTATTTTATATATACAAACTTCCTACATACGTTGATTAAACTAAGAACGACCCAGAAGTTAGTCCTAATATTTAAAGTGGGTAAAATATTAACCAGCAGGACGCGAGTTGGTTAAAAGTCCAACAGTTTCTCATCAGAGATTTTTTTTTGTTTGTTTAAGCCCCGCCCTTAGTTAAAATATGACCTTAAAAGTTACCATGGTAACTGTACGGCAAAAACCATATACCCTGAGAGATTATAATTGTAATCCTATATATATATATATATATATATATATATATATATAAATTTGAGGGCAATAATACAAAAATCACTTTGCATATTTATAAACATGTATAGTATATATGTTTACAAATATGCAAATTGATTTTTGTATTGCCTATTGCCCTCAAATAAACATGTACATATATGTATATATATATATATATATATATATATATATATATATATATATACAGACACACACATACATACTGTATACAAATAAACATGCCACTTTTTGCTTTACACAAGTGACATATAGCAGTAGAAAATTATCAAAGCTGGGAGACCAGCTAAAACACCAGCTAAAATCAGCTGCCAACCTGGTTATTCTTTGTCCTGACCTGATTAATTAATTTCTGTCACAATATCACTTCAATTCAACTTTGAGTCTCAGACCTTTCCAACGATATGTGTTCTGTCAAGATTAGAAACATTTTGGATTGTAAAACAGTTCAAATGTAATATGAAACATGACACCGCCCACTAGGGGGAGGAGCCCACTAAGCTTTTAAAGTTTACATTGTAATGCAATATCCGATTTCAAAACGAATGATACCTCATTTATTATAACTAAAATATGTGATTAAAAAAGGCAATTTAAATATAAAAGAGCCAAGCACGGTGGCAGTTAAGGGGTTAAATATTCTGAACTGAGAGAAATAAACATTGTCTATTTTTCAACATATACATTTCCTCTTGACTGTTTATTATGGAATTCAGTGCAAACATTGACTTGAGCATGCCCTGAGTAACACATATATGTTATCACCACACTGCAGAGATAACAATGAACAGCGAAAACTAAGCCAAATTTGTAGATAACACTGATGAATCAAAACACTGCATAACAATATGCATGGATAGAGGCTAAATACAGAGTAAACAGCCCTTTATGTTGAACAATCAGAGAAATGGTCATTAAAAACATGACAATTGCAATATAACAGCCGAAAATATTTATGGCTAGTAGTGTTAAAGGTGATATTTATGATATCCAACACAGTTTTTAATGCATTTTAGCTTCAGATAAGTTACACTGTGCAGGCATAATAAATGAAATAACATTAGAACAGAACACGGTAAAATTCCACTTACATCCCATAACAGTTTCTTTCTCTGTTTATTTATGGCTTAGAAGCAACTGAATAATCTCAGAACTATGATGTTCAGTGCAGATGGTCTGTCATGGACAAACTGGACCATTTTTGGAAGATGGAAAAGCAGAACTCACATAGTCCATAGCAATTTGACCAATTATAAAGAAAAATGTAAAAATATTAAAGGCTTGCTTAAATGAATCACTTATAGAGCAGTATTCACACTAGCTGCTTGGCTGAGAAGTCTTTTTTTACTTCCTTTCCTGTCTTTGATGGAAACCACTGGGCAATTCCATAGGGAACATGAGCCGCCACGGTTCCCAGTTCTGCCGCTCCCTCCACGTGGAACATTTGATCATCGAAGAAGATGTGAGGTCTGATCTTTTCCAGCATGGGGCCTTTAGGGGCTCCTGCTAGGAAGAGAGCCTCATCTGTCTCCAGGCCCCATGAGCGCAGCGTCTTGAGGGCCCGGGTGCCAGAACTGGCTGCACTGCGAGCTGTGACCAAATAGGTGCGGATGGGACAGTCCAAGCGCTGGCCTTTGGCATAGAATTTCTGTTGCAGTCTCCCCAGAGCTTCCAGGAACCCTTTAAGTGGTCCCTATATAGGAAAAAATATATAGAATTTCTGTCAGAAGTAGGATCGTAACGGTACCAACATTTCAGTAGTCAGTACCAATACCAGTTCTTGGTACCAGAGCATAACCTGTTGAATGGTACTCGTCTGTTGGTGATCAGTCTCAATCATCGCAGTTTCCGATTCAATCGCGCATTTAAATTGAGCAGTGGAGCTACTATGAAAAACTAAACTTATATTCAGATCAGGGACGTGCGGTCAGGGTAGGCAGGGCCTCACCAAAGGAAATATTGACATTACATTTATTAATTCCAAGAGCTTTATTAATTCACCACATTATTAATTGCATTAATTTTATTCCAAATATTAATTTTTGTAACAAAAATGTTCAGGAATACACATAATATACTCCTTTTGCCATTGTTTGCTTCTAAAAACCATTGTTTCATGCAGGAAATTCAAGGCCATGGCTATTGAGTCAGAGGTTATCAGTGCCTCTTTGGTCCATAGACTGTAGTTTACGTAGATTTGCGCATGCGCAGTCAGTTCTCACGCTGTCTTGAATTATCAACATTGAGGCAGAGACTGAGCTTGCTTCATGTCACGTGATCCACTCGCTCTCACTCACTCTGCGCTTCCCGATACTTAGCATCTAGCCGTCACCTCTGCCACATTTGTACTGTATGTCTATCTGTGCGATTATGGTGCATTTCGTAAGGGTTAAAGTCAGTGGCTTAACTTTGTTTTAAAAAGTGGAAAAAAAGTGAATCACGTGAATAAGTACATATATCGGAATTCTTGGCGTATGTCCTTTAATGGTTCAGTGTAGAACTTTTGCCGAGCATGTCAGATGTTCTGGGTTTCTGGTTCGAATCCGCATTTGTATAGTTTTTTTTTTTTTGGATCAAAACCGAATAAGTTATAATATCAAGCAGGGACACGTTTGTGTGCATTTTTGTTTTGTGATTTCACCGGAACAAACAAAGAGTCTCCGAAATGGATTGAAGCGCGCGTGCATGTGAAGACTGTGCGTGAGCCACAAGATAACACTGTAACCGCGCCACCGATCGCCACTTTGATCACTTGATTTACAAAACGACATATTTCAGCGCTAGATCGCCTCTTATTTAACAAACAAATGAAATGAAAGCTCTGCCAGCTGGAGATAGTTTATTTATTTCTATTGGTACATCCGTGCCGCCGTTGGAGGTTTTAAAAAGTGGTGGGGACAATATCGACCCTGGCAAAAAGTGATAGATGTGTCTATTAATTTGATTATTAGATTTGATTGTGCATTCTTCATATGACTGACTTTGCTGTATGCAGGCAGCGATGTGATGATGCCTGATATGAACTTGGGTAGCTACATTAACTGAATGAATATATATAGCCTATGCCACATTGATAGGTCACAAGATGTCACCGCACTGATTCAGATTGTGAATGGGTCATAAACAGAAAGCAAGAGAGCCCTCCCTTTATAATCAATTAGGGGCAGTTCACACCACACCATTTTCAACTAAAAACTGAACTTTGAAAACTTTTTTTACAAGGGTTTTTTAAGGGTTACAAAGTGCACATTTTTGAAAACAATACCGTTATCGTCTACGTGTAAACTACTAAAACACAAATTTGTGAAAGCCGTGACATCATGCGCATAGGTTTTACATGTTCAGACAGTCTATAGGCATGTAGCGTTTCTTTACAGAGTGGCATCGCCATAAACTACTGGTCTGGCAGCACAGTGTTTTTAATAGTTTTCGCAGAGCCGCGTGAACTGGAATCGTTTTGATAACGTTGTCGTCTGTGTGCGAAAACTTTTCAGTTTTTAGTACATAATTGTTCTGTAAATGTACCATAACTGACTGTCAATCTCTAAAGCGCAAGCTCACTGAATTCTGCACTCTCGCGAAAACTCCCATTATAATAAAATTCTGCATTAATTGTACAGTGAATCTCTTATTTACATCATGTTTATTACACTTTGTTGGTTATAATTAAAGGATAAGCAACCGAGCAGCTCACGTTAAACAAAACAAAACCTTTGTTTTTGCAAAGCGTTTTCTGCAGCGTTAAGCGGATTCTGGCTAACTTACTGACTAGCACTTCTGACAGGCCATTGAGTTCACGCGCTCAACAGGTTGTGATGGCCACAATGCTTAACACTTGTAAAACATGCTATAAATAGAAACCTTTGACGCTCAGAAAGTGTTCCAACTAAATTGAACGACAGCATTCGAAGGCAGCCTATCAGCGGGTACCAAATAAAAATATATTAAAAAACTGGTAGGCCTAATGCGGATAGCTGGTAACGTCAGCTTTTTTTTTGGTACCGACTGGTATAGATTGTACTGGTGTTCAACAGGTGTTCGTTGGACAAGTCACAAGTATAATATCCTTGTTTTCTTGTGAAAAATGCTTGAAATGTTGAGAACTCCACTTGATGATCCAAAATGTGAATGACATTTGTGGTAATTTAAGAATTCACGCCATGTTATTTTGCACTCCTATTACATTTAAATTGAACATACATGATCAAGAGGTTTATTTTCATGGGCTTTCTCGTGTTCAAAGAACTTGTCCAGTCCGTGGGCTTTGTAAATTCTCTCCGACTCATCCGAGAAGAGAACGGCATCTCCATCAAAGGCCACTCGCAGCTGAGTCTCCGACACCTCTGTGATTTTCCCTTGTGAGAATACTGTAGCTGCTGCAATTCCTAACAAAAAAGAATTTCACATTAAAACAATATTATTATATTTATAATTCTACCGTTCTAAGATAATGAAATCCCCAAACACTCCACTCACCTTCTTCAATAGCTTCTCTGACTTTCAGTGAATCCGCTGACAGATAAAGGTTGGTGTGGTACGCTTTCAGATAGCCAATAGGGCTGTTGCCTCCAGTCATGCAAAAGCGCTCTATAAACAGCTCTGCAAATAACAGACAACACAAGACATTATTACACTTTTACATAAGTATAGAGAGGACTACCTCCAAATTTAAGCGCACTTAGAAACCTCCACACAATCTTTTGATCACTGCAATGAGCTCAGTTAGGCTTGAATGTAGCATCTGTAAGGAAACATACTGTAGTTGCACTAAAAAGCTTTTTAAAGGATGTCAAATGTAATATGTGCACTTGGATGGTTTTTGGATGGTTCATCCAAAATTAAAAATTCTGTCATGGTTTATTTACCCCCCTGTCATTCCAAACCTGCATGACTTTATGAGACAATATTTTGAAGAATGTAGGGAATGACACAATTTCGGTCGCCACAGACCTCCATTGTATTTTTTTTTTTTTAACATAATGGAAGTAAATGGGAATCGAAAATGTTTGGTTACCAACATTCCTCAAAATATCTTCCTGTATGTTCCACAAATCATACAGGAGAAAAAATGATGACAGAATTTTATTTTTTGGGTGGACTATTCCTTAATACATTTAATGTGCTAATTTTAACATATTTACCTATTTTCATAATAGTAAAGTTTCATTCTGCTTTCTAAAGACTCTAAATCAGTCATTAGATTAATTGCTGTTATTTTATTATATATAGCTTTAAATGTATTAGTAAATGTTGAAGTTAACGTAGATTAATAAATGTGGTGGAAGTATTGTTCATCTTATCTAATGTAAATGAAGTTCTCACAGTACAAATGGCCCATTATGCATGGAAATATAAAGCTGCTTTTATACATCATGCAGTCTCGCATGGGTGTGTCCTTATGTTTCAGGGGCCATGGCATTAAAACATAGTAGAGTTTGCCATGGGACCAAGGGACACAAGGGTCACAAATTCCAGATGTTTATCCAGTGAAAAGCAGTCAGTCAAAGATCTTTTGACCTACGGTGATGATTAATTGAATTTATGAGCCGAAGTCCCACATGAGCATGATTGCTGGTCATCAGAACCACATCAAAGAGCTCTTCACTGTCTGGATACAGATCTCTGAGTCGAGCATTCACTGCCTCCACTGCCTGCACAGGACAGAAAAAGCATTTCACTCATTCCTTCTTTATCCATGGACAGTGAGAATTCAGTAATTATTTGCCTTGAGATCAGTCATAGTTTTTCTCATTACTGATTTCACTGCTGTGTGTACATTTGAACAGGTTTGACCTTAACGAAGGGGAAAGCAGGTCCGTGTGTGAATGGCTCGTTCTCATGTTGGATCTGATAGTTCAGGTAATCCTCCATTCCCTGTTGCTCATAAATGTCCTGCTCCTGATCCATGTTGAAGAGGGCGCGGGATGACACCGCAATAGTGATGGCATTCTGAGGCTTTGGCTGAATAAGCATAATATCGCAGTATTAAAAGAAAGACAGATATTTTTGATTACTATTTGAGTGTTATTTCAAATAGATTTCTAACTTTGTAATAAATAAATAAATTAGCCTTATCCATTTACAGCCGATGCAGTAAAGATAACATTGTCAACAACCAATTTCAAATAAATAGATAAATAAGTGAAACATTGGTCAGGATCAATTTCAAATGTACCATATATGGATGGATGGATGGATAGATAGATGGATGATGTGCAATAAGACCATTATTTGTATTTGTTATTTGTTTGATATAATAAATAAATAAATAAATAAATAAAATAAAAATGCAGACAAATAGAGTAAATAACTAATTTCAGATGTTTTTAGAAAAACAAATATAAAAAATAAACAAAGACCAAAAACTGCCATTAACAACATCAAACGTTTTTATATCAATTATATACATTAATAGATTAATAAATAGCAGGGCAATAAGACGAAAAATGTCAACAACAAGTTTCGACTTAATAAACTTAATAAACTGAATAATCAGTTTTTAGACAGATATATGTTTAAATGTTATTTACACAAACAAACATAAAAGTAAAGACCAAACAATTACCATTAACATCAAATGTTATTTTAAATAACGGTGCATTAAAACCAAAAATGTCTTGTTTTTAGACAGATAGATATTAAAATGTTATTTACACAAACAAAGAAATAAATAAAGTCCCAAAAATTGCAGTCAACATCAAATGTTATTAAAATAAATAAATAATTTGCAATAAGACCGTAAAATTGCAAGTAACAACATAACATGTTAAATAAATAAATTACTTTCCACACGACTATAAATAAACAAATACATTTTTGTTCATTGAAATAATACCAACAAGTGACTTGACTTAAAAACGTCTTCAAAATAAACTTTTTTCGTCGTCAATCGCTGCGTAATCTGCGTTGTTGCAACAGTAATCAAATCACGTTCAGTATGAAAGCAACTGGTCCTAGCGTCTGTTCATTTCGCTTTTTCAATGGCTCTTACCAAACTCTGCGTTACGATTTTATCTCGGATCATAGTCCCCTTCTGTTAGCTGCCTTGCTATTTTGTTTGTTGATACAGGCTGTGTTTTACTCCCATTTCCCTGTTTTCCTCAATGGCATCACTGCACCAAACGCGCTCGCGCCCATGCCATCGTGTCAGCGCGCGCGTCTGTTTAATGTCTCGCTGCAGGCGCGCGTGTATTTTTAGAGGCATTATCAAATGCAGATTACTCTGGTGAGCTCAAAACAATGTTTTCCATCACGACTATAGGTGATATGTTGGTAGATTACGAAACTTTAAAACAGACTCACCGGTTTAGGTTTCTTGCTAGGGCTCGATTGGTTCTCCTTCCTCTCCCAAAAAGTCTGCATCTCTTTCATCAGTGTTTTATTCATGATAAACAGCTGAGAGACTGATGGCCAGAAGAGCCCTGCCCTGTATGACCCACAAACACACTGAGCAGTCACATCATCAAAGGAGCACACACTGATATAGATGTGGGAGAGCTGCCTTCATCCTCACCATCACATCTCCATCATCTTCCGGTTGCTTCCAGGGATCAATGATGGAGGATCTCCCTGTGGCATGGACTCAGCCGTGGGTGTGTAACAGTGCTACATCAGTGTTCACATCATCTGTGCAAATGGAGGAAATGTATTTTGGATTCTGGGGATGTCTCCATTAACTGCTGGTGTTACGAGGCACATAAAAGACATAGCCTACTTGAAAGGGGGAAAACGGCATGATTCGCACTAATGTATAAGAGCACTTCATAATGACTACAAAGACATACTGTACTGGGTGCATTGTATTATTCATATGGCTCAAAATAAGGAAAAGGTTTAGTCAGGAAGTTTTTTTTTAAATGTTTTGAAAGAAGTTTCTTACATGCTCATCAAGGCTGAATATTTTAATCACATACAGTAAAAGTGGGAACACTGTGAAATATTAGGCTACCATTTTAAATAACTGCTTTCTATTTTAATATACATGTTAAAATGTCATTTATTCCTGATGGCAAAGCTAAATTTCCAGCAGCCATAAATTGGATTACTTTATGATCTTTCAGAAATCATTGTAATACGTTGATTTGGTGCTAAAGAAACATTTATTAGTATCAATGTTGAAAACATTTGTGCTGCTTTTTTTGTTGAATTCTTTAGTGAATAGAAAGAAGAACAGCATTTATTTGAAATATAAATATTTTGTAACATTATAAATGTCTTTACTGTAATTTGAGCCATCCTTGAATAAAAGTAACACAGATACACAGAGAAGAAAAATAGCAGAGACCTCCAGTTATGTAAAGAAAACTTAATTTATTACTTTCATTGCATGACATAAATACTTTGTAGACTTTGAAAAGTTCTTCTTTGCATCTTATTAGACTGAACCTGCCATTACAAAATAAGAACAAGCTTTGAATAAATAGAGCAAATTCTCTCATTGTGATTCTCTTTATACAGAAAAAAGTAATTTTGTACATATATATTTCATTATTTTTGTTCTCTGTAAAATAAAACATCTGTATAATTTTAAAGACTCATATCTTATTTTCAATACAAAAAAACAACAAAGCAAAAAAAAAAAAAAAAAAAAAAAAAAAAAACAGAATGAGAATCAGAAGAGGGCACAAATCAGAAACTGAGCTTATCATGACAGGCTGGAAGTCGAGTGTGCAGACGGGAAGTATTCAACCGCTGGCTGATTCACAATCTCATTTCAAATCATAAAAACATTCCAAAAGTAGCTGTAAAAATCAATCCTTCAGTATCATGCCGATGTACAATCAAGACATTCCTGAGGAAAAGTCATGATATCAAAACAGGAAGCAACGAGAAAAATGACAATTGAGCGTAGCACTCAATAAAGATTAAAATCTGTATTCAAGACTATATCGTGTTTACCCAGAAGTGATCCTAAAGCCATATCTGGCTTTGTGTGCAACTGCAAATTGATTCCAGTGTCAGGTGAAGCGGTCTATCCCAATACTGACGGATCTATGCAAGCTTCTTTCTGCCAATGAATAAAAAATAAAAAAGGGAATTTCAACTTTTATAACTCGCAATTGTGTTTATAAAGTCAGAAGTTTTATTCCATGGCGGAAACAAGCTTCCATAGCAATATAAAGGCAAAACAATCAAGGGGTACTTTTAAATCTTATTATACCAACCAACTCCACTAGTGGTAAATCTGGAGATAATCAAAATGACCTTTCGGTTAAGAAAAAGAGGAATTGTAAAGTCTGGACAAAATATACCCTGCTATTCCAAATGATCAGAAGGGAAACGTAAATGCCATTTATCAATATAAACCTTTGAATATGTATAAATGCAAATATCTTGGAACACAAGATTTTAGTTTTGCAGAATTACAGTACGTTTTAAAGCTGTATGTCTGTAGACATTGTGAACATCCAGTAAATGCGGAAACGGGATATGAGGACAGGTTTGAATACGGGAATGATTAGCTTTAACACTCTGTCAAAGAGGCAGAAAGAGGTAAAGTATTAACCATCAACCAGCAGAATCAATCTGCCTCAAGTGTGATGTAGCTTACAATATTGCTAGAACTGGTCATGTTCAACTCAATTAATGCAACTTAACAAGATGCATGCAAACATATTAGACCTTTACCGTAATAGACACCTTTTGTTTGTGGCTGCTTGGGACTTACAATAACAACTTTGGCAAAAAGGAATGTTTTCTGAACTGATTAATGTGGCAACATATATGACATGATACATTTTGTAATTCATATTAGTGTCAATGATATTAATTAGTGTTGAAAACAGTATCTAATAAAGTATCTATTGAGCATGTTTAACACTTGTCTAATTAACATCTGAAATCAGGTGTATGGTTTAAGATAACCGTTACTATAAAATGACTTGAGATCATTACACAAAATAAATCAAACATGTCACTGATTGCAAGCTGTAGCCGACTTCAAATGCTCCTCTATTTGCCATACAAAGTGCATAATATGTTAGCCAGTAGTGTTTGTCATATCACGCAATTTCAGATAACATGTTTAGGTCAGAACTGTTTTGCAGCACAATATCGACATGCTCAATATCAGACCAGCTTGACTGCAACAACTGGTGCAGTTTTACTCGGCTCCTGCGTAAACTGATAGCAATTACAGATATTGCCTGTTTATAAGAAAATAACCCTCAGTTTGATTTCTGGAGGGTGATAAAGTTATAAAAGCAGATGTTTTGCAGTTAATATTGAGGCATAGATTGAAAGATTGTTTCAAAAGCAGTGAGGAAAACTAAAGCTTTTTTTTCCTGATCATATTGAGATCTTAAACCAACACAAAAGCTAAAGCATTTCTTTCATTGGTGAATGTGATTGGTGAGGTCAGATTTCCAGGTCATATTTCACCCCAATTTCAGTTGAAAAAAAGGAACTATTTTGCATAAAGAAAAAATAAGCACATTTTAGGCTGATTAAAAAATGTGATTTTTCTACTTTAATTCAGCACAATTATTGTGAATACATCACCATTTTAAATAATGCATGAATATTTATTTGACAGAATCAGAATAATGGGAATTGGCAGGGGGTGCTAAATTATCCTCATATTAATGCAGAAATATTTATGTCGATATTACTAATCCGCTTAATTTTCTTCAAGTGACAAATTAAATGTAATGTTTTTCATTTCGCAGTAAAATATAACCCAGACGTCATATTCTTGACAGGTTTATATATATATAAGCTCCTAAAAAAATGTGCAAAGAGAAAGAAAGGCATTTGCATCTGTGTAAAGACAGTCATGGTTGACTGATTCGGTAGCGGAGGCATACTGTAACAGGATGGGACCGTGTGAGAGGGGTCAACAGGGATGAGGCAGGGGGTGTAAAGTGTTCTTCTGTACCAGAGGGAAAAGCAGAAGGCTCCTAAACTGCTGTAAAAGGCAATAACTTTACAGTTACAGAAAAAAAAGAACATCCAAATGTTGCACATTCATTTGCATGAGGAATATGAGAGAATCTTCTCTTTTGACAGATGCATTAAATCCATCTCAAACTTTCAAGCATATATACACATATATTTTTTCTTTTTTTGGTCAGTCAACTAAATCCCCAAATATCACTTATGTTTTACAGAAAGCAGCATTATTTTCAAAACAAAAAAGGGGGGAAAAAACATCTGTGCCTTATTGTTCCACAAAAGGTGTCACTGATGGTGCAGTTAGTGTTATTATTATTGTCTTCATAAGTCACAGTTTGTTATTCTCATATTTATAATGTGCTCACAGTTTACATTCATTCTAGAAACTGAGCCCATAGAACCTCTGGCGCTAATAAAGCCACAATCACTGCCAGACAAAATCATTGTATGTGTTGTTCGGGTGCACTTCTGTTTCACAGAATAGCCTGTTTGTTCCATGCTTGATTAAAGCAAATTTGTAATTAAGCTCATTATTCAAAAGCAAAGCCCTAAATAAATACTTTGGCTCCCATAGCAATGGGGTACTTCCTTTATGTGCTTGAGTCCTTCGCAACCGTCCATTTGAGTCCTTCTCGCTTTGCACCCTGGTCGAGGCTTTTTCTTACGCTTTGAAGTGATTGCATTTAGTGTTCATATTTACAATTTGAATTTTTTTTGGGATGATGATGTGCATGTCTGTTCTTGGTGAAGTATCAAACATCAGTAAAACTTCTTGTAGTGTACTTATGTCTCTGTGTTTGTGTGTGTGTGTGTGTGAGTGTACAGTGTGGTCAGATACCAGTCCTGTCGCTGTAGAAAGGAGTTACGTGGAACATGTAGCAGTGAGTGCAAACTCTCACTGGCTTCATCTGACCGTATCTAGGCAACGGGGCTGAGTGTGAAGAGCAGCGGGAACAGAAGATCTGCAATAAATATAATCTTATTAGAGTTTGAATCAGGTGAAATTATTGTTACAATGTTCTTTCAGCTGAAAGCTATAGAGAGCAAGAGTGAGCGTGTTTAAATTCACAATCTTACATAGATAAACTTAATAACCTGATAGTTATTAAACTGCTCATACAGTTTAAGCAAAGGATTTTTGCATATGTAGAGATTTTTTTTCATTATCTCTCTCTGCACGTAAACAAATCTAGTGACGTGTTCAGTGTGGGCATGTCTTGTGAGTGTTTAAGTTTTGAGATTAAAACTTTCAGGGATCCTAAACATCTTAATTTCCCAGAACTCTGTTGATTTTTCAGACCATATTTACGGTTCATACAGCATTATACTTGGTATATAGTACAATCATATGTAAATATTTTCTCACAGTGATTACATGCGCTTACATGATGAGAAGAAACAAAGCGCTTACATATAATGTATGTATAACCTATGCATAACCAGGGCTTGACATGAACACCCGCCAATTTATACATTTAGATTACCTTTGGTACAATGTACTGCTCAGAAAAAAAAAGAAAAAAAAAGGAATATATAATAATAATAATACATACATACAGTGGGGCAAAAAAGTATTTAGTCAGCCACCAATTGTGCAAGTTCTCCCACTTAAAAAGATGAGAGAGGCCTGTAATTTACATCATAGGTACACTTCTACTATGAGTGACAAAATGAGGGGGAAAAAAATCCAGACAATCACATTGTAGGATTTAATGAATTTATTTGCAAATTATGGGGGAAATTAAGTATTTGGTCACCTACAAACAAGCAAGATTTCTGTCTCTCACAGACCTGTAACTTCTTATTTAAGAGGTTCCTCTAAAATCCACTCGTTACCTGTATTAATGGCACCTGTTTGAACTTGTTATCAGTATAAAAGACACCTGTCCACAACCTCAAACAATCACACTCCAAACTCCACTATGGCCAAGACCAAAGAGCTGTCAAAGGACACCAGAAACAAAATTGTAGACCTGCACCAGGCTGGGAAGACTGAATCTGCAATAGGTAAGCAGTTTGGTGTGAAGAAATCAACTGTGGGAGCAATTATTAGGAAATGGAAGACATACAAGACCACTGAGAATCTCCCTTGATCTGGGGCTCCTCGCAAGATCTCACCCCGTGGGGTAAAAATGATCACAAGAACGGTGAGCAGAAATCCCAGAACCACATGGGGGGGGGGACCTAGTGAATGACCTGCAGAGAGCTGGGACCAAAGTAACAAAGGCTACCATCAGTAACACACTACGCCGCCAGGGACTCAAATCCTGCAGTGCCAGACGTGTCCCCCTGCTTAAGCCAGTACATGTCCAGGCCCGTCTGAAGTTTGCTAGAGAGGATTTGGATGATCCAGAAGAGGATTGGGAGAATGTCATATGGTCAGATGAAACCAAAAGAGAACTTTTTGGCAAAAACTCAACTCGTCATGTTTGGAGGAGAAAGAATGCTGAGTTGCATCCAAAGAACACCATACCTACTGTGAAGCATGGGGGTGGAAACATCATGCTTTGGGGCTGTTTATCTGCAAAGGGACCAGGACGACTGATCCGTGTAAAGGAAAGAATGAATGTGGCCATGTATCGTGAGATTTTGAGTGAAAACCTCCTTCCATCAGCAAGGGCATTGAAGATGAAACGTGGCTGGGTCTTTCAGCATGACAATGATCCGAAACACACCGCCCGGGCAACGAAGGAGTGGCTTCGTAAAAAGCATTTCAAGGGCCTGGAGTGGCCTAGCCAGTCTCCAGATCTCAACCCCATAGAAAATCTTTGGAGGGAGTTGAAAGTCTGTGTTGCCCAGCGACAGCCCCGAAACATCACTGCTCTAGAGGAGATCTGCATGGAGGAATGGGCCAAAATACCAGCAACAGTGTGTGAACCTTGTGAAGACTTACAGAAAATGTTTGACCTCTGTCATTGCCAACAAAGGGTATATAACAAAGTATTGAGATAAACTTTTGTTATGACCGAATAGTTATTTTCCCCCAAAATTTGCAAATAAATTCATTAAAAACCTACAATGTGATTTTCTGGATTTATTTTCTCATTTCGTCTCTCATAGTAGAAGTGTACCTATGATGTAAATTACAGGCCTCTCTCATCTTTTTAAGTGGGAGAACTTGCATAATTGGTGGCTGACTAAATACTTTTTTGCCCCACTGTATGTACAGTATATATATATATAACTTACAAATTGTCTACCTAAACTCTCAAACTACTTATATATATATATATATATATAAGTAGTTTGAGAGTTTAGGTAGACAATTTGTAAGTTTAGAAGTTCAAAATCTGGAGCAGTCTATTGCACTCTATTCTGGCAAGGGTTTGAAGATTGGACTGCTGTACCTTTCCACAGCTCCTGCAGTGATGTTTTCTTCTGATGACTGTAAAGGGCGCTTCACAGGTAATGCAGGAATTGCAGGCCTCATCTGGCACCCATTCAGGAGGGTCTGATGTTGAAAGAAGAACAGAGAAAGAGTTGCAAAAACTGATAAAGGTCTGGAGGTGTTGTAATAACCCGTTTATCTTCATCAGGCCCTGTTCACCTGGTATTAAAATGCGATTTGGTTGATCGGATCACAAGTGGACGATGCTAAATACAGGTGAAAACGGGTCTAAGCTAATTTGAGCTTGTCCAATTTTAACCACTTCTAGAGGTAGTGGAAAAACACATTCAACTTCGAACAACAAGTGGTCAAAAGTGGACAAAAAAAAAAAAAAAAGAGACACCAAGTGTAAACAGGTATGTGCCTCCCTCATCTACTTGCGATCTAATCGACCAAAATGCATCTTAAGACCAGGTGTAAACAGGGCCTCAAGAGCATCATCGAAATCAGGGTGTTTAAAATCCCACAATTCTCTAGAATGTCATTGTGAGGTCCAACACTAGGAATTGTCCTCACAGAAATTACTGGAATAGTCAAACATGTTAACCTCCACATACTTTGGCCAAATAGCATATCTTAAAACTTTCTGATAAAAAGCTTTCTATATGGAGCAAGATATGATGGTTTAAAATGTTGTCTAGATGGCAGCTCACTGGGGCTGAATCACAAATATGCCAACTTCCCTACAAAATCAAGTAGGCCAAAAAAGTATGTGAAAAGAGTAGCATGGCCAAATTCACAGCTTCATCAAACAGTAGGCAGAAAGCGGATGACCTACTACTTCCGGCGAGAATCGGAAATGTGCATACAAAAGATTCTTTACAATCCCATTAAAGACACGGGAGAGGATTTGTAAATGGTGGGTGAGTGACGCAACTCTCGTATTAGGTCACTTGACAGTGACAACATGGTGGATGTAGTTTGTCCACATTGCATTGATACTTCACATATTCATATTAACAGAACATACTTAAACAGTCACAAAGTACTTGAAGTGAACCTCAAAATAAAATTCTCTTCATATTGTGAGCATATAGGTGTTGTACTGAACTAACCTTCAAACTGTCCCTCTCGGGCTTTGGCAGCGAGCTCTGATGAAGAGATCGTCTCTTGACAGAGAGCACAATCTTCTAGAACTGCACTGCCCAGACACGGACCTGAGGTGCATATCAAACAGCACATTAAACTAATGATGTCGGGCATCGAATGATGAAAACATGCTGTTATAGTTTCCAATATCTTTCAGAAGCGTGCTTCACTCACCTTTCTTGGGATTCTCATTGTCCCCTTGGTCAACTTTTGTAGCCATGACTTCAAATAGAGTCTTTAAGATGCTTCGCAGGTCACTTGCATAATTTGTTTGCAACTGATCGGCCACACCTTCAGATATTTGAAAACAAGGCATCAAATATTCTTAACCATTCAAACATGGCTTTACCAGTTCACATCACAAAAGTTTCACAGGCTACAAATCCATGTTAGTTCAATATTATTAGGTAGCCCACCTGATATGCAGACAAAAAGACGATGGATGAGATCACTACTGCTATGGAAACGTGAGCGAATTTTGTTGTGAGCAGCAAGTTTGGCAGCTTGCAAAGCCACTTGAATCTCCTGGTGATCCAGATCCTCAGACATGTCCGAGCTGGCTGTCAGGCTACTGACAGGGCTGAAAGAGAAGAATATTAGATTTTAAATTAACAATAATCATCATAATAACAATAAAACATAATAAAAATAAAACTATTCTAAAATAAAATTTATAACAGTGATTTAAAATAAAAAAAGTAAATGAAGCATGACTAATGGGTCGAGATTGCTGGCCTTCCTCAAGGGAGAAATTCACATAATCAAGTTAATCCAGAAAGTGTGACCCTATTGCTGAGGAACACTGTGATTCCAGCAAGGTATTACACAAAAGTTTTAGGACTTAATTTTCACATAGGCATTAAAATAACTATTTATTTAAAAAAACAAAAACAAATTGTGCTTGTCAAAGTGTTATGTGATTTCTAGGGTGATAGCCAGGGCATTGCTATATGCAACAAGATATTCTGAGAGGTTGTTCAAAGCATTGTCATGTCATTACAAAGGGTGGTTGGGTGGCTGACAAAAATAGTCAAAAGAACACAC
This sequence comes from Meda fulgida, assembly GCA_030578275.1. NCBI lineage: Eukaryota > Metazoa > Chordata > Actinopteri > Cypriniformes > Leuciscidae > Meda > Meda fulgida. Next base: position 29,853,532 of record CM060632.1, on the reverse strand, counting down.
TGCTAGAGTCCCCAATGTCTCCAAAGCAACTTACACTGCATTCATTACATTTAATCAGTTCTAGCATTTCCTGAGAAATTAACCAAGCGCCGTGGCATTGCTAACATCATACTCTATGTCTATGGTAAACAGCACTGATATGAGCTATTCAAACTTTACTGTGTTTGTTTAAACGTCTCAGCCAGCACCATTGACTTAATCATTGGCTTTTGGGAGGGAGTACCAATGATGAATGAGTGTTTAAAAACTTGTTTGACAAAACCAAAATTACACACTTATTTTCCTTAGCTAGTACCACTACAAAAACTAAACATAAACTACAGGGTGCTTCAGGAATGAGTCCTAAAACCCAGAATTAAAGTTGGCATTTTTGCACTTCCATCCATTGTCCCAAGTCAATTGTTGTTGTTTTTAAATGGGTTTTTGGTTAAATGCCACTGTTGAAACAAGCCTCCTTCCCAACAAAACACAAGCCCAAGATAGTTTATACATATAATTTTTATACATTTAAAATTTACGTCTTGAAAAGGGTAGTTGCTCACAAGTGGCTAGAGAGATTGTCGTGGACATTAAACAATCACACCAAACAGGAAAATGAATCTACTAACTAGTCCGCTTTTACAGCCTTGTGCTCTTTGAACATGAACTTCCATGAACTTCCCAACTTGTAGATTTTAAAATAAAAGTTTAGTTTTTTTTAGTTGTTGAAGCTTAGTGGTGGTGAAGTTGAAGTCTTGCAACCTAACTTTCGCTTTTTACTTCTAGTGATTGTATTTAAGCTTCAGAGCTTAAGGTTCACAAACCCTATGTTCAGATGTGAAGATTATTGCTAACTTGTTGGCCTATGAAAATTCATCATCCCTGCAGCACTCTATAGCAACAGTGCTGACACTAAAAGTTTACCTGGGTGTGTATGAACTTGACAAACTGCATGTAGTGACAGAAACACCATCAATGTCACTGCTGGGGACAGAACTGAGGGGGGACTCCAGAGAACTGCTGCGGACCATTTTGAAAAACATGTGGGGGAGGGGGGCAACAGATGAAATATGAGAACGGAAAGGAATGGCAACCTTCATAATGAAATCAACTCGTATACAAAACAAGGTAACAAACAAAACATTTTGAAAATAGGCAAATCAAGAAAACCTTAATGCATGCTCGACACAAATAAACAAACCTAGATATCTTTCTGTTATCTTCTTTGGACTGTTTTCCAAAACCTTCCAATTTCCCTTTTACTGTAGTGTTAGTCTGTGTCCGGCATCCTGTGTCCTGATGGGTGCAACTAGGTCCTCCCTCCCCTTGTCCAGAGCCTCTATCCTGAGCAAGAAGAACCCCTGAGGTGCATTTCTCACAGCAGGAATAGTGGGTACAGTCCTGACTGCCCTCCTCATCTCTCGCTTGGTTCTGCAAGGAACAGTGCGGTACAGAAGGGGTGAGGTGGCCCTGTGAAGGGGGCAGGGTGAGCGGTAAATGTCCATTTCCCTTCCCTGGGCTGGCAGCAGCTACTGCCGATTTGATGACAGAGCTTGTGATGGTGAGCTTGTGCTTATCAAATCCCAGCGCCATGCCCCGGCCAGCAGGATCCATGGCATCCTCGTGGTTGTCGACGCATCCGCCAGCACAGCACACACAGGAATTAAGCAGGCACTGAGTGGCAACTAAAGTCCCACCCTCACCGGGTTCAGAAGCATCGGCTGAATGAGGCAAGACAACAGCCAAGTCGGTCAAGCTTGGGGAATGAGGGTTAAAAATAACAGTGGCGGAAAGCTTCATTCCACCGGTACGATTGGCGATTTCCTCCGCAGTCTGTACACTATCTTCCTCCTGTAACCCTTCCCAGCCATTCACCATGGGCGACCTGTCAGAGTTCCCCAAGGACTCATCCGATTGGCTCAGTTTGCGCTGACATTCCAGATTAGTGGTGTTACTTGATTGGCAGATTGTCAACCAACCATTACATGATGAGTCGGTCAACGGGGTGCGTCTACTGTGGTCAGGGGATCTGAGGCAAATGGTAGGAAGGGGAAGTTGTCCACGACACAGTTCGCTAGTTATACCAGACTCCAGGTCATCCATAAAGAAAACTCTATCGTCATCATGGTAGGAACCTGGTACTCTCCGTGGAGATGCCTGCTGGCTGGAGGTGGCACTGGAACCGTCGAGGCTACTTCCTCTATAGGGTCGAGGCTGGCGGGCTGGGGACTGACTCTGACTTGGAGGGGAAAGTAGCGTAGACATTTCGTCCCCCACTTGATGCACCATCATATTAAGTTGCTCTATCTCTTCTTCATCATACTGCATGGAGCAAGCCAAGTCTACATCTATGGCCTCCTCTTCCTCACTCTCACTGGAGGATTTGGGCTGCCCCATCTTCTCCTCATCCTCCTTCCAAACAGAATCTTCTTCCTGGGCTACACAAAGTGTGAGATCCACCACCTCCTCAACTCTGTCGTCCTTTTCCAGTGTCTCTAGATGGCTCTCAGGACCGGTGGAAGCGGCTGGGTCATTGGTCGATGGCATGCTGGAACCTGCAGGGAAATCTCCATCCTGGGAGATGCAGAGGCTACGCTCCAGCGTCATGAGCTCTTCTTCTGTTAGAGTCTGCAGCAGATCCCTGATATAAAGAACAATTATATGATTCAGAAATCAGCCATGTTCTTCAGTTGCTACATAAAAAGTTAATATGGTTTAAATTTTAAAATCTCAGTGCTGCTGAAATTCAGTGATTAAAAAGTTATGAATGCCAGTTCCACCCAACTACCATAAAGAATGTAGGGCAAGGCAATTCGTTTTTTTATGAGAGATTAAATCGTTTTCCACATGAGTAAGAATATTTAAAAATATTCCAGGGCTCGAAAGTGTTTCACTAGGTTTTGCGACCAAAAATAGATGTGGATGTGTGCGTATTGTAAAATGCATTTAGATGTGTGCAAATAAAAAAGCCCCCGTAGGTCCTTAAAGCAAAAAAAAAGAAGAAAAAATCAGTTTCATGAAATGTAAGATCATAAAAAGCCCTAAATATCTTAAATTGTATAATAATTAGTGATCACCTTAAGGAGTCTTAAATTTAGGAAAGAAAAAAAATCATTACATTAGATTGTTAGATAGAGCCTAATGTGATTAAACTTCAAAAAGATGTGATTTCATTACACAAATGTAAGCGCTGCATGTCCAAAGTCAAAACATGCCGCTTCTTTCTTGCTCGTTCAACAGGCCTGTGGTTTCAGAGCAGTTTGCAATCAATGAATACCACACATTTATTCCAAACAATTGCTTATGATCTACTGCTGATGAAATATGACAGTGTTTAATTAATGATGCTTATAATGTAATATGCGTTGTAGATTGTTGTAAGAGTTTATTCTTTTTGAAAAAGCAGGCGGCAATAGTAAAGCACCTAAATTTAATTAGTTATAAGGGCACATTTAATTCTCACAGAAATAAATTAAATTGTATTCATGTTATAGCTGACAACCAATACAAAGGCAGATATTATAAATATATAGTAGACTCTTGCATGTTTGAATTGGAAAACAATCTACATCACATGTGAGTGGTGCAACAAAATAAAAGGCAACCCATTATAAGCATTGATACTGTCTAGACTGGATGTGGCATGGCTTGACTCAACGAGACACCGATAGTTAATTAATGCAGTTCAATTTCTGACATACTTCACGCACTTACGCTACTTCGGACAACAGTACAAGTGGAGCGTTTGATGTTAAAAGCCTCAAATTGTTGCCGTGTGGTGTAGACATTGAGTAAAAATATCAACTAATCAAATAAAAAAACTAACAAAAATAAAACAAATCAAAAAACAAATAAAATGCCAAACAAAAAAGCAATCCAGAAAAACCAATGCAGTTTTTGCAACGGTGTGTTGAATGCAAATTTATAAAGCCTTACCACAAAAGCATTGAGAACCCTGAAAAACAAGCTATATCTGCATCAGATGACCAAATCAGAGGTGTCGGTGACTAACTATTGTGAATACAAACTGTACCTTATTTTTCTTAGCAAAGTGCGGAAGGGCCGGAAGAGTTCAGACATGTCCTCTGGTTTGCGGTCGAGGTTAAGAGGCCCTTCAGAGTAGATAACAAGGCCACTAATAAGAGATAACATGACACATGATACCATTACCAGGTGAGTAAACGTATATATGAAAGAAAAGAGGATGACCCATACAGTGTGAGGAAAATTAATACTTAGAGGGATTTGGAGGTGGTTGACATGAAGAAAACAGATAATTACAATGACATATCACTTACCAGACAATGGCAAGTCTAGGAATTGTAAACATAAGAGCTGGTTCGTAGTCATCAATCATGTCTTGTGTAAGATAATCAAGCTTCAGGGCCCTTGAGATTGGAAAACATTAATACTGTATATATGAATATAATTACTATTAATAATAATATATATAATATACACATTTAGTTAATGTGTCACATTAAAATTATATTAATCACGATTCTTCTCCTTTCTTTTAAACTGATAATGCAATGCATCATGATTAGTATTATATTGCGAGGTAGTTCCAAGACCTGAATATTCACCTCTCAACGGTCTCACAGAAGAGCACAATCACCTCCTGCTGGATGTAATACTCTTTAGGGGATTTCACAGGCACCATGGCTGACACGTAGCTACAACAGGAAACAGACAGATCCATGATAAGATTACATTACTTTCACATTTTGTAATAATACTTTTAATTGTCTGCTGAAGTGCCATATTTGCAAAGCTAACCTGCTTGTGTATGATAACATTAGTACCAATGGCAATAAAGATACCTTGTAATGATTTATTAACTGTCCAAAAGCATAAATGCAGTCTAGTCATCCTCATAAATATATCATTATAAGTGGATGCAAAAATCAAAACAGCTGTACATATTTTAAGGTACCTGAGCTCAAACTCAGCGAAGAGGGCGTCAAACTGACGCAACGCTTCCTTCATGCGGTCTGTGTAGTTGTTGAGATCTCGTAGCGCTTGGTCTCGGGTGATGTTGCGTACTTCCTCCAGGCTACGGGTGAGGTCTTTAGCAAGAGGTCTCATGGCCATGCTCTCGATTTCACGATTCATGATGATCGATCCTGCTGCCAGGCACTAGAGAGAGGAGTGATTTTATAGTCTCTGCTTCTAATGGGTTACACCGCCCTGATTCATGGCCACAAGTGTCAGTTATGATACACTGATGTTCTTTATATTCATGTTCTTTTGAAAGTTAACAAGAAAGATCTCTAGGAAAGATCTCGTTCTGAAGGAAAGCAGTTAGTGTGCACTACCTCTGCCCCAAACCACAGCTGCCCGGCAAGGTTGTCATGGCGGATCTCTTCTGGGAACTTCACACAGAAGTCTCTGTTGGCTCGGTCTTCAGGTATGCATTCATCCATAATTTGATTTATGATGTTTAACACATTGTCCTACACATTTATTGAGAAGATACACAACATACAGGGTTAGAACATTCACTTAAAGGGTTTAAAGGGAGATTAAAATTTTAATGTTTCCACTTTTCCAAGACGATTCCACTCATAGGATTACCGGATAAGGATTTTTAAGAAAACCATTAGAGACTGCACTCACAAACTGAGAATAACTAAACAATTATAAATATTTACTATAAAAAAATCCCATGATTTGTTTTCAATTTCCATACTTTACCAGGAAATAATGATTTTAAAATTCCCTGATAATCCTGGGTTTTCTATGACTGTGGAAATCCTACAAACTGTTTCAAGGTATTTTGTGTATTTATTGGAAAATTAATTCCACTATCCACCACAATTCAAAAGTTTGGGGTCAATAAAATTGTATTAACATTTTAAATAATAAAAAACGAAAAGGAATTAATAATTTTCCTAAGCAAGGATGCATTAAATTGATTAAAGTGACAGTGAAGACATCCATTTCCTATTCGTCAAAGAATCCTGAAATAAATGTCACAGTTTCCACAAAAATATTAAGCAACACAGCTGTTTTTAATATTCAAACAAATTCTTAGCTTCCTTGCAACTCGTCATTGCAAGAAAGGTGAGGAAAAAGACTGGATGGAATGGAAAACAAACACTTGATCAAACTGTCCAAACAAGACAAAGCTCTGAACTGTGAGGCCATTAAGTGATTAACCTGGCAGGAGCGGAACTGGTTGACCAGCAGGGTACACCTCTGAGGGTCCTTTCTGCCGTCCAGACTGTCCAGTTCAGTGGCCACCTGGTTCAGCTCTTCATCTGCATAGTAGAACTGGGCCAGCAGCTGCGGATCTGACCTCTGTATGAAAAAAGAAAGCAAATGTAAACAGATGGTCTGAATGATCTAATCAAGTACCAGACGATCAAACAAACTGGTTCTAAAGTAAGCAAGTATCAGAGTCCTGCAGTATGGTGTGTTTCTGGCACTGTGTGTAAAAACATTCGCTTTTTAAAAGACGCATATCTTGCAAAAACAGCCATTCCCACACACCTGAAGAGCATGTCATTTAACGATAGACTGATGAGGATTTAGACCTTTGGACCCCTTCTGCTCCATTGGGCGCTCAACAGAAAACATTCTCTTGCATCATAGAATGGACAGTGAATAGATTCCAAGGTGTATTTCAAAGATCTTGGTGTCTCACAAAGAATTGGAATTTGAAAATTGTTTTGATGGAATATATATATACACACACACACACACACACGCACACACTCCTATCAAAAACAGAATATGACGACAATATGTCGTTGTTTTTCTTATCAAAATGGCTATTTTCATGGATATATATATATATATATATATATATTAGTGCTATCAAATTAAACGCATTTATACATTTACATTATTTAACCAGAAAATAAAACTCTTGGGATTTAAAATCTCTTTTACAAGAGGGTCCTGGCCAAGACAAGGCAGCGCACTTAATAAAAAAAAACATTTAAAAATAAAACAAATATAATTAATTTAGTGTCGCTAGTCAAGAGTTGATATGAGGTTCTGTTCCTTAAATATAGCTCGGTCTCTAATTCAATGCTGCTAGTCTTTGCTTTTTTGTTTGTTTTGTATTATAGTATTTTGTATTGTAAAAGCCCACAATTCTCCAAGCTGCATAATTTATCATTCATAGCCATATCGCAAACTGTGTGGGATGAATTATACAACCAAGTTTTGTTCAATTCCTTAACCTTAAACAGAAAGATTAATAATAGCAAAGTTTGCCTTAGAAAGCATAACTAACATGTCAAATGTAGCCTACCTAAAGTTTAGTGTTATCTGCAAGTTGTGATTTGGAGTGTTTCCCAATTGGGACATCTATGTTTCCTGGACTGTGGCAGTTTGTAATCTGCACATGAATTTGCCTGGGATGTGGCACGTGGCTGGAACATGAACCAGAGCTGAGTTGAGTATAAGCTGATTTGCACCGGTCAGCCGCCCTATGATGCCCACGCAAGTGCAATCAAACCACTAGAGACTCCCAAATTACCATAGAAGAACTACGCGTTGCATAGGGAACTAAAAGACGTGGAAGGCCTATACAAATATATAAGGAATCAATATTGTTTAACTTTGTGTGACAATTTTCGTTGTGCATTTCAACAGACTTCAAAGTAATGAAAATGTCTGTACAGTACAGTTATAAAATTACAGCAAAACTAAAACAAGAAGGAACTGCATCATGTAATGCACTAACAGTCTAAGCATCATCCAAACATCTTGAATATTTGAAGAACAATCTTTTCTTTTTTACTGATTCTGTACTCTTTCAATCCATTAATTTTAGAGTGTCTGATACTGTAGTTCACTCCCAATAACAACAACAGGCATGTTTGGGAAGAATGTATCCAAGTGAGTCACAGTCAGAGGCAGAACTGCACCCATGGGCCAATGCGTCTTTGACAATGAGTGTTTGTACATCTCAAGGGATACCCCAGGTTTAATTCCAACCAAACACTTTCCTGCTCTAACATCCTGTTGTAAGATTATTACGATTTTTAAGACACACGTTCCCAAAAATGTATTAGACTAAAAAGTGGCCACCTCTCATAGAAACTGGTTAAAAACCGGTTGACAACAAAACTGTAGCAAATCACAATTGCATTAGTTGCCAAGGTGTGGATTGCAAGAGTATTTCACAGCTAAAGCCATTGTGAGCTGTGGTGAAATGTGGTTTTTGATGTGTAAAATACAGATTGATGACAGCAACAAAGTTTGGGCCACAAAAAGGGCCATTAAACCTCAGCAAAGGCAACAACCTATAGACTTATAGACCTTATGCTCCAGAGAAAAGAGTGTGCAGCAATCTTTAGAATTTTGACTTTGAACTTCTGTTTTTGCTGTAGCTCTGTATAATTCTATAGCATTTCTGTCAAAGAGTTAATAGCTGGTGAAGTGGATTTACTTACTGTAGAGTTAATGAAAGTTAGCATGAGCATTGAAATGTTTGAAGCGGATGTCAGTAGACAAGGAAGATTTTAAGATGAGCCGTTCATTCGTAAATCCATACGATCTTACCTTCATGTTGTAGAAATACAAATCAGAAGACCACACAGCTGTAAGCAGTCAATGTACAGAAATATATCTCATCCAATCTAATCGTATTGATATATGTTTTCAGGGTTATTGCTGTCAGCTAAAAAACATTTACATTAATTGAACAAGTTTAAATAAAATAAAAATATGAGATGAAATGCAAACTGAAATGAGAAATGTTGCTTTGTCAATGTCCAGCAGATATCATCCAATCTAATCGTATTAATATATGTTTTGCAGTTTATTGCTCGCTGTCAACTACAAAACATTTACAATAATTGAAATAAAGTTTGAATAAAATAAAAATATTACATGAAAAACAAACTAAAATGAGAAATGTTGCTTTGTCAACTAACTGAAATAAGTTGAAATCAAAGCACTAAAATTACTAAGGGAAAATTAATAAAAACAAAAAAAACTGAATATAAATATTATATTTGAAAGCAAATGCTAATAAAACAGCTGAGAACATGATGACTTTGTCCATTCATAATGAAGGGACAAAGTTATCTGAATGAATAATAAAGGGTTGTGATTCAAAACGACCAGAAAATCATACCTAGAAATATTGGCAAAAGATACCCCAAAAAAGCTGCCTAGGTAGGCAGCTCACATCATATGATGCTAACAAGATATTTATGTAGAAGCTAACAAGATATTTATGTAGACAGCTTGCATTATAGGACGCCCCAAAATGCTGTCTAGGTAACTTAGGCTACCCACATCATATGATGCCCCAAAAACTGCCTAAGTAGACTCGCTAGGTTTTAAAACACATCCACATAATAATAAATCTATTTGATGAGTATTTATTAATTGAACTGATGGCAAGCTTACCTTTGGCTTATATAGCCACTTTCGGAACCGATTCATCATTGGTCACCTCGCCAGTTTAGCGACAGCTCCGTACCAAACCCGAACCGGACCTTTAAACCCGACCACAAACACACAGCTAGCGAGCTAAGCTAGCGCCTGCTCCTCAACAATGCCGTGCTGACAGTGTTAAGTAGAAGCCCTTCAAAAAAACTTTAAAAAAAACCAGACACGGACAGTGTAAATCCACTATTAATTAATCGCGGGCACGGACTCTGCCCTTATTTCCAGCAGTCGAGTGGTTGTCTTTGTCCACAAACACACAGGGTGCTCATGACTAAGCTTTTGAGCTCGAGCTCAGTCTGACCATAGGAGTCTGACTAACGTTACGGAAGTTGCGCTCGCGCTGCTTGACTGATTACACTCGGGTTGCCAAACAATCCGCTTTTTTATTCCTCAATGATTTAGTACAATTGTTTTTATCGCTCTTCCGTTTAGTTTACATAAATAAGAAAATAAAATTCAAAATTATTTTTATTTTGCACACATTTTGTTCAACTTTTCTTTTTTTGTAACTCACTTTGAGCTCTTCATGCTCTTTAAATTATTTGGATCATTAAAATTTTCACTAAATGTTAATTTTTTTGGACAAAGAGAACAAAGGGAATAGCGCTGGAGAATGACGTCCTCTCAGGAAAAGTCGGACCGCCTCGCTGTTTCCAGGCAACAACAAAACACTGTCGTTGCCAGGTAGATGTTTTTCATAGGATATTATCATACACATGTAAACCTATTCATATGGTTTAATATAGAATTGTTCTATACTGATCAATTGTATTAATATACTCCAATAATCTGAATCAGATAAGCAAAGTGAAAAATTATCCCCATTATCTAACTGCTGTCTATTGTATTGGTCCGAAAGTATATTTAGTTTGGCTGAGAGATCCAGCGAGGATGAAGAACTACAGGGAACTTGTCAACGAAGTAACAAGGCTCCTGGACGAGTTTCAAGAAGACAAACAATGCATTGACAGTTTTACACAGGATGCTGCCAAGGATCTTAAGGTACACAAAATATGTATTTTTTCCTCCATACATATCTTCTCCATCTGTTTAACATAATTAGCATTTTCATTAGAGACAAACCATCATATTTACATGTCTTATGTCTTTTAGAATCATTCCTCTGCTGACCAAAAGTTCATTATTGATACTTTGTATGGATGTATCATGCACAAAAAGCTTTTGGATGTTGTGGTCAATATCTTTTACATGCACCATGGACAAATTCTATTCAGAGTGGACCGAAACCTGTTCATTGGTAACTTTTGTGTATTTTGTTGATGTAACTTAGTACAAATATACTGTAATTTCCAAGTTCAAGCTGTTAATATTGCTATATTACGGTTAATGTTACTTGCTATTTCTTTTTGCTAAATGTATACTATATGAACAGAGTTACTTAATGTCAGACATTCAAAAAGGTAACAGATCTTCTTTGGTCTTGTTTGGTTTTATCAGTTGTCTGTTATCTTGCCATGTTCCATCTCGATGATCTTGGCCTGGATCATTTCAGTAGAATTATCAAGTCTCTAGACATCTCAAAAATGCACAAAGTAAGCAAAGCACATACATAACGAGATTTAACAATACGATTTTGAGCTATTAAACATTTGTATTATTGTTGAATTGAATCATAACTAAAGTATTTCAACATTGTATTATATATTTCCTCATTATTTGCTTTCCGTCTCTGTTATGGTGCAAATGCCCTGTCCGGTCCCTCAGTTCCTGAGTTTTTTCTTTAACGTCAGCAACCTCACAACACATATCCAGAGTGAATGGAGTCACATCTATGATGCTGCCGTCGTAGATAATAACTGGATCACCCCACTGCTGAGGTAAAATGATAATAATAATAATAATAATAACCACAGGAAAAAAGCTGTGCATCACATTATTTTACATCATGATGCATTTGCACACTTGATACTGTTAGCCAATAGTGTGGCATTTAGGAATGTAAATGCTTTGAAAATTAAATCACAAAAGAAATATGTATCCCATTACTGAATTGTGAAAAGTGTTTGTAAGTCATTAACTGAATTAGGTATATTAAATTAGTTGGAGGTTGTTAGGAATCATTACATTTTTAATGAGAGTATGAATTCTATCCAGCATCGCTGGAGGGTTGAAGAGGTGTGGCACAGTTTTTCTGGATGCCAGAACATGTAACTAATATATCCTGCTCTAAACAAGGCAGTGTTTGCACGTTTAGTTCTGTTATTTATTGATGGTTGCTAGCAAGCATTGTGCAGATGTCTTTATTCTTCTTCTTAGATGGTGCAGTGAGATCGAGGTGCTGCTGGATCAGCTTGCCAGAAAAATGGGCAGAGGAAATCTGCCGAAAAAGTCTCCCAGGAAAAACACAGAACCCAGGGAATTTGATCTGACCCGACCCAAAGCTCGACCGCTCCCTGCTCCTGAAGTCATTCCACAGCAAGACAAGTCAAAGCCGGCAAGTATCAAAATAAATACTTGAAATAATGGAGTATGTGTTTTATGAATGATTCATTTTTAAAATATATTATAAAAATATACCAACTCCTTTCATTCAATTATCATTTTATTATTGCATTGGTTGTATGATAAAAGGCTATATATATATATATATATATATATATATATATATTTTTCTTTTTTCTTTTTTTTGGGATACTTTTTAATGCTACAAACCTTCAGAGACATATGGTGTCTTTTTATTTTCAATGACACAGATATCAGACCAATCCAATATGACCGTACAATATGGCCGGGGCCAACTAGGGGGCCTCAGAAAATTTCCAAAGGGGTCGCAGGATGACTGCGATGACAGTATTTAAATAAAAAATATTATTATTAATATATTTAAAAAAAAACTATACATAATCTAACTCTAATCTAAATTAAAATGCTAAAAAACACAAACTATCAGTAACTATTAAATCAATAACTAATAACAAAAAAACTATTGTTTTTATCGAATAACATACAGTTTCTGAAACTTCTTCAATCTCAAAATGATTTGCAACTTTGTCATAATTACAGCAGAAATACAGATCCTTCTCAAAAAATTAGCATATTGTGATAAAGTTCATTATTTTCCATAATGTAATGATAAAAATTAAACTTTCATATATTTTAGATTCATTGCTCACCAACTGAAGTATTTCAGGTGTTTTATTGTTTTAATACTGATGATTTTGGCATACAGCTCATGAAAACCCAAAATTCCTGTCTCAATTAATTAGCATATCAAGAAAAGATTCTCTAAACAAGCTATTAACCTAATCATCTGAATCAACTAATTAACTCTAAACACCTGCAAAAGATTCCTGAGGCTTTTAAAAACTCCCAGCCTGTTTCATTACTCAAAACCGCAATCATGGGTAAGACTGCCGACCTGACTGCTGTCCAGAAGGACATCATTGACACCCTCAAGCAAGAGGGTAAGACACAGAAAGACATTTCTGAACAAATAGGCTGTTCCCAGAGTGCTGTATCAAGGCACCTCAGTGGGAAGTCTGTGGGAAGGAAAAAGTGTGGCAAAAACAGCTGCACAACGAGAAGAGGTGACCGGACCCTGAGGAAGATTGTGGAGGACCGATTCCAGACCTTGGGGGACCTGCGGAAGCAGTGGACTGAGTCTGGAGTAGAAACATCCAGAGCCACCGTGCACAGCGTGTGCAGGAAATGGGCTACAGGTGCCGCATTCCCCAGGTCAAGCCACTTTTGAACCAGAAACAGCGGCAGAAGCGCCTGACCTGGGCTAAAGAGAAGCAGAACTGGACTGTTGCTCAGTGGTTGCATGTCATCCGGAAATCAAGGTGCCAGAGTCTGGAGGAAGACTGGGGAGAAGGAAATGCCAAAATGCCTGAAGTCCAGTGTCAAATACCCACAGTCAGTGATGGTCTGGGGTGCCATGTCAGCTGCTGGTGTTGGTCCACTGTGTTTTATCAAGGGCAGGGTCAATGCAGCTAGCTATCAGGAGATTTTGGAGCACTTCATGCGTCCATCTGCTGAAAAGCTTTATGGAGATGAAGATTTCATTTTTCAGCACGACCTGGCACCTGCTCACAGTGCCAAAACCTCTGGTAAATGGTTTCCTGACCATGGTATTACTGTGCTCAATTGGCCTGCCAACTCTCCTGACCTGAACCCCATAGAGAATCTGTGGGATATTGTGAAGAGAAAGTTGAGAGACGCAAGACCCAACACTCTGGATGAGCTTAAGGCCGCTCTCGAAGCATCCTGGGCCTCCAGAACACCTCAGCAGTGCCACAGGCTGATTGCCTCCATGCCACGCCGCATTGAAGCAGTCATTTCTGCAAAAGGATTCCCGACCAAGTATTGAGTGCATAACTAAACATAATTATTTGAAGGTTGACTTTTTATTTATTTATTAAAAACACTTCTTTTATTGGTCAGATGAAATATGCTAATTTTTTGAGACAGGAATTTTGGGTTTTCACGAGCTGTATGCCAAAATCATCAGTATTAAAACAATAAAACACCTGAAATATTTCAGTTGGTGTGCAATGAATCTAAAATATATGAAAGTTAAATTTTTATCATTACATTATGGAAAATAATGAACTTTATCACAATATGCTAATTTTTTGAGAAGGACCTGTATTTGAGCCTAAATAGGGGGAGCTAAATTAGACTTTGAATCAAAAAGGCTGAGAACTACTGCGTTATAACATACAGACACTGTTCACTTTAGATTGTAAAATAATGCTGATTTTGGCATTTCCTCCCCCAGGTACCAGTCACAACTCACAGATCTCCAAAGGAACCAGAGATTCTGGATGAGATGAGGCAGAGGAACCGACAAAAAGCTTTAGTAAGCCCAAACAGAGACATACTGGGAAACTATTTTTAAAGTTTGTTTATCATTATTTACTTTGTGTTCAGACCTAACCTCATAGTGTACCTCATTTATTCCATTAGAAAGTCCTGAATGAAGCAAACTCTCAGCAATTCAGCTGTGCAAACCCACAGAAGTCTGAGAAAACTCAAGTTAGTGTCTTACAGCACAATTGAATTCATCAACTTTGTTTTTTCTTTAATATCATCACAGAATTTGAAAGCTATTATTTCTTTTATATTTTCTGATGAATAGAACGTAATATCCCAGATTCTTCAAAGCAATGATGCAGAACTCAAATTTGACCAGCTTTATACTTCTGGCAGCCCTGCCACCCAAAAGGTAATTTTGATTAGATAGAAAATTCATTGATAAAAGTTTATTGACATATGTGCTTTTGAACTTATTTTATACTACTGAGTATCTTTGTGCAGTTAAATAGTGAATGTATATTTATTTACAATGGCACAGACAAACAGCTTACCTGTCAGACTGAACACAACAGCCATACTGCGAGAGGGAGCTTTATATAATCGTCAACTGGAAGAAGAGTTACAAAGGTAAAGTCACATAACTCCTCAATGGTGATCAGATTTAGTTATTTTTCTCTGTGCAATTACACAAATTAATTCTAAATTTATTTGGACTAATTATTAACCATTATTCCAAAGCATTGAAAAGCAACTAATAGCACATTAAAGGAATAATTCTCCCAAAAACAATTCTGTCATCATTTACTCACATATTTCCAAAACATCGCCCATGTAACACTGTAACACCATGTTCATGCTGCTCTTTTCCATATAATGACAGTGAATGTCATTGGATGTTGTTTAATTTCAAAAATGACAAAAAGCACTATATATACAATAAACAATAAACTGTCTATATAACAAAATATTTAAAATGTTGCACTATTTCTATGTCAATTATCAAATAGGTAGATTTGTGGCATTGACTCATTTGCACAAAACAGCTTCTTTGCTGGTTCAAATCACTAACACTTCCCTTGGTTAAGGGAACAATGTTGTGCTGCAAGGCTCTGTATTAGGTCCTTTTACCTTTTAAAATGATTTTGCACAAACTTATAGTTCATGCTAGCTTGAGTGCTGCTGTAATTAAAACAAATTGCCTGTTATTTTTTCAATTTAAATTTTCACCTATTATTATGATGCTCATATAACTTTAAATGACACTATTTGTAATGTCTGATCTCAAATATTTGGACCAAATTTTATATAAATATGAATGGGAAATATATGTTCTGGTTGATGGGATAATAAATATAAATATTGTTTGACCCATGCCAAGTCTTCTGCGATTATCAACAGTTTTGAGGAAGGAACAAAGTGAAATTCGAAAATCTATCAAATCTCATTGGCATATATTTAAATATGGTGCATGAAAACACATTGCTCAAGTCTACCATCAATAGAAGCAAACAACATTGGTTCTTGAGTCAGTGGACTACATTTTTGGCTCTTTTAGGGTGACTTATAAAATCATGAGATAGTTGTAAGATTTTTGGGTAAACTAACACTTCAAGCTCAATCATAAGAGTCATTGAGATGTTTTCCACTGTGGTCTAAGAAAAGTCCTTGTGTGTTGTATTTGGGTGTTCAGATTCGAGCGATTGTCACAGGGTGCAAGCGAGCCATCTGCGTACCTGCAGTGGCAGAAGGAGATGAAGGAGAAGGATCTACAGGACGAACTTGCTGAACTGGAGCGCCGAAGACTGGAGGGACGGATCAGCCATGAAGAGGCCGTTCTTGCACGAGAACGGGTCTTGGAGCGTAACCACCATAAAGCTCAGCAAACTAAAGAGGAGGTGATCTTGAAAACAAACATCAGTGTTTGCAGCAATACATGACTCAGTCTGAATTATGTTTATGATGATGTAATGTGTATTGGTTCAGACTGAACACCTCATGCGCAAGTATGCAGAGAAACGTCTGAAGGAGGAAAAGGAAATGAGAGAGCTAGTGCAACAAGTGGCAGATGGTCACAAGAACTCCAAAGCCGCCAAAGCTAAGCTACAAGAAATCAAACAACGGATAGGTACAAAGATTGTGGATGATACGTATGGCATAAAAAATACGTATGGCATTTTCACAAGGCATGAAATGACGATAAAACACTGTTTTCCTCCGGAGCAGTTAAGGAAGTCTCGGAGCAGAGCAGGGAACTCCTCAGCCAGGCTCTGGAAGAAGCTCAGGCCGAGCTAAGCAGGAAGATGGAGCTCATCCGTCAGATTCGTGCTTTTGAGACAGTCTCTCTGATCAGACAAAACTTTGTGGATGACACTGAGGTTAGTGTTTTGTCTTGATACATTTAATCAAAAATAGAAAAAGAATGCATGCATCATTATGATCTAACCATTGTTTTGCTATGTTACTCAGACTGCAGGTCATGATTTGCTGTGTGAGATGTCTCTGGCGGAGCTGCGGGAGCGTTTGGCACTCCTGAGAGAGTCAGAACAGTGTGAGCTGGAGGACAGAAGACAGCGGATCTTTCAGGAAAAACAACTCAAAGAGCAGCTACTACTAGAACAGCTGGACAATATCGCTCTACGCAGAAGTCTGGCAGAACAGGCTGCTTCTCGCAGGTAACATACCTGTCCAATCACACCTGTCCCTGCATCAACCTGCAGTCGGGTCTAAAAGAACATTTCAGACATTACTTTTTTTTTCTACTTAATCCTGTAAAAAAATTAAATGACAGATGAGAATGATACTTAACATTGAAGATTTTGGACTATTTCTAGGTCACTAATTAAATCAGTAAATTTATGGCATTAGTGAACTCATTTGTACAAAAGGTCTGGGCCCGTATCCCTAAAGATTCTGAGAATCCTCTCAGAGAGCTCCTAACTTAACCTAAAAATTCCTTGCCAGGAGTTTTAGCTTAGAAGTGATCCCAGAACATTTTCAGTGAACTCTGAGCAAGGAATGGATGGAAAATCCTATCTTAGTGAGGAGGTGTGGTTGACCCCGTTGCTAGGTATGAGTCATCATTTCAAAAGCCGTGATTGGTTGATCCTACAAGTTTGATGAAAATGAACTTTTGGTGATAATGAGCAAAGGATGTACCCTCAAACCAATAAACATAATTATACACTCTAATCTTATGCAGACTGTAATTGTAAATAATATTTCACATTCAAGAAAATATCTGGAAAATGAATAGTAAGCTGTAGGGGTTATTGCCTTAGAATCTAAAATATGTGAAAACTTAAGCTCATTACACCCTGTTCAAATAATGATTAGTGTCTTATTTGGTCATATTAATATCCTAGCTGGCATATTTTGTACTTTCACTCCCATATGGACCCCATTGAAAACAAGATGGGCTATCTCAAGGGGCTGTTCTTAATGAAGTAGAAATTGCAACGTTACAACTCAGTGTGGTCTTAACGAGGGTAACATGGCTCAGCCTTTATCAATGTCTGTGATTGCTGATATTTATGAAGGCTTGTTAACAAATATCCTACAAACAAAGAAAATGGAGAAAAAAAGGAATCCTAGCCCATTTTGTACAGCTGCTTAGGGGAACTCCTAAGCCACTAAAAGTCCTCTTCCCTGCTCTTAGCAGATCTCGCCTTAGGAGCCCTTTTAAGCGCTAGGAATCTTGAGGAATAGCTTTTATATTAACTGGGATTTTCGTGTCACTTTTAGGGGAAATTCTAAGAAAACATCATGACTCTGAGAATTTTCTTAGAATTTGGCCGCTAGGAGCCACTTTTTGGACAAAAATTCTTTAGGGATACGGGCCCAGATTACTTTCATTGAAATTCATGAAGACTTATCATAGTACTTTTCAGATTTACAAATTACCTACTTGTGTTATCTGTGGTTGTATTTCTCCACTAAAACAACTTGACTAGAAGTGCTGCCATTAACACTCATCATATTCTTCTGGACAGGCTTAAAAATTGGGTTTGAACTTGTAGAGAGGCACTAGCCTGGTTCAAATCCTCCCTCTAAGATCACTATGAGTTTGTCTGGGTAGTGGAACAGAAACCAGGGCAAGTTGCATAAACATAGCCATTATGTTAAGACATCATGTCTTAAGTACTAGTATGACCAACTAGCGGTTAGTCAAGGGGCAATCAGTCTTACTTTTCAGAATGAAATTAGCCCGATCTACCTTTTTATGTTACTGACTTGAAACAGTTAAGAATAGTCGTAAAGAAAAAATTGTGATGACTAAGACTAGTCTTAGAAGTCTATGCAATCAGTTTTACAATGGTAAACTATGGTGTGCCACAAGGCTCTGTATTAGGTCATTTGCATACAGAGTTCATGCCAGCTTGAGTGTTGCTGTCATTAAAGCAAAAAGGGGGGAAAACCAAATACAAAGAAATTTCCAAATTCACGTTAATTTTTCAAATCTAACTTTTCACTTGTTACACTGCTAATATAATTTATAATGAAGAATAATTCATTAAATTAGAAAAATGCAAATGGATTTTCCCTATTGGTCTCAGACATTTGGACCCCACAGTAATTATACATATGAATATATTATGTTGAGTTAAATATGTGGAAAAGAGGGGCTGAAGGATTTCTGTTTTCAGTCAAGAAGAGAAAAGGATGAGAAGTGAACTGCGGGAGGCTGTCAGTAGAGATGAGAGAGTGCTGGCCCTACAGAAGACTCTGGAGCAAAAACAACAGGAAAGACAGAAGAGAAAGACTGAAAAAAACAGTATGAAAAAAAATGAACAGGCGCTTCCACTCACAGTGAAAACCTTCCTTAAGAAGGTGAGAAGAGACTAGAATACAATCCAGATGTCACAAATTTTGCCACAATGACAGAACAGATGTTTATTATTGTTATTTTTCTCCATTTAATGATACAAGCAGCAGGTTCTTGAGGAACAGCACTGGCAGGAGTTGGAACGCAACTTGGAACAACAAATTCATGGGGCCTTGGAGCAATCATCTAAAAAAAATGGTGCTGGTCAGAACCACAGGCGAGTTTTCTGATGCCTCATGACTATTACAATATATAAAAAGTAGAAGCAATTGATATTGTAAAAATACATCTAGGCATAGTATAAAAATACATAGTAATACTTGGCATAAAGCACGCTATCTATATTTTAAATAGCTTTTTTGGGGGGGATGATGTTATGAAAAGCATTAAGTGAACAATGTTTTGAGTGTGGAAATTTAACAGAATGATTGCATGATTTCTTTCCATACTGAAATATTTATAATCAAAACACTATACAGTAACAAATTGTCTCCTCTGTATTGCACAGGCGTGCATACTAAATAAGGACAACAGAATAAATCAGTTTAGTACAACTTTTTAATGTTGTTCCATTTCATTTTAGCAGAATTACCACAAATATATTTTCCATTTACATTGATGCCCAGAAAAAAAAAGTACATAAATGGAACAAAAATAAACAAAAATCACAAATTTATCCCAACAAGATTTTCATACACACTATAACCTACAGTGTTCCATAGTGCTCAGACCTTATAAAACCCATTTGAAACAATTTAAACTACTTGATTCAACACAACAGTATGAAGATTAAACCCTTATGAACCTTTTTAAATGTTAATTATTCAAAAGTATAAAATCATTAAGTCTAAAAAATATATATATCCAGTTCCTGTTGCATCTTAACCTACTGATACAAAAAAAGCAGCAGAAACCATGCACCCGTTTTTATACCACAAACAAAATTTCCTATCGTATCATGACATTATTCTGTGATATGAAAGAAGAAAACTGTTAAACTGCAGCGAGCCAAAATCTTAAAGTGCTTAGTTGTAGTGGTCACATCATGAGTGGTTATTATAGACAGTCAACTAGTATTAAAAAACATGATACACAACCTAGTTTTAACAGTAAATCAAAATTTGATTTGAAATGAATTGGGCCGTCATTTAGTCTTGAAAGGGAAAGTTTCAACTACAGAATTGTTATTTAAAATGCGATTAAAATGGTTTACGAAAAGTTACAACTTTTTTCTGATTATAGTTGTTTGTTCAAGCTAGAACAAACAAGAGTGGCAATGTATACATTCACTCCCAGCTTTCTCCTCCACATTCTTCTGACCCTTGATATGATCAAGAAAAGTGTGAGAGGGAGTTTATCTCCTTATGAGTCCAAGGGCGTTTCATCTTTCCATAACAGATCATTAATCAAAGAGACGTCTCATGCCTCATTAATTCACCAGGCTTTTGGGTTCCTCTTCTCTCTGAATGACATCCTCAGTTTGTTCCTGGGGGCCGGCACAGGTGGCTGAGGGACCTGACTGTATTCTTTCCCAGGATTCTCTGGTATATCTGACTCGTCATCTCTTTTTTGCTGGACACAAGGGTGCTGACAGGGCTCGATCTGTCCAAGAGGGGCGTTTTTGCGTGTCGATGCGTGACTCTTCTGCAACTGCTGAATGATGGCAGAGAATTTAGCATCCAGTGAGGGTCGCCCTGTCCGAGGCCTCGCCCCCTTACAGTTCTCTTTCTCCTGATTGGTTAAGATGCTGGTAAAGGGTAATTTATCAGGAGGGGGTGGAGGAGCTCTCCTCTTTTTTTTGCTGCCCGTGACAGGACTGGTAGTAGACGGATTGCTTTCTTTACCTGGTGACAGAACCGTTTTTTGTACTACCATTGGCCGGGATCCTTCAAACAGCGCTGCCCAATGAGGCGGCTCTGTGTCCTCCTCCTGACCAATGAGAAAGCGCCCATCCGTTTCCTCAATCTTATTGTGAATTATGTCAGTCAAGCTCTCAAATTTCCCAGGAGACCCGATGCCTGAAAAGAATCCATTATTAACCAAATAATGAACACAGAAATAACAGGAAGTTGGACTAAACTCATTCCTCCTAATTTAGTCTAACAAAAGCAGAACAAGTCACTCTAATATTATATTATAAATGATACAAATGTCCTTGATTACTCACTCAGATCATTATAAACAGAGTCAGCTTGCTTCGTAAGAAAGAGTGGGGGTTTCCGTGGTGACAAAACCTCAATTTCCATGAGCTTGTCACATGCATGTGACCACTGACCTAAGAATACGTTCGTAATAATTGTTAACGCATACAAACTATAGTAAAATAATTTTGCTTTGAATTCTGACAGACGCCAGTTGAACTGACCCTGGTCATAAATGTGCTGCCAGAGGGCATCCAGCCACTCCTGTAAGATGTCAGGAGTTTCAGTAATGAACACATGACTGACGGAGTCTCCATATCCCGGGTTTATCAGGTTGAGTTTACAGCCAGTCCTCTGGTGGTCCTTTTCTACCACACGAATACGGGTCTCCTGCATAAACACACACACAAACACTATACTACATATTTTACAATGGTTCTTCAATGTATACCAAATGGTAAAGCTTTGTCAGTCATTTGGTATTATTGCTGTAATCTTTAACATTGACCGCAATTAAATTACTGTTAACTACAAGCTTATTAGATTAGAAAGGCTGCATATAGCAGTGTGGCCATATAGCCAATCATTATATAACCATAATCGGCTGATATTAAAATGTATAATATCTCAAGCATGTACACATGACGTGTGAGAACCAATGAGGTTCAGTCTCGTGTTATGCAGCACATTTAAGCTTCTGCAAGAACGAAAGAGGTTCGTTCTCGTGCAATAAATTCAATCGGTTCATCATATAAAGCGATCGAGTCTCTTCAAAAAATTAAGAAAATTTGGATTAAACTGCTCAATTGATGGATTAGTTTTAAGTTCCCTTTATTAATGTTTTTAAGCAACAAAGTTCCAAAGATAAGATAAGATCTCAGGTTTGGAACAACATGAGAGTGAGTAATTGATGTCGTTTTTCATTTTTGGGTAAACAAATCCTTTTTTTTTAGTCTTTTTTTAAAAGCAACCTTTTTCTTATGGAAATATATAAAATCATGTACAAAACCAGGAATTTGTAGTTTGTAGTTTGGTGACCTCAAACACAGAACACTTGATCTTTTACATTCCTTCCTAAAAACAAAGTTTTGCATTCTGAGGTTTTAAGGGGGGAAAAAGGCCATTTTAGAAAAGTTTCTTACCTGGTTTATGGGAATAATGAGGCTGGGCTCCACTTTTGCTTGAATCTCTTCAGGAGAGTAATAGCATGAAATCTGTCCAGCCTTCAGCATACAATATAACTTACAGTGGCGTTGCAAACCCTCAATGCTTAGCTAAATGGATAATAAACAAAATACTGATTTTACACATTTCATTCCATTTACAAATGTTGACATGAATCTTTACTAGTAAAACTCCAGTTGATGTCTTACCTGTTGGCTCAGGTAACTGCTCATCATGTCTTGTGTCATGCAGTCAGGTTGTGCCACCAGCTGACAGCACAGGTTTCCATACAGCGGCAGCCATGATGAAGCCTCCACTGACAGACCAATGGCAGGAGGTCAATCAGAACCACCATGCTGGTCAATTATTCAAATGTGGGTAGTTTGTTCTTACCATTTTGCATGATTATAAGAGAATGAGACTGGAAAGATCCCTCTGCCTGCTCCAAGCCCAGTGTGGTGTACGCCAACAATGAGTACTGTGCACCTCTGACACAAAAAAAACTTTTTTTAACATTCATTTCTCTAGTACTACAACAGAAATTAATTGAATTGTTAAGGTAATGGACATTAAATCTATTCTTGCATACAATGGTATTGGGTTGGACTGGAGGAAAGTGTCTGGGTCTCCTCCATCCAGAAGAGGGCAGAGTTTCCTGCCTGAAGATCTGCCAAAAGACAAGCGCAGCTTCCTAGCCAGTTTTTTTGGAGTTTTGACAAAGGTTGGTTCCTCCTCCAGTCCACAGCTATACAGCTCAAACGTCAGTTCAAAGTCCGGCTTCGCTTCAGAGCTGTTAAAATTATTGAAATTGAGCTCAGAACTCTACAGACTGCAGTTGTCTTTGTTTTTAACAGGAACATAATTTTCACATTTCTTAAAATGGCTGTAGAGTGAAATACGGAAAGATGAGAACTTACAAATTTTTGACACCTTCAAAGCAGATATCGGTCATTGAGGGGTCTGCAATCACCATTTCAGTGTCAAAAATCTCTGAGCCAATCTTTATCAAACAAAATACTGCCACCCTCTGTGCATCTGTTGGGTTCAGATCCGCATGGCATCAGGATAAATGACTATATGAAGAGATTTCTTAAAATATACACATATTATACACACTACTGTTCAAAAGTTTGGGGTTGTTAAGATTTTACGCGTTTTTGAACTCTTATACTCACCAAAGCAGCATTGACTTAAAGGAGTAGTTCACTTTAAAATGAAAATTAGCCCATGAATAACCCTCAAGCCATCCAAGGTTTATATGACTTTCTTCTTTCAGACGAAGTGAATTGCAACCATCAGTTTGATGGATGGATGCACTTTTTTGAGCTTCAAACTGATGGTTGCAATCCCTGGCATTATAAAGCTCGGAAGAGTCAGGGTGTTTATTAGTATAACTCCGATTGTACTCGTCTGAAAGAAGAAAGTCATATACACCCAGGATGGTTTGAGTTAATCATGGGGTAATTTTCATTTTAAAGTGAATTACTCCTTTAATTCTAGTAAAAACAGCAATATTGTGAAATTTTACAATTTCAAGCTGTTTTCCCTTTTATTATATTAAAAATACCAAAGCTGCATTTTTTTTCCATTACTCCAGTCTTCAGTGTCACATGATCCTTCAGAAATCATTCTAGTTGGCGTGATTTGCTGCTCAAAAAACATTTCTTATAATTCATTTAGTAAACCGTTGTGCAGCTTAATATTTTTGTGAAAATGTGTGATATTTAAAAAAATAAATAATGAACAAAGTTCATTTTAAGTAGAAATAATTTGTAATATTATAAATGTCAAATCAAACTTTTGAACTGTAGTGTATGTGTGTAAGCTAAACCATTCAATTAATTAAAATCAAAACAGATAGCATATTTTTGCATTACATTCATAACATTAGCAAAGACATGGATTTTTTTTAAATAATAAATAATTATAATAGTTTGTATACGGTCACTCACTCCCTTTGCTGTTAAAGTGTTCTGAATCTTTCCAAAACAATGGAATTCGCAGGCCTGGATAAGTAAAAGAAAAATACTTTAATCAAAGGCATTTTTACTACAAAATAACACAGGGTTATATGAGAAAATAAAAGAAAAAGTTGATTCCTTTACCAGATATGGCTACCTTTCCCTTACAAGGGATTTGATCCTGAGAGACTGAGGATCTAAAAAAAAAAAGATAAAGGAAAAAAAAGTGTATTATTTATATGCATGTTTGATCAAATAAGTTTCCACTAAATACTCCCAGCAATACAGCTGCTGTTCTAACCTTCTGATGTCCTGGTGCTCTTTCCTCCTCTGGGCTTCACTCATGTAGGCTTTAATTCTGGCATTACAGGTTAGCAGACTCCTGGAAGCGTCCAACACCTGCTCTTTTTTAGTGCTGGCAACCAGAATCTTGTAAGCCCCGGCTCTCATTCGCATCTCAAACTCCAACTTCTCCTGAATATCACGGTCCTATTGGAAGGGAAAATCCATCAGGAGAAATAAAGTAGCTTGATGGACAAGTGCTCTCAAAACAGTTCTGGGTAAAAACAAATTCAGACAAGAGGAAGAATGAGGTGGGAAAGAAGAACTCTACTACACAGTCTATTCTACAATAATTCCTGATGCATGTGCATGCTGATTTATGGAGTGATGAAATATGGGGATCAATGGTCTGGACACCAATGAATGGGAATGAGCCAATGAAGTAACAAAAATAGCTGGAAGAGAAGAGGAGCTCACCTTACTTTAGGGGAAAGCAGGTCTTTCAGAACCAACAATGGTACATGGATCGATGAAAGTGAGTGAAAGTAATGGAAGTCTGAGACGTTTTTGGTGAATCGGTTCTTTTAAAACTTAGATTATAATAAGTATTTAGTCCAACCATAATCACATTGAGCATGGCATGATATTACATTCTAGGAGTACATTGGTTTTAAAAATTCTGTTATCACTTACTCACCCTCAATTTGTTCTGCACCTGATATTTTGAAGAATATGGGTAACCAAACAGTTGTTTGACTACTTTGGCCTCCATAACATTTTTTTATTCCCAAACTATGAAGTCAATGGTGCGGCATCAACGGTTTGGTTAGGGATATTCTTCCATATATCTTCTTTTGTGTTAAGCAGAAGAAAGAAATTCACAAGTTTGGAGCAACATGAGGGTGTAAATAAATGACATTTTTTGGTTGAACTATCCCTTTAATTTTGGTGTTCTTTATTAAGTCATTTCATGATTTTACCATTAGCTCAATTATTGGTTCTCGGCTCATGGCTAATCGGACTTTCGAGTCAGAATCAAAAACCGCAAAACAAATTCACTAAAAAGATCCGATTCACACGAAACGATTTGTCCACGAATCGGATATCGCAACCAGGTGGTGAAGATTAGTAAATTAGCGGACAAAAAGACGCAAAACAATCTAAACATTGACTAATTTTAGAGCTGTGTGATAATGTTTTAGAACATTTCTATCACTCATTTGGTCCATATGAGGAATCCAACACATAACATGGGATGTAGATAGAATTATGAATGAAATATGACCACAATCTCCTCATACACGGACTACCTTTAGTTTCTTAGAAGTTATGAACAACAAATTCATGTCTTCTATAATCTGCTGGGTGTCATGCACACTTATGCGTCGCTTCATATGTCGTTCTTTGGCCTGAGAAATTTTTTGAATTTAAGTTACCGGTTAATGTTGAATAATAAAAGACGTGAAAAACCAGAACGTGATTTTCAGCATAACAGACTTACCTCATTTTGAAAAAACATGCTTTCTCTTATTTTCTTTCTCTTGATCTCCATGGCGAGAGAGGAACACGATGATACCGTGGATCGAGTGGCAATATTTCGTTTAAAATGTTGAATATCCCGCGGTGGATCCATACTGGCCTCTTCCTCAAGACAAGCCTCTCTCCGCACAACAAACCAAAGGATTACACAAGCGCGAATCGACCAATCAGCTTCTTTCAAAGCTCGCCGTTACCTATACAGCAGTTGGGCGATACCATTTTTAAACTGTGAAAGGTTGGGGTATCGAAAAATCTTAATAGGTTTGCTTAAATAAGTCGATTTTATTCATATATTTTCTGAAATTCATACTAATATGTGAATATACTACATTTTAAACTAGTTTATGCAAATGGTACAATAATGTTGGTTTGTGTTAATGCTGTGATTTTGTGCTTTTCTCCCCCGTCTGTCTTTGAATAGATCGAACTGATGGTCTGCCGCACTGCATTCTAATGAATCCTGAATGTTCTGACCGAATCTTTTCAGTCAGTGATCTTTTTACAGCGATTGTAATTTTACGCATAATGCGATGACATTTTGCACACGAAAACTGCATTCAGCATCATATGAATAGAAATCAATGTCACCTCTGTCGCTGCTGTCACGCTCATTCTTGACCCAGATGACTTCATACACCTAGATATCGTTTTTACTGTATGTCAATCAGAGGGGGTTACCAGTGGGGTTCGGACTGAAATATCAAGCAACAGATAACCAGAAGGATCAACAGTTTGATCAAAGCTTACAATACACAATCCCACTGGAGCTTGTTCATCAAGGTATGATCGCATGCTTGTGGTGTTATAGAAAATGTCAGCTGACTAACGTTACCTGTCTGATTTCAGACTCTGCCCAGTAGATCGCCTCCTGCTTGCTTAAGAAGATTTGCACAAATATATCTGTGGCAGTTTTATTTAAGTATAGAAACAATTATTGCATGGTCTTCGGTTGATTTAAGCATATAAGTAAACCATTAAAACATTTGCAAATGCATCTCACCACCGATGTGCATGCATTTGATTTGGCAAAGCTTTACATTAAGCTATTTAAACCATGGATATGCTGAAATTAAGAACATAATAATGGATGGAAATTGTCTTGTTATATTCTGAATAAATATCTAGCACGCAGCCTAGTCGTGACAAGTGCTTCAAGTGTTGATGTCAGTTTTTTATTTTATTTTAATGATACTGTCATATATTCTGTCTTTGTAAGGCTTTGAGAAAAGCTTGCTCTAATAAAAAATGACCAGTTAGACAGCAAGGGATGCACACCATAGTTGTCGACCGATGTGGGTTTTTCAATAGTACATGCCGATATCTAAAAAGAGCTCATGGTGGCCATAAAATACTGATTATACCACAGGGGCAGGTTGTCACTCAGTTGCCTGTTTGTTACATATTTCCAGCTTAGCTTTATTTTTTAAAGCCACTTTCTGTATAAGCAAATACTTTATTATCTGGGCTACAATAATAAAATAAAAAATTGAAACAGTAGCTTTCATTTTAAGTAAAGTAATTAGATCTTATGTTTTATTCTGCTTTCACGATTTTGCCAACTACTATTGGGACGTCACAAAACGTCAACATGCATTAACTGTATATTTTTTCATTGGTAATATCGGTGGAAATGTTAGACAGATTTTTTTGTAGCCCATATATTAAAGTATGTACTTAGCCTGGGAAATATTCAATGGAGCGAAAGTGTGACAACTTGCCCCAGCGGTATTGTCGGTATCGGTCACCATTGAGCTCTCTCTAGATAATGGTGTTGTCTTTTGAAAAACCCATATCTGTCGACAACTGTAGTTGTCTCAAAATCAAAAATCTCTACAAATATTTGCCTTATATACACAAAATGTGCATTGACAAGATTTATTTATTTATTTTTTACAAATGGATATAAAAGCACTACAAATATGTGCATTTTCTGCAAATAATGCCCATTGACAAGACAATTTTGACATATTACTTAAAAATCATTACAAATATTTGCATGATATTTAAATAATGTGCATTGACAAGACAATTTTATACATTTCACTCAAAAATCACTACAAATATTTGTATTATATGCAAATAATGTGCATTGACAAATATACCAAATATAGACAGATTAATCAGCCTGTCTGATATATGTGCCTATTAAGGTAGAATCCTGTTAATGTTTGTTTTTTCTGTAAGTTTTTCTATTCTCTAAGGCAGAAATGAATAACATTTTGACTAAGAAAAAATCTAACAGGAGTGCCGTGGGACAAACGTAAATGTTGCGTTATATCCAACTATGTTATATTAAATTTGACATGATTAAAACTAAAAAGTTAAAACAAAAAGATACATTAGAAATTAAGGTATGCTTCAATGACATGTAATTTTCCCCCTGTTTTGATATGATGGGTCAAATCAAAGGTCATCGACCCTGGTTTGCCATTTCTGCTATAAGGTATTATTATATCTAAGACCTGGGGTGCCAAATTTGTGATATTTTTTGTTGATAGGTTATCTGTGTCATGCAGCAGAAAGTGTGCACACGCAACACAGCACTGTTTGTGAAGAACGGTCAGGCGTGTGGAGCCGGGGTCCCTCCTCAACCTCCTTTCCGCTGCCCACGATGTGGAGAGCACCAACGTTTTCACAGTCTTTCTTCCCTCAGAGCTCACCTTGAATACAGCCACCCGTTCCAAACTAAACATGACATCAGCCTCCTATCCCCAAGGGATTTATGTAACACAGACCGTATGGTTATAAAAGGCTGCAAAATCTCCAATTCTGACGTGCATAAAGTATGTGATGCCGGCACCAATACTAACTCAACTACGAGAGGAGAGCGCAAACACATATTCGCTGCTGACCAAGCTCCATCCCAGCATCCCGCAGGGCAAAAGCTCACGCCCCCCGAGAGGAGCCTCAGCGCTGGGGACACATCAGCTGGTGCGGGACCCCTCTCGGCTCCGGTGGCGTCCGTGGAGAAGAGGCTGGAGGGGATGATGAGGACAGCTAATAGCAGCATGGAGCGGCGTCTGCTACGGCTGAGCTCAGAGCTAGCGCAGACAGACACGGCTATCCTGTGTGAGCGCGCTCACTCGCATCACCTGGCCCAGGAGAAGCAGGTGGTGCTGGAGCGAGAGCGAGCGCTCAGCCGACAGGTCGACGCTGCTGTGATGGTGATCGCCACACTGAGGCAGCAGCTCAGCATCTCGGAGCACGAGCTGGAGCGGAGAGAACAGTGAGTGAAAGATTTCAACTAGGGTTAGTTCGCTACCTCATTTACTCACCGTCATGTTGTTCCAGACCCATAAACCTTTCACAAATGAAACCGACACAAATGAAGATATTTTTAATGAAACGAGATATTTCTGTCCCTCCATTAAAAGTCTACTCACCCAAATCTCTTGACGCTTTATAACTTTCATAAAGAGATTGTACAAGATGCATGTCGTAATTACCATAATTACCAGATGACAGTCAGGCTGTCGGGTACACGTTGGCTCTTTCAGAAAGTTGTAATTACGAGTTGTACGAGAATGTAAAGGCTTTTTTACTTGTCAGAATGACGTGAACGCATCTAGAAATCCATATAAATCTTTAATCCAAGGCTGTGTCCAAAATCGCCCCCTATACCCTTAAAGGGTTAGTTCACCCAAAAATGAAAATGATCCCATAATTTACTCTCCCTCAAGCCATCCTAGGTGTATATGATTTTCTTTTTTCAGCCAAACACAATCGGCGTATATATCCTATAATAATATCCTGGCTCTTCTAAGCTTTATTATGGGAGTGAATGGTACCTTAGATTTTGTTACCTACATTTTGAAGCCTAAAAAAAGCACATAAATCCATCATAAAAGTAATTCATACGGGGTAATAAAGGCCTTCTGAAGCGAAGCGATGCGTTTTTGTGTGAAAAATATCCATATTTATAACTTTATAAACTATAATCACTGGGTTCTGGTAATGACCGTACGCAAGTCGAGTTCTGGCGGAAGAGTGACCTCTGACCTCTAATAAAGAACATTCTTCTTTTGTGTTTCACAAATAAAATAAAGTTATATAGGGTTGGAATGACATGAGGGGGTGTAAATGATAATGAAATGGAGAAAGTGCTTAACTCTCTGACTTATTTTTACACTAAAACCTTTTTTTCTTAAAAGTGCAGCAGCAAGAAACAGAATGAAACAGAACTACGTTTATGGACTTAAATGAATGATGAATGATTGGACCCCTTTAATCCTTTTACATTTTGTGATGAGAGCCTAATGTTTCAGAAAGCTGTTCTTCAGTAACTGCCTTTGACCGTATCGCAGGGAAGTTGTCACCATCCAGAAGTTTCTGGAAGCAGCGGCGCAGCATGAGATGTGTGGGAAGGTTCGTTTGCGACGGTTCATTGAAAGCCTCTTGCGGCGGATTTCCCTGGCCGAGAGACTACTGGAGTATTATCAGAGCGTCCCTCACAGCCATTACTGCTCGGCTCACTCGGTACGGGACCAAAATATGCATCAACATAACACTGTATATCTCACAACTCAAGTATTATTTTTAAATATTGAAAAAATTCACACAGGGTCCTCTGTTTTTATTGTTTTCATGTTAGTTATATCACATTGTGATTTGCCTCACAACATTTTAAATAATAGTATTTTAAAACAAAATTGTACCATGGCTTTTCAAAAGAAATTATAATAAAATACAATGGCAGTATTTACAATGTTTTAATAATGAAATCATTTGTTTTTTAAGTCCTCCAGACCGTTACACTATTTTTTACTTTTAAATGAATTTCATAGGTAATTTCAAATGCCAGAGCATCAAGTCATTGACCCTTTACTGGTATACAAAAGATATTTTCATTGATAATGAATCACCTGACATGACCTATTTCAGGATTGCAGTAATGAACTTCTATTTCAGAAATATGTCAGCCCTATTGTATTTCTCTTAATTTCTCATTATTTCAGGTGCCTCTGCCATCAGAGTTCGGTCCACATAGAATAACACAAAGCAGGTATTTCATTATTGCTTTCACTTTTAGAAGAAAAGTCACATTAACCCAGGAATGAGTGATTCATGTAACCATTTAACTTCACTGTAAAAAGTGGTAACTTGCAATTGTTAACTTGCTGTTTTTTTACTTGATTTAACCCATTAAAATGAATTTTGTTGGTATACAGGTGAAACTCAAAAAATTAGAATATAGTGCAAAAGTTCATGTATTTCAGTAATTCAGTTTAAAAGGTGAAACCAATATATTTAGTACATATACATATGCATGATTATACTTTTCTGTATTTAAAATCCTTTTTTTTATTGATTTCATGTAGTATTATAATTTTCTGAGATTTTGAATTTGGGGTTTTCATAAACTAAGGCATAATCATCAAAATTATAACTTTTGCGCAATATTCAAAAATTTTTTCGAGTTTCACCTGTAAATTAAGGTATTTAGTTTGATTCAGTAATATTAAATAATATTTTTGACTTGAATAAAACCAGTTAAAGGTGCAGTACACTATTTCTGAGAAACGCTGTTGAAAGTGGATCTGATCGAGCAGCACAACACACTTGTAGCCAATCAGCAGTAGGGGGCGTGTCTTCTCATGATGGGGGAGGAGAGAGAGTGACTGAAAAAGAAGGTTTATGATCAGACAAGAGCTTTAGCATCCGCGTTAATATTAGAAAAGATTTCCAGTGGTGGAGAGACGTTAGAGAGCGGGAAGGCCTGAAAACGGACTTGAGGTTGTGTTGTTTCTGCTCCATACGTGAGTAACATTGGTTTTGCTGTTTCACAGAACTAAGATATGCTGTTGTTGTAATGTTAGCTCCAGTAACAGCACAGTTTTGAGTGTTATTGTTTGTCTGGAGCTGCTGGCGAATAACAACCAACTCATGCGTGTATATGCTCTTGTGTACTGTATGTTCATTTTTTGTTCTTCCTTGTCGTTCGTTCGCCATTTTCACTTTATTTTGCTTCGCTTCTACTATGATGAAGAGCCATCCAATTTGTGGGTGGAGCAATGAAGGGAGGGGTGCGTTGTTTGGGTTGATTTCAAATATCAACAGTGTTAAACAGTGATTCTTAGAAATCACTTACTGCACCTTTAATTTAAATGTTATCATTTTTTTAGGTTACCTTTTTTTGTGTGTGTTAACTTCCTATACTTAACTACCTGCGGAAAACAATTCAGAGCACTTCTATATAAATCATGTCCTTATTTGACTCATTTGGCTTGTGGCAGACAGGTTGTCCCCTCTAACTAATTAATGTGATCCTATCAAGACAGTAGAAGATCATGTTGCCCCTTCCATAAATTACCCTTCTGTGTTCTTTTCCATTTAATTAGCCTTAAAGTGTGTACAAATTAAATAAATGAAATACAATTTAAAAAACAGCACACTGCTCTATCTGCTCCCATGAAATTTTAATAATTTGCTATGTCAGGGTTTTCGTCAGGTGATGTCTCCCTTTTCAATAATTGTTTGATATTTTCTTTTTTCTTACTGGATAATTGGTTAGTTTTATCCGGTGTGTGTTTATTATATATGTGAATATGAAATCCCTTGATATTTGTTGTTCCTATTGCCTGACAAAGACCTTGATTGTTTAAAACGTTGCCTTCTATATTGGTTTTATGTGAGCAGATAAAGCAATCAGTGTCTTATTATCTTTTCTTTCTTTTTTTTCTTTTTTAACTGAGCACCTGTCCAACTTATTTTGCTGTTTGGTACCAGGTCTTCAGGAGAGCGCCTTGAGCAGGATGAAGAGCAGCAGTTACTTGGTCAGTCTGGATGGGAACTGTTGGAAGGTTCTGCTGGGAGACTGGGTTACGACAGCTGGTCCCAGCAGAGGAGGTCAGATGGGTATGAGGTTTAGGGACAGGCGCAGCTTAGCAATGAGCGTTCATGTAAATAATATTGAAGTGAATATGTTGAATGTATTAACAATTATTCAGTGGGGTCCAAATGTCTGAGACCACAATGAAAATCTGGGATTCAAAATCTTCTCTTTTTTGGGGGTTTATTAAAATACACTACCAATCAAAAGTCTGGGGTAAGATTGTTTTTAAAGAAATTAATACTTTTATTTAGCAAGGATACAACATGAAATTGATCACAAGTGACTGTTAAGACATTTATATTGTCTGAAGGATCATGTGACACTGATACTGAAAATTCAGGTTTGCATCACAGGAATAAAATACATTACAAATGGTAACAACAGTTAACAATATTGTCTTATATATAGATAAATATCAATGCAGCCTTGGTAAGGCCTCTTTTAAAAACAAAACAAAAAACATACCAGCTCCAAACATTTGAATGTTAGTGTATAATTTATTACAAAAAACGTGCAAATATATTTACACATTGTCATAAACAACCAGTGAGTTGATTTAAGTTTTACAAAAGGTACACAGAATTTCAAGATGCACATCAGTGATGTAAGTAATGATAAGTGGCAGTTCATTGGGTCAGATGTTGATTTAGTAAAGCATACTTACTCATGCAGTGAATCTTAGGCTACGTTCACACTCCAAGCCTTAGTGCTCAATTCTGATTTATTGCTCGGGTCCAATTTTTTGTTTGGCTGTTCACATTTGTCACGTTCCTAAACTGACCCGCTTGTGCAAAAGAACTTTAACAAAGATTAGCGCGCTGTCATATTTAAGTAAACGCAGAAGTTACTGAAGTCCGTGTTCAAGCGTTCATTTCTAAGCTGATGTGCCGCTGAAGTCCGTGCATTAGTGCGCAGGCGATAAGGAGGACACGGACGATGATGAGGAGCCAGAGAGCAATGTTTTTCTCATGCAGTTTTGCTTGTATAGAGCTGTCAACATAATACTTATGAGTATAACAGCTCACCATCCCTCCGCTGACTAACTTCACTGCCGTCTTCCATATTCACTGACCGAATGTAAAATCTTAGGAGTGACTCCCATCAGCGCAGAATTGTGATGAATGATGAATTCTGATATGACTGGTCAGACTGAGGTCGCATTGCAAAAATTCAGACCTGAATCTGATTTAGGACCACATGTGGAGGCGGCCCAAATCAGAATCAAAAAGATCAGATTCCATGTGGTTCCACAAAAACATGGCCTGCAGTCTGAATGTAGCATTATTGAATGATTAATGACTCGTTACGAGAACTCGGACTACACTGGTCTCCCAGTATGTGTGTATTTGCATGCAGCCAGAAAGGATAACTCAAAAGAAAAACGTGTTTTCACTAATGCCATTTTAATTTTTTTTCCACTAGTGACTTTTGGACTCCACTGTATACAAATATGACTTACACAAAAACACCAATGAACATCAGTGATGTCCGACTACAGTTGGCAGATTAGTTATTTGATACTTATTTGATTCTTAAATGTGATTATGGTCATCTGTGAAATATTTTAATAAGTTTGGCTCTAGTATGAACACATGGTGAAACTGCCCTTTAATTTAAATAGATAAAGCTGTTATTACAGGCTGCTTACATAAATGGATCTATAACCTATTTGGTAATGTCACAAGCTTGTTTTCTAACTGAAACTACTGTTCAGGAAAATGAATGTAGTAATATTATCTAAATGAAGGATGATGTTAAAACAAAACCTGTCGCACAGGTCGGATGTTATGCCACTTTAAGCTTGTAGTTTGTTCACAAACTTTCTCTCATAGAAAAAATGCACTGTTTCAGCAAGAAGCAAATGTATGTAGCAAATATCTAAATAATTTACTTGGGTCTTTTTTTGGTACCGTTGTGCATTTGAAATAGTGGTGCTACATTTCAAAGGGATGAATATGTTTCCCTGCTTGTTAGCCAGCCTCATTAGAAACTTAAAACAGGAGAGAAAAAGGAAACTTTAATAGAGTAAGTCAACTGAAGTTCTCTTTTGTTTTAAAACATGCAGCTATTGAAATATGTATAGATGTTATTAAGTGTTCTTAAATTCATTGCCAAGTAGTTTGATAAAAGATCCTTTTTGCTATTCTGTACATTTGGAGCAATAGCACTTTGACTGAACTGTGAAACAATTCTGTCAAAAAATGTACATTGATTTAAAGGGATAGTTCACCCAAAAGGAAAATTTGGTTACTTGCTCTAATACCATTCAAAGATATTTTGAGAAATGTTTCAGTGTTTGTTTGTTTTTTGCCCATATATGTCAAAAGATCAAGGAAAATTTGATTTATCATGTCATGGCCCCTTTAACTTGTTCATAGAGCTTTAAATTGAACATTTTATTCAATAATTCCCAGTCAGTATAACTGGAGCAGTAGCACTTATTCTCATCTTTGGCAGAGCTGTGAAACAATTCAGAGAATAGTAGTATAGCTACGTTAGGTAATTACCAAAGTCCTGATGTCATTGTTATAGTAATGTACAAGAAATACTGACATTTACGGTATAACATGTGAAATATAATGTTATGTATGATGAGGGTAGTGTCCATAAAACAGATTGGAGGAACAGGGTAGTGCTTTTGGTTTATCGATACAGGACCACTACATGCATGTATTTGGGTCGACCCTTCATTTGACTTTGACTTCAAAATTGATCATGTTTTTTAAATACTAATAAGTAGTGTGTCAGATGCAGGGTAGATCTTACCCACAGCACCTTAAGTCTTCATAGGAAAACCGTCTGTTTTGGGTGGAAAAGCCAAATGTGGCCATTTGCTAACATTTCAGCTCAGGCTACTTGTTCTGTTCAGTTTAGGCTGCAATGTTTTCACACATTATTGTACCAGTTGCATGTGACCAGCTAAATAGGAGCTCTCAGCTTTGTGTGTGAGACTTTTACCTTAAAAATATACAAAAAACAAACAAAATTGGATTTTGAGTTCAGAAGATGAAAGTATAAAAACAGCTAGTTATAATTCTTGTTTTAAAGGTGCGCTCTGTAATGTTGACTTTTAGCAGTTGAACTGGGTACTGCAAATATTGGAGAGGGTTGTTTCTCCTACCCCGTCCTGCTCAGAATCCAGCGATGAGCCTTACAGGATAAGTTGATCAGCTAATGTATATGTTTGCAATGTTTTTATTGCCAAGGCTTTTTAGGTCGGGTAGAATTTGCGATCTCTGACCCAGTTCGTTTGCTGGTTTCCATCGCTGTGTTTTTTGCCAACTGGCAACCCGGAGTGTCGAAATACTATTGGGTAAACTAGCAGTGGGCGGGATCACACAGACCAACACAAAAACAGACATTCTGACACAGAACGCACATTTCAAAGTAGAATAACTGGCTGTAGGATTGTTTCTTAAAGAAACAAGTATTTGAACGTAGCATGTTTCCTACATCTCTGCAAACATTATGGTATTTTTATGCTTTAGTACAGTCAAAAAAAATGACATAGAGCACCTTTAACCACTCTTTGTGATGTTTTGTTCAGTGGTGGCAATGTCATCCACTTCACTGTGTGCTCAGTTCTGACACTGTGATTAGAATCTTATTTTGTCGTTTGTGCTTCCTTCAAGTTTCTGTATTACTTGATATGTTGTGTTTACTTAGAAGGAGATCTGAAGTACTGTAGTGCTGTGTGAGCATGAGATCATTCACATCCATCAGTATTTTATTGTGAGTGAGCATGCTATAATGCTTTATCCAGTGGCTTGTGCAATATGTGACAATACTTTCATGATGGGAGGAAAAGAAACGGTATACTGTACAGAAAACATTGGAGGACACTAGGGTCAAACTAGACATAATAGGGCTCGACCAAATTCACTTGTGTTTTTCTTATGTTTTATTTTCTAAACGATCTGCATTATAGATGTGAGCTGAGACAGTGTTTCCTACAATGCATTTTATTGTCTCATTATTAGTCCCAACGCCCAACTAATATTATGGAGACCGAGCACAGTGTCCAAAACACTGGTTCA
The DNA here is from genome assembly GCA_030578275.1 of Meda fulgida. Classification (NCBI taxonomy): domain Eukaryota; kingdom Metazoa; phylum Chordata; class Actinopteri; order Cypriniformes; family Leuciscidae; genus Meda; species Meda fulgida. The sequence goes on along the minus strand of CM060632.1, from coordinate 29,816,579 downwards.
AACCATTATTTTTAGGAGTTGACTGAAAACATTAATAAGGATGATGCTAAAAATAAGATTAGTATAGCATTAGTTGCTTATCTACCGCATTTCAATACTTTCAATACAATAATAATATAAATTATGTCAATATTTTGTCAATATCAGGTTCAGATTTCACAGTATACAGTATGGGTGGTCATAAGTTGCTTTTTTTTTTGTCAGTATCAGTTTGATTAGGTCATTCAGCCGTTGTTTCACCAAAGCATTGTATTCCCATGCATCCCTAATATTAATACCAGTGTGAATTTTTATTCTGTGAATTAGGTTGAGCTCTAGAAGTTTAGGTATGCCATTAAAGATGACAATCAGAAGTAGAACAAAGCTAAAAAACAAAGTTTTTTTTGGTTCTATTGTTTGGTGTTTCTTGATAATAATGAGTATAATTTGAGTTGATGTTTTAATGTTTTCTCTAGACTTATCTTAATGTTTGTGCCTTTCTCTCGGAACATTGTTGTCTGTATTACACGTGTGATACTGTGAGATTTGAAGTCTCGCGTATGTGATATTCTGAATAATAAATGTGACTAGAATTGATCATTAAAGACTGATTTGTTAATGCTATGTCTGTTGTCCATCTCTTGTGGCAACTGAATGGTCACTCAGACACACTTTTTTACTGTTTTTTTTTCTTCTTCTTATGATGTTGTGGTTTTACATATGAATTTAAATTAATTTTAATATACTTAAACTTGAACATCTCATTTTATTCACTACAATCAAAAATCCACCTTTACATGTCTTCAAAAATGGTTAATTCACTTCTTATTCATCACTGCAATGCAGTGGATGAGCACTAGAGGGTATCCTCAATTTTACCATCTATGCAAAACTGATTTTAGGATCTCTGAGAAGAGCTTCTTGTACTTGTGCAATTAGGAAAAACCTGAATTAGACGTTAAAGGCCAGTAGGATCAAACTGGCTGCATCCTTAAACAGCAATGTATGAAATAGTTTTATTATTCAACACACACTCTTCTATCTCATGTGACATTTTAAAATGTGTATTTTCAGTCCAACTTTGGAAGATGTAATCCTTGTGCATTCCAGGGCTGCGTTTCCAGTACCACAATAAGATCCAACCGCATAAGTTTGTGACACTGTTTGCAAATGTTCATTGGAACTAGAGTTTCGGGAAATGCCAAATCGTTCAACTATGTTGGTAACGACAAAACTGACTCATAGCTAATGACCATAATTGGCTAACAATGGTTTTGGATGCACCCCAAGACAGGACTGTTTGATAATGTTTCTGAACATGTTAAGTTCAGCTACTGGTAGCACCATTTTCTTTGCAAATTATCTGATGATATTTTTTCTTTGTAAAAGACGATAAATTGTTCTCCACCTACAGATCTCAAAGATCTATGTTATACTTCATTCGAGAAATCATGTTAAAACTTTTTGAGGAACTTTTCTGTATGTTATATGTTGGACATTATGACTTGTTTTGTAAATTAAGCCACCAATTCTACATTAAAAAAAGAATGAAAGAAATGAAAATTTAGTCATTTACTCTCTTGCATGTCATTCCAAACCTGTGTGATTTTCTTTCTTCTGTGAAACATAAAATGAGATGTTTAAAAGAGTGTTCATGCTGCTCTTTTCCATATGATGAAAGTGACTGGGGCCAAAACTGACAAAAAGAGCACTAAATATATTTGCTATAACACAAAAAATGGGTTAGGATTTACTAGGATTTTACAGTTACAAAGAAATGGCAAAAAATACATTGAATTAAACATGAAACTTTGAAATAGAAAGACTGAAATTCTTGTAAAATTCTTTGTTCTATTTATAACTTCAAAAAACTTTTTTATAGTGAACTTGTGCACTATACTAAGTGCCAGATTGACTATACAGGGCAAATTAGCGTGAGAGCACTATCCCATAAAAGCGGCGATGGGAGTGGAAAGTTCTGCGTGTGATCCACTGACGAGACACACATTAAAGAACACCGACGCAGATCATTTCCATGATGAACAACACAATCTACCAAGAGCAGCGAATTAGGGTCTGGTTTAAGACCAATAACTTTTTTTGGCCTTAAAATAATGGCGCAAATACCAGTAAATTGATTAGTGAAAACCATAGTAAATCACCTTGCATGATTCATTTAAATATTCTCCTCCCATAAATGTTGTGTCTGAAAGCACAATTTACAAGCATATGCAATAAAGTCAGCAGCAAAAATTACCCTGTCCACCCATTTACAGCACAAATCTTTCACTGCGTGTCTTTAGTAAATCTTTAGTAAAAAAAAAAAAATTTTAAAGTCAAAAGAGGGTTTGCGCTGACGCAAGCTGTTAGTAAATCTGGCCCTAAGTCTTCTGAAGCAATACGATAGCTTTCTGTGAGGCACAAAATGATTTTTGTCATGCCACAAGTCATTTTCATTGTATAAAAAAAAGCAAATTTTTTCTTTTGTGTTCAGCGGAAGAAAAAAAAACTTGTGGGTTTGTAATGACGTGAGGGTGAGTAAATTAAATTTTAATCTTGGTGCAAACTATTCCTCCAGAACGGAAACACACACGAACCAGACAGAGTATCTCTAAGGCCAAAAGGCGAAGACTTCTCTGCTACAATAAACAAAGCTGTCATCTAGGAACAGAGACCAGAGAATGAAGAAAGAGTCAAACTTGTAGTAAGGAGCTTTACTGGTACTAGCTGAATTGAGAAGATGGTTCATATTAACATGAAGATCAACGAATGGCTTGGTAGTGTTTTTGATTGGTTCGCTCTCATTGTTGTCTTTGAGGGACTTTAATGGCTGCAGCCTCTAAGGCTCGTACTGACGTCACTCATTACATTTAGTATGCTGAGGTCACGATCTCTCCAATTTACATTTTTCAGAAGGTTTTTGTCTGACGGAGGCCATTCATGACCATTTCATTCTTTGAAACAAAGCAAAAACAACGTTACTCACGTATGCAGCAGACGCAACCTTGCCATCCGTTTTCAGGCCTTCCTGCTCTCTAACGTCTCTCCAGCGCTGGAAATATTAACGCTGGTCCTAAAGCTATTGTTTGATCATAATCCTTCTATTTCTTTTTCCAGTGATATTCCTCTGAGCTTTTCTCTTTTGTAATGCCTCTCAGCCATCTCTCTTTCTATGTCTTTCTTTAAATCTCACTCTCTCTCCTTACCCATCATGAGAGGACACCCCCCCCCCCACTGCTGATTGGTTACAAGTGTTGTGCTGCTCGGTCCGATCCACTTGTTTTTCAGAAATCACTTACTGCACCTTTAAAGGGATAGTTCACATAAAAATGAAAATTCTGTATTCATTTATTTACCCTCATGTCGTTCAAACCTTGAAGCTCAATCGTGCTGTGTAACACGAGAATGAACCTCATTGGTTCTCACACGTCAGGTGAACATGCTTGAGCTTGTTCACCACATCTGATGTGTGAGTTGATGAATGTTTATATGTGAATAAAAGGCTAAATTCAATCTATTCATCATATAAAGTGGTCTAGTCTCTTCAGAAAATTTGGACTAAAATACATATTCATTTATATTACTTTTACAATCACTTTTTGAAACGTCAAAGTGGTGGTTTCGTAGCTGTCAACCGAGGGACATAAAAACCCTCAGATTTCATCAAAAAGATCTTCATTTGTGTTCTAAAGATGAACGAAAGTCTTACGGATTTGGAACGACATGATGGTGAGTGACAATTTCTGTGAACTGACCCTTTAAGGCTTATTTGTGAACCGATTTGCATCGTTTTTTTATTTCCTTAAAGATAGACTCACTCATTTTTTCCATGATTGAAATAAGTTTTTCCAAATACATAATATGTTAAGAATCCTGTACACATACAAAATATTTTATTTCATTTTACATGGAGTGTGTCTGATGAGGGCAGACATGTTGAGATCACATGACTATACCACTTGATTTATCTCAGTAATCCCTCTGTTATTATTAAATTTACCATGGCTGACTGTGAATAAAAAAACACATTTATACAATGACATTGTAACTGAAGACTCTTGACGCTATTGTGTGATGGTTACATACACACTAGATTTGTGCTAAGAAAAACCGGGAAAAAAATGATGACATTAATAACGATTAGTTATTTTAATCTTCTGTTACTCTTTACTGTTTTACAAGTTTCACAACGAAAACTAACAAATATTTCTAAGTTCTTAAGCCTATTGGCCTGGGGTCACATACCCCTCGTTGGGATTCACGGCTGTTTTGGTAGCAATCATTTCTACCAATATTTTAGTCAGAAGTTTACTGCAAAGATAAATAAACTGACCGAGGGGCCTCTACTTGTTTGAGTTGGCTATGAAGCAAGTTTACAAGCCACATTATTAGGAAGAGAGAGAAATAGTGAATAAGCAGACTAATACTATTAGACTTGTTTGCGTAGCTAAACGTGTTATTCGGTCATGATATGTATCATAACATAACGAGGAGGACTAGAGAGTTTATGCATTTATTAATGTCTGGTGTGAATTCAGATGACATAGAGCATCATGATGTCATCAAAAATGTTTCTTCACAGTTATACGGTGATTCACACACAGTGTGTATGTGGTTTCACAAGAAGACTTGAGTAGGTGGTGGTGTTGCATCCTGTTCCATTGCGTTAGCTTTTTATAGATACTCGGTTTTTAAGTGAATGCCAACAAATGATTAGGCAAAGTATTTGGGAATAACAACATGACCACAGATGACTAAACTGTCCACATTTCTCTTTCTCTGTAAATATATATTTTAAAACAATGTCATACGAACATGTTTGTGAGTCATGATTGTTTGGGCAACAGTCAGAATGTCAACGGTCTGTTTCTGCACTGATAATGAGATCATTGTTTCATCATTTGCTGTTGCAGTCAATCATTCTTTGATTTCTTACATAATTTGGAATTTGATTTGAGTAACATCAAATTAAATAACAAATGATTAAATTGTATCAGTGTGGATTTCATTATAAGAAAAACAGCTCATTGTTCTGACACATTTCCATTATAGACTGTGTATTTAGTGATATATGTACCATCGCTCACTTCGTTTAAAAACATCTTAAAGTCTGTTTTTACAGAACGGTGTAAATGTTTTAACAGTTGATTAGGATTAGATTTGTTTTTCAGATATGGGTACTATCGTTTGTTTATGTTGTGTTATGTACTACTTTGTACTTGTTGTGTGTGCTGCCTATCTTGACCAGGACTCCCTGGTAGAAGAGATATCGTATCTCAATGGGACATTCCTGGTAAAGTAAATAAAATAATATATAGTGTTAGTGTATAGTATATGTTCAGAGGGATAGTTATTCTTGGATAATACTCTTCACAGTGACAATTTATTGTATGCAAATAGGCATATATATCTCCCTTTGTCAATTTATTATTGAGAAAATATGGAATCTAAAGGGATAGAAATTATTTTATCAGCTATTCAAGTATGTTAATTCTATCTCTCACCCTCATGTCATATAACCTGTGACTTTCTTTCTTCTATGGAACACAAAATATATCATATATCATGAACGATGAAACCAGACAGCATTGAAACCCATTGTGTTTTATGTCATACCGTTCAGTTTTTATTTTCATGTGCTCTAATGTTTGAACCAGAAAGCAAAAAGTCTGTATCAAAGTCTGGGCGAAAGAGGGAATTTATGTAGGTAGGCCATACTGCTTATTCTTCAGAGTGAACTCCAGGTATTCGTCAATCATACTTGTAAAATAAAGCCATTAAACAAGTTATTTATGTTGTGACTTGCATTTGATAGACCAAGCTAATATAAACTATTTTTAACTGAACGGTAGGCTACTTCCCTCGTCTCTCGCTCGCGCACACACACACGCGCACACGCACACACGCACACGCGCACACGCAGACGCACATGAAGTCAGTTCCCCTCAAGTTCACACAGGAGTCAGTAGTGTAACCACGTGTATTAATCACATTAACTATTAATGTTTGATGACCAAAAAGTGTCTAAATATTTTTTGTCTTAAGTTTGAAATATATGTTAAATGAATTTCATTTGTTTTGATAAATTGCATTTAATGGAATGATGTTTATACTTTTATGTGTCAAAATACTTTTTTGGGGGACACACAAGTGAACCCACACGTGCGGCATTTCCAAAGCGCGAGTTATCTCTGAGTGGTGAAGGACCGAAGTGTCATTGCCCCTTAAAGAGCAAGTGTTATGGGAGTTGTAGTGACCGGTTTAAGTGTAATGTCTCTTATAACGTCCATATAGGTCTTTACAAATATATTTTTATTCGTGACAGACCAGATTGATTAAAGTTTACAGCTATAAAAAGCACAAGTTTCTAAAATGATTCGTTTAGTATTATCTCCTCAGCTACACAATAGTAAAACACTACATTTCTCATAATTCTCTGTGTGACGTATAGGGATCTCTCAGTCACGTGACCCTAGCCGCATGTTGACGTTGCGTACGTGTGTGTCTGATGCCTGTATATGGAGTAGTCATGGCTTGATCCTAACAGTATTCCTGGAGGTCCCCTTAAGATTTTACAAATTGACGGCCCACATAAGAAGGTAATCTCCGAATTACGAGTTGTGCCGCGTGAAAAGCAAGTTGACGCTGGACACTTGCGTTATGATGCCACGAGACAATATGACTTCCACTGTCCAGAAAATTGCCAAACAGGCCCTTATTACTTTCCGAAACCCCTCTATTGTCTTAGAACACAATAAAGTGTTCTTGGAAAATCAGAACAAGCTGAAAAACCTTTTAGCGGGTGTCAGAGCGGCCGATTTGAAGATTGTCCCGCGGAGCGTCGAGAGCGCGTCGATGATGCAGCCTCAGCGTCTCGCGCCTCCCGTCACATACATGCACATCTACGAGACCGACACCTTCAGCATGGGGGTGTTTTCATTAAAAACTGGTGCTTCTATACCCCTGCATGATCACCCGGGAATGTACGGCATGCTGAAAGTGATCTACGGAAAGGTACGAATCAGCTGTTTCGACAGGCTGGATCAACCTAGAGAGGGAACCAGCGGTGTGCAGTTCACCCCTCCACTGATGCCCTTCCAGAGGAGCTCAGTACGGCCCTCAGTGCTGAGGTCTGTGGGGGAATACGCGGAGGACAGCGGCCCGTGTGTGCTGTCGCCACAAAAGGACAATATCCACCAGATAGACGCTGTTGACGGACCCACCGCTTTCCTTGACATCTTAGCGCCGCCATATGAGCCGGACCAAGGGAGAGACTGCCACTATTATAAAGTTTTACATGCTCATTCAGAGGCTGCAGTTAGAAATAGTGAAGCCCAGGAACAGGGTGATCTGTGGCTTATGGAAATACCACAGCCTAGTGAATTCTGGTGTGGTGGAGAACCTTACCCAGGGCCTAAAGTGTCCCTCTGAAGCACTATTGGGTTCTGGATGATTCAAGAGATTGTATGTTCTTTTCCTCAAAAGAATAGTTCACCTGAAAATGAAATATTTGTCATACCTTACTCTGCCTCATGTTGTTCCAAACCTGTATGAGCTTATTTCTTCTGTTGAACACAAAATATGACATATTGATGAATGTTGGTAACCAGACAGTTGACGGTGGCCATTGACTTGTATAGTAGGATAAAAAATATGGAAGTCAATGGGTGCTATCAACTGTCTAGTTACTAACATTCTTTAAAATATCATCTTTTGTGTTGAAGAAAGAAACTCATACAGGTTTGGAACAATGTGAGGGTGAGTAAATAATGACACAATTTTAATTTTTTGGGTGAACTATCCCTTTAATACGTCAGAATGGGTACTTTATCAAGAGTATGGTTACTTGAAATGCCTGTGTCAATCCACTGCTGCTGTCTTTAGTTATCTTTTGGTTATTATTTTTATGCATATTTAACTAAAGATCAAGTCTCTGTTCTTTACTGGTCTGTTGCTTGGAGTCACTTTGTACAGCATGTGATAAATATTTAAATATTTCTGTGAGATTTGGTTTAACAAAGGCTTTACAATAGTCTAACAGAGCAGGAATCTGATCATCTTGTTTCCATTGCCGGATATTGTTTTAACGCATTATGATAACAGAAGTACAATCTGGCTCAGAAATGTTTAGCAACACTCACTTGGCACTGGATACTGTTTTGAACACACCTTGTACTTATGACAGTAAAGCACTTAGCCAAGATGCAAAATAAAAAAATAAAAAAAGATTGATAATGAAAAAATGAAACATTTAAAATATTATGAAGATTGTAACATAGATTTTACATAAGAAACTAAAGTTCTGTTTCCCCTCCAATAAATTACACTGATAAAAGATGCAATGGTAACTGGTCTTGATGATTATTCAAATACATTTTAGATTATTTCGATTTTTTTAGAAGCATGTTATAACCAAAAGTCGTTTTTTAAAGAAGTCTCTATGAGCACAACGGCGGCATTTATTCAATCAAAAATGTAATTTATTCCTGTGATGCAAAGCTGAATTTTCAGCATAATTACTCCAGATCCATCAGAAATGATTCTAATATGATTTGCTACTCATTAAACATTTTTTCTTATTATTAATGTTGGATCAATTTGAGCAATTTAACGCATCTTTGCTGAATAAAAGTATTAATTTGTTTAAAAAATCTCACTGTTTGAAAGGTAGTGTTGTGTATAGACCTATTTTACTAGCCTGCCCTTTAATCTTTAATTGGAAAGCCGCTTACATTTGTTTCTCAATTGCGACCTCTGGTGGTCAAACCTTGCAATGCCATGCAGGACTTGTCACTGGAAAGCTGATTCTCAAAAAATAGACTGTTTATTACAATTTATTAAGACACATAACATTAATAAAAATACTCACTGTAAACACTATCTCAGAACAACTGCATTTTGAACCACATGAAATATTCTGTGATAAGGACGTTGTCTAGCTAGCCTACAACGAACCACATTCAACACTTAATTCACAAGCTGCCTTTGTATCTGTGTGCGCACACAAACAGAGTGATAGTTCCAGGTTTAATTGGGGCAATGACTAACCCAAGCAGTCAGTACTACTGTTCACATCGCTGTAGCATCGGCGCTCGAGCTGTGAGGGGGCGCTGACACCTTTTTATCTTTCTGTCTCTGGTGGATTTTTGTGTGCCTCCTTCGCTCGTCGCTCCTCGCAAACCTTCTGCCACAGAAGTCACAGGAGAAGGGCTTCTCGCCCGTGTGTGTGCGTATGTGAGTCGTGAGGTGGTCGCTCCGGCTGAAGCTGCGCATACAGATGCGGCACTGAAACGGCTTGTGTCCGGTGTGGATGCGGACGTGACGCGTGAGCTCATCCGAGCGCGAGAACCTCCGGTCGCATCCCTCCGCCGGACAGGGATACGGGCGCTCGTGGACCGGCGTCTTGCACGGTCGGTTCGGGTATTTCCGTGGCCGCAATATTGGCCTGAGTGGGATGTTTTGCGGATTGGTGCCGTGACCGTCTATAGGCGGCCTTGACCCGTCAACCGGACACGCCAGGGTAAAATTCCTAATGGTGTTCAAGGGAGTCAGAGGTGGTGGGACTCTAATAGACTCCAAAGAGCACGAAAATGGCTTAATGTCCTGAAATGCAGCCATGTTGTCCCTTTGGCTGTTGCTGGTCTGATAGAAACCTCCATAGTCGGGAATGATGGAGAAAAGCGCCCCGTCTATGGTTGACTTCGGGGCTGAGTATGACGGAGTGGCGTATGTTATGGGGCACGTGGTGGTCGATAGGTAGGCCGAGGGGTCCTGGTATCCCTCAGCACTACAGGTGTAGGGGGGCGGGCCGGTGTATATATGCTCCATGTTGGGAAGAGTTTGGCCTATTTTGGAGCAGTCTGGAGTGGGACCTGCGGGAGAGCCCGTGGAGAATGATCCAGAGGAAGGTGGCCTGTCTTGTACTCCTGCACTGACAAAGTTGATTATTCCTTCTTGGGTCCAACTTCCTTGTGCATCAATGGATATCTTTCCTGTGTAGGCGACAGGAGAAAACTTGCTCAGGTCTGTCAGATCAAGGCCCCGCTTTTCAACGCCGAAGCAGTCTGTGCTCAAGCAACCTAGAAAAGTCAAAGCAAAACATTTAGCTTATTGCGTTATAGGTGAAACATATATGTGCAGCCCATTTCCAGCAAATCGTGTTTCCGCCACATGAGATCTACTCTAGAAATATTCAGTTAGCTATTTGTTTTTAAAAGATTGTTGTTATGTATAGGTGGCAAAGTATATGCAGGTATTTCTCTGTATTCTGATTGGACAGATCGCAGTAAAATATACTAAATATTTGCAATACTAAAGAAAAAGTTAATTTAAGTTAGACTAAATTTAGTTATATACTTCTAACCCATTTTTGTTTATATACTTGCAGTAAATATACCAGAAATAATTTGAATACTGCAAGTATATAGGTTTTATTTAAGTGAACTTAACATCATTCTTTGTTTACTATATGCCGCATATACAGACTACTGCAAATATCTTCTTTTTTTTTCGAAGAGATTTTTGGAGATAGACTTTTTAAAATGAATATAAGGGGCTATAGCCTAATCACAGACTTTTTCTCCAGTGTTTCTGTTTTAATTTTTGAAAGTCAGTTTATACCCAAGTAAATGTTATTGAAAATACTATTATAGGCTTTTCATTGCAATATAAACAGTAAAAAATAAACAAGCAATTAACAAAAGCAACAAAAAAGTAAAAGATAAGATCGATCTATTGTTTTGGACAACAAATTGTAATCAATAATAAATTGTAAACATTTTAGTGCTGTCAAATCAATTAATCGCATCTAACAAAAGTTTTTATTTACATAATATATGTGTATATATATATTTTTTTTTATATATAGGCTATATATTATGTTGTATATCTAAACATATATATATATATATATATATATATATATATATATATATACACTAAAAAATATATGATAAGTTATGACAACATGTTTTTACATTGCTTTAACTCATCAAAATAAGTTTAGCAATTTTCAATTTTTTTAGAAGTTATACAAGATTTCACTCATTTTAACGTATAGTTGAAATTACTTAAACATCCAAGTTGATTGTACTTAAAAAATTTACAGCAACTTTTTTATAGTGATATATGTATAAATATACATAATATATTTATAATATATGTATAAACACACTAACACACACACAAATATGTATTATATATATATATATATATTATACATAATATGTAAACAAAAACGTTTATGTAAGATGTGATTATTCACAATTAATTGTTTTGACAGAATACATTTACAAAATATAAGTAAAACATGGCATGCAAGGCAAGAGTAGCCTAAATGAAGGTTGAACTGTCGTTGTCATGCATGCTGTTTTAATTATATTTTGTAAATGTATTTTAGGCTACTTATATTTTGTAAATGTATTTTACTTATATTTTGTAAATCTATAGGAAAAATAATAATAACCCTAAGTTTTGAACAAGTTGTTTGAATTTAACTTACAAAGCACCGCTAAATCAAACAATAATTTTCTAAAAAAAAAATGTTATTGAGCAACAGCCCATTGTGACTATTCATTTTAATATTGAAGCATCTCTACAGTATTCTTACCTCCCGACGCCTCACTGAACTGCTCAGAACAAACATCAGAGAATCCCATCGGCACTGATGAGGGAATCTCCTCCAGAGAGTAGATGTGTGATGGCAGACAGCGCATTAAATCATGTAGCGATGCGTTAATTTTATCTCTGCTAGCTGTTGCTGTCATTTTGATCCTCGGTGTTGTTTAAAAAAAAAATTTATGAAGTTGTTCTCAGAGCGTTTATGATAGTTGATGTGTTATAAACGTGCTCACTTCATCATAAACGCACGCATCGGGTTTGTTAGAGCTCATCAGCTCCCTTCATATATGCCGCGGCAATAAGTGAAACTTTATCTCGTAGAATGCATTTATGAAGAGCTTGTCAATGTCCAGTGACGTCACTGACCATAAAAGGACAGAAAAACGGGTTGGGCTTCTTCCTTCTTTTTCTGCTTTTGGCAATGTGATGACACGACCTCTCTTTTTAGACATAATATCTCTGAATCTGACATTACTATTCTTTTCTCTTTAAAAAAATGTATTGAAATGTTCTGGATATGTTGATGTTATATTTCAATATATTTGTGGTCTGTGGGAACAATTAGATGTTTTTTGTTAACTTTTGGTGTATGTTATTATCAGGAATTCCGGTTACGGCGCATCCCATAAATGGTTATCATCCGGTAATCTCAAACACGCCCCTTTTACCTTATATGGGACGCATCCGGGAAACTCGACACGGAAAATAACGAGCCGCGCCGAGCGCACGTCCCACGGAGGAACCGCAATAAAACGAGATTCAGGAAAGTAATATTTGAATATGTTGGAAAGTTATTCTAGTTTCTAGAGTGTTAAGGAAACATATGTATTCATATACAGAACGTTTTTTCCTCTATAACAAGTCAACACTATTATGATTAAACATCTTTATTAGTGAAAGATAGACTTTAGGTGTGTTTTCAGCCTTGTAGGGGTTGCAAACAATTTAAATATTTAACTCTATTTTTGTCTTTTACAGCATTTTGAAGGATTTTTATTTGGCCAAAGTTTTTATTTGGTCTCCAAATGTCATATATATATTTACACACACACACACACGCACAAATATATATATATATATATATACATATAGTATACATATATATATATATGTAGATATAGCATGCAATATATTTATAAAATAACCCTACACTGTAAAAAATATAAATAAGTTATGATATTGGCAACAAATGTTTTTACATTTCTTTAAAGTTAAGCTCATCAAAGTTAAGCAATTTTCAACTTTTTTAAGTTACCGGTATACAAGATTCCACTCATTTTTAAAGTCAGTTCAATGCTTGAACATGCAAGTTGATTGTACTTAAATTTTGAAGGCAGCAACTTTATTTACAGTGAAGATCTTATTCTTATATGTTCTCCTTCAGTATGACTGACACATGCAAGGCTGTCCTCGGCTCCTCATCATCCCTCTCGTCACTTTTTGTTTTCCTGCCACCATGTTCTATTTTGAACCGTGGCAGCATGAGCAACAGAGCGTTTGCTGTATGAGCGACTGAGGCCTAACTCATAGCCACCCACACTATGGAACAGCCCCTTCTCCATGGAGTCCTAGCGCAAGTGAAGCCTCTCTGAATAGATCTGCATCTGCTTCTGTACAGGCTCCCCAGCCTCTGTTTTCATTCACACTCGCCCACAGGCACAGGCTCTGCATGCTGACTGAGCTTCTGTGCATCCAGTATATCAGTTAGTGCAAACCCAGCTCTCAAGATCTTATGCAACGGATCATAACAGATTTAATATGAAAAGATTAAGCCATAAACATTTTTATTCATCTGTACTGATGTATGGCAAAACCGTGCTTCCAAACGGAATCATGACATTTTAATGATGTATTTATTGCCTGAACATTTGGAAACATCATGCAAAAGTGAATTAAACTGTTCAGATCAATAAATAATTTATCACCAGAAGACTGAAATAATCATAACACATTAATGTATTTTTATTTTTAAATCTGGAGTATTTATTTAACTCAGGAACTTTGTCTGTGTTTCTGACTATCTATCTATCTATCTATCTATCTATCTATCTATCTATCTATCTATCTATCTATCTATCTATCTATCTATCTATCTATCTATCTATCTATCTATCCACTTTTCTGTGCCAAAAGGTTCATTTATTTATTTAAATGTAATTTTAGGTGCATTTTTGGCTATTTTCCCCTCATTTGTTTATTTAATTTTAAGTTGATGGATGCATTTTTAGGTGTGTGTTTTCCCTCTCGTTCCCCTGCTTGTTTATATATTTCATTTTTAATTTCGGTTTTAGGTGTTTTTTCACTCGTTCCCACGCTTGTTTATTTATTTAATTAATTAATTTCATTTAATTTTTAACCTCAGACACTGTTTGTGCCAAAAAAAGTTAACTGTATGTTTGTGTGTGTGTGTTGTTCGTTTTGTGCCAAAAGGTTCATAATACTTATTTAGAACCTTTTTGGCATGAACAGTTTTTTGGAGTTGAGTAAAGAACCCTAACAAACCTTGTATTTAAGAGTTTTTTTCCCTGGAATTGGAGTAACACTACTAAAGCCAGTAATTCTGTTGTTGTGTGTAATGACGTCTCATTAATGAGAATTCAGGTCCTCAGTATTAAACACACACTTCCCTTCCTGTCATCTCTGATGTGGTGTTTGATAGCGTGCCTGATCAGCTCTGCAACATCCTCCAGTTAGTCTGAGTGATTCTTAACAGCTTGATTCAGAGAATCAGATGTTTGCCGTCTGCGAAAACCTGTTCAAAATCTGTTGCCTTCTAGTTCAAAATTTCAATTGGGTATAACGGAAGTGCCTTGTGTTGGACAGCTCAGTCTGTTATTATGATCTGTGAGTTCAGGTGTCTTGTTAAATGAATAGCATGTTTCTTACAAAAGCCAAACATCTATTCATTCTCAAAATTGTTGGGGGCAGCGCAAATGTTTGCTTCCTTTGTCTTACGCCTACAGACACAAAAATGTCTTGCTATTGTGTCAGTTCTGCTATTCACCAGGAAAAGTTAATTGCAGCTGTGAAAGACAGAATACTTATATAACTCACAAGACAACCCGTTATAGCAGAAATATGACCAAAAATGATAGAGAAAATATTAAAAATGACTGGTAATAGAAAATGTATCATTATATTTAAAAAATATATTTTTAAATAAAGTGTATTCTTCATCACAGATGGTAGATTTCGGGGAGTTGTTTGGTACCCCTCGTCCCAACAGCCCCCCCTCCCTTTGTGCCCCTCTTATGCCCTTTATGCCTCGCTCGCCCACACAGCGCCATGTTGGGACGGGTTCACAGCCCATTTTGTTTGCGTTGGCTTTGGTGTTGCGTGGGGGTTTGGTGACCCCTGCACACGACGATTAATCAAACGTCACTCTCTGATTTCTCCAAAACTCATTATTCTTTTTTTTTATAACACAACACGCCTCTGTTAAATGCAGTTTTGGGATAAATCACCCCTTTAGGCCTATACACACTTCCATCTGAATCTTTTTACTCGTGTAATTTAGTCAAAGAAATTCATTCATCAAGTTTCGATAACTGCTCATTTACATTGTCAGTTGTTTTATTCACCAAGAAACAGAATAACTAAATTATTTATTTTAAAAAAAATTTTTGTTGCAACAATTATATGTTCTTATATATATATCACTAGAAATAGTAAAGGAGGTACACGTTTTTAAATTAAACTTAAGTTTATGAATACGTTTAGGAGAAATCAAAGAATGTATATACAAAGTGTGGGGTTGGTAAGGATTTATTATAAAAAATAGTATTGTGAAAAATTATGTCAATCTAAAAAAATTTTTTTCCATTTTAACTATTAACATTAATTTATTCATGTGATAGCAAAGCTGAAAAATCCTTCCGAAATAATTTGAATGCTGATTTGGTGCTCAAGAAATATTTCTTATTATCAATGTTGAAAATGATTGTGCTACTTCATATTTTTTTGTGTAATATAAATGTGGAATTACATTTTTTTTCAGTATTCTTTGATGAATTAAAAGATCAAAATTTATTTGAAAACGAAATATTTTGTAATAAATAAATAAAACTATTTACCGTCACTTTTGATCAATTGAATGCATTCTGTCTGATTACAAGTATTAATTTCTTTAAAAAAAATCTTACTGTCCCCCAAACATTTGAACAGTAGGCCAATATCTTTTTACAAATTTGATGAAATCTAAATATTTAATCATAATTTTCAACTCTTTTCATACTCATGCATTCTTCTAAAACACTGTAATTGTAAGTTTTACACTTACCATTCTTGATGGTTGCATTCTGCTGAAGATGTGTTTGATTTTCATGGCCAGAAATATCAACGTAGATCTTTTCTCTCGTCCAGGTCCTCCACGGCTTTCTTCTGCTGTTTGTACCCAAACACTACCAACACTGATCAGATATTGTCCTCTACATCTCTTCATATACTTTTCTATTCATTTAGAAACCCTGGACAATGCACTTGTTCCCACCTCCAAACACATCCTCACAAACTGAAGCTGGTATGGTAATGAGTGGGATTTGGGGAGGCCAGCAGATTGGCCCACAGAGCGTCTCTTTGAGGGTTGTGGTTTAAGCGTGTTACTCTAAAGGCGTGGCTTCCCGAACAGCTGACCCTCTAGTGATGGGGGTCCAGCTCTGATAACTGCGACATTGTCTTACGTTTCAGTTTTAATCACTTTTTGAGACTTTTTATGTAGTAATGTGTAGCATCCTCCAGTGTTGGGGTAACGCATTACAAGTAATCAGATTACTTTTAAAGTAACATATTACGGTAACACTTTATTTTAAGGTGTTCGTGTTACAGTGTAATTGTACATTTGAGTACTGAGTAATATAAATTAAACACATACTATAGAGTTATAGTAAATAATAATTTTCTTTTACGGATGTACTTTTTTACTGTACTTGTTGCGCTTTGGGTATAAGAAAAGCGCATTCTAAATAAAATGTATTATTATTATGTAATTTGCAGTTTATAGTAATTACTATAGTAACTACATGTAATGTGTAACAAGGAGACTATTAAAATAAAGTGTTACTCATATTACTTTTAAATTTACAACTAAATATCTGATAAAATAAGTAAAGCAAGTTACTTTGCTTTCTCATTTATTGACTGACTTCAGCCTGAGGCTTAATTATTAATTTCACAAGCAAGCCCAGCCCAGGTGAGGAAAAAATAACACAAAAGTATTGTTACTTTCTATAATAATATCAACTCATTACTTTTAAAAGTAATGACGCCCAACGCTGGCCACCTCTATCAAACACCTGACTGGAGAGCCTTGAAGACCTCTGTCTAACCAAAGTCCCTTTCAAGTAAAGTCTGTTCAGTAAAGTAAAGAAAGTCTTGCAAGGCCTCCAGGCAGCTACAGGTCCTTCTCAAAAAATTAGCATATTGTGATAAAGTTCATTATTTTCCATAATGTAATGATAAAAATTATACTTTCATATATTTTAGATTCATTGCACACCAACTGAAATATTTCAGGTGTTTTATTGTTTTAATACTGATGATTTTGGCATCCAGCTCATGAAAACCCAAAATTCCTGTCTCAAAAAATTAGCATATCATGAAAAGGTTCTCTAAACGAGCTATTAACCTAATCATCTGAATCAACTAATTAACTCTAAAAACCTGCAAAAGATTCCTGAGGCTTTTAAAAACTCCCAGCCTGTTTCATTACTCAAAACCGCAATCATGGGTAAGACTGCCGACCTGACTGCTGTCCAGAAGGGCATCATTGACACCCTCAAGCAAGAGGGTAAGACACAGAAGTAAATTTATGAACAAATAGGCTGTTCCCAGAGTGCTGTATCAAGGCACCTCAGTGGGAAGTCTGTAGGAAGGAAAAAGTGTGGCAAAAAACGCTGCACAACGAGAAGAGGTGACCGGACCCTGAGGAAGATTGTGGAGAAGGACCGATTCCAGACCTTGGGGGACCTGCGGAAGCAGTGGACTGAGTCTGGAGTAGAAACATCCAGAGCCACCGTGCACAGGCGTGTGCAGGAAATGGGCTACAGGTGCCGCATTCCCCAGGTCAAGCCACTTTTGAACCAGAAACAGCAGCAGAAGCGCCTGACCTGGGCTACAGAGAAGCAGCACTGGACTGTTGCTCAGTGGTTGCATGTCATTTGGAAATCAAGGTGCCAGAGTCTGGAGGAAGACTGGGGAGAAGGAAATGCCAAAATGCCTGAAGTCCAGTGTCAAGTACCCACAGTCAGTGATGGTCTGGGGTGCCATGTCAGCTGCTGGTGTTGGTCCACTGTGTTTTATCAAGGGCAGGGTCAATGCAGCTAGCAGGAGATTTTGGAGCACCTCATGCTTCCACCTGCTGAAAAGCTTTATGGAGATGAAGATTTCATTTTTCAGCACGACCTGGCACCTGCTCACAGTGCCAAAACCTCTGGTAAATGGTTTACTGACCATGGTATTACTGTGCTCAATTGGCCTGCCAACTCTCCTGACCTGAACCCCATAGAGAATCTGTGGGATATTGTGAAGAGAAAGTTGAGAGACGCAAGACCCAACACTCTGGATGAGCTTAAGGCCGCTCTCGAAGCATCCTGGGCCTCCAGAACACCTCAGCAGTGCCACAGGCTGATTGCCTCCATGCCACGCCGCATTGAAGCAGTCATTTCTGCAAAAGGATTTCTGACCAAGTATTGAGTGCATAACTGAACATAATTATTTGAAGGTTGACTTTTTTTTTTGTATTAAAAACACTTCTTTTATTGGTCGGATGAAATATGCTAATTTTTTGAGACAGGAATTTGGGGTTTTCATGAGCTGTATGCCAAAATCATCAGTATTAAAACAATAAAAGACCTGAAATATTTCAGTTGGTGTGCAATGAATCTAAAATATATGAAAGTTTAATTTTTATCATTACATTATGGAAAATAATGAACTTTATCACAATATGCTAATTTTTTGAGAAGGACCTGTATTTCTGGCATCCAAGACCAATTCATGTCTACTTTTATAAGGGAATCTTGAAATCTCAAAAACCGCTTTCAAAACGCCCAATTAAGTAACATATGTTAAGTCAGTAACACACTCTGACATGAACTGGCCCATAAATGTTGTTTCAGTTTCTCAAATAGCGTTCAAAAAAAGCTTATTTTTCAGGCTAGACGAGCCAATGCGCATGTGCAGTCGCAGTCCTGAACGAGAGGGGGGAGGTTAAACGTCATCACACCAAACAGGTAACCTCTGTATGTTCCTTAGGTTCCTAAACCTAATTGTGCTCATATAAACTATATGTCAAACTTTCTGGGAAAATGTTTGTAGATGAAAACCGAAAGAGTTGTCGCGCGGAAGCTTAGTGACGTTGAAGTATAGTGTGACCGTGGTGTATCGTTTATCGCCTACCTTTTGCTTTTTACTTCCTATCGACTGCATTTAGGCTTCACAAAAGTTGTGTTCATCTGTGAACATTATCTTGATGGAAAAAACTTGTACGTAAACATGATGTCTGTTTGCGATAACCTAAAAGCCCATTGGGTTTTTGTCGAGGGCACCAATGATGCTCACTGCAGAATGCCTATTGGCCCAAAAAGTGATGTCATACCTGACTATCATTCAGCGATTGGCTCTTTTATTTAGAAGGTGGGACTTATTCCGCCATATTGCGCGTTGCACTTTCTCCCATTCTTGTAATGAGTGCAGTCTTTCTATATATATATATATATATATATATATATATATATATATATATATATATATATATTTTAGGATGTCCAATGGATTTGAAAGAGTTAGACCAAAGAAAGGCTACATATATATATATGTAGCCTTTCTTTGGTCTAACTCTTTCAAATCCATTGGACATCCTAAATATTCTAGGATGGTTAGATTTTTAAGAATTGATTATTAAAAAAAGCTCCAATTTATTCTAATTCAAAATGTAATAAGATGTTATTCTTACTTAATTTACATACCTCAATTTTTATGAATGGAAGCTCATTCTCAGTTATCAAGCTATTTGATAGCAGGAAGTGCAATTTATTTCGTTATAACATTGCCAGGGCAGAACATTACACAAATAGCCTCACTGCAGGCTGGTCATTAAGATTTTGGCTGATGTTCCAGAATCGCCGTCCAGCAAAAGCACAAAGATTTGCACATACAGTTCAAGATGATACAGAAACTAAATTACTGTTTAATCCACTGCCGGAGAACAAGCCACAGTCTGTAATTAACAATTAGGAAATGAATATGTCTCTTATTAATCTATACCAGAATCATTAGTTGTTTATGGGTGTGCAATAGTTTTAAGCTGTAGGCTATAAAGTAAGTGTCGCACAGATGCTCAACATAGTCAAATACTTTAGTTAAAATGTATATTAGTCTATTTAAATGTTTAATTAGGAAAATGTGATTATGTAGGTAGTTAAAACATATTTATTTAAAATATTAGAACTTGGCATAAGATCTCAAGGCCTTATAATAGTTTTGTCATAAAAACAACTAAATTAAATACAGGAACAAAATCACGTGTGCTATAATATACAGTATGTTGTTATTTTATTCATATATTAATGTTCATACACAAAATAATAATAATAATAACAAGAAAGTAAATAGAATATGTATATAAACAATAATCATTTATTTCTGTGTAGTATTTTTATATTATTGTATTTTTTATTATATTTGAATTAGCATTTATTTCAATACTTTCAGTCTATATATATATATATATATATATATATATATATATATATATATATATATATATATATATATAAGTTTATATAATATTATAAAAAAATTATAATATTTAAGTTTTAGACATTTTTATTTTTACTATTTAGCTTTAATTTATTTTAATATTAATTTTAGTATTTCAGAACTTAAAGTATATTTCAGTAAGTTGCCAAGACAACATTTGTTTTATTTTAATATTTAAGTATTTTAAATAAATTTAATATGCATTTTAAATAATAATAATTCATATTTTTTATTAATATAAGTACTCATTAAATGCAATTTTACAGTTATATCTGATTAACTGCCGAATTATTTCAAGAACTTCTAAGCAGATATATATCATGCAATAATAACCCACGCCAAATATTCCTGGATAAGAAGCTCCAGTTGTGTTTTTTCACAGGGATCAGTGAACCCCCATCACGCAAAATTCCCCGTGCGTAGGAGGAAGGAGCAGGAAGATGGATGACCAAGCTCCTATAGTTTGATGGTATTGCCCATGTCATCACCAAGAAACAAAGACAGAAAGCAGCAGCAGGGAGAGGATGGGGAGCGTGGATCATTAGATGGAAAATCAACATGGGCCAGCTGAAATACCACCATCCCTCTCATTTTCCATGACTTTATGTGCTTCATCTGTGTGAAGGTGATCTGTATTTGAGTATTATAAAAAATGACGGGACTTGAACTGATTTGATGTTATTGTTCATGTTATGTCTTATTTCAGCTGTTCTGCCAGCAGATATTGCACAGATGACTCTTTGAATGGTTAAAGACAAAACATCCACCCCCAATGTGCACATGCTGGAGTACACCAGCCTACATATCCAATAAAACATCCAAATCAACCTATCACAATGTGTTACACTGAATTACAAAATCAATGATATCAGATGAAAAGAGACTAAACATAAAATAGGCTTACACTTTATTTTAAGTTGACAGTTACATTGTACTTACTCCAGATAAGTACTGAGTAATATTAATTAATACATGTACTTACTATAGAGTTACGGTTAGGATTTGGTTTAGGGTTAGCTACTTGTAATTTTGCATCGTATACTGTTACTATAGTAAGCACATGTAACGTGTAACTACATCACATTAAAGGGTTAGTTCACCCAAAAGTAAAATTATTCCATAATTTGCTCACCCTCAAGTCATCCTAGGTGTATATGATTTTCTTTCAGTCAAACACAATCCGAGTCATATTAAAAAATATCCTGGCTCTATAGTTCCAAGCTTTATAATGGGAGTGAATGGTACCTTAGATTTTGAAGCCCCCCAAAAAAGGGCATCCATCCATCATAAAAAGTAATTGATAGGGCTCTAGGGGTCAATAAAGACATCTGAAGTGAAGCAATGCATTTTTGTAAGAAAAATATCTATTTATAACAAATTTTTATATAATATAATATTTACAACTTTATTAACCATAATCACTGGCTTCTGATAATGGCCGTACACAAGTTGAGTTCCGGCGGAAGAGTGACCTCTGACCTCTTAACTTTAAATTAAAGTGCTACCGAAAATAGACCAGTTGAAGAATTTAACTATATTACCCCTAAGTAATTATTATTGTCTCTAGCCATAATCGTTACATTATTTCAGCCTTGTTACAGTATGTTTGGAATGAATTCAGAATAGATCAGTTGTGACAAAATTTAGTGTCAAGAAAATCTGCAAACAACTGATCACTGCATTTTCACCCAAGTTAAAATATTGAGCTTGAAATGTAACGTTTGAATGTCACTATAACATGCAAATTGGCTGATGAAAACACAACATTTGTATATATATATATATATATATATATATATATATACAAATAAATAAATAAAAATAAATGTTTGATCTGTTTTATCTGAAAGCAACTTGCACTGATATATCTCAAAATATGTCAGTCAGTGCCATTGTATTGTCTCAAGATGCAGTAATGTTTTAACGTCCAAGACACTTTTATAAAAGCAACTTAAATGTCCTAAATAAACTAAGGCCTAATTCTGCCATAGTCTAAGCCCTGTCTGTGAAACTGGCCCATAGAGATTTATCAAATATTGTGATATTGTATAGCATCTGTGATTTTTCTTGTTAGTTATGTCGTGAGAACGATCCATTTATAGCCTACATGTGACGCAAAGCCTTGTAATGCACTGCTGCTCATCTAAAAACCAAACATTCCACAATATTTTAGTATTTTCTCCTCAGTATGTCTGATATTAGTGATGCACCGGTGTTGTCCAGGAGATGGCGTCATACACTTTGGAGTCCGGCTTCCGTTCTGACGTCACTACCATTGACCGTAAGGGTCACTACAAACAAACACGCGCGTGAAGTTGCGCAAGGTGTCAGTCCACTCACCGCCACTGTTTCTGTGGTGTGTTCTCGCAGTAAAATTAAGGAATTAAACATTGTTAAATCTGTCAAACCAGGGGATGAAACAGAAATGGAAGTAATGGACAGCCCTCTAAATCGTGTAAGTGATATGTATCACTGTATAACTCTATAAAATGTTCTGGCAACTTGTGGTAACTGGAGTTAATAAAGATAAAATACAAAAACAAACAAAACAAAACCCGAAAGTGTTTCTGTTGTGGCTTGACGTGTTTAAAGTTTTAAATACGCACAATATGTCCCACTTCAAGCCTTTAATGTGATTAAAAAGTGTTAATTTGTAAGAGCCTTAAGTCAATAGCTTATTTATACATAGTAAATAAATAAGTAGGTAAATAATAGGGCTGGGTAAAAAATATCGATTTCTCTATATTAATCGATTCTCATTTTTACGAACCGATATCGATTATTAAATCTCAAGAATCGATTAGTCATCCTGTTTTCATTTGATGAGCTCATGATCTCCTCTTCCGCCTTAATAATATCAGTTACTCTGCCTTAATAATACCAGTTACAGCGCCAAATAAACGTCAATGAGCATCTGAAAGTGTGTTAAAAGATAGAGTATAACTTCGAAATCCGTATCATGTAACGTGGTATCGCTCAATCAATCAGTGTTTCATCCTTTGAAAGACGTCAGTTAAACAGCAAGTAAACAATGGCATGTAACGTCACATTTACCTCAGAAAAAAACATTAAACTAGAAAAAATAACTCTAGAGAGGAGAATTTTGCTAAATATATGCACCATATTACATATTCATTATAATTTTTAATGTTCTTCAATATTTAATGCATGTTTGAATAAATCTGGAAAGTTTTTATGACAGCCACCATTTAAATGTTTATATTTCATATAACTTTCTTATTATAAAAATAAATAAGTGTAATTTAAGTGTTTGTATAGCTACAAATCAATTAATTTTTACCTTCAAAATTATAGTAGGCTAATGAAGCCTAGTAGGCTACAACTGACTCCCATAGTTTACAGCAGTAGTTAAGAGATTTGTTTTCCTTGAAAAAATTTGCCATGTATTGTACCTGATATCCAAAATAATCATTATTGAATCGAATCGAATCGTAATCGAAATCGATTCGAATTGCAAGCTTGTGAATCGAAATCGAATCGAATTGTGAATTGTGTCAATACCCAGCCCTAGTAAATAAATAAACAAAATAAAAAAAAAATGCTAAATATTGTGACGATTGCTCAATATTTCCAAAATCATAACTGGGTATGTTCTTTTAAGAGTTATGAAATGTTTTGACTGACATGTGGTATAGTTTGGATTCCATATATAGTCACTGTTTTAAGACTCAAGCAATAACTTAATTATTGAACACTTTTCCTACTATGTATAACATTGATTTAACCCTTGTGCTATGTTGAAAACCCTGTTACACCTTTTGTGTTCCCAGTCAAAAAAATAACCGGCCTTTTAAAATTTGCTTGTAAATCACTTGTTATAATATATATTCACTGTTGTGTGTAAACGAGGCAAACAACCAACAAATGCCTTCGCGCACACTTTACTGATACTCAGGTTCAAACATCATCACATGACTTACAAGCTCCTTAGAATACACCACATTCACCAAATCTTGGTTTCAATCTTTTTGTCAACTTGTTTTCATGAAATTAGAACAGGTTTTTTATTTCTTTTTGGAACTCTTTGGTATTTCTCAAAATCATCGAAGATTTTTGGGGTAGTAGGAGAGTAAAGTCAGTAAGCTTTAGTCCAATGCGATGAAGCTATTATCTTCGGGTAAAAATAGAATTCTCTCCTGGTCAAAATGAGCCGAACACAACCAGAGAGTTAATTTATTCATTTGATACAATGCACTTGTATACATACATGTTTTTACATTGTCATTTATTAATTACAGCTGTTCATTTCTGTTATTACATCTATAATGACACTGTTGACCCATCCTTAATCCTAACCAAACCTGTCCGTATACCACCACAATAGCAAGTGTTTTGCAATACATGAACACCATAAGTACATTGTACCTAAAAATGTTTTATGTAAGTACATAATAGTTAATGACACCTAATATAAAGTGGGACATAATTATTTAAATCCTGTAACCCTCTTTTCCCAGAAAGCATGGCAGTTGTCTTTACTACAGGCCCATCATTACGGCCGAAAGGCAGATCAGTTGGTGGCGAAAGAAAAATATGAAGAGGCGAATTTATGCCACAGTGAAGCAGCAGGTAAAGTAAGATAATCCACACATGAAGAACTGGTAAAGTTACAGGAAGTAAACTCCTGTGTCGTTGTCTCTCTCTGCTCAGAGCTGTTGAACGAGGCCTTATCAACGACACACACTGAACAGGTAAGACAAGGTTTATGATAAGTGTGACGCCATTCCAGCTGTCTACCTTTGCGTAGACCCACGTATTAAGTGTCTGACAGTTACTTGTCCTGTCTTTCACTTTTGAAATGGATTTCATTATATTCAAATATAGTTTATGAGGCATGGTGATAGCTGAGTATATCACACAAATCTCAAAGTTTTCTTCTGTAAATGTGTGTAACTTGTAGACTGACCCAGATGGAATCTAGACCAACTTTAAGGCAAAAGATACAGATGGTCTCAGATTCCACGTCAGCCTACTTAAAGATATTAGTAAAGACTCACATTTTTACAAGTTTTTTTTTATTTTTTATGTTTTAACGAAGTCTCACCAAGGCTGCGTTAATTTGATAAAAAATACAGTATACTGTAATATTTCACATTAATATTGTTAAAAATATTATTACAATTTTGAAAATAACTTTTCCATTTTAATAAGTTTTAAAATTACATTTATTTTATGAATTTTCATGCATCATTACTTCAGTCATCAGTGTCACAAGACCCTTCAGGAACCATTCTAATATGCTTCCAACAAATTATTCTAAATATTTTGTGGAAACTGATACATTTCTTCAGGATTCTGAATAGATTGTTTTGTAACAATGTAATCTTTGGATCAGTTTAATACCTCTTTACTGAATAAAAGTAAGTTCTTGATTTTTTTTTAACCAACATCCTGGTACAAATATTGTACCTAAAGTTGAAGGTGTAAGTGTTGTTTTGGAGTACTGCAACAGTGACAATCCACATCATTACCAAAATGTTACTTTTTCAGTGCTTTAAGATTATTCTGCTTCATTTTGTTATTCAATAACACTTTGTTAAGTGAGTTTTGCCAAGTTGTTATAACACCGCAAACATTTCAACCATTTGCAATTGTTCTGTTTATTATAATTTTTGACAGCTTTGATATCAACATCACCGTAAAAGCCTAAATGGAGAAAATAATGAAAAATGAAAGCTGAACAATCAAATAATATAATTTTTACATCTGCAGACAATTGCTGTTATTAGCCATGTTTTTATGCAGAGTTGCGATTTTTAACTTTCCAACACAATTGGAATATGGCATTAAATATTTGCGAATAAAACAGCGTTTCCACCACATGTGCTTAAGAGAACAAAATCATCATCACTAAATATTTATAATAAAAATCGAAGTTGTTGCAATCGGTGAAGCCACTGTGGCTCTTTTTTTACATCATAAATGACTCGCGCGGTTATGTTCTCTTGCGTTCGGATGCCGGTGTTTGGGAATCCAGACGCTTTTGGGAGGGAATTAAACCAATTCATTCTGATGACAGACTTTGGCTCTGGTATTTGAGAGTGATCAAACCAAATTTTGAGATGCTGTCTCTCCGAGCGGGATTTGAATCGGGGTCTCTGGCGTGGGAGGCGCGCGCGCGCTAACAAGGACCCTAAAGACTGCACGTCTTCTTATAGTATAAAAATAATTATCCCTAAATTTATGCACGGTTTTAGAATTTATGCAGATCTTGGCACTTCCAGTGTTTACAGATGGAAATGTGTCGTCATTTTTAAGGCTCATGCCTATAGAAATGTACCTCTCCTGAATTTGTACTGTATAAAAAGTACAAAATGGCAAAAAGGTACAAGCTACAATGAAAGTTATTTTACATTAAATACTTACTTTACATTTATGTACCTTTTCTTTTCAGAGTGTCGTTGTTGTAAAGTACAGTCATTTTAACCATATTTTGATATATATCAAGGTACGGCTGTCTTTAGAGCTCCAGAGAGACAGACATCTCCAGCAGCAGCGACAGATCAAGATGAGCTGCAAACAGGCTAAACACAAAGGAAAGATCCTGGTCAGCCCTTCAAAACACAGCTCATCCCTGACAACACAGTGTCCCGGTCAAACAGTCGTCCAAAGTCCTCCGCTCGGCTGCAAGGCTGCCAAAGATGACAAGACTCGACTGGAAGAGCAGAGCACTGCCATCGCTGACCTGTGGAAGCTCGTGGCTGTCCTGCTCGTGGAGAACAAGCGCTTGATGGAGGAACACCAGAAACTGAAGGCAGAGAATGCTTGTCTGAGGAGAGACCCTTATGAGGAGCATCAGAACCTCACAGCTTCTCTAACTCAACCTTCACCGCTGGGTATGAGGCTCCTGCACGTGCCCTCTGACCTCCAGAACCAGATCCAGCTGCTGTTGGAGATGGCAAATGACAGCTAGACCTGCATACACCTACACTACCTCAAACTTTTGAGCAGTGGTGAATCATGAGAGCAGTCACTGAAAGCATGAACTTTTGTCAGTTTGGAGTTGTTTAGAAAGTTGACCCTATTTATTTACTTTTTTAATAGATAAATGTTCCTTGTCTTATTGAACATGTAATTTTAATGAATAAATAGGAAATCCCTTTTTCTGTTTGAATATTCCTGATTCAATCTGAAATGTCATCACAGATGTAAAATCAGAATTGAGCAGCATGTGTCTAAAAACGACATTCTACTTAGTTTTACACTTCACTTTATAAAAGCATGTGTATGTGAGCGCAGTGAACTGAAACATGGTTCTTTACATTAGCGAATACAGTCTCATAAACATGCAGTCAAGCACAGAATACCAACAGCCAAGGCCAGGATTTTTGCTTAAATGAATAAAATTTTGGTTTGTTCTTCACCAAAGCCCCACAGCACTGTTTTTGTTAAAGCTTGAAGCTGGTCACTATACTGCCACTTTATTGATTGCCGTGAGTTATTTTTTGTGGTCTGAAACAGTCATATGGCATTAAATCAACACCTGAATAAGTAAATCATTTTTGGGTGAACTATCCCTTTAATTTAAACCTAAAAAAACGGAATGAATAATTAAAAAAAAAAATTAATTGCTGTTAATGGAGAACGAAAACACTTGAAAGACAAATAAATTCTGATTATTCCATTTTTAATGGAAAATGTAAAACATTTCTTTAACTTCAATGTACATACAGTAGCAAACAACACATACAGCAAATAAAGCACACCATGTTATAGAAAATCATAATTAATATATATATATTTATATATGTATATTCTGCTATTTACATATTACATTTCAGCTGAAATTTCACAAGATCTTTTTTCAAACAAACACAGAATAAACTGCAACTTCTTTAATATTCTCCCTATGCACAGTGAATATTTGCCAAACTGTAAATAATTTAATGTTGTTCAAACATAATAAAACCTGTCAGTTTGGCAGCTGCTGATGTGATGGAATGCTGCAATGATTGCGTTAGAATCTCTGCTCTCTCCAACTGTCCAAAACTCAGCATGGTGAACACTTCGCAGTGCAAGAACTACTGATGAAGAACATGTAACAGATCATTATCATTATCACCTTTGGAAAAACATGTATTTGCCAGTGTTTTTCTTTCTAATTGTTTTCCAGGGCCTTCTGCATGTGCGGCGAGGGGGCTTTAAAGATCATTGCACCTGTCTGGAGAGCACAGTGTACTACTTTCATCTTGTTTGCTGTACCACTTACCTCACTTCCTGTTCATGCAAAAAGACACAGCGGGGAAGGTCAAACAATGAGAATAAAATCAAAGAGAAGAAAGTGACATCACAGAGAAAGTCACAGAGTCTTGCAGAGTGGCCCATTTTGTTGAAATCAAGTCTAAGCACAGAGGTTCTTTCCTTTCCTGGAGAATCTTGGTATTGTCTTTATGCTCCAAGGGTTTGGACAGAGGAGGAGATGCATTGTCAGGACTCCTCGTGTTTTACCTCGTCTGAGTTTTTCTCCTTTAAATGCTTCCTCAATGTGGCCACAGCATCCTTCACAGAGTGATAAAAGATGTTCTTCACCTGAACAATAAAGAGGGATGAAAATATATTGTGGAATCACATTTTACTTATCCCTAATTAGACTGGATTACGAAAATGTAAGAATCGCAATCAGGGAATATAAAACTGTAATAGCTTTAACAATTATGGCTACATCATGCCTCATTACAAAAGGCTACAATACACTATACAACTTCTGAACAGATTTAAAACACTAGGCAAGTAGGCATCACACACTTGCCAAGTTTGTAAATGGTTACAGAAGGAAAACTGGACATCATACACTAAACGATTCTAAACTTGTTCAAACTCACATGCATTGTGGCAAGACACATGACAGATGATAACAATATGTGTTTTAAATATCAAATGTTTGATATCCTCTGGATGGAATCATTGTCTGAAGCTAGAAAATAGGAGTCTGTGCCCATCCTACACTGATTTCCTGTGCAATCGGTCAACTCCGACTGACCAAAATCTGGTTCAACTCCTTCAAACTGTAAATAGCTGCAAAAATCATATAGTGTATTCCAGCCACAAGTCAGAATTTAAAAGAATTAATCGAAAATGCTGTGAGGCACAACGCCACTAACAGTTATGCGAAGCATGATTTTGCAACAATAGGATTTCACTATGGGTGAGATTACCAGCATGATGCAGTAGAATTGGAAATTTAAAGATCGACAAAATAAGGTCATATTAGGAAGATGGAGGTACCTGGAGTTTGTCTTCATAGTTCACTTGGTCCTTGAGAGGGCGGAGCTCTTGAGTTAGATAATAGGAGTTGTGCGCATGTTCAGGGGACACAAAGTCTACATTCACTTGGATGCAACTGTGCAGATTCATCACCTATAAAGACACAGCGTGACATACTAAATACTGAATGCCTGATGGTTTGACAGCTTTAAGAAACCAGCCATCCTTCCCAAGAGCACAGGACAGATTGCTTTAGGAGGATGTAGCTGGAAATGTGAGTGTGGTAAAGTACCTGGTGCAGAGCTCCAGCAGGGATGATAACAGCATCTCCATGGAACTGGAGGAGTGTGCGACTCTCTACGCCATATTCCTCCTGTAACTTCTGTCTCAGCCTGGGACTCAGATACCAGCCTCCCTCACGCAGGGGGTCGGCATCACCGTCCCACTCCGAGTCTGAGTCTGTCCCTGGATCTGCTTCAGTCTGCTGCTCAGCACCAACCTACATGCACACACAAGAGCTTGAATATCATCCTCAATGATTGGGGGAGGGGTGTCTATTAAAGCAGCAATTTAACTATGAAGTGTTTAGTGAGATAAATAAATCTAGAGGAAATACAGAGCTGTGTCGTCTTCATAGCAATGCAAGCAAATGGCATGATTCAGGAGCATACAGAGGGAGAACAACAAAGGACCCAAGACAGATCCTTGTGGCACACCATACTTTACTGCATTAGTTCGGGCAACTCATTCCTTACCTACAAGTACATAAGGTCATAAGCTTTACATGATCAAGTAGTGTGATACCTTTTGTAGGAACTCCTGGATCTTTTGTAGATCTTTACTCATGTAGATGTGCCACAGAGCACCTGGCATCTCATTAGGATCTTTCAGTCGTTTCTTTACACTCTCATCCAGAAATTCCCCCTCCAATAGCTTCAATACACCTAACACACAAAGGGTTTAACAACCAAATTAATGATATTTCACACACGTTATGGTTGACAATATTCCTTTAAAAGCTCTCATGGTGGCATTTTAAAGGACACCAATGAAGGTTTTTTTTTTAGCAATTGCCAAGACTCTGTAAACACACAAGTATGTGTGTAGCCTGAGTGGAAAATCTCAAGCCTTTTAAGTAAAAAACATTTTTGTTCCTTATTTATCAACATTAAAAGAGACATTATGGTAGCAATGATGTTACAGGTAGTCAAAGAATGATTCTGTATCGATATGCAACTAACTGTTGAGTCATTTTATTTTTAAACTCCATATGCAGGATGTTTCAATCAACCATCAATCAAGCATTCAAATCAACATCCCTTATAAAGCAATACATTTTCCTGGTAAATAATGTAATGTTTATGCAAACTTACAAAGGCAAATCAATATTTAAGAGGAAAATGTCAGTCATTCAGCCTCACAATGTCATGTTTACTTGGAAGTACCTGCTTTGGATGGGGCTCCATTTCCTTTGGCCACCCCGACATATACCAGAATACTCATGGTGTCTGAGATTTCAACATGTAGATTACTGGTCCCAAAATCTTGCTCTGGACATGTAGTTATACCTGAACAAACACAGGAACATAAGGTCCATTGCATAATAAAGAGCACAACAATACTGTCAGTGACTACAGGAAAGAAAGAATACCGTGGGCGCAGCAGAGGCGAGGACCAAGGTCGGGTCGAATGAAGAAGGAGGGCAGATGTGAGGCCAGGTTCAGATGAGCCTCTGGGTCTGTGTACTCTGGTACCGGCAAAGATTTCATCACATCATGATATCTGAGATGTGCACACAAGATATGGCATTAAAGCAATGTAATAATAAAAAAAAGATTTTATAAGGATTTATGTCAAAACTAACTTAGCAATCAATACGATTAAAATGTTTTCTGCTGATTCTTAGAATAATGATGACTATAATTCATTATATAATATAATTGTGTTGTTTAATGTGGCTTGATGGTTTAATAACATTTTGAGCACTCATTTATAGTGATTGTAATTGTTAGTTTTTATTTTTAATTGTAATTTCTTTACTTTTTTGGTCAAATCAAGAAATAAGGTAGAAGCTGATGGAAACGTGTGCAAAATAAAAAGCAATCCCACATTTCTCATTAAAGGGACAGTTCACCCCCAAAATTTTATTCTGTCATAATTTTCTCACCCTCAAGTTTTTCCAAACCGGTATGAATTTCTTTCTTTTGCTGAACACAAAAGAAGATATTTTGAAGAATATGGGTAACCAACAGTTTATGGTCCCCATTGACTACCATAGTATTTTTTCCCCATACTATGTAAGTCAATGGGGTCCGTCAACTGTTTGGTTCCCCATATTCTTCAATATATCTTTTGTGTTCAGCAAAAGAAAGAAATTCATACCGGTTTGGAACAACTTGAGGGTGAGAAAATTATGACAGAATTTTTTTATTTTTGGGTGAACTATCCCTTTAATTAGAAGGCTGGTCATTTATCGCTAGAAATCTTTTTATCTAGAGAAAATGAATGCGTTTTTAATTCTGGCACTTACTGCATGCACTCTTACTGCATGCCTGAGTTCTAAGCTTGAGTAGAGGTGTATTCAAATAGTGGTGAAAGTGTATTCAAACTGAGGACACATTAGCAAAAAAAAAAAAAAAAGTGGTATTTTATGCAAATACTAGTGAGGATTGAAATACAATATATGCTTTCAAATGTTTCCAAGGGTGGCAGTACCTGGCAGGCATGAGTGCCAAAAACTCCTCCCCTGATGGCCAGTCTTTCAGTCTATACACCACTGACTCCCCTTTAGCAGATTTAGGCCTCTCTATGGGTCACATACACAAGCATGCAAATAACATTTAGACCACAGAGTCAAACAAAAATCGTATTCAGCAAATTAGAAATTAATGCAGAAATGCTAAACTGGATCACTCACTTGACACATCTTCAAAACCATCCCAGAACTCCTTGACCTTGGAGTTTGTGACGCTCCCATCTCTGCAATTGTAGAGGTCACTGTGGAGGCTGGAGAACTCATGACTGAAGTGCTCAGGTTTCCACAGATTAGCATTCAAACTCTTGTGCAATCCGGACACCAGCACCGGCTAAAGAGACATCAAACAAACTTAAGCTTCAGAGTGAAGATTATTTTTACATAAAAAATAAAATAAAAAAAAAGTTCATACAAGATTAAAATCAACCGATATCAAATTTCTCACAGCAAGTTATTTTTAAGTAATTAAATCCCAAGAGGTTTCATACTATGTCATAATCCTAATTTTTTACAGAACGTAAAACCAATTCCCTGTAAATTCTCTTGTAAATCTCCTTTTCACCTAGTATCAATAGAGATATAGTTAATACTCCACTAGCGTAAGATATACAAACCTGCTCTTGTGTCCAGTTCTCTTTGAACAGTATTTGGTTGCCCTGGTGAAGATGATTTTTGAGCCAAAGCAGCCGGTGGTTTCCTAGCCAATCGTAAGGGACAACGGTATGGGACTCAGCCAATGGTCTTTCATCAAGCTTCACCCCCTCTGGTCGCTGCCCCATCTCCTCCTCTGGCAGCAAATCCTGATTCAGCCCTGTCCTGGCCATCTTTGTAGCGGGAATCTTATTTTCTACTACAGAAGCAATGATGTCATCCAGGATGTTGGGCATGCGAGTGTTCTGGGTTACCTACAGAATGGAGCATAAATAGAGTTTTTTTTTAACAAGTGATAAACCTAGTTTAGTTATCAACAGGCTATATTTTCATTTGAACGATCATGTATATATCAAACCTGTTCCGACAAGTTCGAAACTGGTGCAAAGGCACCTCCAGCTGACCCAAGACGTAACTTCCCAGCTGTAGAGGTCAAAAGGTCACGCAATGTTGATCCTTGTTCTGAGCAAATGGACTTCCTACTGTGAGCTTCCATACTGTCACACTCTGCCTTCTCTGGATGAATAAGAACATATTAAAACCATTCATCTCAAGAGTGTTTTCTTCAGAAAATACACAGAATGTGTTAAAACTGTGTTAAAACCAGGTGCGACAGGAAGTTAATAATTTTTCAATGAAAACAAAATGCTGTGAACATATTTGATGCTCAATATACTATGTGAAGAAGAAATATTTAACCAATGTGATTTATCTGCAGGCAGGGCCTACCTGCAAGTTGTGAAAAAGTAAAAAATAAAACGTCTTATTGTGCATTGATAGTTGTGGAACTCAGATTTAAATGGAAGAGATGCAAGTGCAAAATGGATGAATGATCTGTGTTTGGTTTGGTGTGTTTTTGTAGGCACTTCCTTACCTCTTCTCTCAGTGTGCGCTCTCAGTGTGACATGCTGTGAGTTCTTCTGCTGATCTGGGATCTGCCGGCTCTTCAAGTCACTCTGATCTCTGTCTGAAAGCTGATGTCACACAAACACTTACATAAAATATTGGTACATTCAACTAAACAGCTTCATATGCATCTAAACAGTCCTGGCGCTTAAGCAATACAGCATAGCTTTAGCAACGCCAAGGTCATGGGTTTGATACCCAGGAAATGCATGAACGAACTAATCAACTCTACCTTGAGTGCAAAATCTAAGTCGCTTTGTGTAAAAGTGTCTGCCAAATGCATCAATCTAAATATAAATCTAAAGAAAGTAGAGCTACACAAATTTTGTGACTTGCCATAAAATACATCATCATGTGAAGTTAGAGTCTTACTGGTGCGAGTCCGTTGGTAGTGGCCATGCTGGGGTTGAGGGTTTTGTTGTCAGTGCAGGGACAATGGGATGAGATTCCAAACTTTTCTTTCAACAAGTGCATAGAGCTCTGCAAGTCCACCAACACTTACGAAAAGATGGCAATGCACTACTTTTAATATCAGGTTTACAGTCAAAGGTGAAAAAGAACAGGATGTGATATTTAGATACAAAAAAGTACACAAACCTACACCAATGCTTACCTGTTTCAGGTATAATCTGAGTAGGCATTAGGTTCTTCAGGTCATGAGGCTGGTTTTTCACGCATCGGACCCAGACATACATCTCCTTATCTGAATGATAAAATAAGAAAAGTATACAAATTGTGTGGAAAGACAACCAAAAAAACAGCTAAAAACACCAGGATATGTTATGGTCTATATCACTAATGAAAACAGTTCTTCCACACTTTTTCAAGAGTTTTCCACTCTTTCGAGGTAAGGATTTTAAAAACATGTTATATAGATTGCACTCACAAAGAGAAATTTATATATACTTGAAAATAAAATAAAAAATGATTTAGAAAATTAGATTGACTGTTGAAATTAGATTTTATAAATACATTTTGATTAAAAAATGGTTAATTTTAGCATTTTTTTAAATAATTTCCATCCACTTTGTTATTCGGGAGATCACAGTTTTAACATTTCCTGATTTATTCAGGTTTTCCCTGACTACTGGAATCCTGTTAGCAAGACCATGCAAGTCAGCAAGTAATACCAGCTATAAACCACATAAACCACCTTGGACCAGCATGTTGGTCTAAGCTGGTTTCTTCCACAAAGAGGTGAAAAGAAAATGGAATCTTGTAGGTAAATTTAAAATCAATAGTAAAATCTGTGATGTATTTGCAAGTGACCTTTGGATTTCTTCTCCTCCCTGGCTTTGTAGCAGTCCATGCAAACCACAAAGCCACATTTGTGACATGCCCAATGCATGTTGAAGAGAGTGGCCTCACACGCATCACACATCTCCCTCACACCTCTCACCGCTCGCTTCCACATGATCTGAGCTGGAGAAAGGGAAAGAGAGAAAAGACAGCAGGGCAAGGTGAAAAAGACAAAATGACAAGGAATGAGAGACTTTGTGTATCCATCATTCCACACAAACGTACTGTCTTTCTTGACCCAGGTGAAAGCAATGTCCTCTGTCTTTATGAGCTGACAGAACTTGTCTCCGATGAACGTGAGGACAGATTTTGACATCTCAAGGTCCATCTCTCTCCTCTTCTGGTCCTCGTCATCTTCTGAGCTCCCCATCCACACGGTAACCGCCTCCTCATCTGTCTGCTCAGACACCGAAAACCCATCCGCACGGACAACGCCATTCCTACTGAACGATAGACTGAAGAGAGAATGGGAATTTATGTTAAGCACAAATTGTGCTGTTCAACTGCTGCTGATTGGATAAATACAATAAAATAAAATAAAACAAGGAAATAATGACACTATGACAGAAACATTTTGAACTTCACACTAATTCTACATCACTAATGAAATAAGGAGATTTGTGACATTTACCATGTGAACACTACAAAGGTTCAGATATTCTTGCTTCCATTAAAAATTCACAAATCATGGATAATATGATTATCAGGTTTTAAGCAAACTTAAATTTATGCTATCATTAAAGTTGGATTGAACTGTATATTGCACCAATGATGAAACAAATAAAACCTAAATGAAGTGCATTACTGGGAGTTCACATATGTCCAAGAAGAGTGTGAAACAGTAGCCAACAACAAGAAAAACTAACCGTCGGAAGTAGTAAAATCGGCAGAAGACGGGTGAGATGGCAGGCTCATGAGATTTGCGTAAGCGATCCAAGCGACACTCTCGGCACTTCTGCACGTTGGGCCCGACCTCTGAACATGAGTCGTCTTGCAAGAAAGTTTCTCCAGTTTGCTTGAGCTTTCTTACCTTTCTCCAGTCCTTCAGCACAGAGCGAGGGATGCCATCTGATACAGAAATAACATAGTTGAGATGAGTACACATTTGAATTCTCAGCATCAGTTTGAATATGCATAATTTGAATAGCCATGGACTTCATTCCCTTTTCTGAATGCCATGGTGAAATTGAGTTTCAATTACATTTAGACAAAGACACAGTAAGTGTAATTGTTCACCCAGTTAATCTTAAACAGAGCTGCTATAGAGTGCAACATTGAATACTGCAAAGGTATATTAATTTCCGATTCATTTTTGTTCAATAGGCATTTGAGAACAATCTTCTATAAAGACCAATTAGGTATGAGATGACTTACAACACAACAACATTTGATTTCAAACACAAAAACAAGAAAAGAAAAAAATATATTTTTAAATATCATATAGTAAAATCCATATTAAGTATATCATTTTATATATAATTTATTTATCATTTACAAGGTCTATACTGGTTTATATGCTAAACACTTTCTCTATAGAAGAAAGTTATTTTCTTTTTAATACCAATGACAATTGTTTTGATGTTCTAGTTATTAACATTTTCTTTAGGCCTGAACATAACCGGTACATCAGCATTTAAACAGGTGGAAAAACTCACTGCTGTTAGCGAGCCTCTGTTGAGTCTTATCCTTTGCACTTTGCAAAGGTCCATTGGGTTTGGCCTCTTCCTCTTCTTCCTTGTCTACTTTCTTCTTCTGGTTGTCATTTGGCTTTATTTTAAAAGAGGACTTAGACTTCCGTTTAAACCTCCGCCCTGATCCACCACTCTCACTCTCATTGCCGGAGTCTCCTCCGCTTTCGCTGTCACCGCTGGACTCTAATGGGCGTTTCTCGCCTTGTTTCTCCCTCTCGGGCTTCATATGTAGCGAGGTTGATTGTCTTTCATTAGGTTTCTTGTCCTCCACAAAGGCTTCCTTACTTTCCAGTTTTCCATTTCTGTCCAAGAGAGGTTTAACATCATCCGAGTAAGACTTCTTGCCCACGGTCACTGGTTTCTCAGTGGCTTTGACAGATTTTTTATCCTCTGAATTGAAACTTGTAGCATTACTATTAGACTTCCTGTCCTCTAAGCTAGACTTCCTGTTGTCTTTAATAGGCTTCTTGTCTATTATTTTGGACTTTCTGCTGTCTAAGGAGGGATCTTTGTCCTCCTGAATGCACCAATTATCCACCAGTCCATTCACTTCCTGTTTGATTGGCACAGAGGAGCTTGTGCTAGTCAAAGTTACAGCTGTCTTAGTGCCATCTAGTGTTTGGGAGGCTGTACTTTCTCTATCTTGCTCAGAATGGCGGGTCAGCCAGGCTTTTTTCAGTTTATGGTAGTTGTTCTGACTGAATTGAGTTGACTGGTTTGTTACGGCCAAAGCAGGTATCTGCTCATTGGTTAGCAAACCTTGTGTGGTAGTTGGTATTGGGCTAGAAGTCCCTGATGCCAGTCGGAGACATTCAGAAGTGCTAGTGTTGAATACAGACTCTTTTTCTCTTTCCGAAGAATGTGTAGAACACACAGTATGTGTAGCGAGTGTAATGTAAGTCCCATACCTACTATTTGAGAGGTAAGAGGTATGTTTTAAAGCATCTGAAGGATGTGTAGTGTGTTGAGGCTGAATTGTATGCGTGTTAAGTCTAGATTCAGCAGTGGCTAGTCCAGCTCTGTGTTTCTTCAGATGAGGGAATTCTCTAGAAGTGCAACAAGAGGTGGGAGATGGCTCCATCTTCATTTGAACGGCTCCACCGTCTCTCCTCTTGCAGTGTTCTACGATTAGGTCTATCCTAGAGCATGTGGCATTCATATTTGTTAAGGGGTATGTCACTCCGTGACTCGGTTGAGCTGTGTTAATAGGTTTAGTTGTCATGTTTATGGGTCTGTTGAGATCTCCCTTTTGGGTCGTTGTGTTGATGGGGTGAACAGTATCCATAGGGGTCCACAGGACACCTCTTTTATACTGAACACTGCCCTCCTTAGAGTGTGGGTTGGAGAAACTTTCCAATGGCTTTATGTGGCCACACTGCACCTGGGATACTGAGCTGTCAGACACTGTGTAATTTATTGTAGTATGTGTGTGGCTTGTTGTATGTACAATGACTGACGCAGTGGCCGACTGTGGTTTGACTACACCTCCATTTGTTGTGTGCCCACCACCTACTTTCTCTCTGTCAAACATGACTCCACCCCATTGGGTATCCCAGGCTTGTGATGACGTTGCTTTCTCTGGCACAAGTCTTTTCCCATCTAAGGTGATATGTTTGAGCTCAGGTAACAGGGTGGGTGGCCTCTGTTGCTTCTGACCTTTTCCAGACAAGCTCATTGGCTGAATGGGTGTGAGAGTGGGCGGGGACAATCTTCCACGTCCAGAGTCTTTAGAAACTAGAATGTTTGGTGCCGGAGGGTGGAAAATAGGGGCACGGTGGAGTAAAGGCACGCTGCGGGGACAAGAGGAGACAGAAATGAGAGAAGAGCCTGGCCCCCTTCTCTCCACAGTCGCTACCTCTGCTGCCATCATGGAAGATGCTTTGTGTGCAAGTTGCTCTGTGATCTTTCCCAGGAGACCTTCTTCTTTCTCGTGGTGGCGTTTAATGAGAGGCGGAGGTCTGGCTCGCATTGAGACCTGTGAGCTGGAGGAAGTTAAGACAGGGGCAACTGTGTTGCTGGCACTGAGCCTCTCGTAGAGTTCTTTGCTGTCGGGCAAAGAATAGTAGCTGCTCGGAGTGAGGGTTGGGGTGGGATGGGCCGACTGTGGCCGGGGAGGTAGAGTATGTCTGAATGCATGCACATTTCTCTCTCTGTCCTGGTCTCTCTCTCTGTCCATCTCGCTCTCCCTCTCCTTGGAAGGAAGGGCAGATGTGGGACTTCTAGTGTATCGCATTTCCCTATCCGAGCCCAGTTTAGCAGTGAATGGAGCCACCTCACTGCTCTCCAGAAGAATGCGCCGGTTCTCTTCCTGGTAGCGGTTAGGTCTCTCACCTGTGAGATCATAAACAACAAGTGGCTGTTTGTTTCGACTTGGAGGTGATTCAGGGGCACCTGGGGAGTAAGTCAGTCCATTTTTGCCCATCGCTGCACGGACACGCTCCTGTTCAGACTTGAAGTGAGTGTGGATGACTGTGCTCTCGGCGGCGACTCTTCTATCCAGCTCTCTAGAAAAAAAGAACAGCAAGAATGAATGTGGAAAAGCTTGTTCCAAGGGTCAGTATGTCTGATAAGTAGGGGTGGGGAATTCTCGATTCTTAGATGCATCGCGATGCAGACGATTCTAAATCGAATCACAAATGTCAGAACCCTCTGCATTAAAATCTATCGTAACTTTGGCTTCTATGAAGTTGAATGAAAAAAGGACCTGGACAAGAGCCACACTTTATGCAAGTGGGGCTTCAGAGTGCGACCAAATGGGCGACAAGAGGTCGCACTGGTGTGACCACCACGTTGTCCAATTGATAAGTGCTGCAACTTCTCTTACATACGAGAAACATCAAACGGCAAACGAAACGAGAGTGAAACGAAACCGGGCGATTCGTTTGAGCAGCACTGCGTGGAACTTTGAGCAGCAGCACTCTTTTCGGTTCCTTGCCACTGTTGCCTTTGGCTTGCTCAGTTGGGGATATTCAAATTAATTAACCAATCATTAATACCATTGATCAGCCCTACCAAACGTGGATGTTTTTCCACTAAGAAACAAACACTGTTATGTTATTTTGATTGATACTGTGAAGCTGCTTTGATACAATCTATATTGTGAAAAGCGCTATATAAATAAACTTGACTTGACTTGACTCTGAATCTTAATCGAATCGAATCGTGAGGTGCCTAAAGATTCCCACCCCTACTGATAACTGATAAGTAAGATATAATTGATGATGGACCATAGGAAATCAATTGAAAATGAATGCACACTATTAATGCAAACCCAAGGTTGGTAATACCAGTTTTAATAATTCAACAGTCAGATCTTGCTTAAGACAACCTGAGTCACCATTTCTAGTTCATGAAGAATATGAAAAGTGATTTGGAAGTGCAATGCAGTCAATAAGCAGTTATAGAAAATTCATAACACCCAGCAAATTAATGTTGTATAATTAAATGTACTAGTATTGTCGCGATACTGGAATTTCAAACTTTGTTACGATGCCTTGAAATATATTGATATTTGAAACCAAGGGGAAAACTGCCATATACCGACAACAGATAATTTGTTATTATATCATATTTTTTTCATCATCATGTTTTCATTGTAAAAATTAAATACAGATTAATTATTATTACATTTAAAGTTATAAAAGATATTCAGTCAAGAGCAGCAAGTGATTTTCTCTGTCTTTTGTTCTTTGATTGACATGACAAACAGCAGCAGGTTTATTTCGCTGCTGTCACTTAAAGAGCTTATACACAGATCCAATATACTGTTGCAAAACATGACTGGAATTGTGACATAATTTTGTATTTAAACGTTTAAGTGCAATAAGCCAAGAAAAAAATGTGGTTCTTGACAGCAGTTTGAGAGGCAGCTTTATGGGAACGCCACTTATATAGATCAATGGTGCACACGCTTTTGGTGTAAGTGCGAAACCTGCAGAAATCACTAAAATCACATGTAATACAAGCACTACTATTCAACCGAATGAGACGAGTGAGTTAGAGGAGGTAGTTGTCCTTTGGGTGAGAAGTTAAACAGAGGTCCCGACTCTCTGTGGTCATTAAAAATCCCAGGATGTCCTTCGGAAAAAGAGTAGGGGTTTAACCCCAAATTTGACTATTGGTCTCTGTCCATCATGGCCTCCTAATCAACCCCATATACTGATTGGCTTCATATATACTCTGTCTCCTCTCCACCAATAAGCTGGTGTGTGGTGGGCGTTTTGGCACAATATGGCTTCCGTTGCATCATCCCGGTGGATGCTGCACATTAGTGGTGGTTGGGGAGATTCCCCCTAACATATGTAAAGCGCTATATGAATGTAACTAATTAATTACAACAATGATATGAAGTCAAACAAAAAGTGTGTGCAGGAGTGAGATGAAAACTTACTCTGTGGTTTTGGAGGAAGGCATGCAATTTTGAGTGCTCCTAGATGCTCTCTGAGGGTCCGCACTGGAGGGTCGGATGGGGAGTGGGGGTTGCATACCTTGACCGTCTGCATTAGTAACAGGGGTGTGTTGAGAAAGCCAAGGGCTTGGGGGATTCTGTTACCACATAGACAAACATAAAGAGTTTCAGACAAATGTATTTATAGAACCTGTTTTGGATCGATCTAGAGAAGTCAAAGGACTTCAAACCTTAGGGAGACAAAAAATAAATAAATTGATTTATATAAATACACAATGTGCAAGGACATAAGTCAATCCCCTCCTAGTATACAAGAGAACTCATGTAGACAAGTGTACACTCTCACACACACATTGATAAACACAATCTTGTTTATATCCATAATACATGTACAGATGAATAGTTGGTTACAGACGACTCAAGGATGTCCTGATACCATATACATAAAACAGAGGGGGGAAATCTTCTGCCTAAGTGATTTTCTTTCATCATTCTGATTTTCTTTCATCAGTTCATCATTCTTTTCATCTCTTGTAGCTTTCTTTTTCATTTTCTTGTTCCCTAGATCTCTATTCAGCCAATCACAATGCAAACAACCTACTGCAATTTGCGTCCATAATACCATAACCTGCCTCTTGATGCTTTATCTGGGCTTTAACAATAAACCAGATGATATTAAACAAAGCATCATTGACTTGCATTACATTCTGAGGAGTCAGGATAATACCCACTATGTCTATAACAGTCTTAGCAAAAGGGGAACTCTCTCTCCAGCATGCACACCTCATGGGACATGCTCCGCTTCATCTAAATGTGTCCCTGACAACATGAGGTTTGGCTATGAACTCATAAGTACCATAAGACCTACACAAATAGAATCTGTACACACAACAATTCCAGGAATAACACTAAGTATGTGCTACAAATACAACTTGCTGCATTGTTTGCAACCCGTTTGAAATATAAAAGTCTTAAAATCCAATAGGTTTTTTTCAAATGACAGTCTATAATCCACCCATTCTCCAAACCACTTGTCCTATGTAGGATCACGGGGATGTCTATCCAAGTGTCTCAAACCGAAGGCAGATCAAAACATCCTAGACACCCACTACACGCATTTACAGTTACAACTACAGACAATTTAGTTCACCTATCCTGCGTGTCTTTGGATTGTGGGGGAAACTGGAGCCCTCGGAGGAAACCCATGAGCATGCAAACTTTACACAGAAAGACCATCTGGCTTCCTGCTATCCACTGAGCCACTGTGCCACCCAAAGGAGTCACAGGAGCCCTCAAACCAAGGTCCCCACAAGTTTTTTATGTGTCAGAGCAATCCCCTTTGTACCACAGCTCCGACCAAGCTTTATATCATGGCTGACTCCAGAATCTGGGAGTCACTTACCCTCCTCACGTTGCTGTCAGAAATGCCAGCGCCGTCTGGATGTGTCCATTTGGATGCTTGCAGGCCCAGGCCAGGGTAGCTATGGGCCCTATTGGGGAAAGGAGGCCACAAGAGGGGATAGAGGCCAAGATGTGCCAAAGAAGCTGCACCAGTGGTCTGGCCCAGAAGAGACGAGTTACCCGGAAGGGCTAGTGGATGGTGAGGAAGTCCCAGGGCTCCGATACGAGGATGTCCAGCCAAGATTGCGGCAGATGGGGGCAGTGCATGCAGGAGGGATGGGAGGAGGTGCGGGTGAGGGATGGTTGAGTGGGGTGTACTCAGGGAGCAGAGGGGAGGCTGGGAGTGGAGGGGAATGGGCGAGAGATGTGCAGGATGAGGGGAGGGACTCAGTAGCTTGCTGTGGGAGGAAGCAGGGGTAAGGCTGGGTGAGCTGGAGGAGGGAGATGGTGTCTTTAGGTGGTGTTTGGGGTTTGGGGGAGTCTGAGGGGGCTGGATGTAGGTGGGGTGGGCCTCAAGCTCCACCCTGACTAACGCAGGGTCTCTGTATATAGTGAAGGGATCCTTTCTGTCCACAATGAGGGGACTTTTGGTGGACTTGTCTGAAATGGGAGTGCAATTAGGTGTACTGGGAGGAGAAAGTGTAGGGGTTCTGGATCGGTTTGGGGATGGAGAAGGGGCATGAGTCAGGACTGGAGTTGTGGAGCAGGTCACTTTTGGATTGGGTGCCATTTTAAGGCAGCTAAGAGTTCTGTCCATCGATTTAGGCAAAGGAGTGTCCTCTTTCAACAGGCCCATCTCTAGAGATGCACCCTGCTTCTGTCTAGACATCTCCCATACAGTCTGAGCTTTAGATATGATCTCGGGAGAGGAGCAAGGACTGGCGTGCACACTACGCTTGTGGGTAGCTTCCAAAGAAATCACAGGTACATATTCTGCATTCACAGCTGCTGGAGAACATCTCTGTTTAGAATCCACATCCTCCTTTTTGTTGCAAGGTTTTACAGGAGATCGAGGAGGTGCTACTCTTGGCTCCTCTTCTACTGTGACTGCAGTGTTATTGCTGGTGGTAATGGCCACAGAATGGGGAAATTCTGACCTCCTGACCTCTGATTGGTTAAACTCTGACCCCCTAGCCTCTGTGTGGGTGAACTCTGACCCTCTGACCTCTGGATCATTTGTCGACATCTCGTGCACACCCTCCGCTCCTTCACACTCCTGAGGTGATGCATGTAGCAGCACACATGTAGTTTCAATGGAGACCAGTTGCTCACTCTCTTGAGATGCCAGCAGTGCAGACACAGCCTCTGAGTCCTCTCGAGATGCCCCCTCACTCCTGTCCTCTATTTCTGTCATCCCTCCATCAACTTTCTCATCTGATTTTCCAACACTAACACCAGCAGCACACTCCTGTGCCTCTGTGTTACTAAATGCCCCATTGCAGGATGCACTAGGAGAATCGGATGGAGGAGTTTTTCTCAATTTCTGAGTCTCACTATCTCCTAATTGGCTGGGAGAAGGTTCCCCACCTTTATGGGAGGGGTGAACCTCACAGTCCAATGGCCTCTTTGAAGTGTAACACTGTTTCAGCTGTTTCTTTGATCCTGAATCCGAGGATGAATCCTGCACTCTGCAGCTGGAGTTTTCAGAATCGCTGTTCTCAGATAGGTCGGACACACTCCCTGCTTTCAACCTCTTCAATCTCTTTCTCTGCTTGTCATCTTTTTCCTCGTCTTCTTTCCTCCTTTTTCTCTCACCATTGCCATTTTTAGATTTAGAAGAATCTAGGAATAAAAAAATTTAACAAGATCAAAAATATAGATTTAGAAAAAGCTACACTGCTACATCTAAGATTCTCATTGACACTTTGATAAAAAAAAAAACAGCACTCTGTATCAAGCTAATGCTATAAATATGAATCCAGCTAAATGTAATTTAACCCAGATGGAGCTCTTAATATCATCATAATCATTATCCATGGCTACAGCTCACCTCTTCCCTCATCACTCCTCTTTTCGTCCCTCATCCCTTCTTTTTCATCCTCTTCTATGTCGCAGTTCTGTGCACTCTGCTGCACTGGCCTGGAGCTACACACCTTCAGGCACAGAGACAGAGTGTGTTTAAACTAGAGGAAG
This sequence comes from Meda fulgida, assembly GCA_030578275.1. Lineage (NCBI taxonomy): Eukaryota > Metazoa > Chordata > Actinopteri > Cypriniformes > Leuciscidae > Meda > Meda fulgida. Next base: position 29,771,755 of record CM060632.1, on the reverse strand, counting down.
TATAAGCATTCTGCTGTAATGCATTTGGAAGTATGTTAAAGTCTCTACCTGGTCATTTGTTGTAGTGTTGTTTGATATGCTTTCTGTGCCCTGGAAGACAAAAACACAAACATTTACTTAGCTATCTAAATGAGGACATATCATAGACTTCTATTGCTAAAAAGTCAATACAAAAGCTAATTATAAATATTATTAACCCTAATCCAAACCCCTAACTGAGAACTTTTTTTTTTTTGTAATGCAGTGGTTCTCAAACATTTTTTGGTTGTGCTAAACCTCAAAAAATATTTCAGTGATGTTGATTTGTATGAATATACACTGCTCGGCCAAAAAAAAAAATCGCTGTTTGGATTTAAGTAGGCAAATGCTTAAGAGTCTATGATTGGATCATTATTGCAGTGATTGTTATGTTTCTTGCATGTTATATGTTTGGCAACAGTTCTCCTAACCCTAATTGATGGAGTGTGTAGCTTTTAATTTCTTAAACAACCATAGGAAGACACACCATGGCCATATTCCAGGATGACAATATCAAGATGCATCAGGCTCAATTTGTGAAAAAATGGTTGGGAGGGAGCTTGAAGAAAAAACTTCACTCACAAGAAAAATCCTATTGATCTTGGTGATATGTGATTTGCGTTTTGAGTGGTCTTCCATTAGCGAGGAGTGGGTGATATCATCTAGTAACACCATCTGAACCAGCGAAGGATCAACATTCACAATCTCTCGAACCTTTTGAAGATGAAAAAATAACCTTTATATAAAAGATATTTTTACATTAAATTACTATTTCCAACATGATATATATGTGTTTGTGTGGTCTCACCTGGTCATCCATGACAGTTACAGTTCTGTTGTTCTGGTCTTGGTGTGTGATGACTCCAGGCAGCCACTGAGTTTTGGACTCCTGTCTGAACACTTTCACTCTAAGGCCCTTTAGAGAACAAGCACCTGTCGCAAAATAGCAAATATCACACACACCAAACAACTAACATTGATTTTTATAAAACAATCTTACTCTAATCCTGAAATCACCATTGAGAAAAACTCATGAAACACTAGTTCTTGAATTAATCAAATCCTTATTTATAAAATGGACAGTTCTAAAATCTATTTGAATGAGCCATGTATACATTACAAATACAAATGTATGCAAATAAATATTCAGCATTCATAATGCACCAGTACTTACTACAGTAAGGTTAACAAACTATATAACTTGGCAGAAGAATTGGTTATGATTATTATTTTAAAAAATGAATTATTTATAAAAAAATTGGTGACTTATCCTATTTCTGTTGCAACTGTTTTGCTATTACCATTGCTGTTAACATTATTTTCATCACTAAAAACACTGTAATGCATGTAATCTTGTGACTGTTTGCCAACTTACAAAATAAATATTTTAGACTTTAAATTTTAATTGTCAGATTCAAAATGTGATGCATATGATTTAGATTCTATTGGACCGTTGCAAATTAACATAAACATTTCCTTTGCGTCCTTTTATAGTGTCCTTGTTACACGTTACATGTAGTTACTGTATCAATAACTACAAATTATGCATAATGACATGCAACTAACCCTAAACCAACCATAACCCTATAGTAAGTACATGTACAATTATTATTACTCTGGAAGATAATCAATATACATAATCAATCACAAAATCAATTCACAGTTACGACACTCAAAGTTCAAAACAAAGGGATATATATTTTTTAAAGAAATTGCTTTTTAAGTACTACATCAAACAGCTGGTAGGGACTTTAATATTTTATTTTTATTGCTAAGAACATACATAAATCAATGCCAGGGGTAAATACAATTTAGAGTACTATTACAGGTTACGAAATCAGGAAAAGATCATACAAATGACACAGTGAGACAGTTTTAAGGGCTTTAGAGTTGCTGGATATTAAGGAGAGTGTCCAGGTACGATTTAAGTTCCTTACAAAATGTGAAAAAGTAGGGCTTAGCACCCTGGAATTTACATTTGTGTAAGAAAAATTTTGCAAGAAGAATAAATACGTTTATCAAAAAAATTGGTCCTTTACATCTTTATCAAAGTTGTGCAGACCAAATAAAACAAAAGAAAAACTCTGTGATGAAAATGTGCGTACAAAGATACAGAAATCCTTCCAAAACAGACTTGACTATGGGCATTCCCAGTAGAGATGAGAGAAAGATTCGTCTTCAGTACCACAAAAGGAACATAAAGATTCAATATCAGGAAACATCTTTTTAAAGTAGAGCTTCACAGGATAGAAACAATGAAGTAATTTGTAAGACACCTCTTTGATATTGGTTATTAAATATTTAGATGACAAAGTCCACACTTTCGTCCATGGAAAATCGACAAACTGGCCATTCCAATAGGACACAATGTATGGGACAATCTGATTCTGAAATAGCTGTCTAATTCTCCTGTTCCGACTAGAAAAGTTAGATAAAAAAAAATATATTCCCAATCATGGTATCAAAAGGATGAGATACTGACAAGGAAATCAGAGATCTAGCTGAGTCTCTGAGAAGAGTTATTGCTCCACGGCTGGTAGGGACTACAGGACATTCCTCCCAGGTTAGTGGCATCATAAACCCTATAATTTTCATAAACTCCGCCCCCGGAACACAATTTATAGATTATCAAGACAGAATATGCTAATCAATGACTAGAAGATAACTACACATAAGCTACATAAATTCACCAACTAACCAACTAACCATTCAGAAATGTTTTCACTTCTTCTTGAGTCTCTCCATCTTTCTGACTTCGGTTTGAACATAAAAGGCTAAAAGTTTTTGAAATTTTCAGTACATGTCTGTGTGAGGTATAAGGAAACAAGCTGTTGTAGCTCCACCCCCCTGTGCTGGGGACAGCAGTTAATTTGCATTTAAAGGGACAGACAAAAACGGTGCGTTTTTGCTCACCCTCAAAATGTGACAACTTTAACATGCTATATAAAAATATCTCTGGGGTATTTTGAGCTAAAACTTCACACACTGGGGACATCAAAGACTTAATTTACATCTTGTGAAAAGGGCATTATACCACCCTGTGGCGGGGGAGGCGTGGTTCAGCGAGGTCTGCGACGAGAGAGAGAGTGGAGAGACGAGCGGCGGTAAGTGAGTCAAGTATAAAATGACTAACACCTGTGTCTCGTTGCAGTAATTGGCGTGGGGAGACCGTATAAAAGACAGACGGGAACCAGCGTTGAGAGAGAGAGGGCTGAGGACTCGTGGGGAACACGGAAGTACGAGGACGCGACTGAAGCAAGTTATTGAGCTCTTTGTGAGATTTATGTTGAGACGCGCATGTGGCGCGAGTGTAATCAGAGTTTATTGATTAAAATACCCACGAGCCTCAGCCAGCCGTCTCCGGTCTCCTTCCTTCTTACACGTTCACAACAAGGGAAATATTACACTGGTGCCGAAACCCGGGAAGGAAGGAGAACGCCGCCGCCAAGATGCAAACTCCGTCGGGAAGATCGGGAACGCCGTTTGCGGACACCATTACATCGCTCGCGGGTCTGCATCAGGAGAACCCCCAAGCCCTGCTGGACTTGCGGGCGGATCAGGAGGGTCGATTCCAAGCCCTGATGCAAGCCCAGCAGGCAGACCGCGAGCTGTTCCGGAGCTTGCTGGACCAGGAGGTTCGAACAGAAGGGGCTTCCCCCAGCTCCACTCCCGGCGCCCACATGGCATTATCAAAGATGGGGGCCTCGGACGATCCCGAGGCCTTCGTGGATTTATTTGAACGAACAGCCGAGGCATGTGGGTGGCCATTGACCAGCTGGCCGGTACGGCTGATACCCCTGCTGTCGGGGGAAGCCCAGAAGGCTGCACAACAACTGCCCGTTCAGAACCTCCTGGTATACGCCGATTTAAAACGAGCCATTCTCCAGAGGGTCGGCCTTGACCCTGAACAACACCGCCAGCGCTTCCGTTCACTGGAGCTGGCAGAAGCAGGCCGACCCTTTGTCTTGGCGCAGCAGCTCCGGGACTCGTGCCGCAAATGGCTGTTGGCCGGAGGAGGCGACGCCAAGGCCATCATCGACAAGGTGGTACTGGAACAGTTCGTCTCACGGCTACCAAAGAGGACTGCCCAGTGGGTCCAGTGCCACCGGCCGGCGTCGCTGGATCTGGCCATCCAACTGGCGGAGGATCAACTGGCGGCGTGCTCCGGGGGCGGCGAACCCCTGCCATCTATCTCTCTCTCTCTCTCTCTCCCCCCTCTCTCTCTCTCTTCCCACTCCCCTAAGCCCGTTCCTTTTCCTAGGACCCGTTTTCCCGGACCACCGAGGGCACCTCCCCGTTGGAGGGCTGGAACAGAGGGTCCAGCCGGGTCGCGTGGCTTCGTCAGGGGAGGGGGGCCGGGGCACTCGGATGGGCTCGACGCGGTTCCTGCGCTCTCCCCACGCCAATTCCTTGACCCACTTCCTGCCACTAGGGCGGCGGGGAAACCTGGGCCGGTCTGTTGGCGTTGAGGGGATCCGGGCCATTTCGTGGACCGCTGCCCGGTCATGGAAGTCGGGACATTGGTCCGGATCCCGGACGTTCCACAGGCCACCCCCGATCAAGCCGGGTTATACCAGATACCTGTGAGTATTAAGGGGGGTACCTATCAGGCCTTGGTGGATTCAGGTTGTAACCAGACCTCCATCCATCAACGCCTGATACAATCCGGGGCATTGGATACGGGCCGCATGGTTAAGGTGAGGTGTGTGAACGGGGATATAGTGGAATACCCCTTAAAGGCCATCACTATTAAATTTAGGAGACAAAATCATTGTTAGTCCGCGCCTCCGGCATCCGTTAATTTTGGGAACAAATTGGCCAGCTTTTGAACAATTATTGGGTTGTTTGACAGTGGGTGCCTCTGGGAAGAAGAAAAGGCGGGGAAGGGGGGCGAGCGCTCAGGTCGGAGAGGCTGTTCCTGGACCCAGCGGAACTGTTTCAGGGGAACCGAGCGGCTTGGCGAGGCTAAACCTCTCCAGTCGCGATGACTTTCCCCTGGAACAGTCCCAAGATGAGACGCTCAAACATGCGTTTGAACAGGTCCGTTCCATCGATGGGCAGGTCCTCCAACCTGACCGCACGCTCTCCTATCCTTATTTTGCCGTCATTAAAGACAGGTTGTATCGAGTGACCCAAGACACTCAGACAAAGGAAGATACAACCCAATTGTTAGTACCACGGGGCCGTCGGGAAATGCTTTTCCAGGCGGCACATTGTAATCCGATGGCGGGGCATTTAGGGATGACAGCTACGTTAAGTCGTTTAATGACCCGATTCTTCTGGCCGGGCATTCACGAGAACGTACGCAGATGGTGCGCGTCGTGTCCCGAATGTCAGTTGGTAAACCCACCGGCCGCCCCAAAAGCGCCGTTGCGCCCTCTACCTCTTGTGCAGGTCCCCTTCGAGAGAATTGGTATGGACCTCATCGGGCCATTAGAACGATCGGCACGGGGACATCGCTTTGCGTTAGTTATAGTATACTACGCAACGCGATATCCTGAAGCAGTGGCGCTACGCACTATATCAGCTAAAAGTGTGGCAGACGCCCTGTTTCGTTTAATCTCCCGCGTGGGAATCCCGAAAGAGATTCTCACGGATCAAGGCACCGCGTTTATGTCACGCACGTTGAACGAATTATATGAATTATTAGGCATTAAATCGGTGCGTACCAGCGTCTACCACCCACAAAAGGACGGACTGGTCGAACGATTTAATCGCACATTGAAAACAATGATTCGTAAATTCGTACAGGAAGACGCGAAAAATTGGGATAGGTGGCTGGAACCCCTCTTATTCGCCGTGCGAGAGGTCCCGCAAGCCTCCACGGGGTTTTCCCCCTTTGAGCTTCTTTTTGGACGTCAGCCCCGTGGGGTGTTAGACGTCCTAAAAGAGACTTGGGAGGACGGACACTCAGATAGTAAAAATGAAATTCAGTATATCATGGACCTGAGAGCAAAACTCCATACATTGGGGCGGCTCTCTATGGAGAATTTGCTTCAGGCTCAAGACAGACCAAGCCGGCTGTATAACAGGGGAACTAAGCTTCGAGAATTTACACCGGGAGATAAAGTGCTCGTTTTACTACCAACCTCCAGCTCCAAATTGTTAGCGAAGTTGCAAGGACCCTTTGAGGTCACACAGCGAATAGGGGATCTCAATTATGAGGTAGTACGAACAGACAGGGGTGATTCGCGGCAAATCTACCATCTCAACCTCCTAAAGAAATGGAGTGTGGAGGAGTCAGTGTTGCTTGCGACGGCAGTGAGTGGAGAGGAGGATCTCGGGCCAGAGGCGATCATCAAAGGAAAATCTCTCGCCCTGGCCCCGGGGGGGGGGGATCACCTGTCGCCCTCGCAGCTCACTGACATTGCAAGGTTGCAAGAAGAGTTTGCCGATGTGTTTTCACCCCTGCCTGGTCGTACTAATCTAATCCAGCACCATATTGAGACAGAGCCGGCCGTGGTAGTTCGGGGCCGGCCATACAGGTTGCCTGAACACAAAAAAAAAAGTGGTTCAGACAGAATTAGAGGCAATGCTGGAGATGGGAGTAATTGAGGAGTCCCACAGTGACTGGGCAAGCCCGATAGTTTTAGTTCCTAAAACGGACGGCTCGGTACGGTTTTGTGTGGACTATCGCAGGGTGAATGCAGTGTCGAAATTCGGACGAGCTGCTTGATCGGTTGGGTACGGCTCGCTTTTATTCGACGCTGGACTTAACGAAAGGATATTGGCAGATTCCCTTGTCTCCCATGTCCAAAGAAAAAACAGCCTTCACCACGCCGTTTGGGTTACACCAATTTGTAACACTTCCTTTCGGGTTGTTCGGGGCTCCAGCCACGTTTCAGCGTCTCATGGACAGGATTCTGCGACCCCATGCTCCATATGCCGCTGCATACTTGGATGATATCATCATCTACAGTAATGACTGGCAGCGGCATGTGGAGCATCTAAGGGCCGTCCTCGGGGCGCTGAGACAGGCGGGGCTAACGGCCAACCCGAAGAAGTTTGCAGTTGGGTGGGTGGAGGTAAGGTATCTGGGCTTCCACTTGGGTCATGGGCAGGTGCGTCCCCAAATTGACAAGACAGCAGCAATTGCAACCTGTCCTCGACCTAAGACCAAGAAGGAGGTGAGGCAGTTCCTGGGGCTGGCGGGATATTACAGAAGGTTTATTCCTGACTATTCGGACCTCACCAGCCCGCTGACTGACCTCACTAAAAAGGAGGTACCAGATACGGTCCAGTGGACGGAGAAGTGCCAACAGGCTTTTACCCAGGTTAAGGCTGCTCTGTGTGGTGGCCCGCTCTTGCACTCTCCTAATTTCTCTCTCCCTTTTCTGTTGCAGACTGACGCGTCGGACCGGGGGCTGGGGGCTGTCCTGTCCCAGGTGGTGGAGGGGGAGGACCGCCCGGTGCTGTACATTAGTCGGAAGCTCTCGAAGAGAGAGACTAAGTACAGCACCATAGAGAAAGAGTGTTTGGCCATCAGATGGGCGGTCCTCACCCTGCGCTATTACCTCCTGGGGCGGGAGTTCACCCTCTGTTCGGATCACGCGCCCCTGCAGTGGCTCCACCGCATGAAGGACACCAACGCGCGGATCACCCGTTGGTATCTAGCTTTACAGCCTTTTAAGTTCAAGGTGATCCACAGGGCGGGGGTGCAGATGGCTGTGGCTGACTTCCTCTCTAGGAATGGGGGGGGCAGGCTGCACTCCCCGGCCTGAGTCGGGCGGTGGGGGTATGTGGCGGGGGAGGCGTGGTTCAGCGAGGTCTGCGACGAGAGAGAGAGTGGAGAGACGAGCGGCGGTAAGTGAGTCAAGTGTAAAATGACTAACACCTGTGTCTCGTTGCAGTAATTGGCGTGGGAAGACCGTATAAAAGACAGACGGGAACCAGCGTTGAGAGAGAGAGGGCTGAGGACTCGTGGGGAACACGGAAGTACGAGGACGCGACTGAAGCAAGTTATTGAGCTCTTTGTGAGATTTATGTTGAGACGCGCATGTGGCGCGAGTGTAATCAGAGTTTATTGATTAAAATACCCACGAGCCTCAGCCAGCCGTCTCCGGTCTCCTTCCTTCTTACACGTTCACAACAAGGGAAATATTACACACCCCTTTAATATATATTCATTGACTAAGTAAGTAACATTTTTGTCATGGAACACACGTTTGTTCACAGATTTCACAGTCCATGCTTGATCCTTTCATTTATTTTCCATATCTGATGTTATCCACTGTTGCTTTCATTATGGCTATTACTGTAATGCACAATGATATTCAAACTATAATTAAACCCTTTTATGATTATACAACACACATAATCAGTACCTGTGATTATCATTGTCATTGGAAACAGTTTGTATGTCTTTGTTCCCAGCCAGAAATTGAAACCATTTAACAAAATAGAATTGTATAGTTGTATAGTTGGTTAGGACAAAACCGATTAACTTGGAAAATATACCCTTTATTGCATGTCACGGCCTAATTTTGTTGGGCTAATTTACTTAATAACAATTGTTAATTTTGATTATGATTTTATTTTGATTGATCATGACATATAAACGCTCAAAAAGGAGTATTTTTTAACATTTTGCAGGATTTTTCTAACATATTGCTCTGCCTCATATTGTGCCTGAAGAAATCATCGTACCAGTCTCACAAGGTTTACTCCTTTATTTGAATCTAGACACTGACGAATATACTGTAGATATGTAAAATCCTCTGTGTATAAGCAAACAGAATTCACTGAGCAAAGATGTTTGACAGTAAGGCTTCAAACAGTCGACTCTGATTTACTCAAACATCCTTATCAATCGCTAACTAACTGAACAGGTTATGTTGTGGTAAACTTCAGAGTTTTTCTGGTCAGGTTCTCAATCTCGAATTCAGGTCTCAAGAAATCGTGCAGAGTCGAGGTTTCAGGTCTCAGAAGAAAATAACTTTATTGAGCAGTTCAACAAAGTGAGATGCTGGCCAGGCATCTGATTCTACAAGGGCCAGTGCTCTAGTCTTATACCTTTTTCTTATCGTTTGGTGTCCAATTAGCGCTCATACAGTTATCTTTTTCTACTTACTCCTCCTTGGTCTGTCGCCAAACTATCTTAAAACGATTAAACTAACTGTCACCATCAAAGCCAATACATCTCAAAGTATCTGTCACACTCCCCTGTTTCTTATCAAACTAACTTCAAACGATTAAACTAACCGTCACCATCATTTTGACAGAAAGTTTAATCGCAAGGGGCGGGACTAGATCAAAGGTCATCATCCATCATTTTGATAGAAAGTGAAACCGCATCAATGCCCTTTTCTTATTGGTGGCAAGACCTCAGCGCATGCGCCTTTTAAACATCTACCCATGTATTCAGGCCTAGTTTTCTCTAGTATAGACATCACAGATTCAGACCTGGTTTTCTCTAGCATTACAGCATTTTATATTCAGACCCATGTATGAGACATGTATGAGACAAATGAAATTCCCCAACAATACCAAGAACAAACCAAATCACAGGATCTCCACACGGATCAACATTACAAGGATCTTTCCACTGAAGAATCGAAAGCAGAGAGAATATAGGCTGGAATACCTTGCTGAAGAATGTTCTGGAATTGGTTCTGTTTGAGCCAGGCCTGAACCTGTTCCTGCAGAGACGGATCATCTCTCACAGCTGGATTTCCATCGCCCACTACATCCTTTAACAGCAAAACAACACAGCATGAGACAAGTTTGGTTTTCTTTCCTTTTTTGAGGAGTGATAAAGATTTTATCTGCTATGATCATACTGAAAGCTCCAGAAGAAAAGATGAAGGAAAGCAACAGTTGCACACCAGACAGCTTCAGATGGGGGAGGGATGACAGCGAGAGCGCGCACACACACAAACACTATTACACATGGTATTACTCATCCATGCACACAATAGACACACCTCCTCACTGTACACACACACACAAGACTGGAAATTACGTAACGGTAATGTAGAGCAGATATTTAAGATGAACTCCTAGTGAACTCCCAAAACCTCTGCCTGTTACACACAGAAAGCACATAAATATAGAAAACACAGAGGCTAGATATTTCCCAAAAATATTCCGTCACACATTTCTCTCTTTCTGTCACTTGAAAACACACTCACTCAGACACATGCAGTCTATTCACCTGAAATTTACATTTAATTGTTTTTTCCCCCCCAGGTTTATATCTTGCTCTCCAGTAAGTAAAAACTTTTTTTTGTGCATAATGCTATAAGCTGGTTAATACACACACACACACACACACACGTGTGCAAAGAGAAAGAAAAGAAAATGATTGTTGTTACAAAATAATAAATATTAATTAATAAGTATAATAAATATTATAATATAGTATATATATTATCTAAATAATAATAATAATTAGTATTATTAATCATTACAATTATTATCATTTATTAATACATACTATATATATATATATATATATATATATATATATATATATATATATATTTATTATGAATAAATGACAACAACATTTATTACATATAAAACATTATGTAATTAGTATGTATTGCATATATTATTTATCATTAATAACTTAGAATAAGTTAAAGTTAAACACGAAATAACTTTAATTTAAAAATATATATATATTACAATTATAATTGTATTGTTATGTCCGATTATGTTAATTAAAACTTGATAAATGAAACAAAGCATTTTGTATTGAGCACAGACAATGAGTGGACCAATTTCATGCATAGACTGTGTGTGTGTGTGTGTGTGTGTGTGTGTGTGTGTGTGTGTGTGTGTGTGTGTGTGTGTGTGTGTGTGAAAAAGCAGTCAAATCCAATCACAGTTATCAGCGCTCTCTCTTTCTCTTCCTTTCTGTCCATCAGTCTTCATCTGACTAGTCTAATGCCTCAGTCCAATTTCTCCTGTGTGACTCATATACAGCTGACCCCAGAGTCTGCATCATCATCTCCCCTCTCTCTCACACACACAGACGCACACACGGACACACAGAGACGGACACAGAGACGCGCACACACACACACACACACAGACGCACACACTTACAGAGGCTCAGGTGCAGAGAACAGAAATCATTCATAGCAAAAGTGTGAACGGTTTAAAGTGACAGTGAAACAGACAAACCAAAGAAACAAATGATATCACTGATTGTGCTGATGTTTATCGAGCATGACATATTTATCAATGTGTGACAGAAACTGCTCTTGATTTTAGAGATGCACAGCATGCCATATTTGTATCGGCCTATATCAGCATTTTTTGCAATTATCTGGAAATGGAATTAAAGGAAGAAAATATCAGGTACTATTTTATGTTTAGATGCTGTTTCTACCATGCCAAAGGATTGTATCATGAGAAAACACATTTTCCTTGACCTCTTACAATGGAGTTAAAATATCAGTATTTATTCAGTTTTTCTTTTTAATTACTGGCCATCGTAAAGGTTAGTCATAATAAACTTAAATGTAATTATTTGCTTCTGATATCAGCCAATTAAGAGTACAAGCCCATTCACACCAAGAATGAGTCCACACCACAACTGTAATGATAACGGCACCGGAAAATTATATCGTTGGAATCGAATTCAGATTTTTTCCAACTGATGAATGATAAAAACATTGACAGCCAATCAAAAAGCATTTAAAGAGGCAAAACTGCAGTGCGCTTAGAATAAACAGAACGATATTGTGCATTACCGTGGACGCTAATATAGTTATAGGTATCTTTATAGTTATTGTTCTTGGTATGAACGGGCTTTAAGAGTGCTGTTGTACCTGTACAGCACAACAGATTCGGTTGAAGATGAAGAAAAGCAACAGTTGCACACAGATAGCTTCAGATGGGGGAGGGATGATAGTGAGAGAGCACACACACACACACACACACACACACACACACACACACACACACACACACACACACACACACACACAAACACATTCATTTTGTTCATTCACTGCTCTTGACTGAATCACTTCAGTAGGTTTAATAAGAATCATTGTATATTTAATTCATACAGTGAAGACTATTTTATTTTATATTTGATTACTATTCAATTTTCTAGTATTTAATGAACTAGACTATGAATACTATACTATTAGACTTACCTGATAATCTTAAAGCACTGTTTATTTCATTTTTATCTGCGTTTTAATTGTATTGTATATCCTATTGCTTGTAATTAGTTTATTTGTTCTTATTTTATTACTGACTGTTTCTTTGCTGCCATTGATTGCTTGAAAACTTTTCACATTAGTTTGGCTAGTATTAGTTTTTGCATCACAATTAGTCATCACCGGCATCTAAGTTTCTTGAAATCGTAACAACCGAGGTCAGAAATGAACTGTTCCATTTAGGGAAATATTTGTACCCCTTGATTTTATATATGTAATATAATTTTTTTACCTTTTAGGGGAAATATATTTTATTATTACCTTATTAAATGTATCTGCGTTGTATTTTATGTTAAATACTTACATTTAACCAGACCCAAGCCCACCTTAATTTCAGAACCTGGTAATAACTTTATTTCCAGCAAAAATTACTACTTTGATATACAGTATATCTATCGTAACGACCAATAAAAATGACTCATATTTTGACATTGGATTTTGGTCCCCTAAACATTAACAAGACCTCACCACAGTAGGGCAAAGAAAGCTGTGTGTAGGTGTGATCAGCGCGTGTGTGTGTGTGTGTGTGTGTGTGTGTGTGTGTGTGTTTAAAGGGTTCTAATAATATCAGTGTGTGTGTCTGTGTGCGCGAGCGGCCATCTCTGATTACTATCTGCCCTTGCATAGCAAACATAAGGTGGTGTGTGTGTAAGAGAGCAGACTGCATGAGAGAGGGAATGAGAGAGAAGGAGAGCAGGACTGAGAGAGAGAAAGAGCGTGTGTGTGTGTGTGTGTGTATTACTCATCCGTGCTTCAGTTCTCAGGACGAAAGACATGATTTATTCATTTACCCACAGGCAGGTTTTGATCTCTCTCTCTCTCTCTCTCTCTCTCTCTCTCTCTCTCTCTCTCTCTCTCTCTCCCTCTCTTCTCGCTCACACAAACATACACAGTCTCTCTCTCTCTCTCCCGCTGTTTCTGTGCCTTGCTCACCTCGCTCGCACTCTATTTCTCTCTTTGACAAACACAAACACACAAACGCACACACACACACACACACGCACACAAGCACACGCACAAGCACACACACAGGCAGCTCTGCTTCACTGGCCTTTAGGAGGAGGGGAAGGGGGGTAGTGAATGGAGGAGGAATGAGAGTAGAGATAATAAGACGGGGGGATGAGGGAGGTGTGATTGGAGAGAGCGTTATGTGGGCAGGATGAAGGGCAAATTGAGCTAATGATGATGGTAGGGTTAATTAGTGTTAATTAGCGTGTTACAGTGCGGCTTCCTTTCATTGGTGGGCTGGTTTTCCTGCTTTTAAAGTTCTCTAAACAATCTGAAATTCACTCTCCATCATTTAAGACAAACACACACACACACACACAGTCTGAAACTAAAGGTGTCTCCCTCATACATATGGAACACTCACACACACAATCACAATCTCATTAACTCCCAAACATACACACACACACACACACACACACACACACACACAAACAAACAAGCTCTAAACCTGAGCACACACACCTAAGCTGACCTAAACATGAGAAATGAGATGAAGGCATGAGTACAGAGAAACACAGTGACTCAAAGACACTAAAGAGTACAAGTGACGCACCGCAGGACAGAATGAACATGATGTACAGAAAATTGGATTTATTATAAATGCATTTTATTTATTCTGTTTATTCTTTATCTAATTTAACAGTATGAATATTTGAACTACTTATAGTGTGTAACTGCGAAGGCTGTGTCAATGACAGCCACTTTTTTCAAAAGAGAATGAAATTATCTCCATTTACGGTATTAAAATTGAACCCTGGTCTTGAATATTTCAGGTAAAATACAAGTTGTAGCTCACAGAGTAGAGCATGGCTCTCACAATGCCAAGGTCAAGAGTTTGATTCCTAGGGAATGCATAAACTGATATTGAATGCAATGTGAGTCTCTTTTTATAAGCATGCCAACTAAGATGCTTCTACCAACTAAACATGAAATGAAATGGAAAGTGAAGCTGTTGACTGCCAAAGGCAATCACTCATACCTCAGTGTTTAAAACTGAAATGTGTTGACAGTTATGAACAATGTTTAACTTGTATTATTTAATAGCTGATCTTGAACTGGCATATTAAGAAACATGCAGTCTCTAAATATGTAGTAAATACGATAAAAGCCTGTAAATAGATTATAGGGTGTCACAAAAATGTATCAAGGAGCTTTAAAATGAGTTGTGACAATTAACCCTTAGAGAAGACACAGAAAAACCCAACAAACCCAACAGCACCAATCAAAATTCATGGCTGCTATGGACGTAGTTCTGTTTTTAGAAACTAAAATGTCGGTAGCCACAACTTAGATTTGAGGTTTAGTTTAATTCCAGTTTCAATCAAAGTTCCGTTTGATCATTTTCTCCACACTGTCGTCTCTACAGGATATGAGGTGAGAGAGGAGAGAGGAGAGAGAGAGAGAGAGAGGGAGAGAGAGCGGGAGAGAGAGGAGAGAGAGAGAGAGAGAGAGAGCGCTGATAGAGTCCTACGAAGAGAGAGATGACCTCAGTCTAACACACAGCCCAAGCATCACCACGGCAACATGTGCAAGAGAGACATCGGGCTGATCCAACTATTGCATCAGGAAGAGATGGGGGGGGGGGGTGGAGAGAGAGAGAGAGAGAAAGAGAGAGAGAGAAACAGAGAGAAGGAGGGTAAAACAGACATACAGACAGATTATTGAAAAGGATGAGTTGGTGTTTGTGTAGCATGTACAGAGAAAGATCATAACTCTGCAGAAAGCAGGAAGAGAACAAACAACCTCGTGCTCCTTCTTATGGTGGGAACAATCACACACACAACCACACACACACACACACACACACACACACACACACACACACACACACACACACACACACACACACACACACACACACACACACACACACACACACACACACACACACACACACACACACACACACACACAAGCCCAGAAAGAGATACAGAGGGTTAGAAATAGATGATGCAGAAAAGTGCTTCATTGAATTCAAATTTGAGAGAACAGAGAGGGAGAGGAAGATGTGCATGTTATGAGAGAAGAAAGGCAGAAAGACTTGATTGAGAGAGAGAGAGAGAGAGAGAGAGAGAGAGGTGTAAAGGGAGGGTGATGAAGTAGATGAGATAATAACAGAGTGATTGATTGAGTGAGTGATTGAGTGATTGAGTGAGTGAGTGAGTGAGTGAGTGAGTGAGTGAGTGAGTGAGTGAGTGAGTGAGTGAGTGAGTGAGTGAGTGAGTGAGTGAGTGGGTGAGTGAGTAAGTAAGGATAGAGGCGCAGATCGACACACACAGAAAGAAAGAGTGCTCATAAAAATCAATGCAGGAGTCTGAAGACCTGTCCTTCAGTAAGAGAGGACCTGAGAGCACTGGATCAGACACAGACAGAAAGAGAGAGGAGCACTTTCCTCTTAAGAAAGCATGAATTACATCACTGTCAAATGAACAGAAATATCTACAAAGCATCTTAAGTTGTCTCATGCTGTGTTGACACAGCAACAATTCTTCAACCAATGGTGTGTGTTTGGGGCGAGATTCTCTGATCAATAGCAGACGGTGGAAGCATATAAAAAAACCTGTTTGAAAACAATAATTTTTTCTAACTGTTGATGATAGTGGCGCAAAAATTACAAACTTTAATTATTGAATGAGAGCATCATGTTGTAGTCCATATTATAACATTGGTGTGAACACATTGTACATGAAATCATATTTGATCCTATTTAGGTTCTTATAAATACATATCTCCAAAACTAATGTGAATAATTAGTGCATGATATATACATTATATAAACACAAACACACACACATTAAAAGTAATAATTTAACAATAACATGATAATTTAACATCCATCCCATCAAATCTCAATGAATCAATTTAGCTTTATTTAGCAAGAGAGACAATACGAGTGGAAGACTAAATTAACTGACTGAAATGAAAACTGAATCAGATAAAGAAGCCAAAAGTGAGAGAGAACATGAAAACTGAAAAAGAGCTAAAAAAATATTGTGAATTTGTGGAACAAAGATGGAAAACAACTTTTTTTATACACATAGAGTGAAGACTGTTTGTGTGTGTGTGCTTGTTTGTGTGTGTGTGTGTGTGTGTTTGTATGTCTGTGTGTGTGTGTACATGTTTATATTTGTGTGTGTGAGAGAGAGTATGTGTGTGCTTGTGTATCTGTATGTTTGTGTGTGTGTGTGTGTGTGTGTGTGTGTGTGTGTGTGTGTACATGTTTATATTTGTGTGTGTGAGAGAGAGTATGTGTGTGCTTGTGTATCTGTATGTTTGTGTGTGTGTGTGTGTGTGTGTGTGTGTGTGTGTGTGTGTGTGTGTGTGTGTGTGTGTGTGTGTGTGTGTGAGAGAGAGAGAGTATGTGTGTGCTTGTGTATCTTTATGTTTGTGTGTGTGTGTGTGTGTGTGTGTGTGTGTGTGTGAGTGTGTGTGTGTACATGTTTATATTTGTGTGCGTGTGTGTGTGAGAGAGAGAGAGAGAGAGTGAGGGAACACACATACATCCTTGTCAAACACAAAATTCCGGTCCCCATGAGAAAAACAGCTTATAAATCATATTAAATTATATATTTTTGTTACATGTAAGAAAGGACAATGTTTTTTGTAAGGGTTCTGTTTAAGGTTGGGGGATAGAATGTAAAGTTTGTACAGTGTAAAAATCATTATTTTTATGGAGACTTTTCTAAAACAGCAAATGTGTGTGTGCGCGTTTAGATTGAGGGTGAATGACTTACAGCCCAGTGTCTTTCTCACCACAGCCTCAAAAGGGAAAGTTGTTCCACAGAGCCTAATGGAAACCACTCTGTCTGCTTTTCCCTACAGTGAACCTCTCCCCCTTCACTCACTTCAGTCTACCTCTGTCATACATAAGAACACACACTCACACAGGCAAACGCACTGTTTGGAGCTTCCTAAAAACAGCTGCACTGTTCCCATTTCAGCTTAACAGGTCAACAGTGCTTAACCCTTCCCCACACACACACACACACACACACACCTCTCATTACTCCACTCACATACTTTCTCACACACATACACAGAGACTCACACATCCTCTCATTACTCGTCCACTCACATACTTTCTCTCTCTCTCTCTCTCTCTCTCTCTCTCTCTCTCTCTCTCTCTCTCTCTCTCTCTCTCTCTCACACACACACACACACACACACACACACACACCCCTTAACCTGTGCTAAGTAAAAACACAGCTTTGAGTTGTCAAGGAAACAGCAATAAATACACAGTCCTCCATCCATGCTCCATTTTCCCTGATAGATCTCCCTCTCTTTCTCTCCACCTTTATCTCGTTCTGTCCTCTATCCCCCCCTCTCTCTCTCTCTCTCTGGCTGCTCAGTAATTTACTCACGTCTCAGAGCTCAACATTCAGAGCTATGTAATAGTGCAGTGGAGACTGAGAGAAACACAGTATAGTAAGTAGAGCAAAGAATAAAGTTGAACAAAAGGAATAGTATAGTTTAGTACAACAGAATAAAGTAGAACAGAGTAGAATGAATACAGAAGCATCTGATAATACAGAATAGAACAAAGGAGTATAGAAAAAGAGCAGATTAGATCACAGTAGATTAGAGTGTAGATAGAATATATATAGATAGCATTAGTAGATAGAATAGAGAAAAATAGAACAGAATAAAATAGACTAGATAAGAACAGTTCCTGTAGGTACGTACGAAAATAGAACATAGCAGAGTACAGTTACACTGAATTAGAATGGACTCAAATAGAACAGAATACAGTACAGTAGAACAGAATAGAGAAGAACAGAACAGAATAGAATAGAGTAGAAAAGAATACTGAGTATTTAGTACTGTGAATTCGGACATGCTTCTTTTGTCACATACTATTTTTGTCTACTATATATAGTAGAAAAGTATGCGATTTAGGATGCAGCCCTAGTTTCATTACTGAATGAATCAGCGTTTTTGAACGAAACTCGAATGAATGATTCAATGACAAATACATTTTTAACAGTCACTTGCCGCCACCTAGTGGCAAAACAATGTAATCGATACAATCGTTATTTGAAGCCCTGTGTTACTTTCAAAAGGGGATTTGCTCTATTATATTTTGATCGCTACTGTAGACATCAGTGTTTATATCTAAGCTATAAAGTTTTATTCCCACTTCTGTGATAGTTTGAATAATTGTTAAGACATAAATAACGATACTGTGTGGTTGAAAAGACTGTTTGTGAAGTGGTTTCATACCTAAAAATGAAAACTGTTCCCTCCCAGCAGCCAGCCGCAGCACAAACACAGATTTGAATGCTCCGGTATGGTTTGTCAAAGGTTTAATAGCCGAATCGGTGTCTTTTAGGAATAAGATCACGTGGGTGTTTGAGATTGGGATCTTTTAACGATTAATCGTGCAGCTCTAATTCAGACCACATCGGTGTCATGTGCCAGCGCTTTATCCAGACATTCTCTAATGCTTTCCCTCCCTCTCCCTTGCGTTTCTTTCTGACAGCCTCACAGTTCCCCCTCCTAACACGCACAGTCGCACACACACACACACACACACACACACACACACACACACACACACACACACACACACACGCGCGCGCGCGCACACACACACACACACACGCGCACACACGCACACACACGCACACACACGCACACACACGCACACACACGCACACACACGCACACACACGCACACACACACACACACACACACAGATGAAAGAGAGGGGGTCTCTCTTTTATCATCCATCCACAGGCATCAGAGACTGGAAGTGATGAAATGATGCAGTGGTGTGTGTGAGTGTGTGTGTGTGTGTGTGTGTGTGTGTGTGTGTGTGTGTGTGTGTGTGTGTCTCTTCACATCTCACAGTGAAAGCAAACAATTTTACGCAGAGGACTACAGTCCTGTGTCACAGTGTCTTCTCCTGCACTAAATTATATGATTGCTCCATGTGATTATGATAAACAAACACAGCCTGCAGTATTTAAAGGAGGAGGAGCATGTGCTAATTACACACCCTTTACAAAAACACACACTCATACACTGATGAAATCACTGTGAGAATACTCTCTAAAACGCACTCTAAACTTAACATGAATTACACACTACAAAATGTATTTAACCCTTCAGCATGCCCTGCAACTATCAAATCCAACATAAAAGCTTATTTTGGACTGAACAAACTAAGACATTATTATTCCACATTCTTACCATTAAGACTGCAGGAAAATATGAAACGTTGCTTCTTTGTAGTTTCCCAAACTTTGCAAAGCTGATGTAGTTTCTATATATAACTTTGTGGGAAAAATCTTGATCATGTTCATTCAATGTTGGGTTTGTCTTTACCAGTGCTCCCCTTAGATTATTTTCACTGCATTTTTACATGCCATGCAGTCAAATTAACTTTGACATGCAAAATCTTTTTTTTTTTTTTTTTAGCATTAAATATGTTTATCACTTGTCTCATGTCATTACCGAACACAGGCAGCTGTACATTGACAGGCTCATTATTTATATTAAATACACTACACATAATGTACACTACCGGTTAAATAAATACTTTTTATTTTATTTTTACTTTCTGTTCATAAAAGTCTCACGGTTTCCTCAAAAATATTAAGCAGCACAACCATTTTAAACTGTGATAATAATGTTCTTTGAGCAGCAAATCAGCATATTAGAATGATTTCTGAAGGATCATGTGACACTGATGACTGAAGTAATGATGCTGAAAATTCAGCTTTGCATCACAAGAATAAATTACATTTTAAAATATACTCAAATAGAAATTAGTTATTTTAAATTGTAATAATATTTCACAATATGACTATTTTTGATCAAATAAATGCAGATGTTGTTGAGCAGAAAAAAACTTTTCAAAAACATTTAAAAATCTAACTGAACTTTTGAAAGGTGGTGTAAACTATATTCTGAGCATATTCTGAACACACACTAGTACACAAATAATACTGCAAAATAAAACGCTACAGAATATAGTCAGAGAACATCCTCTGTAAGACTTAGATGATAAGCCTTAGTTTCAATACTGTGCTGTCAGTTCCATAATTTATATAGAAATATTATTATAGAAATCTATATTCCTGTTTTACATCGCAATTTTATTTTCCAACAGTACTTCCCCTGGAAAGCTACATTAAGCTGACTTTCAGCCGTTTTGTGAAAATAAATCTCATTATGCAACAAGTTATATCACTTTTTTTTTCATTTCCATGAGATGAAATGATAATTTGCAATTAAACAGACTGTCTGTGACATACATTCCGAAAGGCACAAACACTCACTAATGCTACAAACACAGACTAATTAAACCACTAATGACTGGGAAATGTCATCATATATCACACTTTTATGGGGAGGTCTGAGAAAGCAGTAACACAAATCTCATCTTTAGCAAAAATGTAACACCTAGAGCAAAAGAGAGAGACACTGGACAGGTTTATTAAATATGATGGCGTTGACGTTAAATAAAATTCACTCTATTATTTTTTTCAGCATAAACTGAAGGGAGATGAGAAAAGGCTAAATGGATTCTTATTTCATGCTCTAAAATATAGCTGTACATATTATATTTTCATTCTTTTTTTTATTATATTGCAGTGATACTTCAGGTACTTAGAATAATATTTTATGAATGTGTTCTATTCATTCATGTCATAAAAGCCTTTATGTCTAAGTAGATCAATAGCTCACATGTCCCAGAATTCCAGTCGCCCAAAAAGACAATGACTTGCCCTAAAGGAAAGCTTCTTTCAAAACTTTATACATTTTAACAAGAGTTTTTATATGTAGGGGCGTGTAATTTAATCACACTGTGATACAATGAATGCCGGTCATATACATAAATACAAATGCAATAACAAAACAGTCCTTCCCTCCACACACACACACACACACACACACACAAACCCGAATTATAACAACTTGCACACACACCTCGAATGGCTGGAGCTCCTCATTTTCGGTGTAGAACTCCAGCTGTCTGTCAGAGATGAACTCCACCACCGACAAGCCTCCCACACATGACTGACCAATCAGACCCTGGAATCTCTGTAAAGCAAAATATCACATCCAATCAGTCTACTTCATCAGAAGACAAAGTTATCACAAACTTTTTCAAGGCAACACGGTCTTGAACTCACATGTGTTCATCATTTGAAACATTATTTTTAAACAAGTTTTAAAATATATATTTCAAGGTAAAAAGTATTCTTTAGAAATATCATGAATTATTTAATTCATAATTTTATTCGTTTTTTTTGGGGGGGGGGGGTGATATTTCACAAAAAAAGTCAAATTATCTGATATTTAAAGAGCTTTTATACTTGACAGATGGTCTTAGGAGTCTTCCCTATGATATCATTTCCTATTTGATCTTTTTTTATGCTTTTTTATGTTTGTGCATTTGGACCATTGGAATTATTTGGTTGCAGCATGTGAGGTCAATCAATAAGGATTAATTTTTTAATTTGTTTCTTTACTTAAGCTTTCTTCTTTATTATGATATCAGGATAGTAGTATCACCCTGACACCACCACTTAAAATAAAAAAATTAGAAATTAATTTTAAATCAGAAATTAACAACAAAAAATTCAGAAATAAGTGTCATATCATTGGCCTATGCTGTAAAGAGTGTTAAACTGGTAAATTACATACAGTACATACAGTAAGCATGTTGAACAATATCTTCTATGTGAAATAAGTGCTGCTCTTTTGAACCTTTTAATCAAACAATCTAGAAAAAATGTATAACGTTTCCACAAACATATTAAGCAATACAACTGTTTTCAATTGTGATAATAATAAGAAATGTTTTTTGAGCAACAAATCAGCATATTCATATTAGAATGATTCCTGAAGGATCATGACACTGACATCACTGATCATGACATCGTGACACTGAAGACTGAAGTAATGATGCTGAAATTCAGCTTTGACATCACAGGAATAAATTACATTTTAAAATATGCTCGAATAAAAAAAGTAATGCGCATAAGTTAAAGCAACGCTCCATACTGCAGAATTGACCAGTGTGTGTGTGTGTGTGTGTGTGTGTGTGTGTGTGTGTGTGTGTGTGTACCTACTTAACTATATTTTGGGGACAAATTTGTACCCAGAAGTGACCAAAACCTGACAAAATCTCCCAAAAACTCCCTTTGGGGACGTCCTCATTTGTAAATCAGGTTTAAAAATAAGTAATAAAAGTTTTTTTTAAATATGTAAAAATGCAAAATGTCTCCTGTGATGGGTAGGTTTAGGGAAAGGGTTAGTGTAAGGGGACAGAATATACAGTTTGTACAGTATGAAAACCATTACGTCTATGGAATGTCCCCATTAAGATAGCTAAGTAAACGTGTGTGTGTGTGTGTGTGTGTGTGTGTGTGAGAGCAAATATCTTGTGAGAATTCAGTTAAACTCTCATTTATCAAGTCATATTCTCTATGCATGGTTTCTATTTATATAAATACTAGGCCAGCACACTCAAGGTTTCCATGTCTGGCTGCCTGGGTTGTGTGTGTGTGTGTGTGTGTGTGTGTGTGTGTGTGTGTGTGTGTGTGTGTGTGTGTGTGTGTGTGTGTGTGTGTTCATGTGAATGCATATTATGCAACACAACAATTTTCATGTCTCTGCAGTATGATGAAGTGAAATCTAATCTAAATGTGGCCACAGTGTTATGCGATGTGCATATGTGTGTGGGTCAGGTTTTGCTTACATTGTGGGGACCAAATGTCCAGCCAGCGTGGATGACTTAAACATTATAAATGTCCTAATGAACATGCCAAATAGTTGAGGGTAAGGTTTAATGTACAAAAGATAGATAACGTCATTAGCTCAGTATAAAAACAACAGATGTCAATGGAAAGTCCCCAAAATTAGAAAAAAGAATATGTTTTTTGCAGAGGCATTATACATGTGATGACTTCTGAGGAGCCAAACATCAGTCAACCAAAACCTCAATTCACTGTGTACTGTGTGCCAGTCTGACTGTGTGTGTGTGTGTGTGTGTGTGTGTGTGTGTGTGTGTGTGTGTGTGTGTGTGTGTGTGTGTGTGTGTGAGAGAGAGAGAGAGAGAGAGAGAGAGAGAGAGACTCATAAACCATGAGCTGGAGGGTAAGGGGACAAACAGAACGTGTGTGAGCTATTTTTAGATACTCTACTGTGTGCAGTGCACTCACATACACTCTGTCGCACACACCCCACAGTTACACACGTTTACCGCACTGTGGTTTAAGACTCTGTTCTGTCAGTGAGGCATACAGAGAGTAAGGACAAACAGTCAGGACAAACATTCTTTTGCAGAAACAGCATAACGACTTATTTAAGACACAAATCTGTGCACAATAAATACATTTAATGCATGAGCGCACTAACAGCTAAACTAATACAATTCTGCTTCTAGAAATATATAAATAAATAGACTAATTTAAATTACTATGCGTAACAGAATCGAAGGTAAAGTGCTCGACCAGATTGATAATTGGCTATTTTGTGACTGTCGACATTAGCAAGTTATTGGTCAGTTAGAAATAATCAACACACACACATTTTCTGTTTCAAATTTTTTGGGGGGAAATACACTTACAATCAAAAGTTTTGGGTCAGTAAGACTGTTTTTATAGAAATTATTAATACATTTTCCCCCAGCAAGGAAATTTGATCAAAAGTGACAGTAAAGACATTGATAACTCATAGTAAGAAATGTTTCTTGAGCAGAAAATCAGCATATTAGAATGATTTCTGAAGGGTCATGTGACACTGAGGACTGGAGTAATGATGCTGAAAACACAGGAATCACAGGAATGAACATTTTAAAATAAACTACAATGGAAAACTATGTTTTTAATCAAATAAATGCAGCCTTGATGAGCACTTTTCAAAACATTAAAAAAAATCTTACAACCCCAAACTTTAGAATGCAAGTGCATTTTAAGTATTGTCAAATACATGTTAATTTCATTTCAGCTATATTAAGTACTGTAGCCTATGTCACATTTCCCATCATTAATTTAAATATTTGTAATATATCAGCATATATTGCCCGTATATTGTCCTTCATCCGCTCTTTGCAGCAGATATCAGTGTTGGCTATTAAAAATCCCTATCGGTCGATCGCTAATGAAAATCATTAATGTATTGTGTAAGGTGTCCATGCGAGAATAAACCAGTGTCTGGAGTGTGATATTACAAAAGCTGCAGTAAGCCATAAAACGAAGTCAAATGAATCTAGTCTAATCATAAACTTAAATGAGATCCACTCCACCTTTAGTCCATGCATGTCTGTTTAATAACTCGCACACCATTTCCTATCATCCTATCAGTTGCAAACGTTTTAAAAAATACAAAAAAAAACATCTCTGCACCATCATAATGTGCAACACTTTGTTTTACTGAAAAATACAAAATTAATTTGTAATTTAATTTGTAAGCAAATTTAATTTAATTATTAAGTGTAATATCTAAATAAATTTAACTTACTAAAAAATTCTAAAAGTCATCATTTACTCATCCTCATGTCGTTCCAAAACCAGTAAGGTTTTCTTCTGCAAAACATATGATATTTTGAAGAATGTTGGAAACCAAACAGTTCTGGTGACCATTAACTTTCATTGTATAGACAACCACTGAGATATTTCTCAAAACATCACCTTAAATGTTCCCCAGAAGAAAGAAAACGGGTGAACTACCGCTTTAAGTTTTAGTTACGAGAAATAAAGTTGCAGTTGCAAGAAATAAAGTCACAAAGTAAATAAAGAGATATAAAGTTACGAAACGGAGTAACAATTCTGGTAAACTAGGTTACCATCTTATGTTTTTTAACTCTGTGGAAGACACTAGCTTCCATAAGTGTGTTTATAAAGCCATTTTTTACCATGAGACCCATAGGCATGATTTCAGGTTTTACTGTCCTTACGTAATCAAAACCTGAACCACACACATCACATTCAACACAAGATCAAAATCTGGACAACAAAAGCGCATGTGATCAAACTTTGGAAGCCTCATTTACAATGATCACGCACGCACACACACAACTGCTTTCCCCTCTCCCTCTGTCCTTTCATTTCTCTCTCTCACTCGAACACAATCTAGGTCACACACCTGCTGAAGCGCGGCCATACACCCTCACTCTTGGCAGAGCACACAGTGTTGCCATGGTTTTAGTGTGTGTGTGTGTGTGTGTGTGGAACATTAAGACTTCATTAAGCCTTTAAAGCTGCTTGGGTCTGTCTCTACACATGCTTTGAGGGACAGAGAGAGAGTGTGTGTGTGTGTGTGTGTGTGTGTGTGTGTGTGTAAGGGAATGCATGAGCGGCTATATTCACATTTGAGACCATTTATATTTTGTGTGAAGAAGGATATGTGTATGTAATTAGAAATGTCTGCTTAGCACAAAGCCACATATAGGAATAATTAATAAAACAGGTCAGAGTGCATGTATGCATGCGCACACACACACACACACACACAATACACAGAGGAACAATCAAACAAGCAGCAGTCACTGCTGATTGAAAAAACAGAGATAAAACAGAAACAGTTAGACGGTAAATTTCATATACGTCCACACCCACTGACAAAGAGAGAGAGAGAGAGAGAGAGAGAGAGAGAGAGAGAGAGAGAGAGAGAGAGAGAGAGAGAGAGAGAGAGAGAGAGAGAGAGACACTGGGGGAATAACAGCAGTGTTAATCACTGACCCTTGGGCTATGACATACTGACACGTGTCTTGCCACAGTAGCTGCTCTTTAACCCATGCAGGATCAATTTCAGCTCGTCTCTTCTGTAAATTATATGCGCATGCCTGAACTTGTGTTCAACAGGAAGAAAAAAAAGAAAAAAAAATCACATGACAAAAATGAATACAATTAAATGGAGAACCAGACTTTTTTTTGAGAAGTCTATTCAGATTTGACTTCTGAGAAATAACCCAGGAAACTCGTGCTCCTCGAGAGTCAATGTCTCACACTGAGGTCACAAGCTCCACATTTCAACTTTCAGTACTCCTCATCAAATCCTCCCAAGTCCAGATTATCTATGCTATCCACCGGAATTTTAGAGCATTACACACTTACTTCATATATCACCTAAAGAATTTTAAGAAAACAATAGACAAATTTGATGTTTAAATGAAACCTCCCATCAGACGAGCTTTAAAAGAGCAACCTATATGAGTACTATCATTGTCTTCTGGTGTAGAACTTGTGCTCAAGAGCTCCTTAATGTTTCACAGCAACAGAAAGTGTCTCTGAGTTGTCCTGCTCTGTTCTCTCCTCTCTCTCTCTGGGAAAACGTGACCTTTCGAGTCTGTTTTTCCCCTCTTGGCAGGGCTGCAGTCACAGAGCTTGTTCTGGATGAAGAACTGTCTCTGCTTTGAATTTCTGATCTAGATATTCAGTTAATACTTTCTTTTAAGTGCTTGACTGCATTCAAACTGCTCTGATTTAGTGTGGAAATCTCACTCAAGCGGTCTTTCATGAGAAATATTTATTATGGAAAAAAAATTACAACACTGTTATGGTTTACTATGAGTTGTTTTTGCAAAAGGGAACCTTCAATTTACCTTATATTCTCATTAAATGAGAAGTTCAAAGGGTCGATATATATATATATATATATATATATATTTATATATTTATATAGTTGGTTTATATGTTTATAAACATTTGCATTTTCTATAGAGGTTGCTCTTTCATAGTTCAGAAGACTCTGAATATGAATTTTATCTCATATTCCTTCCGAGAAATGAAATATTCAAATATTGGCATATAGTAAGAGTATAATGCACACATTTTTGGACATTTTGAGAATGTGAAAGTTTGCAGACTTTAGTTATGTGCTTTTGTCATTCTTGTCAATTTCTTCTTTTTAAAATTTATTTTTAGCTTTAATTTGTATTTATTTCAGTTTTAGTCATTTTAATACTTTATAATAATTATTTATAATAATTTAAACATTTTATTGTAGTTCTAATTTAAAAACATTTCTAATAGTTTTTTAAGTTTGTTTTTCATCTAATATTTAAAGTTTTAGTTTGTTAATAACAACACTGAAATGACCTAATTGATTTTGATGTTTCTAATTATTTATGTTACTGTAATGTAAACTCTTGAAATTATAGAGACATTGGATTAACAAGCAAAAACCTCTGCTTTATGGATTTAATTTAATAAAACTCTACCAGCTCTGTTAAACGTCTATCATAGATCAGTTTTAGTCAGTCTTGTTGTGTTCGTGTGGTTTACTGAGCTTCTGTTAGGTTGTTGAACTCACTATAATGGTCAATTTATATTGCAACGGTGTGATAAGACTGACTGTGATCTGATATTTCACAGCAACAAGAACACAAACTGAGCGCTAGTTGCCTTCCCTCTTCATGTTCAGCCAGTAACGTACGACTGTACATCTCTCTCACTGTAATTCATGGCATATCTGGGAAATAATGTACTCTATGTGTTGTGGGAATTGGGTTTTTTAATAATACTTATTGTCAGTGTCATTAAACACACATTCCTAAAAACAAGAAAGTAAAGCCCTGAAAAAACATGTTCAGGGGAAAAAATCTGAAATCCTGGGAATAGTATGAGTGCTGACTCTCGCACGTTTCTTCATGACAAACGCTTCATGACAAAAAAACAACAGTGAACAAAGCTTGTAGGCTTTAGATATCTCCCAAATTGCACAATAACTGATGGTGAGGTTCTTACTCTTTTCTTTTCCCTCCTCACGCTCTCTCGCTCTGTTTATGTGTGTGTGTACATGTGTGTGTGTCAGAACCCTCTTTGTTTTGGCTCTCCAAGTGGCTGACACACAGCCAACAGCAAGACAGAGCCTCAGTGTGTGTTTGAAAGAGAGAGAGAGCTCGACTCTAGACAGACAGACAGGGTGTGTGTGTGTGTGTGTGTGTGTGTGTGTGTGTGTGTGTGTGTGTGTGTGTGTGTGTGTGTGTGTGTGTGTGTGTGTGTTTGTGAGAGAGCTACAGAGAGACAGACACACAGGGAAAGAAAGAAACTGTGTGTGTGTGTGGTGGCAAATTAATTTATGACCAGCTGAGTGAGTAATAGTGAATGCACTTCCACAGAAATGACTCTCTCTTCTACACACACACACACACACACACACACGGTAAATATGTACACATAAAAAACAAACAGATCTGCCAGCCATAAATAGAAGATATACACATACATGTGCTCTACACACAAGCAAAACTAACACACACACAAGACTTGTGGTAATATACACACAAAATAAAATTTGCCAGTCATAAACAGAACGTTGTATATTAACTTTTCTTTCTACACACACACACAGTAATGGAGTCACTTCCTGGCTGAGTCACACAACTGATTAGTCATTTGGCAGCTAGAACGGCATGTGCATTGAGTGTTGAATATATGAATAATTGTGTTACAGTAAGGGATGAAAATCATTAGAGGTTCGTTTTGCCACTAATACAACTGGCTGTAACTCTGAGCAACCTGGACAGCATTTCTGGTCATCATAAGTAGATTTAGATTTGAACATTTATGTGC
Source organism: Meda fulgida (assembly GCA_030578275.1). Classification (NCBI taxonomy): domain Eukaryota; kingdom Metazoa; phylum Chordata; class Actinopteri; order Cypriniformes; family Leuciscidae; genus Meda; species Meda fulgida. The sequence continues at coordinate 29,743,013 of CM060632.1, read as the reverse complement.
ACTTATGATGTCCAGAATTGCTGAATCAAACACTCAAAAATACAATGTTTGTACAACCTGATGCACAAAAATGCTGCATAAAACATGCATCAAATATGAACATTTAAATCCAACCTATGAATGAAACCTATAAAACAACCTATACAATTTTCATTTGAACAAGAGTACATTGGATTGAAGATTCAAATGCACTATGATAACCCAAAATGGTGACTCAAACATACAGTATGATGTTCAAAAGAACAAATAACACCCAAACGTGCTGAGTTAAACATATAAACATTCAAATCCGATGTAAAATAACCAATAATGACAAAAAATACTGAATCAAACAAATGAACATTCAAATCCAACTTGTAAATTATTCTAAAAAATGCTAATTCGAACAAGAGTATGTTGGAATCAAACATTCAAGAGCACCAATTATGTAGAAAAATGCTGACCAGAGCATTCAAATATTTGAATTGAATATTCAAATAAATTATGATGCCTCAAAATGCTGAATAAAACAAGTACTTCCAATAACGCCCAAAATTGCTAATTTGAACAAATGAATGTACAAATCCAATGCTTGAATGAACATACGATTCTCCAAAATGCTGCATCAAACATATCAACCTTTAAGTGTATGAAAGAATGCTCTATGATGCCTCAAACTGGTGAATCAAACATACAGTACTCATTTAAAAAAAATAAAAATAAACATAAAAATATAAATAAATATAACGTTCAAACCTATGATGCCCAAAAATGCAGTCTGGGTAGGCAGCTCACTGACAGAGAGAAGATATGACCAGACATTTGTAAAGACATAACCGATGCAGGACAGAACATGATGTCCATCAAGGGCGAACGTGGAAACATCAGTTTTTATCCACTAGTTTAACTAAATATCACCAGATTTATTTCTGGAAACAGACTGGTTTGTGAGGAACTTGAGATTGATGTGTCTTCTGTGGCTTTCCTGAATCTGCTGTGATTCATTAAAATGACATTTTGGAAAAATGAGCATGTGTGTGCCACTGTTTGTGTGTCTGTTTCCGCTGCGTGCGCGCACACACACGCACACACACACACACACACAGTGAGTATAAGCAATCACAGCGCAAACAAACATCAGTGTGTGTGTGTGTGTGTGTGTGTGTGTGTGTGTGTGGTCCTGTCACTTCTTAAACTATGACATCATTGGTGCTGACTGGAGCTCATCACACACAGGCTTATAATCCCTTAGCCTGGATCTATTTAACCACCTGCCATTACAGACAGCAGAATCATCAGAGAGAGAGAGAGAGAGAGAGAGAGAGAGAGATGTGTGTGTGTGTGAGAGAGAGAGAGAGATGTGTGAGAGAGAGATGTGTGTGAGAGAGAGAGAGAGAGATGTGTGTGAGAGAGAGAGAGAGATGTGTGTGAGAGAGAGAGAGAGAGAGATGTGAGGTGTGTGAGAGAGAAAGAGATGTAAGAGAGAGAGAGATGTGAGAGAGAGAGAGAGAGAGAGAGAGAGAGAGAGAGAGAGAGAGAGATGTGTGTGTGTGTGAGAGAGAGAGAGAGATGTGTGAGAGAGAGATGTGTGTGAGAGAGAGAGAGAGAGATGTGTGTGAGAGAGAGAGAGAGATGTGTGTGAGAGAGAGAGAGAGAGAGATGTGAGGTGTGAGAGAGAGAGAGAGATGTAAGAGAGAGAGAGATGTGAGAGAGAGAGAGAGAGAGAGAGAGAGAGAGAGAGATGTGTGTGTGTGTGAGAGAGAGAGAGAGATGTGTGAGAGAGAGATGTGTGTGAGAGAGAGAGAGAGAGATGTGTGTGAGAGAGAGAGAGATGTGTGAGAGAGAGATGTGTGTGAGAGAGAGAGAGAGAGAGATGTGAGGTGTGTGAGAGAGAAAGAGATGTAAGAGAGAGAGAGATGTGAGAGAGAGAGAGAGAGAGAGAGAGAGAGAGAGAGAGAGATGTGAGATGTGTGAGAGAGAGAGAGAGACGTGAGAGAGAGAGAGAGATGTGAGATGTGTGAGAGAGAGAGAGAGAGAGAGAGAGAGAGAGAGAGAGAGAGAGATGTGAGATGTGTGAGAGAGAGAGAGAGACGTGAGAGAGAGAGATGTGTGAGAGAGAGATGTGTGTGAGAGAGAGAGAGAGAGAGAGATGTGAGGTGTGTGAGAGAGAAAGAGATGTAAGAGAGAGAGAGATGTGAGAGAGAGAGAGAGAGAGAGAGAGAGAGAGAGATGTGAGATGTGTGAGAGAGAGAGAGAGACGTGAGAGAGAGAGAGAGATGTGAGATGTGTGAGAGAGAGAGAGAGAGAGAGAGAGAGAGAGAGAGAGAGAGAGAGATGTGAGATGTGTGAGAGAGAGAGAGAGACGTGAGAGAGAGAGAGAGATGTGAGAGATGTGTGAGAGAGAGAGAGAGAGAGAGAGAGAGATACACAGCAGAGCACCGACACTTATGTAAACACTGCGGGGTGATGTATGTGTGCGAGACGGAGAATTAGTGAGTGAGAGAAGAGAGAGAGCTCGTCTGGTGGTAGATGTCGACGTGAGGTCGGAGGGTCTCACACACACACACACACACACACGCTAAATATAGAGTCCTGCCGAGGCTTCAATCTCACACATACACATTGTGAGATGAGTCAACACAAGCATGAGATGAAACAAATAACAACATGAAGAACACTATGATTCCCGTGGTGTGGATCCAGTCACTAAAACAGAATTTACTGTATAAAGGTGCTAAATTTTGCCTGAATTTTGCGGGCAAAATAAGGGAATTTTCCATCGTCAATAGTGTAGCATTGTATGAAGTACAAAAGTCACTATAAAACCAAGCAGCTTTCTGTTGGTCAGCCTGACAGATTTCAATGACCAACCTGTGTGGGGAACTTTTCGCTCCTTTCGCAAAACTTTCGATCGCACAGATTTCTATTGAAATTAGTGTAATTTACCCACTAAAAGTAAAGTGTAATGTAATGTCACGGAATGTCACGGAATTTAGCAATAAAAGTAGGAACGTACAATTAAATAAATTGAAATCGCAATATGGACTAGTGGTTGTTATTATTACACCGCAAAAAGAAATTTGAAGTCTACAATGTTTTGCATGTCCGAGAGTTAATAAGTTTCGTCTTCTACAGTTTCATCTATTACACATACTTAAACATGTGTGATGCTTATTGTGTTTTATGAATTCATTTAATTATAACAGTTTTTGATGATAAATTTGTATTAAATCATAAAAAAAGAATTTATAAAATATAAAACTGAATTTGTGAAAAATAAAACCAATTTCATACACTGTTAAAAAAAATGTCATAGTTGTAAATAAAACAAAGATTATTGGTATAAATCCTACACCAATGTTTTTTCAGTGTAAGGCCCTATATTTTCTCTAACGTTTTATGAATTCAATTGATTAGATATGCTTATTAATTATAAAAATGTAATTACATGGATGAAAAATGAATATGGAAAACAAATAATTTGGGAAAAATTTCATTGGGCCCTAAAAATGGACGTGCATGCTTTCTTTGTGAAGCTCTCGTGAAGTTTCATCCAAGTAAAAAAGTCGGAAACATTCATAAAGTGGGAAACCAACACCGATGAGAAAGAGACCCCAAACCCCCAGAGGAAATAAATTTCCTAGGACACACAGAGCCGTGCGGTTGACCTGTTATTCTGCGAGGTCACAGAGTAATGTAAGCTCTGCAGCTGGTACATAAATATGACTTTGAGAGCAGAGTCCAAGGTAACTTGACACACAACTCTACAGCTGTGTATAAACACACACTCACACACACACACACACACACGCACGCACACAGACAGACACACACACACACGCACGCACGCACGCACGCACGCACACAGACACACACACACACACACACCTCTCTATTTAAACTGCATTAAGACTGATGAAGTGTAGCAAGAGACGGCTTTCTCTGTTCTGTACTCTGCTGGTCTCTGGGAAGGTAGAGAGGGAATAAAATGGGGGAAAACCAATGAAAAGAAAGAGTCTCTCTCCCTCTCTCTGCTGAAATGATAGCACTGCTGTGCAGCATCCCTTCGGAAATAAATCTGATGTCACGCTCTCGTGAAATGTGCACACGTTCACGTACATCACACAGTAAATCACGAATGCTCGCTCGTGAGTATGTGATATTACAGCTATATGCACACACTCTCTGACACTGTCATAATATATATATATATATATATATATATATAAAAAAAATGTATATCATAGAAAACATCTCTTATACTTACCAAGGCTGCATTTATTTGATCAAAAAGCACAGTAATGAAAAGACGTGCACTTACAATAAAAATAATTATTATTGTCCGTTAGTGTGGATTCTAATATAGTTATCTATCTTTACAGGCATTGTTCTTGCTGTGAATGGGCCTTACAACTATTAATTTAATAATTATTATTACTTATTAAAGCTGCAGTCGGCAAGTCTGGCAGATTGAGTGGACTTAGGCAAAATTTTGAATGTTTACAACTCTCGTGCCCCTCCCCCACTATCAACGAATACCCTCCCACCGAGTTCGTGCTCGTCAGTGCGTGTGCACTACGAACCTGCCCAACAAGTGCTAACGTGAGCTCTCCATGCCAACACATTTGGGCAAACATACTTAGATTACTAACATAACACTAAGAAATAAAGTAACTGGTTGATAAAGCACAATTACCTGTCGAGAAGAAATGTTGCAAGCTCTGCATCCAGCTTGAACCCAATTAAATCACGTAAATCTCTCCACCTTTCAAATGCCGATCCGATGTTGATCCTGGTTTTATTACGGGCACAGTCGCTTTCTTTCTTTACTTCTTTCTTTTCAGCAGGTGTTCTCTTTTCCTGTGTTGTTTTTGACCTCCTAGCTCTTGAGGTTAACTGAGGAATTGGAATCTTTTCCGCCATCACTCTTCGTTACTGCGCGAACTTCAGGCATGTGTGTGTGATTGAGGCAAGAGCCGCGCGGAAAACGCACGCATGCTAGAAATAGAACCGACGCCTATTTTTCACGCGACACGCAAGCGTGTTGTAAGCGTTTCCAGGCAAAATAGAATAGGAAAAGATGTTTTTATTTCATTTTGTACACGAATACATATTAATAAATTACATTATGATGTTTGAAAGTCTAGGTTTTGACATAAATTTAGATATAAATGTCCTTTAAAAAAAATTAAATAAATAATTATCGATTTTCAAATAGTGGCATTATTTTTGCCTATACATATAATTTCATGTCATTTTATTTTTTAAACAATCGAGTCCCCGGTGTCCACTACAGAGGTCATAGCATATAACATTTTTTTTTTTTCTAATTTGTTTCTTATGCTCTTAACAATGTGATTACATGAAAAAAAATGGAAAAAAACTTTCTGGGCCTCAGGAGGATAACGATAGGACAGAATGTAGTGTGTCTTCTGAGTGACGGTTAAACATCACGTAGGCTAAATATAGGCTCTTTAAAGCTACACAACATTTGTAAATGTTATTGAAATAAACAGACGGCCCACTTATTTTTCGGATTTTCGGAAGATGTGTGATAACAGTTGAAATTGTTGTCGTAAAGGCAAGAGCAACACACCGCTAATCCAAATGTAGACTGGTCTGTCGGCGGTATCCCTCTACGCCACCAGAAGCAGCAGCGCCGCGTCAGACACGCTTCTGGTGTGCAAAGACACAGAAAACGCGACGTAGCCGTCACGCAACAGAAACGCCACGCTCACGCCACGCAGCCAGTGTGTCGCTGGCCTAACGTCCGCGAGGGGTGGCGTGTGCACGCCCTGTGATTGACAGTCAGATCTCACACCCCCCTGCGCTGATTGGACACAATGAACCCGGGAGCGATGGATTTTTGCAAAACAAATAACACGCTCCAGGTGGAGTTAGAAGCTCAGGTTTTTTTCTAAAACGACTTTATTTATGTTGTTCTGTCGGATTATAGTGTCGATTTCACTGAATATGATCAAAAAAATGTTGCCGAAGGCAGCTTTAATACAAAAAATAATAATTACTAATTAAATATTTAAATATATATTATTTATTTATATATATATATATATATATATATATATATATATATATATATATATATATACTATATTTAAAATATTTTTTAAATATACTGACACAAAACTATATATTACACATATTACACAAAAATTACTCAAATTTTTGTGGAAAATAAATTCACAAATAAAATAATTAGAAACATGCGTTAGCCATTGACAAGGCTGTCAGTAGAGTTTGGAACAGACCTTAGATGGAAGGACAACTGTCTGTTATAATCAGCCAATGCAACACAGTTCAAGTAGGTAATCTCATAACAGTCTGAATACTTAACCTGAGTACTGCTAATATCAGCCTACCACTAATTAACATATGACCGTCCAAGTTTACATTAGAAAGATTTGAAAACATTCTTAAAATTGCACTGATATTTTAAATCTTTATATCAATATATTTTTGATTTATGTGTTCATATTTTCTAAATAGCTCAATTAATGAAGAAGCAGTTTGTCTAAAGATTCAACTGAAACAATTATGATATTGTGATGTATTGCAAAGTATATTGTATTGTAAGGTAGTTTATGATACCCTAATGGTCAAAAAGTGCAGCCTTATGAACGAGAGTGTGAACAACGGCGCATTTATTTTGCAGAGGTTATCAGGGATAATTTACATATAACATTTTTAAAAGGTCAACAGCTGTTTAACAGTAAAAGGAAAATGAAAACAAATTACAACTTTCTGGCAGAATAAATCCTGATTAACAAATGATTTAACATGACTTAACAAATTATGTTAAATCAATGTTAAATTCCCAACATGGTTTTGGGGTAAAATATAAAATTCCTTGAGTCAAAAGGTAGTCATAAAAAAAATCCCAAAATCCCAAAATCCCCTCACATTCTTGTAAAACTGCAGGTCTTTTTATTTTCATACTGTCAAAACATCTCTTAGCACCTGCAAATATGCACACACACACGGAAGTACAAACACCTAATCTGTTCCACCTCCCGACACGTTCAGTCTCTCTCTCTCACACACACACACGGACGCACGCACTTTGTTAATGGTCTGTCTGACAGTCTCACACACACACACACACACACACACACACACACACACACACACACACACACACACACACACACACTGGCTTTCATCCCATGAGTGAGCGTCTGTCTCTTCCTGTCTCTTCTAATCTCTCTTTCTCTCTCTGACAAGTACACTGACATACATGCAGTGTTAATTTTTGACAAAGAAGGTTGGATAGTGATAGAGAAAAGAGGGCCAGAGAGATTATACTATTAAAAGAGAGATAAAGGGAGAAAAAGGATGGTGTGTGTATGTGTGCAGGTCACTGTGATAGAGCACCACTGCTGACTCAGTGGTATTCTAGAGCAGAGAAAGTCACAAGCAGATCTGATGTGTGTGTGTGTGTGTGTGTGTGTGTGTGTGTGTGTGTGTGTGTGTGTGTGTGTGTGTGTGTGTGTGTGTGAGAGAGAGAGAGAGAGAGAGAGAGAGAGGGAGGAAGGGAAAAAAGGAAACCAGAGTGTGACCTGTTCAACCCACAGGAAAATATATTGCTCAGAGGTTCTTTCATACCCTATTTGTCTAAGTTACAATTCATTTAAGTTTCTCCTAAGAGAACAGCAAACAAATTAGATTATTGAGAGACATACAGTGAGAGTATAGACTTCTATAATTAATATATACCGTGGCACAATTTAAAATAGCCCCATAATTCTTTTTCGAACACTACATTTCATGTAGTGTGTTTGTGAAAGTAAAAGGTTGGCAAGGTTTAAAGATCAAAGTGCATGACAAATAAAGTCACTTTAACATAGCATAATAGGGGCACTTTAAATAAATAGTCAATAGTGATATTCTGACAATAATTCAAATTGATTTACCTTATGATTGCGATGCACTGAAATTGGGTCACAAATTGAATGCTATTTTTTGGAACACAATCACAACTATTTAGCTAAATATGCTTCATATAATGTATATTTTGCATACCATGAAATTAAAGATTTACTAAACCAATAGTTCAAATATAAATTTGTTTGCCAGTTTCAGTTATACAGTCGCCAGTGTATCACTTATTTTATAATGGCTTCAAACATGGTTCACCACATTATATTTATAATCTACGACTATTTGAGTCTAAAGTGTTCCAAAATGTGAAGCTGTATCTGAAATAAATTGATGCGAACCAAAAGAAGTGATTATTTGTTATGAATATAAATGAATTAGTCTTGCATTACTGCAGACACAGCACTAATGCCAGACTAATTCATTTAAATTCATAACAAATAATCACTTCTTTTGGTTTGCATCAATTTATCTCCAAAAAAATATTAAAACTGTGTTCAACATTACTAATAAAACCAATAGGATCCAACTTGTGTGTGGGAGGCAGGCGTGTGTCATTGAGAGTGAAATAAAATAGGAGCGAGAGGTGTAAAAAGGAGAAAAGAGCATGAAAAGGGAAAGAATGAGGTGAGTGTGTGTGTGTGTGTGTGTGCGCGCGTGTGTGTGTGTGTGTGTGTGTGTGTTGGCAGAGACAGATGAGGAGAGGAATCAGTAGAGGCTGTGTAAAATTTTCATTCTCAGATGTTGCTGCTGACCATCCTGATGTATAAAAACCCTGCCCATCTCACACACAGACTTGCACTGTTTTATCAGACAAAGCTATAAACACACAGTGCTCTGAATGGAGGAAGGTCACACACTCCTTATCTCTGCAAGCTGTTGATCAAACAGAGCTCTGTTGCCACAGTTACCCACTCCACGTAACGCAGAGTAACCCGTAGAAAGAAGCAGTCAGCCACGGTGACATGCCATTATAACTGAAGTTACATAACGGGTGATTATAGAGTATGAGCCGTAGTGGCACACATGACTGCTTTAACGTCCTTGATCTGCCGTCTGGAAGAAGAGGTAACGTGAGGTGAGGTAAGGTAAGGTCAACTTTATAATCCCCAAGGGGTAATTTGTTTCACAGCCAGCAGTAAACCATACAATCAGCAAGAACAAACAATCAACACCACAACACACAAAGAAGAAAGGGGGCGGGGGAAACACTTTCATAAATAATTTACCTAGCATATTAAAAAAACCAATGGCAACTGGTACAAAAGGATTTTTAAATCTATTAGTCCATTAGTCATAAAAGTACTGTCCACATTAAAACCACAAAGCTTCTGTAAAAATTACGCTGGTGGGCTTTTTTGCACACAGCATCCACATGAGCCTCAAGGTATTTAAACTGATGTACAACCTTAACAGCATGATCATTAATAATGACAGGAGAGATGACTGTACGATTCTTCCCAAAATACATAATCATCTCATTAGTTTTAAATACATTGATGTCCAAAAAGGAGAAATTGCACCAATCAATAAAATCTGCCAGTACAGAACCATGATCAGTATCCTCATTATTAACGAGGGAAACAGTCACTGAATCATCTGCAAACTTAATGATATGAAGCCTCTCTAGTTGCGTTTCACACTCATTGGTATAAAGTAAAATCCATCAGCCGACATATCAATCCAGAACCAATATTAAAGAAACACTAAAGAAAGTGTTTTTTCTTTTTTTAATCTTTATAACACAGGTGTAGGCTAATGACTCAGTCTAACAGGACTCAGTTAGGACATATAAAAGCGGACACATCAGCCAGTCAGTGTCTAGCAGTGGAAACGGGTATGATAACAAAAGCCCATCAGTTTCATTCATTCTTTGCTGAATCACATCATCAGCTTGATGTTCTTTAACAAACAAACTTTTAAACAGTAGTGTATATATATATATATATAACAAATAAAAATAAAATACTACAAATAAAGCTAAATATTTTAATTTAAACATTAATGTAAATATTAGATATATTATTATTACTATTGTTTTTTTCGATTTTTACTATTGTATTATTACTATTGTTTTTTATGTTTTTTTCTATTATTAAATAGTATAATTCAATATTAATAAAAACAGCTATTTAATAAATATTTTTTTAAACAAATTAATATAAATACATTTTAATATATTATTATTAATAATTATTTATTTATTTATTAAAAAAACACAAATGTCTATTTTTAACTACATTTCAGTTATTAACATTTATAATTTGAATGGAAGTATATACGTACCATATAAAAAATGAAAACGTTTTTCAATCATTCAAGAATCACTTCAAGAATTCATATTGCAATCAGTCTCTGCTTCTCGTCTCATATATTTAGATACATATTTAATAAACATATTTTATTACAAAACAACCAGACTGCTAAAAAAACCCAACTCTGGCTGCATAAATCCAGTCAATCAGTTTCAATCTCTTGCCATTTTTGCGTATAATATCCATCAGATGGTCAGTGTATAGTGTGTGTGGCAGTACTTTCAGGGTTTATGTGGACTCACCAGGGCGGGTTGCAGTCTCCTCTTCTCCTCGGCGCTGCTGCTGCCGTTTGAGCCGGTTCTTCTGGCGGCCCAAACCAGTTCCTGCTCTAACAAAACCACCTCACATTCCTCTCGAAGTCTCCTCCACTTCCTCTCCGCGCTCTGCTCGCCGTCCCAGTGCACACACACCTAACGTATAGAGACAGAGAGAGGGTTGGTAGGTTGCGAATGTATGTACAGACACAGACACACATGTGCAGACGCATACACAGAGCATATGTGTTCACAATTAACTTGATTGATGCAGCGAATTAATAAACCATTCAAAAGTGATAAATCTAGTAAATTAAAAACAAATGTCAACACACCAAAAGCATGAGTAACCGCATAACTACTTGCGTACAAAAGCCTGCTTACACGCTCACACAACATGAAACCGGAAATAAATCGATTACTTATGTTGATGATGAAACAATCTCAGACACACACACACATCAGATCACACAGTGATGTCTATATCACTCCAGCTCAGAACAAAGAAACACATTTTCATTTGTAGGTCTGAATTCAATGATGTCACTCGTATTTGTCATCCAGTGGCATCACAGCGTCACAAGCACTGCTTCTGACTGATGACTGAGCCAGACAAAATTAAAACTCACTCAACGGCTGCACTGAACCGTCCAGCTCTACTGCAGCTTGACAATATTGCTCAATCTGTGGCAGATCTGAATCACAAAGTCACCAAACAGAAACTCACTATTAATATAGCACTGATCTAGCCCCACTCGCAGTGATTCAGAATTCATGGTAATTAGCAGGTAAGGGTATAAAGAGGTGGAGCATCTCTGCTTCTCATCTGTGGTCCGTGTGGAAGGAGAATCCAGCAGGACTGGTCATAAACAGAAATGGGTTGAGCCTACTGAAAGAGAATTTGAGAATTCTGGGTGCATTTGAATTATTTTATTTTAATGTTTGATCAAGCATTTTTAGCATTTTTTGCCTTTAAAGTTTACTTTAGAATATTTACTTATTTTAATTTCAGAATATTTTGGACTTTTAAGTTAATTTTAGAAGATTGATTCAACCTTTCAAACATATGATCCAGAATGTTGAATTCAAATCATTTTGGGCATTTGAAACTTTGATTTGAATGTTTAAATGCTCAATTATGCAAATGTGGGCGTCATTTGGGCATTTAGAAATTCGAAATGAACATTTGAATGATTGATACAGAAGTTTTGGATATCATAGACCTTTTTCATTTGAACGTTTGAATGTTTGATTCTGTATTATTTGGCCAGCATAGGCACGCTTGAACATTCAACTCAAACTTTTAAATGTTCAATTCAGCATTTTGGAAATTTGTAATCAAATGGCACAGCAACTCCCAAGGTCACAGGTTTGATTTCCAAGGAGAAAATGTATAGCCTGAAAGCACAATGAGATGCTTTGGGTGAAAGTGTCTGCAAAATACATACATGCTAATTAGAATATTCAGCATTTTTGGACATTCTGGGTATATTTGTATGTTTCATTTAAATGTATGTGTTTCAAGTTGCGCGCAATGGTCATTTAAAGCAAGTCGTTTAAAAAAGTTGTGCGAACAACTGTGTAGCTGTTGCCAACTATTTAAATCTAGCGGGTTTGGTGTCTCGTGTCGCAAATACAATGACCCTGGTAGTGACATTTCTCTCTGGCCAATCAGTGATCTGCAGTGTTTACACGTCACATTTTAGTATCATAAGACTCGCTTGGAACCTAAACCGAGGTGGTACTAAAAAATGTACCAGGTACTCCGTACTGTACACAGTGGAAAACCCCCCAAAAGTGGTGGAGTGTCTGCTTAATATCTGCTCTTTATTTTGATGCTCCCCAACATACATTCTACTGACTATAAGTAACTTTCCAACTATATCAACTAACTACATATTACCTACCCTAACAGTCTACTAAAACTCTAATAAGAGTTAGTTGACATGTAGTTGCAAAATAATAAGAGTCAGTTGACATGTAGTTGCGAAGTTACTTATAGTGAGTAGAACGTCTAAAGTGGACTATCAAAATAAAGTGTAACCAAATCAAACATTCACTACATTCTACATCTTGTGTTTTTTAATGAAGATCTGAAATGCTTTTGGAGAGACATAAGAGTAACACAATTCACCTTCCTATAGTTTGCTGAGTCTAGAATAGCAAACTTCACACATTATTAAGCATACCGATGCACCTCTGTGTGCCTGTGTGTGTGTGTGTATGTGCCAGAGATTGTTTGTCTCACACTCTACAAAAAGAGAAAAATAGCCCTAAAATGTTATGCATTGCATGGACACATGTTGTCATTGGTCAAGATCCTCTGAGTGATAGTGAGAGAGAGAACAGAGAGGGACGAAAAAGGAAAATTTTTGAGTTGCTATGCTACCAACATCACTGTCTCCGTCTCTCTCTGTCTCTCCATCTCCCTCAACTCCTTTTCTTTCAGCTGTCTTTCATCCTCACCTTTCCCCTTCATCTTCTCACAGTCTCTTTCACACAAAGACCCACTCAAACTCTCTCTCTCCCAGTGTAAGGATGCGTGTCGGACACTGAGGTGATTTACGTCCACTCTTGCCATTATCTCTGAGATGTGTGTGTGCCTGTCTGCCTGACCGAAAGTGTGTATAAAAAAGGGCGAGAGTGAACGGAAAACAGCAATTATTCATTTAGAGGAGATCATTAGTCATATATAGGAACCAGTCCTACTGCCTTTTGAATCCACACACACATGCATTTACACTGAGCTTCATCTGTCCTGCCAATGTGAAATGTGTCTACCATCATGTTAGGTTGTCATTTTTCACAGCGGCTGTTTTTTCTGCCGTGTATGTAATTATGATGATGTATGTGTGCCTTCTTTGGGTGGGTATATGTGTCTCAGATGTTATTTACAAGATGTGAGTGAGCTAACAAGAGGCTTTTTTCTGCTATTCTCGCACACACACACGTGTGTGTGTGTGTGTGTGTGTGCGTGTGTGTGTGTGTGTGTGTGTGTGTGGCGAGCTGTTCGGCCATGAAGCGCCGACAAGCTGTAACAGGTCTGAGAAGTGCTTCACACATACAGTCACATGGGCGCACACACACACACACACACACACACATGCATACTAACTCAGAGGCACACCTGCAAATCAACTCAAGCATTGCATACTCACACTTCTGCAGTATCTCTTATTGACAGACTGCAGGAGAGAAACATTTACACACACACACTCTCTCAGTAAACACTTCCCTGAGGCTTGTGGGAGGGAAACATTCACCGGCATCAGATTTCAGCCTGGACCACAGCCAACGCTCAGGCAGAAATGTGCTCATAGCATCAGCATTCACACACTCACACACACACACACACACACACACGCACACGCACACGCACACGCACACGCGCACACACGCACTGCCTTCCTGTCTGACAAACCACACACTTTTTTTCGGGTGGTTTTCGAAGAGATGTGCGTGTAAATATATTCTGCTAACTGTAATAATCTGTTCCAATCATTTCTGCAACACAAGCGAGGAGTGAATGAGATGGATCTGGTTGTGTTCCTGATGAAACCGACACTGTGTGTGTGTGTGTGTGTGTGTGTGTGTGTGTGTGTGTGTGTGTAAGGCGAGAGAGAAAGAGAGGAAGAGTCTGGGGAATAAAAGCATGCTGCCAACATAGTAGAATGAGACTATCATGTGACTTTGTGTGAGCGTGTTCGTGTCTGTTGTACATACTGTCTTTAGCGCTGAGTGCAAACACACACACACATTCACAAACTCTGTGATCCACGGAGGCGCCTCACTGATCAATAATTTACTGAGCGGAGAGAGAGGAAGGAAAGGTGGGCGGGTGAGAGAGAAAGACAGACAGAGCAAGAGAGGAAAAAAGAGACAGATGAAGACAGTGAAAATGCGAGTATGCTTATAAAGTCAATGCACAGCTACATGGACAAACAATGTGTGACAGGCATGTTAAATTACTACCGCAACAATCTTCTATATGCCATTAAAAATTTTAAATGCACTTTAAAATAAATGTCATTATTTTCTGTGTCATTTACAAAGATTAAATTGCAAATGAAACACCGATAAAAAGTATTTAAATAGTCATTTATATTAATTGAAAAGTAATTATTATGCAATTAAATTAAGGTGCAACACGAAGACTGTAATGTAAAGCAAAATATTGTCATAAGTAAACTGATACCATAGTACAGTGTTATTAATTAGCTAAATGACATGCATTATAAAGTATGATCTGATTCTGAACCCGTTTGAGATGAGGGTCTGGAGGATGTGAGCGCTGGAGTGTGTGTGGTTAGGTGTGGTGGAGAACTGTGTGTGTGTGTGTGTGTGTGTGTGTGTGTGTGTGTTGGCTTGATGAGCTAGTTTTGGTGTGCATGACAACAGAGATGATATAGTTTGATATCCTTTAATATCCTCATAATATTCTAGCAAAGCAGCAGCAGGCCTTCTTTCACAGGAGGAGTGAGCGTTGGACACCAGTCCCGTGACTGTGATTCTGTCATGCATAATATTCCACAGTTTAAACAAACTCTCTCCCTCTTCTGTCTGCCAAACACACACGCTCTCTCTCTCGCTTTCACACTCTCTCCTCCGCACATATAAAGACACGCTAAAACATTCCCACAGATACTGTGAGAGCTAAAGAGACGAGCACGATTACACAAACATCCGAAACAACCACACACACACCAAACTCCCCGGGGCCCTAAAATCAAAAGACGAAGATGATTTCACAGAATCTGCAGGACGAATAGGAGATTCTTTTTCACACACACACACACACACACACACACACACACACACCAATACAAGTAATCATCAGAAGGAGAAATGGGAGGAGTTAAAACAGCTTTGTATAGTCATGTGTGTGTCTCAGCAAAGCTTAGATCTACAATCACACAGCCTGAGCTGGACTTCTTATGCATTTCAGGAGATAAGCTACAGCGCGTACGCACACTCACACACACACACAAAATTTGTCTGCTCTGCAGAATCACACATTGCTTCCCTGGCACAGCTTCAAACCATCTGCCAAAGGTCAAGGGTCAAATGAGAAGAAAGCTGTATATAGAGCACACCGACACATTTTGCAGGGAGACAGACTTAGAGGGTCACATATTATACATATAAACAAGAATTCACACGTTAGGTCAACAAGGCATTAGAAAGGGAGAGAGATGATTTAAAAATGTTTTCCTTCTCTCCGCATGAGCTGATGAAATTCAACCCAAGTCTCTGACACTGCAGAACGATATATCTGTGTGTGTGTGTGTGTGTAGACAGACACACACATACACATGCAGAGAGCTGGAATACGGCCCTCAGTGTGAACATGATGGGGAGGGGGAGAGGAGTGCTAAAATAGAGCACGGCACACACACACTCAATCAGAGAGAGAGAGAGAGAGAGAGAGAGAGAGAGAGAGAGAGAGAGAGAGAGAGAGAGAGGAAAAGACAAGACAGAGACGAGGCCAAGCAGAGACATCTGGCTTTAGTTAATGCAGTGCAGAACAGAATTAGAGTACTATCAGAGCGGGTCGATAAAACACACGCAGATGAAATTAATAAATGTCTGCATCAGACGAATGATATCACAGGATGAATATCACTGCAACATACTTTGCAATCCAAACAGAAACACTGTCTGCATAAATAAATCCATCATAACTGTGTCTCAAGTGGTTTAGATTGCAATATAGATTCTATGTTAAACCTTTTATAAGAATACAAGCGGCCGAGAGATATTGTGAATATTGTTATGGCTAAAAGATATGATGTGCAGCATTACAATATATACACAATCACATTATAGGACTGTGTATTTGCTTTTCAAAGTCAGAAATCTAATTTAATATGAGTGATTCAAGCTAAATAGGTTTACACCAATCCTTATGTTTTGGTGAATAAGTGGCTAATTCTTATTAATTCGTACAATCACCATTGTACCTTTTCGGATCTGCTTTACATGCCAGTGATGTTATATTTAGGGTTGGGGTTTGGGATGCACCTTCATGCTTACTTTTTAAATAAAAATTGTATCACATTGTAAAATAGCTAAATTTTCCGGTGAGACTGTTATATAGGGTCATTTTAAGGTTAGATCGGTAGAAATAGCCCCAATTTTAATGTTTTTTTTTTTTTAAATATGCATCATTATATACTGATTTAAGTTTTCCAAATATTTAAAGGTTAGTTCAACCTAAAATGTTAATTCAGTTATTTTCCCTCATATCGTTCCAAAGACTTTGGTTCATCTTTGAGACACAAATGAAGATTTTTTACAAGGCCTAAATAAAATGTGTACAACATATGAATGCGTCTCATCAGAAGACTTGGATTAAACCACTTGATTGATATGGATTATTTGTCTTTATGAACTTTTTGAAGCATAAAATATTTTACTTCCAATGGATGAACAGAATCTTTCATGTTTCATTAAAAACATGTTCCGAAGATGAATTAATGTCTGTGGAACAACGTGAGGGTGAGAATATGATGACAGAACCTTCATTTTTGGGGAAAACGGTCCCTTAAGTATACAAATCTAAAACCAATATATTAATTAGCTACTATATTTAATTTTTCTACATTTAATTCATAGCTGTTAACATTTTTGTAATTGTTAGTTAGTGAACAGCTATGCCATATTGAACATCGGCATCCAGAACTGCAATTGTTCTATATCACACGTTCCTTTATTATCCCATTAAAAGTTCCTGTAGTTTTAAAACTAAAAATAGTGCATAAGCTGTCAAGCCAGGACACATTGTAGACTGTTGGAAGTTAAAGTAAAGCAGCGCTTGTGGTGAACCCATGAGAATACAGTGCAGTAAAACAACAGGTTGTGAAGAAGATGAGAAGCATTAGGAGATATCTCTCTCTGTCTGTCTGTGTGTGTGTGTGTGTGTGTGTGTGTGTGTGTGTGTACTAACACGGCAGGAGGTTGTAACTCAGGGAAAGCTGTCAGTCACACGGCTAAGCCTCTGTTGCCACGGGGACATTGTCTAGCCAATGGTGTAAAAGATATGAATCCCCAAAGACAAATACACAATAACACACTTGCAGCGCTTACAATCTCATGAAACACAAACACATAAATACACCAGGAGAGGACACCGACAGCTGTTCGATAAACAAACCAAGCTCTCATGTATATTCCCCAGCTTTAAAAATACAGCTATAACACCATGAGATTCTTCATAGAAGAAACTGAGGACACTTTCCAAATAAATAGCCTACAGTGCTCTAATCAGATTACAGTTTTATCTAAAATAATTGACTGAACAGAGGGTGACAAACTCTGTTTGAAAAATCCTGTTGGTTTGAGTTTCCAACCAGAAAGACCTTGTTAAACTAACAGACACACACACACACACACACACACACCCTATTTACAAGCAATACCACACCTGTACGGAAAAATTAATAACAGATATGCACACACATGAATACAAGCCTCTGTCAATCAATCAGACTGCATATGATCTGAGCAACCGAGCCAGTAATAACCAGTCACACACTTTCTTTCTCTCTCATTCACACACACACACACACACACACACACACACACACAGCTAGGAGCAAACGGCAGCGTGACTATCAATGCACATAAACACTGACATCAGAGAGAATGAATAAAACATCATAATACCGGTAGTTCTCTCTTTTTTTGCACTTGGAATACACTGTATATATTTGATTTAGACTTTAAATCACAATAAAAACCTGCCACGATCAGTACGATCCTCAGAGAGTGAACTGCTGTTTCGTGGAACACCAGTATAGGAGGAAAGTGTGCCTTTTGACCCTCATAATTAGCTTCACGGTTGTAAAAATGCAAATATTGTCTATACTGCAGCGCACAGGGTGCCGGTGAAGATTCATCCAATGGAACTGTAATGACTTTCCTGGAGTCAACATGCATTTAGTAACGCGCAGGGTTCCCACAGCTCTTCAATAATGAATATCCATGGCTTTTCCAGACGTTCGTGTTGGCTTTATGGATTTTTAAAAATGCTTTGGTTCTCAATAAGCATCTTCAACAGATATTTAGATTAAAATATTTAGTGTGTGTATGTGTATATACAGTGTGTGTGAGTGTGTGTGTGTGTATATATATATATATATATATATAAAAAATACATACACACACAATTTCTATTACATTTCAATTTCTAAATTCCTATTTCTTAAGTTTTCCATGACTGTGGGAATCTTAAATGTGGATACACACTAAAATATTACATGCAAACAAATGATGGTAATGCACATTACGATGTTGTAATTAAGTACTATTGACTATTTATGTGCAATATGTAAAGTGTATCCTTTCTTTCTCAAGATATTTTTCAAGTAAATATCAATATATGAATATAAAAAGGAATCGACTCGCGATGAAGCTTTCTCTCTTGGAGTCATTAGTCGCTACAGCGGCAGTGCAGTAAACTCACAACAGCTGATTAGTCTGAGTGAAGCACACTCTCTCTCACGCGCATACACACACACACTTTCTCTCTCTCTCACTCTCTCTCTCTCTCTCTCTCTCTCTCTCTCTCACATACACACACACACTCTCACACTTGTTTTTTTCTCTATTATAGTAACACGCCCAGCCTTCGACTCATAGTAAAAGCCGCCTGAATGTTTGTTAGCTAAACAACTAACATAAACAAACTTATCAGCTTTCAATACAATCAACTTTCGCCGCCATATCAGTAGTTCCGTCAAACTTTTCATCTGACAAACAAGATAAAGGCAATTTGTATAAGTTATATCAACTGAAAAGGGCTCGAAACCAGCGTATGTTTTAACAGTTCTCCTAAATACGTTAACAGTCGTGAAGTAAGTTAGTGTTACCGTCAGCAGAGCAGGCGCGTCAGAGGTCGCGCGGATGACTCCGGCTCTCCAGCTCCAGCGCGAGATGCTCGCGAGCTCCAGAGACCCTCCGCCGCTCGCGCACAGGCAGCGCTTACCCACCAGCTCCAGCGCCATGGTCCCGCAAAAAGTGCGAGAAATGTCCGCGGACAGCAAACAAAGTTCCTTCTATTGTGTGCTACTGTGTTGACACATTATTAAATGATGGTGATTAAAAGAAGATTATTGTGTGTTTGAGTACAGCGGGTATAAATTCCCTACGTACGTTCTCTAGCGAACGCTGATGACTGTGCGCCGAGAAACTGATTTACACTGGGAGTAGTAACAGTCATTATGTCTCTCTCTCTCTCTCTCTCTCTCACTCTCTCTCTCACACACACACACATTCTCTGTCTCTCTCTCTCTCTCTCTCTCTCTCTATCTCGCTCTCTCTCTCTCTCTCTCTCACTCACACGTGGTATTCATCCGCCCCTGTTAAAGCACACAGGACTATCAAACTGCCGCGAGTAGACGTGTCCATCCGCCAGAGTTGAGTTCACTCCGCTTTTGGAGGCATTGCCACATAAAAGTAGTCCCTCGTCTGCGCTTACATCCTACACTCGAACTTCTTAATCACATTTTAAAATGACTGTAGTCTTTAATTGGTTTGGAAACTGCAGTTTTACTACACACAAAAAAAACTACTATCTAATTTTTTTTATATACTACAGTTTACCAAACTGTTTTGCTCGAAGAATATTCCCAATACAACTACACCTGAATTATTTTTATTACCTGAATATTTGTAGCATCATCATAACGCTAAATGGCACACGCCATGAATGGAGGTTATGGCCCTTTGAGCCGTGGAAACTGGAGTGAATGCCATAGCCTATTGGAAACATGGCCTCGCTTTCGTCGCTGCTCTGAATAAGATCCATGGGCAACTAACTTCCGTATTCTGTATGTAAAACAGGTTGCATCTCTTCTGGTTCAGGTCTTTTGTATGTGGTTTGTTAAGGATACAGCCGTTTTACTCAAGATGCCTCCAAAGCAAAGATGACCATAACAGATGTCTTTAATTTTTCTTATCCTAACCATTCCAATATTAAAATTGAACTAAACTCCAACAATAAAAGTCCATAGATATCGCCACCAGTTCGTAATTTTTTAAAAAACTTTCTTCAACAAGCGGTGAGACATGCGCCGCATCCGAAATCGCATACTTCCCTACTATATAGTATGCGAAAAAGTACGCATAGCCTAATATGTCCGAATAGTATTTGAAAAACAGTAGGCGAAAAGTACCCGGATGACCTGCTAGTTCCGGGGAGATTCTGAAGTGTACATACTGTCACTACTCGATCTGTACCGGAAACACGATTCCTGTCTGAAGTATGTCGAAATCATTTACGGCAGTTGTTGTTCGACACTACACGATCCATATCGGAAATAGTACAGTACAGTGCAGTACAAATGGTGACAGTACAGTATGGATTGAGTAGTGACAGTGACGTCATTGTCGTAAAAATGTTGGCTATGACAGGAAGTGGCAGCAAAACTTGCGTTCTTGCACATGCGCAGTACAGATCGTGTTTCTGGTACAGATTGAGTAGTGACACATAGACACTTTACTGTCCCATGAGGCCACGGGAGAGGATTTATGAATGGCAGTGAAGTGAAGTAACTGACGCTGGTAGGTCACATGAAAAGGGCACATGGCGAACGGAGTACGTCCAGATTACATTCATACTACACACATTCATATTATATAGAACATACTTTTTAGCGGTCGATAAGTAATTACTTATTCAAAATAAGTACCTACTCAAGAGTGTAAGCGATTTCGGACACAGCCTACTACCATACACAAATCCTCTCATGTGGCCTCATGGGATAGTGAAGTGTCCATCGTATGCACACTTCAGAATCTCACCAGAAGAATTAGGTCATCTGGGTACTTTTTGCCTACTCTTTTATGTGTACTGCGAATTCAGACACACTTCTTATGTCACATAGTCCTACTGTTTTTCGCCTACTATATAGTAGGGAAGTATGCAATTTTGGATGCAGCCCATATTGCTTTTTCCCAAACTTTTTTTTCCTTTCAGAATGCCACATTTCCAATATTTCCTCATTAAAAACGGATAAACTGCAGTCTAATCTCATTCACCTTGCATATGTGTTTTATTCTAAAGTAGCCTAATATTTTGTTGAATTTGTTCTGTTGTTCTGTGACCGTACAGTCAACTGTAAAATGTTGCTAAAAGCTGCTGTTAGTGGTTAATTCTGTATCACATGACTAAAGTGTATACTCGGAGTGGTTGATGTCATTGGGCATGCCTGGTGTTGTCGTGTGAATGGTAAAAATAAACTGACTTAGTGTATTTATATTTGTGTGCTAACAATGAGGAAACGATTATTCTTAATGGCCACACTCTGGAAACATCTCAAATCGTATACCATACTGTATATAATCTTCTCAGTTTTTGAATGTTTAGGAAATTCAACTGTCATGCGTTGGAAATGCATTAAGGAGATAATTTGGAAGTAAGCCTGACTGTCTACAAAAATCATACAATACATTTTCTGAATATTTACATTTATATTAATATAGCAAATTATGTGTAATAACTTTACGAAATGTAAGGGTCCAGTTCTCAGTTTGTACCAGACAAGTGCAGTAATAGACGAAACACTATTTTAAACAGTCGTGGTTATTCTGCCGCCTGCTGGTTATACGTTGCGCTGCATGACTTGACTTGGTGTGCTTATAATAAACACAGTGGCTCCAAAACTATTTTTAAAATGACAGTGCATTAGATAACATAATATTAAATCAATTGGGATCCGCCATCTGCTAGAAATGTACTTAAAACCCTAACCCATTTTGTAGTTCCTTAACCAACAGGACTCAAAGTGACTTTTAGAGGATGAATGACCTTCCCCTCAAGTTCACACTGGTATAATTCTAGATAGAAGCGTAAAGAACGACATATAGTCCCACTTCATATGATACTCTACCATTGATGATATTCCTACCACACCACATACTTTTGGGCCATTATACTCAGGTAACAGGGAACGTTAAAAGAACTTTGTCTAAGTTTTGAACAAATGTTATTCTAGTGGCGTTAATTGAACGTTCGATAAGAGTGATCTGGACTTTAATAAAATTCTCAAAATGTTAGCACAAAAACGTTATCTATTTATTTCTGAAACATTTTAGTTGGATGTTCATCTAACTTTTTTTTAATGTTACCAGCTACTTGTTTCAGAAAACATAAAAAATAAAGTTAACATAATGTTTGCAAAATGATGAAATGGAATGTTCCCTTAACGTTCGCATAACATCATCATCATCATCATCATCATCACCATCAAAGCTTTATTATGGCTACTTTTTATTATTAAGCTTTATAACGTTTTTAAGACATTTAAAAACGGATGTGTTTAACGTCCAGAGAACATTCAGAAATAAGGTTTTCATAAATGAATGCCAACTGGTAGCAGGTTCATCTGATCTTGCCACACGTTGATGAAAAAAAAAAGGTTTGAGGATTGTTTACAAATCTCATGCCGCACGTGATAGGGGCGTTTCCTTTGTGGAGCTCGACCCCTTGTTTTTTCCCCTTCCATTCATTTCTCATTCAGTACTTCCTGTGAAAAATAAACAAATGGCGCTCCGCACTCCAAACCATAAAATGATTCAAAATGTAAGCCGAAAACGGAAATTTAAGAGTTCAAAATGCCCGGACAGAAGAAAAAATATAATGTTCGCTTTCCACCCGTGAGTATTCCTGTATTTCTAAGTTTTTCTGCTTTGTGAATCCATAAACTCTGTTGCTCAGATGAGCGTCACTGAACATCTCATCCTCCTGTTTTCCTCTTGGCCAGGGACGCATCAAGAAAATAATGCAAAAGGATACAGATGTTGGGAGAATCGCAACAGCTGTACCAGTCATCATTTGTATTCTTTAAGCTCTAAATGTTGAATGCTGGTGGGGAATCATTTGTTGTCAGGAGCCCTTTGCCAGTTGAATCGTTTGAAGCATGAATCCTAAAGAGTCGATTCCTCCACTCTGACTCTTTGATTCTTTTGTTCTAACGATTCCTTAGTTCATAATTATAGAACGTTGTGATTGGCTAAAAACAATGAAATGGCGTTCTAAGAACCAACCACATTACTTAGTTTAGTGGTTCCCAACATTTTTAGTCCAAATGCCACCTTATATAAAATCTACTAAATTCTATCTAGTTTTATCATTATGGGTTTAAAAAAAAATGGCAATGTACCTAAAGTAGGGCTCATTCTCTTTATATAAAATATAAAATCTGTTTTTATTTATTTTATTTTGGGGCCTAAATTTGGCTGCATTTTCTTCATGTAAAATATCCTTCCCTCCCATCCATCCATCCCATCCATCCATCCCATCCCATCCATCCATCCCATCCCATCCTTCACAATTCCTTAATATTGCTGTTATGGTCCATAACTGCACATTTAGCTAAAGCTTTAGAAATGTTCCTCAGATCTCTTCTCAGCATGACCTGTAAAATAACCCAATCCAGGAAGAGCAGAGTGATGTCCATCAATCACATGTGAGGTTCAAAATAGGCATCCTCCTAAATAACCATTCCTATGTATTGCCCACTGTTATGTGAGTATATGTCCTCCTGTCCATCTGTTTCTGTTCTTTTATTACACTTGGATAATCTTTGTAGGAAACAGTGCATCCATTCAGAGAGGTTGTTTGACTTCCTGAAGGATTTGGCAGATCAAGCCTCCACCGCGCCAACATCTGAGTGCAAAACTAAGGGCAAATGGCAGTCACACAGGTACAGTATAATTTATTCAAATGTTCAGGTGCCCAGCAAATGAATGAAAGCAGATGCCATAGTCCTGGGCTGCCCACTCCTGTTCCTGGAGATCTACCTTCCTGCAAAGTTCAGCTTCAACCCTGATCCAACACAGAATTAAAATCTTTTGGAGCACTTGCTAATTACAGACAGCAAGGTTACATCTGAACTCTGCAGGATATCCAGGAACAGGATTGGGAACACCTGCCATTGTCCATACAAGCAATCGATGTCTGCAACCGAAATTGCATACTCTCTTGAGTAAGTAATAACTTCACGACTGCTAAAAAATATGTTCTATATAGTATGAATGTGTGTAGTATGAATGTAATCTGGATGTATTACATTCAGCATGTGCCCTTATCATGTGACCTACCAGCGTCAGTTACTTCACTTCACTGCCATTCATAAATCCTCTCCCGTGGCCTCATGGGATAGTAAAGTGTCCATCGTATGCACGCTTCAGAATCTCACTGGAAGAATGAGTTCATCCGGGTTCTTTTTGCCTACTCTTTTATGAGTACTTTGAATTCAGACACACTTCTTTTTGGACCTATTGTTTTTCGCCTACTATATAGTAGGGAAGTATGCGATTGTGGATGCATTGTAATGAAATGATCTTCCTTTAGGAAACGGTGGCAAAGTGTGTCTATCAAAGCCAGGTCACCTGAGAGGGAGGAGCCACCCCAAAAAGCCACCAATGATCTGGTCATCAACAGTGATTCATCCAGTGTAAGTGACTGTGATGACATTTACTGAAAAATTGTTAATAATTTTGATGAGAGATGTTTGTATTTTGAATGGGAGATTCTTTCATGGTGTGTTTCTTTATCAGGAGTCTGAGCTGTTCATCTGCTTGGAAACTCATTCACCTTGACCGGGCTTCTGAAAAGGTGAGATTTATACTGATAAGTTCATGTGTATAACTAACATTTTAACTATATCAATCCAGTGTTTAATTTTTCATTTTATTTTTTATTGAAGTTTCACAAGACGCAACAATCTCTCACTGAAAGCTGCAGTATTATTTTTGAAGGCCCTGCAAGGTGTTAGTTATTCTTAGCATCTGACATAAATATTTAATTTTTAATTTGTGAAATTGCTCTGTTGTGGTATTATAATGACCATGAAATGAATTATATATTTTTTGTTTTCATTCTTATTTCAAGTTTCCAGGGAGTTTTAAATTCCAATAGGGAAGAAAATAATTTGTTTATTATAAAATAGAGATTTTGTGATAGTGAGCAGCGCCACAATTTATTTTTCAGTTGGATTCACAATTAAAACTGTAGTTTGACCTGTCTTATGTTTATAATCTAACATGATTCTCTAAGCTGTGACTTGTTACAATATTTATTATTTTCTTTTTCTACCATATTTAAATGCAAGTCACTGGTTTTGCTAACCATTAATTATCCACAGTAGGTTGCAGGGTTCTTTAAGTGGCATATTGTATGACAAGGTCAATTGTATTTTATAGTGAATATTCTATAAAGTATATTTTAAGATGTTGATATTACACAATATTGTATAAATATGCATTTCTACTCTTAACCTAACTACTGTGATGAATGACAAGAGACAATGTATAGTAAAAAAAAAAAGTTTAAAATAACCTAGAATCTATTACAAATATTATTGCAAAATAATGGCTGAATAAAATATCTGAGGATAATGTTTTCAAGGTACTTTTATTTTAAGTAAATTATGTTCTTTGTATGGTCACAAAGTGTGGTGCAGAAAATATACAAGAAAATAAATAAGTCAATAGGCTATAAACCTTTTTCTGGATCATAATTTGGGGCAATATATCCAATTTTTCTTCCGTTACTGTGGGCCTTTAAATTGGTTTGTGTTTTCCTTTTCAAGCATTTCAAACATAACAGCAGTTAAAACCAGGCAAGCCCCATAAAGGCTGAAATACAGTACTTTCAGTAATACAAAGCAAACAGAAAAGCAGTGATCTAAAAAAAACCCAGTTGTGCATTTGATGATTTTCTTTTTAATGTAGTCTGTTTGACAAAAGAAACGGGCTTTCCGTAGCTTGTTTGTTTTCTCGATGAATATAAATGGAGTAAAAATCACGTTTATAATACTATTAGATGAAATGACAAAAACATGTACATGAATAATTCCGCTTCAATCAGAAAAAAAAGCACATTAAATGGTCTGATATACATCTTTATTTTTCCTTACCCAAACCATCACGAAGATCCAATTTTTAATAACTCTGACAAAAGCCACCCAGTGCATAAAAGGCACCATTCAACCCTGTGACCCTTGACAGAACAGAAGTGCCATCAGAGAGTTACCATGCTAAAACAAGTATTTTATATTACACACATACACAGATATTTTATATGACCCAAGTCTCCCCTTTAACACTCTTTTCATCTTGTTCAGTTCTGACTTTTCGATCTTTTTCTTTACTGTAAACATCTAAATCATCCAAATAAAGAGCCGTGATAATGGAACAATACGATGCCTGGTGTTCAGTAGAGTCACATTTAGATCCTTCTTTTATTTGTAGGTGGAGCGAAATGAAAAATAAAAACAATAAAACAAAGAAAAGAGCCCAAAAGAGCGGCCACTACATCCTGGCCTCAGCAGAGTCGTGCGCCGTAGCCAAATGTCTGTTTAATAGCGTGGCAGTAGTACCTCTGCCAGCCATCTCGTGTTCGTTCCTCTTCACTCTCAGGAACTGCCCGACACTCAATCTTTAACTCCGTCTCATTACCCTTGTCTGTGAAAGTCAATGTCACCGTCGCATAGTGCTCTGAAATGAAAAGGACAGACAGCGAGGTGAACAATGTGCAGTCAGAAGTCAACTGGAACACGGTAAATGAGAGAGCAGATAAATATGATATTTATAATGTGATTTGCATAAAAAAAGATGGAATTTTCAGAAATCATTCTAATATGCTGATTTGGTGATCAAGAAACATAATTATCAATGTTGAAAATTCAATGTTCAATAAAGGATTCGGTCTCTTAACTTCTCTTTCCAAAAGCCTCCTCTGCTCTAATTGGTTAAATGCCCCAGTCTGTTGTGATTGGTCTACTCTGATTGGTCAGATGGCCCAGTCTGTTGTGATTGGTCTACTCTGATTGGTCAGATGGCCCAGTCTGTTGTGATTGGTCTACTCTGCTCTGATTGGTCAAATGGCACAGTCTGTTGTGATTGGTCAGAAACCAAATGGCTGATAGCATATCTGAATTTTAATTCTTTCTCAGGATGTGATACAAAGTTATACCAACAGTAACAATGGCTTCAGTTTTACCGTATCAATCTCATCCTTTGGAATGCATCAAAAAAGTTGAAAACTTACTGACCCCAAACTTTTAAATGTAGTGTATGTGACATACAACATTTCCAGTGTTCAGTCTATTCTCTCCACAATAATAGCTCAGTTGCTGTATGGGAAAGTCTCTTAGCAGCGACACTTGCATTGCTACTGTAGCAACCAATGTAGATATACCAGATACTGAATACACAGTCTAAACAAATGTATCTGATTTCCTAACTTGCAAAATGCCAGTGTGGACAGTATTGTCTGCAGTGTGAACAAAGCTGGTTTAACTTACCACAAGGCCATGTATTGTACCTCCATTTCATGACTATCTTCTGCTCAGGTACCTGTTAAACCCACAGTACATGTTTTCAGAAATCAACCATCACTGTCAATCATCAGTGAATGTACTTTTAGCTGAGCTGTCATCATGCTTTGTAATTGGAAACTGAGGTCTCACCAGTTCCTGGAACTCTCCGTTCACGTTTCCGTCCAACAGGCGAAACTTCCCACCCTTTTCAGCCTCAACCATGGCACCACTGCGTGTGAAAGCCTGAACCATCTGTAACACATAATTTGGCATTCATCTCAAACAAATGTAATCACTAATGAGAAGAGCTCTGTGCATTCAATATTAAGAGCCCAGGGAGTCTCACTATAGTGGAGATGCACCTAATGGCCTGTCAGCTGTGGTGGCGGCAGACTCACCTCCTGATTGAGAAACACCCTGTAAAGCTCTTCTGGTGAGGTGAGGAAAGTGTCCTTTAACGAAAACTTGCAGGTGGGGATTTTTACCCCTGTGTTGGAAGGAGGAGGAGCAGCGCTACATGAGCCAATCTAAAAATACAATTAGACACAAACGATGAGTTTGAGCAAATGGATCTGATGAATTAAGCTCATTCAGCTGCTTTTAGGTCAGTTGAGCTTCGGCGTTGCTACATGGATGAATCAAATAGTTTGAGGAATCACTATGGTTGCATTTGATTGCCACATCGGAGCAAATCTGTCAAGCTACACTGAGCCCCACTGAAAAGAAAAAAATTAAACAAAGCATACATTAAGGTGAGCAGATTTCTGAAAAAGAAACCAGGGGCATTTTCTAGTTCAGTGGTCATGTAATTGAAATCTCACTTGTTATCTGTGAATTTTAAAACAGACAATACATTTTTGTATGTTTTTATTTTTGTGGGTACCATATGCTATTATTATAATTATGATCTTTCAAACTGACCCTAACTGGTTTTAAAACAATTCATCAAAAATCACATTATAGTTAGTAACCATTTCAACTAGCAACAGATGTAAACATAACAAAATTACAACTTTACAAATTATAAAAATGGAAAAATACACATATGATAAACTGTATTTAAATTTATACATTTTCTAATTGCATTTAATATTTTATGTTCATAAACTGTGAATATACAGTATGCAGCAGAGAGTATCTACAACAAAACTATTTATTGTAGATACAAGCCACCCATGATATTTAGTAGCCAGGGCTTGTTTTCTGACATAAATATGCATGAACAAATGCCATAAGCCTGGATTTTCCTGTGAAATCCAAATTGACAGCTCAAAGCATAAATCATTATTGTAGGCTTGATCGGATTGAATCAGGATAAAGAAAGAATATGAATTTGAACATCAGTTCACTCTCAAGCACACTGTCTTCTGTAGAGCAGCTTCATTAGTGTTTTTACCATTCCATTACATCATATAGCTGACATGATGATTTATCAAAAAAGTGTGTATAGATGTCTTAAAATACATTTTCAAATTGCATTAAATATCAAAACAAATGCCATTTATATAATGAAAGACTGAAGAACTTGTCACTCACTCTGAGAAGCGTTAGCAGTGTCCGATTCATAAACAAGCTGATTCTTATTAATTAACCTGTTAAATCGGTTCGTAAATCGCACCTAACGATTCATTCGTGAATGGCAATTGTAAATTTCAATTGTAAATGAAAGTCCTATGACTCATCATTTTTTTTTTTTTTTTACTTTTACTATATCTGCAGTAAAAGGGTGAATTGTTTAAATCCATTGTATGAAATGCTTGAATGTGCACATAACCACATTTGTGTATCACTGTCTGAATGGGGAAGGTTTTAGGTAAAAACTAAACATAACGTTAAAATTAAAGGGACATGCGTTGCATCTACGGTAGCCGTTATGTACCAAAAAGCTATGACAGGATGTCTTCTAATAGCACTTTGTCGAGTTTTCCTTCGGGTGAACAGGTTTGTTATTTCAAACAAACTTCAAATTGACACAACGAACAAACGAATGTTACAGTACGAAGTAATGAGTGTCAAAAACGTGAACTATTGTAATTAGTAGTTATGCCTTGTTTACTCGTTATTTTTTTTAAGTATGTGCATTGTTAGATATCATCATCAGATGATTCAACAGTAGGGAGAGGAAGAAGTAACGTTAGAGGTAGAGGAAGAGGACAGAGAGGCAGTGGATCAGTGGGAACTAGGCGAGGAGGTGGACGACGAGGAAGAGGAGGAGAGTGAGTGTCAATACAACGACGACAAAGATGCCCGGCAGCTACAAGAGCTACATACAGAATTTATGCGTCTGTATTATTCAATGTGAGGTCACAGTATAAATGATAAATAAGAGAAAATATCAGATAACATAAAAATTGAAGTAGACTTAGCTATGCAAACAATGCAAGAACAATCATATGCTCTATTAAAATATATTTGTATCGAATTTCTAGCTTACAAATGTAAACTTACAACCTTTTTTTAGTGCCTTCTCTACTTTACTCAATATCTGCTATTCATCAAAGAGCCTGTTTAACTTTTAACTGTAAATGTTCTTCTGTCTTTATAATAAAGTAAAGCAATTAAAAAAAACTTTGATTTACCTGTCGAGGAGAAAGCAGGCAATTCAGCGTCTCTTTTGAATTCTTTCTCCTGCATTAGCTCTTTCCACCGGGAAAAATCAATCCCGACCTTCACTCGTGTTTTTTGTATCCTCCGGGCACGTTTCCTTTTACGATCAATTTTGGTCTGTTTTGGCGAAGAGGATTTCTTATCCAGTGGCTCAGCATAGGTATGGTCCGTCATTAAAAATAAAAGTGACAAGCGCCTCTCACTGCTCTGCTCCTCCGTTTCTGCTGCTTTCAGTTACGTCACGCTGCTGCTCTGAACGAAAACGCGTTGTGGAAACGCGTTGGCGTACTTTTTGTCCCTCTCTGCTATTATAGTTTTTCAAGATGGCGGAACTACATGGAAGCCTCCGTGGACTTACCCGTCCCATGTATATAAATATAATAAATTCTTTGTTTACGAGGATAAATCAGATAATTGGCAGAGGTATTTGTACACCATTGGGGACATATTTATGAATAAAAATATTGATTTTAGATTATAAATTACCTAAAAAGTTACTTATAGTCCCTTTAAGCAAATTAATGCCCGTAGCAGTTTCAAGTGATGTAAAACTAGTAAGGTTTGTCTTAAACAGTTAAGATATTTTGCCCTATGTGATTTAAAAGTGTGATCCGTTTTATTGTGTATATTTGTCAATACATTTTGTTTTTCCTCATTTTTAAATACTATATGGTATATTTAGTTATTTTCACTTGTTCACACATGTGAATTATCAGTAGTAATTATCAGCGAAAAACAGGTTTTGGTAATAATGTTTTCTTACTTGCAGATCAATACATTAAGTGTCTGTATAACCTTCCTTATTGACTAGTGCTGGTTACTTGACATCCACAATAATACATAATGATTTCAGACTGAGCAGTAAACTTTTTAAGCTATATTGAAGAAACCGAGACGCTTTAAGGCTCACCTGAGTTTTGCTGGTCTTAGTTGTTGCCTGGGCTGTTTGTTTCGTCACACCATTGGCTGTGGGCAGGATCATGCCCTGTGTGAACTCTACAACAGATAATAATAGATTATAGCAATCCACATCCAACAGACAACACTGCCACAGGAATGCCATCAGTTTTGACATCTCAGTGAGATGTACCTGTTTTAAGGAAGCCCACATAGCCGGCCAGCGCCGTGCGAATTTTATCGGCTCCCTCCTTCCTCATCAGAGAAAGCAGCGCCGTCTCAGGCTCATCTTTACAAAGACTCACACTGACCTGTGTGTGATCCCGAAAAAAATACTCATTATCATCACTTTCACAATCGATATACTCAGCATGGCTTTTTAGTTATTCACAGTTCTTATTCCAGTAACAACTAGGGCTGTGCGATTAATCGTAATTTACTTTCGATTTCGGCTTCCAATGATTATGAAAACAAGATGATTGGTGATTATTGGACCACTACAGCATTACGTCTTAATAAATCTGCTGCAGTCTGTCAATGTTAATCAGACAACAAAAGAGAAAGATAAAATCACTCACTGCTCTTGATTGAATACTTTTGTAGTTGTAATAAGGATTAGTCTACAGTGTTTCCCCTAGGATATTTTTCCGGGTGGGGGGTGTTTAGAAACTGCTAGTGTCGCGGAGGTGTTACAGATACGTGGTGGAAAATTTTAATATCAAAAAGCATATCTAATTAATTGAAATCATGTATTATGAATCAAACTTATAGAACTTTTTTTTTTTTTAAATCTATGATTCTTTTTCACATTAATTCTGTGTTGTTTTTCTGGTAATCAAATGAAGACATAAAACACTAATTTAATTTCTTTTTATCATATCAAATTAAACAAACTTTTTTCAAATAACGTGCTGCACAATGAGCTTTACTGTTCAAATTAAAACGTGGCTGCACCATTCATTCACACAGAACAAGCAGGATTCATATTTAAATAGTATTTGAGGTTTAAAACTCACACACACTAGTCTATATCGCGATTTGATTTCAAGTGTACTGAAATGCTTTCTATTTATTCATCAAAAACTGACATATTCCGTGAAAACACTGAGTCTATATTTAGTGTATACAGCAGTGGAAATTTCCATTTGATTGCTTTATTTAATTTCTGTTCTAGGCTATTATTTATTTTAATACCACTGTTGTACATCTTTCAGTAAAACTTAAAGCACTTTATTTAATTTATATTTTTGTTCTGTTGTATTTATTTGTCAGTTTTGTTTGTAATTCGTTTTTTTCCCCCCTTATTGTATTGCTGACTGTTTACTTGTCTTCTGTAACAGTTGAGGAACTTTTACTTACATTACTAAACCCAGTATTAGTTAACCTAGTATTAGTTTTTGCTGAATAATTGTGAAATTTCACTGATATCTAAAATTAAATATATGAAATGAAATACATTCATGAAATACGACTTTGATCACATCACCCACCAATA
The DNA here is from genome assembly GCA_030578275.1 of Meda fulgida. Lineage (NCBI taxonomy): Eukaryota > Metazoa > Chordata > Actinopteri > Cypriniformes > Leuciscidae > Meda > Meda fulgida. Next base: position 29,710,243 of record CM060632.1, on the reverse strand, counting down.
ATTGTGTTAAATAATCATGATTTTGATTTTTGTAATAATCGAGCAGCCCTAATAACAACAAAAAATAGATACTTTTGTTCCAGATACTTTAGATCAGTGGTTCTTAACCTTTTTGACTCCAAGGCCCCCCACTGTCCACAAGAATTTTCGAAGGCCCCATGACTTTTCCAGTTGTTTGTGATTTACTAAGGATTAAGGATAAGGATTTTTTTTAAATATTTTTACTCACAATTTCTAATACTTTGGAGCTTGGCGTAAAGGTTTAGTTCACCCAAAAATAAAAATTCTGTCAGTAATTACTCACCTCATGTTGTTCCAAACCCGTAACACTTATCTTAAAGAAAAGTATTCTCATCGCTTGATAAACTTAAGTTTGAGCGACTGTAGTCCCTTGGACAGTCGTTTCTGGACCGGCAGAATTAAATTGCCTTGCAGCCTATGAAGGTGTGATCCAGCTCTCAGATTTCATCAAATATATCATAATTTGTGTTCCAAAGATGAATGAATTACGGGGTTGGAACAACATGAGGGTGAGTAATTACTGACAGATTTTTAATTTTTGGGTGAACTAAAACCCTTTAACTAGAAAATGTACATTCATTATAAAAGTGCTCATGGAGATTTTATTTACATGACATTTCCAGGTCTAGAATTCAGACTTTCAAAATGAGGCTTCCTCAAATATCCAGGTCATCCAAGGGAATGGAAAACTGGTTCTTTAAAAACAACAAATTAATTAAAATAAGAAATTTTAATTCAATTTTTAACTATTTTAAGTCATCTTTCTTCAGGCCCCTCTGGAAGTTTGCTAAAGCCCCTTATTGGGCTCCATCCACTTAATTGAAAACCACTACTTTAGATTCTGGAATACATCAGTGTTTAAAGGGGCTATATGTAGAATCCACAAACCCTTGTTATTAGCGACACCAGTGGCCGTTAAGTGAACTGCAGCCAGCAACTTATTGCTTGTGCTCGCATTCCTGCACACGTAACGTACAAGACAGAATGTGAATACTCACAACGATGTTCTTTTTCGTTCTTTGCTTAGAAGTCAAAAAAAAGAAATACCTTTGCAGCGATATACTTTTAACGAACATCCTGACAACTGAGCAACGTTTAGATAAATATGTGCTGTGTGCTTTCCTTTTTTAATAAAAAAACAACAATAAAAATGACAGCTCAGAGAAAACAGCAGTTAAGAAAGCATCGGACCATTAGGACTGGGGCGGTATGGATTTTTTCTTACCGCGTTTGAAAAGCCAGAAATATCCGCGGTATTGTGGTAAACCGCTATTAGCACCATCCCGCTCTCTCCCGCCCGCGCGCAATACATCCCTCGTACACACAAGCACACACAGGGTGCTTCTAATATAAGATATAATATATGTTGTTAGTGGCGAGAATTTTTTACTTGAATAAATATATAGATCCAACTACTAACCCAATGTACTTTAATGGTTCAGTGGCAGAACTTTTGCCAAGCGTGTCAGAGGTTCTGAGTTCTAATCCGCACTAAGTAGTATAGTCCCCCCCCCCCACCTCATCAAAACCGATTGTTTATTCGTAGTTATATATCAAGCAGGGATACTTTTTTTGTGCATTATGTTTTCTGATTTCACCGTGACGAATAGAGAGTAGGCTATCTCCGCAACGGATTGAAGCTCGTGTCCGAGTGAAGACTATTATGAGCGAGTCACAACAGAACACTGTATCCGCGGCAACGAGCACTTTGGTCACTTGATTTAAAAAAGAACACATTTCAGATCGCCTCTTATTTAACAAACGATTATTCATCTACCTACCTGTAGCTCAACCACGTGAGAGAATCGTTTTAAATAAGCATGTGCAATTAAAAACTGAGGTCCTGCTTTTGGGGCTTTCTCATGGGTCATGCGCCTGTATTCTAATGCTTTAGCAAAATAGAATTCAAATTATAGGCTACAAGAGACATTACACAGGTACTCTCGCATACAGGCCTAATAATCAATACGAATGGACTGTTGTTATGTGTCATGACACATTCCGCTCAACAACTCGCCAAAGGTCGGATTTGCTCCATCTTTTGATGATGATGAGTTTTGTTTAGAAAACCTTGAATCCATGTTAGACACAATGTCACTAGACTCAATCCAAGTCATTAGAATCAATGAATCCATGTAATTAGACAAAACGTGCACGTGCAGGCACTTTTTTTTTTTTGAGGTGATGACGGTGACGACCTCAGACCCGCGGTAGGGGTCACGTGACCACGGTATTGCGGTAACCGTTCCAGCCCTACTGATCATAGAGATTGTAGATATGTTTGCACCAGCTCTGCGATTCACCAACATCATATCGACAGATGAGGTAATTAAAATTACACTGTTATGACTGTTTGATTATAAAGAATGTTTGAGACTATAGACTATACAGTGAATCTGAACATGTGAAACTATAGTTTGAATTAAACCCCTTTCTTTGCAAGACACATTGACATTACAGTAGAGAATGGCTCTTTCAGCATTATTCTGAACATTGTAAAAGCATTTGTTCATGTGTCATTAAACAGACGAGAGGCTTTTGATTTTCCTGGCAATAATGTCCTAAATCCTTCACATAAAAATCAGTCTACACTACAGGTTTTCATAGACTACCTAGTTTTGATATAAGCTGTTCACACATTGGAAATAAAAAAGCAAGTAATACATGATCATTCTTACATATAGCCCCTTTAAATAAATTGACCATGTTTACAATACACACTGCTGTTGTAATCTTATGTAAAACCTTCAGGTTGGTGATGCTACATTATATATAAAATGCTACGTGAATGAGTTAACTTACATCAAGGTCGTCCATGCCATTTTCATCTGAAAGGTTTGGAACTTCAATATTCCCCTTGTATTTGATGCCTGATTTTGATGTCCCTGTACAAACAGACAGCCCAAATCATGTACATGAATATTAAAGCCAAGTAAACTAAATAACTTCTTCAATTAGACATTTACTTAGAATTTCTCTAGGTCATATTCATCTTTAAGGCCTATTCACACCAAAAGCAAATCAAATTTAGGATTTTGCTTAAATATAAAGTGTGTTACAAATAAAATGTATTATTATTATACAAAAATATATTTATTAAAAATTATTATCTAGGTGGATTTTTCTTTCGTTGCCCAGTGAAACTAACTGGAAATAAGATATCCCTTTTCAGTTTCAGGTTGTGTTTTATCAGTATTCCCTTTAGCCAGCTGTTTACAGAGCCGACACTCCACTTAACTGAATTTAAAAAAAGAAAAATATATACAGTATATATATTATGGATTATTATTATAATTTGACACCTTGTATTTCGCATTAAAGTGCTTTTCCATGTTGTTCTTGGTGGGAGCAGACTTAAGTTAGCAATAGTTGATACACAGTTATTCCACACATATTTCCTCACCTGTCCAGGTGGCCTTCAGATTCCACTCGTAGAAGAATATCAGCTTCCCTTTGCGATTATTGATGGATGCTTCTCCCTCCACCTTGCTGACCTCTGTGATCTCACACTTGCCTTCTTCATTCTCCACCCACAATCCCATGAGCAGCTCCTTCAGCTTCTCCGATGACCAGTTTGTTGCGTCCCTCTCCGTCCTAGTAACACAAAGCACATTCACTGATGTTACTCCCCTTTTTTTGCAGGGCTTAATGCTAAGGATTATTCTACTGGTCAGTGGGTCAGATTTATACTTGTCCTGGCAAAGTAAACTTCCTTTTCACTGGTCCCACTAAAGAAAAAAGAAAAAAAAAATTCTATGACTTAATCAGTTGTTTGTGATTACTGCACACAGACTTAGATGATAAAAAAATAGGATGTGTATTATTTTTATAATCATATCTATACAGATCATTGATGTGGGCTTCCATGTCAGTTATCATTCATTAGAATTAATAGATTCAACTATTAGGCTATAATTATTAGAATACAATATCTCCAAGAAGACATAATTATGTCCTGACTGAGATTTTAATCCATTTAAAGAGGAAACTATTTTTCTGTTTTACAAGCAATACCTTTCAAATTAATTACTTTCACGTTAAATTTTCCAGGCCTTTAAAAAAAAAAATTTTTTTTTTTTTTAAATCACAATAACAATATTTAGAATTGATATTTCCAGGTTGACTGTGGAACCCTGAAAATAGTTCTTGACAAAACCTAGCTTTAATGTGACGGTCATGTTGAATAGATCATGGTTGAAACTAGGATTTATAAGGTTTGCTGTCAACAGTAAAAAGCCATATAAAGGGGAAATGAAGCAGTCAATCAAGTTTACATGATTTACAAGATGGATTTCCACTATAATCAATATTTATATAAGAAACTTGATCAATGTAAACATAAAAGAAAATAAGGAAAACCCGTTATATCTTTCACAGCCAGGGCGCCGCCATTGTGCAGTATTCTAATATGTGACGTCACTGGGTTGGTTGGCTTTAATAAAACCTGGCTGAATATACGAATATCCCGACATCAAGCTGTCTACACCACGGCGTTTTGACCGCGAACAACTAACATTAGGTACAGTGATTATTAGCTAACAGCTGTCAGCATGAACTAGTGTTTAGCTAACTTACTGAAGTTTATTAGTACCAGACAAAAAGACGACGTCTAACGTTATATGTTATATACAGCTGATGGACTCCGACACGGTGGGCATCGCAGTGCAACAGCCACCCTGACACCAGGTAACGTTAGCGTTGCAACTTCCCGTCCCGCTCTTCGCCCCAAACCACCACCGGCTGTTCGACATAACGACGTACTAGGGATGGGGAAATGAAGCCTCGTAAATCAATGAGGCTTTCCCCTAACTGTTCTGGAAAAGATTCAAAGCCTCGAGAGTGTCGAGGAACAGCGCCATCTTGGTGCTTATTTAAAATAAAGCAGCCAGAAGCCTGTGTTAGAAGCTCTGGCAGATGAAGCAACCAAAACACACTCCATAGTTTCAATGTTATGTGTACAAATAAAAGCCTTACATGTTTGTGTTTGATTTGTTCATTAAATAAATTCATTTCCCATTAAAGTGTGACAATAAAATATAATATAAGCTTATAAGATTCAATAAGATTTAATGTAGGCCTATTCTCTCTCTCTCTCTCTCTCTCTAAAAATGCAAAGATATTACAAAAACAAAAAGACAAAAGAATAGCCTAAGTAGTGAAAAATAATTTTTGGTTATTTAATGTATTATATTTATTAACTTTCAAAGTACAGCACTCTCCTGAAACACCCATCAACCAGACTGAGCCAACAATGACTCATTAAATGAGATCTGGAGTTCGAGCCTTCTGAACAACAAAGCGAAACGCGCACGTGACTGGACAGAAAGTGAGGCTTCATTTGTCATCGATCATGTGACTCTGGGGAGACCAATACACACCCCGATACGGGGCTTCACTAGAAATTGTGTCACACGTGTGATACGCGCATCGAAGCTTCAGTGTCATACGTAACATCACTACGACGTACCACTGCTCGGTTCCCACGCCGTATCGGCTCAAATGCATATATTAAAACATGCTAACTTACATGGTGTTGACAAGAGACAGAGATATAATGGCAGACATCGCAAACAATGTTTCCATGTGCAGTGTGTAAACAAACGTTAGACGTCGTCTTTTTGTCTGGTACTAATAAACTTCAGTAAGTTAGATAAACACTAGTTCATGCTTACAGCTATTAGCTAATAATCACTGTACCTAATGTTAGTTGTTCGCGGTCAAAACGCCGTGGTGTATACAGCTTGATGTCGGGATATTCGTATATTCAGCCAGGTTTTATTAAAGCCAACCAACCCAGTGACGTCACATGTTAGAATAGTGCACAATGGCGGCGCCCTGGCTGTGAAAGATATAACGGGCTTTCCTTATTTACTTTTGTGTTTACATTTATCATGTTTCTTATATAATTATTGTACATTTTAAATCATTGCAATGTAAACTTGATTGACTGCTTAATTTCCCCTTTAAACTTGTAGATGGAGATACTGACAAACACCAAGAAATGGTTAAAATGCTTCAGCTTCCCCAATTAATTTCTGTTTCACCAATACAACTTAATAAGCAGTGTTAACCTAATTAACCACCCACTTAAACATTTAACTTGCTTTAAGAAAACTGTCTGAGAGCATCTCTTCCTCAGTAACATTCAATGTCCAAGCTGCCGAGGGACTGCAAGAGCAGAAGCGACTTGTCCGACAACAACAGCTGACAACCCACGAAATAGAAGGGTAAACAAGATTTTCATCAAATTATAGAAAAATATCGACCAGAAAGCCGTCACATGAAAGATGCGGCGAAAGCATGGCATGAATAAACTTGCGACGACGCTAACGGCCCTGTACCCAGATATATCAGAATAAACCCCAAAACAACAACTTGAACTTTCTCGGTTTGCAGATAACTGCTCCGTTGCCAGAACGATGTTTTCTTCGGTCGAGAGTGTTCGTGAAGCAGTTGATTCACAGGCGACAGCTAGGCGGGTGTTCTTTAGCATGTTAGCATCAAGATGGCTCGAGTAATTGTGCGAATGTGCCGGTTGTCTCTCACCAGTGCCAGTTGTTGACGTTTGTGGCATCCGCTCTCTCCTCCACGATCCAGCGAGGGTCTCCTTCTCCCCACTTCGCCATGCTGATTTAATACAGATATTCTGAATTCAGAATAAATGAAGTAACGGAGTCTGACACGAGCGTGCTCCCGCTTCTGGAATCCTCTCGACTGCTGCCTCTGGTTTTACTACTCGTAGAAATTACTGGAAACGGAAGTCGCACACAAACTAAGCACTCCGTGCTAAACACAAGTGTTGGAGATGATTCCGCATGAACTTGGAGATTTTTTTCTGTCTGTTGGTAATACACAGGTTTAAAAAAAAAAAAAAGACTGTAGCATTGTATTATTTAAAATACCATTTAGATCCAAATAAATTTTGAAATGATTTAGTTGGCTGAATTCAATGTGAAATGTAGGCTACTATGTCTATGCTAATTTAAAATGGATGTATATGTAGGCCTAAGTGGCAGATCACTTGTCTGAAAATGCGACCGTAATAGCACTAATAGTTGGGTCAAGACTTGCTCTTAGGTACATAAAAGAAGATATTTTGACGAATTTGGGGAACCATACAGTTGATTGGCCCATTGACTTCCATAGTAGCTAGGAAAAAAATACTATGGAAGTCAATGGGGTCCATCAAATGTTTGGTTACAAACATTCTTCAAAATATCTTCTTTTGTGTTCAGCAAAAGAAAGCAATTCATACAGGTTTGTAACAACTTGAGTGATAGTAATTGATGACAGAATATTCATGTTTGGGTGAACTATCCTTTTAATAGGCTACATTTACATTTTAATGTTGCTATTTATCGCGTTGGTTTAATTTCAAGTCACCTCACCTTTATTTATTTTCCCGCTTTTTACAACACAGATTGTTTCAAAGTAGCTTTACAGTAATAACAGGAAAATAATGCAACAAAGTTTGTTTCGGCTACACAGCAGATCCAGAGGAAAATAGTGTCATAGTCCATCTTAAGAAAGTTCATTCATTTTTGTTGTAAAAAATTTATTCATTTAGTTAATTTATCATTTATAATTTTTTAGCCGCTTTCAAGAAAACAGTGATGTCATCGTCCAGCTCAGTTCAGTTCTCATATTATGGTGTCAATGCAGACAGATCAATAATATTGTTGAAAATTAATATGAATTTAAATGTTAATTCTAATGTGTGCAACAGCAAAAGAGACATAATAATTGGAATTAGAATGGAACTGAATTTGGCAGACAAAAAGCTGCGTTTCTGACCAAGATTGATTTTTGATCATGGTAGGTCTATTAGTCATTAGCATATTTCAAATATATATTGCATACAAATCATTTTAAACTAGACAAACTCGTGTAAAAAGGTAATTGATGAATTTAAAAAATATATAATACATAATAAATAATATTAAATAAATTACTTAATTGCTGAACTGTAGCCTAACAAGTAACCAGTTCTGACAGACAGACAGACAGTGATAAACCTATAGGCAGCACACAGATTTATTGATGACAGTTCTGTCATGAAGTTTGGCATTATTTCAGAAAACCCAAGGACAAGAACTACTAATATTGCGACACAAAAATACACAAAAGCAGATATTGCAAAGTGCTGTTTCTTTGGAAGGACATTTTAAACAGGAGACCAAATAGCAATTTCATCTTATGCGGCAGGTGAGTTTCAAAGAAAGGACATTGTTTATCGTGTGTGTGTGTGTGTGTGTGTGTGTGTTCAGCACTTTTTGAAAGTGTTCTCTTTCTGACACACCCAGTTTATAATAATAAGCTGACGAGTTGAATCAGGTGCTTGATTAGGGACAGAAATAAAATGTGCAGTGTTGGGGGTCCTTCAGGAGCATGTTTATTAGTCTGGTGAACAGTAGATGTTTCAGTATATGGACTCAGTCATTAGATATGTTTATGACACTGAGATCACTCACCCTGAGCTTTTTTCTTCTGCACAAAGGCACAATGAAGCTCCTGATTGTAGCTGTGTTCGTTGGACTGTGTCTTGCCCAGCATAACCCAAACACTAAACCTAATAGGACCTCCATTGTTCATCTGTTTGAGTGGCGGTGGGCAGATATAGCTGAGGAATGTGAGAGATACCTGGCACCAAATGGCTATGGAGGAGTTCAGGTATGGTTGCAAATCAGCTTGAGTCCAGCAGAAATGCACCTGCACTATTTTTAAGGAGCAGTATGATAAATGTGATGTTATTAACTTTGAGCTTTTATAGCAGTTGTTTACAGAAGGTTGTGAATTATGAAAGGTTAGAAAAATGTCCAAAAACAGTTGTCTTTGATTTTACAGATCTCTCCCCCCAGTGAGAGCATTGTGGTGACCAATCCTTGGCACCCTTGGTGGCAGAGGTATCAGCCAATCAGCTACAACTTGTGCTCCAGATCAGGAACTGAGGAAGAGCTGAAGGACATGATCACACGCTGTAACAAAGTTGGGGTACTGCAAAAGTACTGTAAAAATCCTGTCATTTTTACAGGAAAAAAAATCTGGCTGTTATGGTTGCCTGATTATTTCTGTAAAAATGTAAACATTTACAAGAACAACAACCTGTACATTTAAAACTTTAAAACAAAGTTAAATGCAATATCACTTTTCTGCTGAACTAGCAAGGTCATGCTGCTATTAAAATCTATTTAGTACATTTAACATACTGACAACCACATAATAATGCTCCTTGTAAAGAGAAAGTGACCCGAAGAATCAAAGTTCATCACAAGCTTTTCCACAACCTGAGGTAAATGCTAATATATACAGGTCCTTCTAAAAAAATTAGCATATTGTGATAAAGTTCATTATTTTCCATAATGTAATGATAAAATTAAACTTTCATATATTTTAGATTCATTGCACACCAACTGAAATATTTCAGGTCTTTTATTGTTTAATACTGATGATTTTGGCATACAGCTCATGAAAACCCAAAATACCTGTCTCAAAAAATTAGCATAATTCATCCGACCAATAAAAGAAGTGTTTTTAATACAAAAAAGTCAACCTTCAAATAATTATGTTCAGTTATGCACTCAATACTTGGTCGAGAATCCTTTTGCAGAAATGACTGCTTCAATGCGGCGTGGCATGGAGGCAATCAGCCTGTGGCACTGCTGAGGTGTTCTGGAGGCCCAGGATGCTTCGAGAGCGGCCTTAAGCTCATCCAGAGTGTTGGGTCTTGCGTCTCTCAACTTTCTCTTCACAATATCCCACAGATTCTCTATGGGGTTCAGGTCAGGAGAGTTGGCAGGCCAATTGAGCACAGTAATACCATGGTCAGTAAACCATTTACCAGTGGTTTTGGCACTGTGAGCAGGTGCCAGGTCATCTCCATAAAGCTTTTCAGCAGGTGGAAGCATGAAGTGCTCCAAAATCTCCTGATAGCTAGCTGCATTGACCCTGCCCTTGATAAAACACAGTGGACCAACACCAGCAGCTGACATGGCACCCCAGACCATCACTGACTGTGGGTACTTGACACTGGACTTCAGGCATTTTGGCATTTCCTTCTCCCCAGTCTTCCTCCAGACTCTGGGACCTTGATTTCCGAATGACATGCAACCACTGAGCAACAGTCCAGTGCTGCTTCTCTGTAGCCCAGGTCAGGCGCTTCTGCCGCTGTTTCTGGTTCAAAAGTGGCTTGACCTGGGGAATGCGGCACCTGTAGCCCATTTCCTGCACACGCCTGTGCACGGTGGCTCTGGATGTTTCTACTCCAGACTCAGTCCACTGCTTCCGCAGGTCCCCCAAGGTCTGGAATCGGTCCTTCTCCACAATCTTCCTCAGGGTCCGGTCACCTCTTCTCGTTGTGCAGCGTTTTTTGCCACACTTTTTCCTTCCCACAGACTTCCCACTGAGGTGCCTTGATACAGCACTCAGGGAACAGCCTATTTGTTCAGAAATTTCTTTCTGTGTCTTACCCTCTTGGTTGAGGGTGTCAATGATGGCCTTCTGGACAGCAGTCAGGTCGGCAGTCTTACCCATGATTGCGGTTTTGAGTAATGAAACAGGCTGGGAGTTTTTAAAAGCCTCAGGAATCTTTTGCAGGCGTTTAGAGTTAATTAGTTGATTCAGATGATTAGGTTAAAAGCTCGTTTAGAGAAACTTTTCATGATATGCTAATTTTTTTGAGACAGGAATTTTGGGTTTTCATGAGCTGTATGCCAAAATCATCAGTATTAAAACAATAAAAGACCTGAAATATTTCAGTTGGTGTGCAATGAATCTAAAACATATGAAAGTTTAATTTTTATCATTACATTATGGAAAATAATGAACTTAATCACAATATGCTAATTTTTTTTTAGAAGGACCTGTTGGTGGTGCACAGTGTCATGCACACAATACTGTACAAAACATCATCATGGTAACCCATGACAGTAAAATAATACGATAAACGTTAATTTAACAACACAAGATGTAACATAAAACCCCAAATATATCATTTATAACAAACTATCATTATTAAAATGAAAAGCCATCAAATGTGAAGTGTCACATGGGGAAATCTGGGAATGTCAGTGTACGGCTCACTCTTAATTATAAGATTATTTGTTCTTTTTTACTTCCAAAAAATAGTACATTTAACAGTAATTTACTGAATGAAATATAAGGTTAGATCTATAACTGTTTTTCCTGTTCACTAATTAACAGTTACTTCTAGACTAACTAACAGTTACCTTTAAAATTACAATTATTTTTGTGTGAAGATAACCGTATTTGTACCTCAAAAACAGCCAAATGACGACACTAAAAATAAATATTCTTCATATGGCAATTAATATGCTCTGAAAAAAAACATGTTGAGAGAACTCAACCTGACGCCTTCAGAGTTTTAGGTTCTCTCAACAATTTACCTTGTTTTGCCAATTTGAATTTGTTTGTTTACTAAATGCAAAATGACTCATTTGGCCAATAAATTCATTAAGGCAACTATATACCTGAAATAACCACTAAAATCAAAAGTTGTATCTGTTAATATTATTTAATGTACATCAGCTATTATAAACTAACTTTTTATTAACTAACATTAACAAAGATGATATACATTGCTAGCTTTGTTTCTAATGGCGCAATCATCCTCCAAAAAAAAAAATCTGATATAGTTTTAAAAGTTTGTACATGGATCCTTAACACAAACCGCAAGAACGGTGAAAAATCAACAAATGTAAAAATATGAGCTCTCATAACATCACAACACCACAACAAATAACTAAAAATAGTGATAAAACAAAAACAAATGTTACACAAGTCAGAAAATAATAAACCTTTAATAGTAACTGCTAAATTAACCCTTAAAAGTTCAGCAATATTGTTTGAAACTCTTCGTTCAGACAAGTGTGTTTGCCTTGTTGGGACAACATTTGAGAGAATTCTGTTGGTTTAACATGATTTTTATAGTTTCAAGAAATTCACATAGTATTTGTGACTCAGAAGGTCCTGTAAACCTGTAAAATATGTATTTGCTTTTACAGAGTGTAGATGGCATCTCCTGTGTTTTACTTTGCAACAGGTGTACATATATGTGGATGCAGTCATAAATCACATGTGTGGAGCCTCTGGTGGAGAGGGCAATCACTCCAGCTGTGGATCATACTTCAACGCCAAAATGGAGTACTTCCCCTCTGTCCCATACTCCTCATGGGACTTCAATGATAACAAGTGTAGAACTGCCAAGGAAGAGATTGAAAACTACAACGATGTTTTCCAGGTAAAAAAAAAAAAAAACTTAAAAATACCTTCTGCTTAAATGAGTTGAAGTCAACAAGATATGAAAATTATTCACCCTATTTTTTGTCTAAATGCATGTTATTAATCTTATTGTAAACGAATAATTTGCATTTGTTTTTATTATATATTTTGACCTCTTTGAACTTTTAAAATGTCAAAACTTGATCTTCCAGTGAAATGACAGACATTTCTCTGGTGGCGTATGCTGGACTTCTCCAGCCATTTTGTTTGCGTAAACCCCTCCCTTTACTTACAGTCGACTGCAAGCTTACTTTCAGATTTGCCTCAATCCAATCAACTACCAACAGACAGAACCAAGCTCCTGTTCTAAATTCTTTTCTCTTTTAATATGTCGTTTCACTCGGATGTACATCACAATAAGGAAGAAAGATCTGTTACTAGTTCATTGCGACTTACTGCACCTTTAATTTAGCTATAAAGTAGCTCTACAGAAGACAATAGTGTCTTTATTCAGCTCAGTTTAGTTCAATGATGATTCAATATCAGTGATAATGTTGCAAAGTTCATCAGTTATAAAACAAATTCTAGGTAAAGCAGCTCTTCAGAAGACAATTGTATCATTCTGCTCAAGTCAGATTAGGAAGCACATTATGGTGAAAGCTTTTCACCCTCCATATATTTAAAGACTCATAGTTTCTTGTTTTCTGTTGTGTTGGTGCATTCTTTTCATTTAAAGGTTCATTATCATCCCTGACTTACAATCCTCAGATTTGTTTACACACAAGCTTCAATCCATTAAGTAACACTTGCATCTGCAACTGTGCTTCATATTTGTGTGCGCTACAGAACACAATTGAATTGTGTTATTCCCCAGTATTGAATATTGAATAAATATTGAATTCCCCAGGCTGTTTTTTTGCTGCAGTGCTTGACTTGTTCATTTTGTGTTGACAGGTTAGAAATTGTCGCTTGGTGAGTCTCCTGGATTTGGCCCTGGAGAAGGACTATGTTAGAGGAAAAGTGGCTGAATACATGAACAAACTGATCGACATGGGTGTAGCTGGATTCAGAGTAGATGCTTGTAAGCACATGTGGCCTGGCGACCTTAGGAACATCTACAGCAGACTCAAGAGTCTGAATACCACTTGGTTTTTACCTGGCACCAAGCCCTTTATTTATCAAGAGGTATCACCATCTATTCAAGACCAGAGTTACTTAAAATGGTTGGTAAACCATTAACAATTTTTCTTTTTTCTTTTTTTTTTTTCTTCAGGTTATCGACCTTGGTGGGGAGTCCATTAAAGCCAGTGAATATTTTGAACTCGGAAGAGTGACGGAGTTCAAGCACAGTGCAAAACTGGGAACAGTCATTCGTAAATGGGACAAAGAAAAGCTAAGATATCTCAAGTATGCAATAGTAACCTCTATTATTACAATGCTAACTGAAAAATTCATTTCTGATTGGTCAATCACACCATTGAGTGCTTTTAAAAAAAAAATATATATATATATATATATTTCACTGTTGTCCATGAAAAACATACGGTGCTTTTTTAATGTCTCTCAATCATCACATTAAGTCTTAATTTAAATTTACGTCTCTTTTCATACCAGCGCAAGTGAGAATATTTATTTGGGGCCACTGAACAACTGTTGCGGTGTCAAATGCTAAAAAAATAGCTACATATAGTTAATTGAAAACCGAATCTGGATTGCAGATTAGTACTAATATAACGTTATACTGTTTCAGTGTTTGACTTGTTGCTAGACTGACTTTTAAAAAAAAATCTATTTTATAGTCTCCAGAACATTAGGCAAATGGTCCTGATTACCGTGTATGGGTTTATTTAGCAATATTTACAATATTACTGTAGTAGACTATATAGACCATATGTCAGGAAAATGTCACTTGTGCCTACCCAGGTAATAAAAACATGTTTCAGAATGTTCAAAGAACATTCAAGAGTAACATTCCCATAATATTTACAAAATGTTCTTAGAACGAGTAATAGCATTTAAAAAATGTTATACAATTGTCCAACTAAAAACAAAAGCTTTTCATGAATGATGTATAAATGTTTTGTGCCAATATTTTGAGAACATTATAAAAGACCATGATAACTTCAAAACAACATTCTGTTAATGCTACTGGAAGAACATTTGTTCATAACTTGGAGAGAGCCTTTGCAGAACATTAGATAAAGTTCGAAAATTCCGTTTGCTGGGTATAATCATGCTTTGCAATCTTTTGGCTTGTAAGAGTTATTGAAGGTGTTGTAAACAGTGTTTTTTCTTAGAAACTGGGGAGAGGGCTGGGGTTTAATGCCCTCTGATAAAGCCTTGGTGTTTGTGGACAATCATGATAATCAAAGAGGCCACGGCGCTGGTGGAGCTTCTGTTTTGACATTTTGGGACTCTAGGTAAAATGTTTTGAAATATTTTACAAGAACTCTGACTAATCCTACTGTGAGTGGTATGTTTTACATTGTGTTTTTTGCAGGCTTTATAAGATTGCTTCAGGGCTCATGTTGGCTCACCCATACGGTGTCACCAGAGTAATGTCTAGTTACCGTTGGGATCGACATCTGGGGAATGGAAAGGTGAATGCTTACACTTAAAAAATAATGATTACATTAAAGTCTTATAGTTGATAAAACCCATGTGCTTTATATTAATGAATAGCTTACAACAGGGCTAATGGCACACTGGGGTAAATCCCCTTAATCATTAAATGGCACAAAATCTCACTACAGCACTTTCCTAAATATCCACGTTTTACTATGCAGGTGGAAATTTGGCTGAACCATAAAGCAATTGCGGGCAGCAACGCAAAATAGATTCTGTAGCAAATGATAATCATTAAAATGAGCAAATGCATTTTAAGACAAAGGTCTATTTAATTGAAAGGTTTTGTTTTGTTCAAGGGAATAAATCACCAGCTTTTCAATAACTGAAGAATATGTAAACGTATGATATTTGAAGCGTCCCTGGTTGGGGCTAAAAGCACCATAATTGTAGTGAAGCGTTTTCCTAAAGGTGTGCCTTTAGCCCCGTAACACCCAATAGATTATTTCATACCACACAAGTAAAACCTGAACAAATAATGTTCTTGTGAAATAAAACACAGGATCAGAATGACTGGATGGGCCCTCCAAGCAATGCCAATGGATCCACTAAGACAGTACCCATCAACCCAGACTCCACCTGTGGGGACAAGTGGATATGTGAGCACAGATGGCGTCAAATCAGGTGGGTGTGAATTTTAGTACTTCTGGACACATTTTCCTGATTTCAATGTCAAATCCCAGCAATTCTCTTACTCTATTCCCCACACCAGGAATATGGTGATTTTTCGCAATGTGGTCAATGGCCAGCCTCTCTCCAACTGGTGGGACAACGGTAATAATCAGATCGCCTTTAGCCGCGGCAACAAGGGATTCATTGTCATCAACAATGATGATTGGTGAGAAACTTGCAACACCTACCCAAGAATAGTTAACATATTAAATGTGTAATAATACAAATTTAGCTATATTTGTAATTACATTTTATCAATTAAACAATTTGTGAACATACATAATCACATTTAAGACATTTATCTTTATATTGAACCTTTTTGGCATTAATGGTTTATTTAAGATTGAGTCTAGAACCTTAGGGTTCTCTATAGAACCCCACAGAACCTTTTTTTCTTCTAAAAGTACATAAAAGAATAACAACTGTCAATTATGATTCATGGTGACTAACTGGATTTGATTATTGCCCCAGGGAACTGAACGAGACATTGGACACTGGCCTGCCCGTGGGCACATACTGTGATGTCATCTCTGGGGACAAGAGTGGGGACAGTTGCACAGGGAAACGCGTGTCAGTGGGTTCTGATGGACGTGCCACTTTCCACATCAGCCACACAGAGGAGGATCCATTTATTGCCCTCCATGCTGACTCGAAATTGTAGATTCACAGAGGATAATTATAATAAAGCAGGATCACTTAACTCAACGGTGGTGGAAGAGCTTTTGTTTACATTCACATCATAAATCCTATCAGGAAAAAGATAAACCAAAGTGTCTTATAGCCCACAGAACTACATGCATCCAAACTTTTATCTCCTAAACACCGTTAACAGTCTCTATACTGTTGCTTGTAGGTGTTCCTCCTTGACTGTGAACTCCACTGTCTACATTTGGATAAGATGACATCTGAAATAACCAATGGAAACTTAGGGGCACAACTAACTATTTCTGCTTTTATTTATATAGGCTATATACAGGTCCTTCTAAAAAAATTAGCATATTGTGATAAAGTTCATTATTTTCCATAATGTAATGATAAAAATTAAACTTTCTTTTATTTTAGATTCATTGCACACCAACTGAAATATTTGAGGTGTTTTATTGTTTTAATACTGATGATTTTGGCAAACAGCTCATGAAAACTCAAAATTCCTGTCTCAAAAAATTAGCATATCATGAAAAGGTTCTCTAAACGAGCTTTTAACCTAATCATCTGAATCAACTAATTAACTCTAAACACCTGCAAAAGATCCCTGAGGCTTTTAAAAACTCCCAGCCTGTTTCATTACTCAAAACCGAAATTATGGGTAAGACTGCCGACCTGACTGCTGTCCAGAAGGCCATCATTGACACCCTCAAGCAAGAGGGTAAGACACAGAAAGAAATTTCTGAAAAAATAGGCTGTTCCCAGAGTGCTGTATCAAGGCACCTCAGTGGGAAGTCTGTGGGAAGGAAAAAGTGTGGCAAAAAACGCTGCACAACGAGAAGAGGTGACCGGACCCTGAGGAAGATTGTGGAGAAGGACCGATTCCAGACCTTGGGGGACCTGCGGAAGCAGTGGACTGAGTCTGGAGTAGAAACATCCAGAGCCACCGTGCACAGGCGTGTGCAGGAAATGGGCTTCAGGTGCCGCATTCCCCAGGTCAAGCCACTTTTGAACCAGAAACAGCGGCAGAAGCGCCTGACCTGGGCTACAGAGAAGCAGCACTGGACTGTTGCTCAGTGGTTGCATGTCATTCGAAAATCAAGGTGCCAGAGTCTGGAGGAAGACTGGGGAGAAGGAAATGCCAAAATGCCTGAAGTCCAGTGTCAAGTACCCACAGTCAGTGATGGTCTGGGGTGCCATGTCAGCTGCTGGTGTTGGTCCACTGTGTTTTATCAAGGGCAGGGTCAATGCAGCTAGCAGGAGATTTTGGAGCACTTCATGCTTCCATCTGCTGAAAAGCTTTATGGAGATGACGATTTCATTTTTCAGCAGGACCTGGCACCTGCTCACAGTGCCAAAACCACTGGTAAATGGTTTACTGACCATGGTATTACTGTGCTCAATTGGGCTGCCAACTCTCCTGACCTGAACCCCATAGAGAATCTGTGGGATATTGTGAAGAGAAAGTTGAGAGACGCAAGACCCAACACTCTGGATGAGCTTAAGGCCACTATCGAAGCATCCTGGGCCTCCAGAACACCTCAGCAGTGCCACAGGCTGATTGCCTCCATGCCACGCCGCATTGAAGCAGTCATTTCTGCAAAAGGATTTCTGACCAAGTATTGAGTGCATAACTGAACATAATTATTTGAAGGTTGACTTTTTTTTGTATTAAAAACACTTCTTTTATTGGTCGGATGAAATATGCAAATTTTTTGAGACAGGAATTTTGGGTTTTCATGAGCTGTATGCCAAAATCATCAGTATTAAAACAATAAAATAATAAATCAGTAATAAAAAATAAAAATAATGAACTTTATCATAATATGCTAGTTTTTTGAGAAGGACCTGTATAATAAACTGATTTTGGCACCATAGTGTTAGGCCTACTTATTTTAGTATCACTGTGATAGCCTAGATTTTGTTAATATTTTGAATTCAATTTGAATAGCATTTATTTCAAGTAACTGTCTTGATGATTTTTGTTTTTGTTAACTATAATAAAATGTATTATAATGTCAAAATATAAGACGAGTTAAAATGATCATGCTATTTAAGGAGACTTTTCATGATTGCTAGTCGCGTGACTCCTCCCTTCTTTTTTTCCCTTAGTGCCTCAAAATACGTTCCCGCTGCTATTTGAGGCGCGAAAATTTTAAACCAGGCGACCGTTAATTTGTTTGCTTCTGGAGGTGGGTAGCATGTATTTTTATACTATATAAAATACTTAAATGTGTAAAGAATGGTTGAATAAGTTTATAGTTAGTGAACACAAGTAGCAATATTACAAAATAAATGGAAAGTTTATTCTATGGTTATAGTAACAGCCGCGTGGTGAGAATCCGGTACTTTTTAAGTTATCGTAAAAGCACTACAGAAAACATAAACAAGCTTCGTTATTATACTTTATGTTTAACTATTTGTGTAAACTACTTGGCATAAAGGAGTCGAATTTGACGCCCTGGCGAATGTTACAGTAAGTTAACGTTAAGTTACCTATATTTAACCACTAGAAAATCAACACTAAGTTAAATTGTAGATGTTTAACTGTTATATCAAAGTAACTTAGTTCCAGAAGATCTTTACCTAATGTAACGTTACCTCAGTGAAAAGTGTATAAATTGCTCAAAGCAAATCGTGCATTGTATATTATACTTGTATGATGAACGTGATTTCAATCAGATTTGAGGGGCAAGTTTACAATTTATATAAAGTTTAGGCTTACAACAAGAGTTAGGTTAGGTGCTATATTGTCTTTACTTTTTGCTGTTGTTATAATTTAAATATTATACATAGCAATTTAGGCTACTAATTTGCCAATAGTTTCTTTGACCAAGGTTACTTTTTTTCTTTTTTATTAAGATTTTTTTTTTTTTATTGAGTGGAAAGTGAAAGACATATTAATTGAAACATCAGACATAGACAGTCCACTTTTTTAAAAATATTTTTATTTTTTACATTTTTACAGCAAACAAAAGACATAAGTTAGGTCAATTTGGTTTATTTTCACAGTAATATTATAAAGGCCTATGAAAGCAGCCAGATGTTCTTCAGCAGCACTGAAGAGGTGACGCCGGGTTCGAGCTCTGAGCCCGGGCCGAGCAGCAGCACTCCAGGTAGTGTTTTACCCACACTGAATTGCAATATTTATTTTTGTCAAACAGCAAACTTTCACCATGAATATATAAATACAAACAATAAATATCAATGCATAGAGTACAAATGACCGCCAATAATTTTGTAGGGAACATATGGAGACGACGTAAAAATATAAATATTAAATTAATAATTGAATAATCTTTCTCCTTAGCTCAATGGCATCTGAATATGAGAGGAAGAGCAGACAGGATCAGCTCTTCTGTGGGTTCATCTGGTGGTTACAGTAACAGCCGAGTGGTGAGAATCCATTACTTTTTTTTTTTTTTTTGTACAAATCCATTTCAGGGTTTAACTATTTGAGTCAACTAATTATATTTTGCCATAAAGGAGTTCAATGTGATGCCCTGGCGAATGTTACAGTACCTACATTGAATCACTAGGTGGCGTAATAGCAAATCAACTCTTAACCCTTTAGGCGCCAGAGGTTTTTTCCTAAAACGGTCGATGTTTACACATCTTACTTTCAAAAGGCTATATCTTAAAAGTGATAAAAGATAGAGACTTTCTGTAAATTAGAGAAATATTAAGGATGGCCCAAAGTTTATGTAGGGATTACATTTTCCCTTCTAATTTGCATATTATGATGTCATATGGTGGCGGCAATCTTGGATTATAGAATTTTCATGAAAAGTCACGTTTAAATGATAAAATGCAGCACTTCTTTCCCCCCAAAATGTCCATCACCTTCTGTATGCTATATTGCACAATACTGAATGCTCAGGTATATAGTAAGTAGTAAACAAACTGTGTAAATTATTACTAATAAATGGTAGAAACAAACCGAATGCATGTAGTGGTTGGCCTTTTGCTGTAGAGATTTTCCATTTACTAAATACAGTAGGAACTCTGATTCCATGTATGGGGCACATATACGGCGGCAAATCAATGTCAATAAGAACCGAGTGCACAACTGATGCTGGCGCGCGCGGTAAGTGACTTTTGCGAGAGGATAACAGATCCACACGCGAGGACACAGGGACTCGCGAGCTCATTCATACCCTGCGCGCGCGCTCATGACATCTCCTCTGCACACAATACAAGCCCTCGTGCGAGCGAATGATCATTCCACACGCCCTCGCGCTTGATCTGCTCTCGCCTGCTGCTTTTGCTCCCTTGACTGTCGAGGGGGGGGACTCCCCTTTTCCGGAAGTCAGTTGTGATTGGACCCCTGTCCAATGACTTGTAATTCACTTGACTTGAGACATCACTTAATTTGTTTTATTTATTGTAGTTAATCAATGTGTAATGTGATTTAATGCATTGTTAATATAGAATATATTCTTACCAGATATTTTTTTTAACAGAAAGTATTACTAGTGATTGCATTGTGTTGTTAAGAGATATTTACAGACTGTAATGACACATTTCCATGGTTATTAGCATTGTAAATCAGGCGTCCAATCACAACTGACTTCCGGAAAAGGGGAGTCCCGCCCCTCGACTGTCAAAAATAAAATTGTACGAGCGAGCAAAAGCAGCAGGCGAGAGCAGATCAAGCGCGAGGGCGTGTGGAATGATCATTCGCGCGCACGAGGGCTTATATTGTGTGCAGAGGAGATGTCATGAGCGTGCGCAGGGTATGAATGAGCTCGCGAGTCCCCGTTTCCTCGCGTGTGGATCTGTTATCCTCTCGCGAAAGTCATTTACCGCACGCGCCAGCATCAGTTGTGCGCTCGGTTCTTATTGACATTGATTTGCCGCCATACACATATATTATTCATATGGCATACAAACACAAGTAGACAAGACCTGTTTAGTTCAAACGCTCACTGGCCACAGCAAGACACAGATCATGAGTGATATGATTATACGAGCAGCGCGGCCAGATCTGCCTCGCGCGCGCGCCGAGTGTGCACAGCTCGGACTACTGTCATTGTCATTGCGACTCCCCACCCTGCCTCCACAATGCCTCCTAACTAATACTTCAACCTCGTCTAATATACCCAGTGGCATTAGATAAAGTCTCCACCACAATACTGTCGCCGCGATTGCGGAGAGGCTCTGATATAATGGCTCACTTTGATCGCACTGATTCAATGCGCTCTAACTCGAACATTTTGTAAAGAAGCATGACGTTTTTTTTATTCGGGGATGAAGTATGACATGTCTGCCATCCAGTGGAGGGGAGGTTGAACGAAATTTGACACCGAATTTGAGAAAATCGGCCGTTTTATTCAGTGCCGCATCTTGTCGAGTAAACTCAACCGTGGCGCCTAGAGGGTTAATGGTAGATTATAGCAAAGTCAGTTTAAGTAGGGTGGGGTCTTTTGAAAAAAATATGTCACGGTTTTATTACGATTCTTTTTTATGTTGGTTTTACTATTTTGCAAGTGACTGAGCATTACAGCCAAACTGATTTCCCTATTTTAAAAACAAAGCCTTACAAGGTATTAAAATATAAAATTAAAAAGAATGGAAGACATTTAGACAAGTGGCAAAGATAAAAAATCTTTGTTATTATGTTGTCTTTATTTAAAAATTAGAACAAAGATACACATTACATATCGAAAACATAATATACAAATTAAATAAAGAGTGTATTATTATTTTAATTTTTTCTGCTACTGTAGGTGTATTTCAACAGTAACATTAGCATTCAAGTAAGAAATTGAATGAACTAATATAAATATAAAACACTACATAGACTGATTCTTATTAAAGCTACTGTATTAAAGTTCTTCTCCCACAAAGGAAAATTCTGTCATAATTTACTCACTCAAGTTGTTTTAAACCGAATGAGTTTCTTTTTTCTTTTGAAATGTTATTTTGAAGAATGTGGGTAATCAAACAGTTTCTGGTCCTCAGTGACTTCCATAGTATATATTTTTTCTATTATGGCAGTCAATGGGGACCAGAAACTGTTTGGTTACCGACATTCTTCAAAATATCATCTTTTGTGTTCAGCACAAAAAAAAAATTAATACAGGTTTGGAACAGTGAAACGTCAGTGAAAAGTGTGTAAATTGCGCAAAGCAAATCGTGTAGTATATCTGTATGATGAATCTGATTTCAGTCAGATTTTAGGGGCAAGTTTACAGTTTATGTCAAGTTTAGCCTTGCAACAAGGGTTAGGTGCTATAGAGGGTATGCATTGACATCACTTTCCCGCCGGAACGCCCCCTCAGCCGAATTGCTGATGCGAAAACACTACTAAAACAAACGAGTATCATTTTAAACTAAAGGTTTAACTCGATATAGTGTTCCTTAGCACTTACCAAAGATCCAGTAATCCATGGATATTGACATGCAGCAAGGAATTGTAAAAATTGCAGGGAAAATACATACAGCAAATTTGTATTACAACAGAGTTGTTTCTAGGAATTGCAGCGATCCATTTGCTTCTCTGTTGTGTAGCTCTCAGCAGTCTGTTAAAAAATATATCTCATATTTCTTGTCAAATCTAGTTGTACAGTAAATCACAAAGCTCCTTCCCCATTTTAGAAGTGTTTTGTGTTTTTCGCGGCATTCATGCTGAAAACAAATGCTGCAGCTCAGTCTTTTTACCACTTATTGGGCGTAACCGCAGTCACTCCGGCCAACAATGACATCATATGCATACCCTCTAGTGTCTATACTTTTTTTGTTATAATTTAAATATTATACTTTTGTTGTTATCATTTAAATATTATACTTAGAAGTTTACTAATTTGCCAAGAGTTACATTGACCTAGGTTAATTTGGTTTATTTTTTTATTATTTTATCGTTATATTATAAAGGCCTGTGAAAGCAGCCAGATGTTCTTCAGCAGCACTGAAGAGGTGACGCCGGGTTCGAGCTCTGAGCCCGGGCCGAGCAGCAGCACTCCAGGTAGTGTTTTACCCACACTGAATTACAATATTTATTTATGTCTCCAATTGAGGAGCTCAACAGCAAACTTTCACCATGAATTTATAAATGCAAACAATAAACAGCTATGCATAAAGTACAAATTATTATTATTATTATTTATTATTGCCTTTATTGTCATTGCATATAACAATGAAATTTCAAGTGCACTTCCCCTGGTGGTGACACATAATATGACAAGACAACATAATAAAACATGGATAAAGTAAATACATTTTAAGAATGATAAGTGACTAACAAAAAAAAAAAACATAGTAATGGTCATGAGTTCAGGTGTTTGATAGCATTTGGATAAAATCGATTCAAACATCTAGAAGTGCGACCCTGGAAAGATCTGTAACGCCTTTCAGATGGCAACAGAGTAAAGAGGTTGTGATCTGGGTGGGAACAGTCCCGAATTATGTTTTTTGCCCGCTGCAGGCATCTGGTGTGATATATGTCAGTGAGTGAGGGGAGGTGTATGTGAATTATGTTTTGTGCTGATTTCCTAACTCTGTCCAGCGCCTTTTTGTCAGCATTGGTGCAGCTACTAAACCACACCAGAATGTCGTGTGAGATGATTTGGACAGAACAGTTGTAAAAGGATAAAAGCAACTTCTGGGAGAGGTTAATTTTGTTGAGTGACCTGAGAAAGTACGGCCGCTGCCGAGCTGTCTTCTCAAGAGCTGTAGTGTTGGTTGCTCAGGTGATGTCCTGTGAGATGTATGTCCCCAGGAATTTGAAGTACTTAACCCTCTCCACAGTGTCTCTATTGATGTAGACCGGGGCAAGATCAGTCCTCTTCCTGCGGAAGTCTACCACCACCTCTTTGGTCTTAGAGGTGTTGAGAGACGGCTTGTTGGTGGAGCACCAGGTGGAGAGTTTTGGGATTTCATCCCTGCAGGCGGACTCATTGTTGTGAATAAGTCCAACTACAGTGGTGTCATCCGCAAACTTAAAAGTATTGCTTTTATTAGCTGGGGTGTAGTCGTGAGTGTAAAATGTAGAGTAAGGGGCTCAACACACAATCCTGTGGGGCCCCAGAGCTGAGTGTGAGAACAGAGGAAAGTTGGGAGCCCAGACGAACTGACTGGGGATGGTCTGTGAGGAAGTCGTGGATCCATCTGGAGATGTTTGTGTTGATTGCCAGTCCGTGCAGCTTGGAAGTGTTGCACGGACAAGTGGATCCGCACCGTCTCTGTCAGGACATTCACAGGCAGTGCGCTCTCTTTTCACTTGTTGCGCATGAATGCTTTAAAAGCATTCACACGAATAAGAGCGGGATCATAACACTAGCCAAAGGATGACAAAAAATAACAGATGCTGCGTTAATTGCGTTAACAATTTGTTTATTTCATAAAAAATCGCAGCATTTTGCATCATATAATCGCATAGTTTACATTGCTATTACGATTGCGATGATTAATCGTGCAGCACTAATGAAAACCCACATCAGTTAACCCTCAGATGCTCTTCGGTCATTTCTGAACATTTTAAAATCACAGCTTTATCGGAATGTTACGAAACTTGGTGACTTTTATGGCATTAGGTATGTAAACACAGACAAAAAATGTAGGCCATGATCCGAGCAGGCTAAGTGGTCGTAAAAAAAATAGTCACACTTGTGCTCTTCGGTCAAAAATGACCGACCATAGGAAATTAATGGGAAGTTGAAAAAAAACACACAAATTCTGAGAATTATAATAATATAATGTTTAATAATATAAATAATAATAAGCTGTGATAAAGCATTACTGTTTATTTTTTTATTTTTTTATTGAATTGTAATGTTACCTGTAACTAAAGGCTTTCTCTGTATTCAGGTTTGACCGTAGTAATAATGCAAAAACGTGTACACTTCACATCAATTTTTATTTTTTATAAACCTTGGCAAAAAGTATTATTTGAGAATTTCTAAAAAATACATTCAAATCCACATCTTAAAAGTAAATTTGTCCAAAAACAACTAGAGAATTCACAAGCCTCTCCATAGAGAGCTATACAGAAATCTAGTGGTTACACCATGAAATGACATGTTTTATTTTATTTTCTCTCAACAGATGGTGCTAATCTAACATCAAAAATTGGATTTAAAAGGCCTAGTCTCTATATTAATCTGAAATACTGCAATAATTGAAGAAATATTAAAAAAATTAGAATAATTTTTTATTTTCAATGGCATTTCAAGTAACATAAAATTCTCTCAAAATACAAAATTAAAAAGAAAAAATATTATTGATAAAAAATAAATTGCATTGGTTTTACTGGGATAGGGGAAGTTTCATTTTTAGGTGTCCGGTCACAGATAACAAGTGTTGCACCCAAATGAAGAGCACCTCAGGGTTAAATAGTCCTACTCTTTCTCCTTAGCTCAATGGCAGCTGAAAATCAGTGGAAGAGCAGACAGGATCAGCTCTTCTGTGGGTTCATCTGCCCACTCCACACCTGCACTCTCACACCGAACCCCTCAGCGAGACCTCAACAGTACACAACTAACTAATTGACTAACTAATTATTTTTCTGGATGGATGACACTAGTTCTGATTAATTGATTTGTTTAGAATGAATGTGCTAAATCAACTGATAACTCACTGTGCAACTCTTTTAATCTAGTGACAACGTCTTCATCTGCATCTGCGTCTCATGCGTCCTCTGTGATAGTGGCCGTGGTGGAGGGACGTGGTTTAGCTCGGGGGGAGATTGGCATGGCCAGTATCAATGTCAAATGCCCAGAGCTGGTGCTCTCACAGTTTGCAGACACTGGAACTTATGCTAAGGTAAAGATGCATCCATTCTCCAAACCACTTGTCCTCTGAGGGTCACTGTTAAGGTAAAGATGAAATCAGTTATTGTGAAAGCAACAAACATTATGAAAGTAATATTTTATTGAGTGATTAAAATAAAATAAAAGATGTTAAAAAGCAAAGAAAATGCTAGTAAACCATTTTACTTTTTATTTTATTATCAAACAGTTTCATCCGTTTCATGTTTCATCTTTTTGTGTGACTTTATTAAACTTATTAAAAATGTCATAAGTGGACCTTCTAATGAAAATTGGAAAAATCATACGTTCTCTCTGGTGACGTATGCAAGAATTCTCCAATCATTTAGTTGTTTTAGCTTATTTTAATGCTTGTTTTAGCTTTTTTTAATGCTTGTTTTTTATTGTTTTAAATAATTTTAAGTCATCTTGAGGCCCACTTGGAAGTTTGTTGAGGACCCCTGCCCTTGGTTGAGGGGCACTATTCCGCTATTCTAAGAGAATTTGCGCTTTGCTTAGCATTTTACTTTCATTTTATTTAAGTGCATTTTTAGTGTAATTATTTTTTTAATATATATATATATATATATATATATATATATATATATATATATATATATATATACAGGGCTCTACTGCAACCGACTATAATAATTGACCGAAAATAACTGCGTGCGACTGTGAAAAAATATTTAGGTGCGAGTGACCCGATCGATTCTTATGAATATAAGTAATACAATTGGAATAAAAAGTACAACTCCCAAAATGCATCTATACTGAACAACATTTAAGTTTCGTACCTTGATTGGCTGCTTTTCATGCCTTCAGTCAAAGACTTTGCTTCAGTCTGCAGAGCAAGTGCAAAAAACGTGTGTGACAGACTTGCAAAGCTAAGATAATTAGTTTGACAATTTAATGCAGTAGAGGACTATGCACTTTGTAAAACTGACACCAATGATTTTAAATGTTAAAACAGGTAATTACTAAGCTGCATAACTTGATGCCTCTGGAGATTCTGATGCCAGACACTGCTAGTGTGAAAGGACAAGGAACAAAACTCTACAGCCTCATCACTGAGACCTTCCCGGTAATGTTTTACCTCTATCTCGTCTATAAATCAGGTTTGGGTGACTCATACCATAGAGAATGTAAATTAGCACTATTGTCAGAGATTTTGTACACATCTTATTTAACCGAGTTTTAGAATTAGAATCTTAAAACTGACTGAGTGCAGAATATTTCCTTTTTTACTTGTGCAGTCAGTCACCTTTACTCCTGTTCTGAGGAAGTACTTCAATGAGAAGAAGGGCGTGGAGTACATACAGCAGCTCTGTGTCCCTGAGTTCAGCACTGTGCTGATGGAGGTGCAAACCAAGTAAGTCCTCCATCGTTATGTTAAACTTGGGTTTTATGCATTTCAAGGGATCTGTTTCATGTTTTTGTTTTAATTCCAGGATTTTGGATATACATGATAAGATTTGTAGTGATGCACTAGTATAAGAACTCCACCTATATGGACTCAAGATAGACATTATCTCAGAGCTGACCTTTCACTGTGACAGTGGGAAATATTTGCATGTTTCAGATCCATTTCATAGGAGAGATATGAATGTTTTTCCTTAAATATAATAATTAACATAGCAAAACTCAGTTCCTTGATGGTCACAGCCCTGCAGAGATAAGTTCCAACCCTGCTCCAACACACATACCTGTAGTCTTCAAATAAGCCTGAAGGACTTGATAAGCTGGATCAGGTGTGTTTAATTAGGGTTAAGGCTAAACTCTGCAGGGCTGTGGCCCTCCAGGAACTAAATTTTGTACCCCTGATTATAAGACATATCATATCATATAACTATAACAAATAAAATATCTTGCCTGTCTATAGATACTACTGCCTGGCATCTGCATCTGCCCTACTAAAATACTTCGAGTTTGTTCAGAATTCAATATATGCTCCTAAGTCACTGAAAGTGGTCTTCACTGGCAGTGAGCAGACAGCCATGATTGACGCGATATCAGCCAGCAACTTGGAACTAGTAGTGAACCACAGAGATCACAGGTCAGAAATTAAAGACACAGAGCATTATGTGTCGGGAGTTAACCTGCACAGAATCTCTATTACAGAATTCCACAGATAACTCCAGATTTCAATAGACTTTGAACACCTGTCATCCACAAAGATCAACTGCCCCAAGATCAGCTCCATTTCAAACAGTTTATCATATTTAAATACACACAAAGAATGTAAAAAAGCACACAGATTTCATTTTGGTGTGACAGAATTGACAGTTCCTTTTTTTCTGCTTTTAAAGCTTTGCCTAAACTTTGTAAATATAACTATGTGCACATCATTTTTTGTTTAATTTCATTTCATTTAAATTCTCAATAATCTTTAATTAAAATAACTTCCTCTCTCCCGCTTGCTACGACATCTGTTCTCGGCCCTGTTTACACCTGGTATTAAGATGCATTTTGGTCGATTGGATCACAAGGCCTAGACAAGGGAGACACATACTTGTTTACACCTAGTATTTTAATTAATCTCTTTTGTCCACTTTCAGCCACTTCTGTTCTGATTTTTGTAAGGGGAGGGTTTATGGGTTGGTAAATGTATGGGCTTTTCAGATCTTTCGATTTAATGGACAAAATAAGCTCGCACAATTTACATATGAACGCGACCGGAGACGATGGAAAGTGCGTGTTAGAAATCAGGAATGGTGAGAGAACATTGTGCTTGATATGTTTATCATCTTCAAACTAAATTTGAGTTTGCAGCAGACAAAGTTTAAATCCTATCTGGCTAGTGCGCTTCCCATAATATTTATGCGTTAGTTCAGTAGGCGGAGAGTAGATGGTATTTTGTGGCTGTTCGAACACATTCGACCATATGAGCGTTTACACTATGAAAGCAATCCGTTCGAATGCGTTTCCAACTACCTCTGGAAGTGGTCGAAAGTGGACAAGCTCAAAACGTTTTAGACCCGTTTACACGTGTTTTGTTGATCGAATCACAAGTGGATGACGCTAAATACAGATCTTAATACCAGGTGTAAACAGGACCCTCTTCTCTGATGATGTGTATACTGGTGTGAGGGCGGGACAACCTGTCACTCACATGAGATCATAGCTGTAGCAAACCACAACCATCCAATCAATTCCTGATGAACAAAATCAAGTCCCGCATTTTTCTTGCCATTTCACTCAGATATATGTCTTTATAAGGAAGAAAAGGCTACCAAAACTTCTATTTCATGCAGACTTTAATGTCAGTAACTGTATGCTGTTATATGCAGAAGTGAGCACACTCTGTTTGGGGTCTTAAACTACACTAAGACTGCTGGTGGGGAGCGGCGGTTACGCTCCAATATTCTTGAGCCCCTGCTGGATGAGGTCACTATCAACTCACGTTTGGACACCATAGAGGTGATCACCTGTTATCTGTTTTTTTTTCCCTCTCACTCAGTTATTAATTGAAATAATCTTCTCTTTGATTCATTTCCAGGAGCTGTTGCAGAATGAAGAGCTCTTCTTTGGTCTGAAGAATGGTAAATACTGAATTTTCTTTGTCAATTTTAGAGACTTTGTTTCAGGCTGTTTTTCCTCCTGGTTTTACCTTTCAAAGCTGCATTTTCGGACGATTAAGTATTTATTAGGTCTGTATTACACCACATGTGTAAGCAGCATGTAAGTGGTTTGCAACTGCAGGCTGATGTAGCGCTTTCACACTAATGGTGTTTCTACTGTTAACAGAGCAATACAGAAAAATGCCTAAATTTGACATGCCTAAATATTTGCCTGGCACCACTCCATGGTGGGAGATTATTGATGTTGTGCTTTTATTCACAGCCATTGCACAGTTCCTGGATATAGATGAGCTGCTGTCTGCTCTTGTTCAGGTCCCAAAGCAAGAGACGGTAGGCATAGGAAACACATTTTCCAGAATACTGAACTTAAAGAGGTTGCTTTCTTATGAGGGCTATGGGCTGGGTAATTGATTTTGCTAATTTTTAAAATTCATTTTAATTTAGAATATCATTGGTGAGAGAATTTTACACTGTATACAGGTCTACACTGAAAAAAGTAACCTACAAATGGTAAGATCTAAATGAACTGGTTTCAAGTCAAAAAATAATATTTAACATCACTGAATCAACCTAAATACATTCATTTATACCAATAAAACTATTTTTATGAGATAAATCAGGTAAAAATATCTCTTTAAGATTTAACAATTGCAAGTTACAAATTTTTACATTATATTTAATTAGCAGGCACAATTCAGTAGATTATAGACTACATCCTTTAGCGAGAGAGACATTTGGCTTATAAATTCAAGCTTTTTATCTTCAAAATGACTTTTAAACCATTGTTTTTTGAATTAGTGACCCTTAATAGTTTAGCAGTTAATCTTTTTTTTTATGTTTTTCCATGTAGGTACCGGTGGCTGAAGCAAAAATAACGCAAATAATTAAGCTAAAGCACATTCTAGAACTGGTCCCATCACTGAAGGTAACTTGGACATTTTTAAAAAATACTGTCAAACTGTACTGTAAGACTCAAAATCATTAAAAGGACTGTACAGAATCTGCAAAGAACCCATATTTTAACTAACCTTTTTATGCTTTCATCTACCAATAAGAGCAGTAGCCATCTCATCTCAGTGTAAAGTCAACATTAAATAAAAATGTACATTATTTAGACATGAAATCACATTTTTAACATTTTGGTCAGTGTAAGTAATGATGTTAATGTAAGCAAGTAAATTTCTCCCTGATAAGGAGATGCTGCAACATTCCAAGACACCCTTGTTAGAAGCATATTGTACCTCACTTGAAGACAGCAGGTAATAAGTTTTACACACTACTTACTGTAGCTTTGTGAACTATTTGAATATGTGATGACCTCTTTCACTAATTTCACCATTTTAGTTCAACAAGAAAGATGAGTTTGATTTGATGATGTGTTGTGCGTACAGCAATAACACAGGAGGGACAAAGAGTCCCATGTATGTGTACAGAGTTCAATCAGCACTTTCATATGTGCATTTGATGGTTTAGTTCTAGTATGCGGCCCATCAGGTTTTACTTTTTTATCTTTAACGTTACTCATTTGTGTTGGATTAGGTTTAACAGCATTCTGGATCAGATCAAATCACTGATTAATGATGACACCAGCTATATGAAAGGCAGTTTAACCATGCGTACACAAAAGTGCTATGCTGTGCGTCCCAACATCAGCGAATTCTTAGATATTGCACGACGAGCCTACACAGAGGTGATAGATGACATAGCAGGTGAGCTCCTTAACTCCTTGGTGTTGTAAATGTGTGCAAATGTTCAAATGAAATGCCACAATCGGTTATGCAGTCCATACAGTTTGTATTAATCAGATCTTTCCAAATTCCATCCTGTTTATATGTTAGTCATGAACATTAGCATTATTGATGTGTATGTGTTGTTGATGATCAGAACTAGTGGCTCAGCTTGGAGAGAAGTACAGCCTACCCCTCCGAACAAGTTTCAGTAACACACGTGGCTTCTTCATTCAAATGAGGCTGGAGGGTGTGGTCTTACCTGCGGGGAAGTTACCAGAGGAGTTCATCAAAGTGAGCCATTAACTTAAAGACATTAACTTAAAAAAATGATTGAACGTTTTCATAACTGTTTAATGTAACATATTTTAAATACATAATCTGTATGCATGTAAGATAAACAGTATAATCATTAACAAACATGATTATGCAAAATGTTAAATTTATTGGACTTTCCTGGCTATAGGTTAACCCTATAACGCCTGTATCATATTTGATAAGAAAATTTCTAATGCCTTTAAATGATCAACACTGCTGAAAAACCTCTTGGGGGCAATGTAACCAAAATATTTATTTCTTAGTGTAATTAGTAATATAGAGTATATAAACTTACCAGCCACTTTATTAGGTTCACCTTGCTAGTACCGCCAGTTGGTCTGCCTTTCGCCTTCAGAACTGCTTTTTGCCTTCAGAACTGCTTTAATTATAACTGGCATTGATTCAACAAGGTGCTCAAACATTTTGCAGATATTTTGGTTCATATTGTCATGATAGCATCTGTTGTAATATCCCAAAGGTGCTCTATTGGATTGAGATCTGGTGACTGGAGGCCAGTTGAGTTTAGTGAAATAATTTTCATGGTCAAGAAACCAGTTTGAGTTCTGTGACGTGGCATGTTATCCTGCTGTAAGTAGCCATCAGAATATGGGTACACTGTGGTCATAAAGGGATGGACATGGTCAGCAAAAATACTCTGGTAGGCTGTGGTGTTTAAACGAAGCTCACTTGGTATTAAGGGGCCCAAAGTGCCAAGAAAATATCCAACACACCATTACAGCACCAGCAGCCTGAACCGTTAATAATTAACAAGTATCAAATATTACAGTCTAAATATTATAGTCTGTCTTTTTAGCTTTATCGTGTTTTGGTTTAGTTTGACCTCCCATTTTGCCTGTGTTCTTTGGTCATTAGTTTTTGATTAATCCCACACCTGTTTCTGGTCTGGTTAATTAAATCTCAATGTGCCTATGTGCCCACGTCACATGCCATAAGCCCTTGGTTTCCTCGTTTGTTTGTTTGGTCTTGTTTGTGTTGTGTAGTTTCTGTTCTGATTCTTCTGCAATTTTTTATGCTTAAGTTTTTTTATTTGAATTTGTGTTTTTCTACATTATATGTAGTTCAATTAATTATATTTTTCAGACTATTAGTTCATATGTCAGGCTTTTCAGGATTATAGTGTTGAATAGCAAGTGCTAATGGGCTTAACCTTAACATATATAGGTGACCAGACAGAAGAGCAACTGCTCGTTCACCACTGTAGACCTCATGAAAATGAATGACCACTGTGAGGAGGCTTTGAAAGACATTTTTCACATGTCTTATGTGTGAGTATATGGTAGCTCAAAGTAAGATGACTAGAATATATATATTTTTAAATCATTTGTCATGGATGGTATTTATGTGCACTGCAGGGTTGTGTCCAAGTTACTGAATGAGGTCTATGAACACATCCACTGCCTGTACAAACTGTCTGATGCTGTGTCAATGCTGGACATGCTGCTCTCTTTGGCTCACGCCTGCACTGTCTCAGATTACGGTAATGTTAAGTGCCATATATACAAAATAATGTAGATTATTACATTTATGTGATTTTCCTTCTTTAACACTGACTGCATTGATTTCTTTTTTATTACTTAATAACTTAAGTATTTGTTTCCTGCAGTGCGTCCTGAGTTCACTGATACATTGGCAATAAAGCAGGGTCGCCACCCCATCCTGGAGCGCATTTCTGGGCAAGAACCCATCTCCAACAACATCTACATTTCTGAGGGAAGCAATTATGTGATCCTAACAGGCCCTAACATGAGTGGCAAGTCCACTTACCTTAAGCAGGCGGCCCTCTGCCAGATAATGGCTCAGATAGGTACACAGAGTTGCTGTTATAAAAATAATATTTGTTTGTTACTTGTTTACTACTCTTTTGGTCACTAGACCACTCTATTATTCCCATACTCGCAAACACCACTAGTATAGAGTAAGTCTGTGTGGGTAATGAGCTGGTTTGGGTTAGGTTCTAGGTCTAGGATGATTAATTTGCATGATTTAGCACCAGCTGTCTCCTAGCCCTGTGGGATCAAAACAATCTTATTCAGAATGTCTTCTTTGTCCCAGGGTCCTTTCTGCCTGCGGAGTATGCCTCTGTTCGTATTGCGGATCAGATATTCACCAGAATAGGAGTAGACGATGACTTTGAGACCAACTCTTCCACATTTATGGTTGAGATGAAAGAGGTAAATTGTGGAAGAAACGGTTTTATACATCTAATCAAGAACATTTTATTGATATTACATCAATGAAACCTTAAAGTATAGTATTAAGTCTTAAAATTTGTATTTACACGTGTATGTTTGGGTTCATTCTGATATTTCCATGTAATTTTCTACTACACCTGGTCTTGGTATGTTTTAATAAATAGCTATTGTAACGAAGTTCGTTATGGGAAGAAGGAGGCGGGAACTGGCGAACGTTCAACACTTAAACAAATACAATAATAAAAGTATAAGCCAGCAGCCCCTCACGAACGACTGGTGACCACACAAAACAGAAACAAAACACAACATCAGGCCTGTTCCTCTCTCGATCTTCACTGTCGTTGCTCCTCCTTTTATGCTTCTGCTCTTCCGTGAGAGATACGAGACCGGTGTGTCACGCAGGTGTCGCTCATTATCAATCACGCCACCGGCCTTGCGCCGTTTTCTCACGCCCCTCGACCTCGTCCTGCTCGCCACAGCAATATACACAGTACTTTTATATAGAGGCAAATACAGATAGGACTAAAGCTAGTCTCACATGCAGTTAAAAAAGTATTTTCTCATTGAAATACTTAACTGTACTCCTAGGTGTCTTACATCATCCACAATGCGAGCGACAAGTCACTTATCATTATTGATGAGCTGGGCCGAGGCACCAGTCCAGAGGAATGCATTGGTATCTGCCACAGTATCTGTGAATTCCTCATCAATATTAAGGTGCCGTATTTATTTTATCAAGAGTATATTTGATACAAACAGAAGCATATCGAAAACAAATAAATATTCATATATACCAAACATGATAGGTTATTCTAACATTGCTCTACTCACAGTATTTCCGCAAGTGGCTAACAAAACTTGTGCTGTAGGCCTTCACGCTCTTTGCCACGCACTTTCTTGAACTGTGCCAGTTGCAAACTCTTTACCCCAACGTGGAGAACCAGCACATGCAGGTTCAGCACGTCCGCGCAGGAGATGGTAGAGCAGAAAAGGTGGTCTACACATACCAGCTCAGCCGAGGACATTCAGAGGAGCGCAACTATGGTGGGTTAATACTATTCCAAGCTTTTCTAAACTATTTAATCTATTCTTTTGCATGCATTTGCATATCTGTTGAACGTGTGGAATAAGTGAAGCCAACACATTTGCTGCATTCCAATTCGCATACTATCTGTTCTAACTAGCATTCAAAATTAGAATTAGTGTGTTCCAAATTGTAGTATTTTGAAATGAGTATTCCAAAGATACCCGGATGGTCTACTCTTTCTGGTTTGACTATGACGTGCAGAACGATGCACACTGTTAACGGCTAATATTGCGCATGAACTACAAACATGGGGGGAAAAGTGTTAAACTACAAACATGGTGGATGTGCGAGAATGATGATCTTTAGAAGTGATTTGAGTGATTAATAATCGATTAACTAACCTGACGAAAACATATTTATTCAAAGTTATCCACAAGAGTATTTAATCTGCAACAGCATTGTGAACTTTAATAAAGATATGTTTGGTCATTAACTTTTAAATGCATCATTATGCAAACACATGAGGAGAGTTTTTTGCATGAAAGACCCATGATTGGCAGATCAACTTGCTTCTGCATTTCTCTCCGATATGGTAGGAAATTAAATTGTATGTGGAGGATTTTAACTGTGAAAAGATGATTGACAGGGCAGTTTAAATGGTGACTAAACTATGCACATAAGCGACAGAGCTGTCCGTTAAAGACGCAATCATGACTAAGTATGTCCTAAAGTTTGCCGTAGTATAAGTATGCTGTCTGCTGTTTGTTTAGGTATAAGAGCAGCAGAGATGACCAATTTACCACCAGAAGTTATTCAGGAGGCAAAAACTGTCGCAGCTAAAATCAGCCAAAAGCTGTGGGTATGTTATGATTCATGAATTATATATTATAATCTAGAGGTACAGGGAAAAAAAATCATACAGATAACATGCAGAGTTAGTTACGTTATATCTCCATTGTCTTGTCCAAAGGCCAAGCATTATAGTGACCCTGCCACTCGCAAACAAAGGGCAGACTATCGTCTAGCCACAAGACTGCTGCAGGCGGCCCGTAACTCACGGTTGGACCCAGAGAGCCTACGTCACTACCTGAAGGGCTTGAAAAGACAGTATGAGGCTGAAATTCAAAATGCTACAGAGTCAGTAGAGATGGAGGAGTGAGGTCTGGGGTGAGAAATGGGTTGGTGGGGTAGGAACATTTGAGAAAATATTATGTTCGTGGAAAATAGATAAATTACGCTTGAACAAAGTCAAGGAAGTTGTTCCTGATAGACAGAATTTTTTTTGTTTTATTCCAAGTTGTTTATAAAAAATTTTCACAGTGCAAGTTTAAATTGTTCAACTAATCAAATAAAATGTTATTTTTTAACTGAGACCAAAACCATACGAGTCCATGTGTTCCACTTTGAGGTGATATAAACCAGTGGTTCTCAACTGGTTTGGCCATGATGCACCTCTTGATCGCTCTTTGATCACAAAAACTATGCATTTAAATATCACACTAAGACATATTATTGGGAGATATAGGCCTGGTTTCACAGACAGGGCTTAGATTAAGCCAGGATTAGACCCTACACTCTTAAAAATAAAGGTTCTAAAATAGGGCTCATAGAAGAACCATTTTGGTTCCCAAAAAAACTTTTAGTGAATCGTTCTAAAAATAACCTTTTTTTTTAGATGATTTCAGATTCAACTTTGTTTGTCATTATGCAGAGTACAAGTACAGAGATTTGGCCACTCATTCCACCTAGTGTCAGTTCAAAAATCCAAAAGTAAATTTTTTATTAACTTTGAGAAAGGTTTGTGTAAGATAAATAATCTTTCTGTTAAATATAATGTAATGGTTCTTTATCTGCATTATTGACTCCATAAAGAACCATTTTGTTCCACAAAAGTTTATTTATAGTGGAAAAAGGTTCTTTAGATTATTAATATGCTCCAAAAAATTGTTATTTTTAGAACGATTCACTAAAAGGTTTTTTGAGAACCAAAATGGTTATTCTATGACCCCTATTTTGGAACCTTTATTTTTAAGAGTGTAGTTCAATTAGGATATTTAAGAAGCTATTATAAATGTGCCTTAGAAAAAAAAAACAATACTGGTGGTGTGCATCTTGAGACAAAAACGAGAGAGGCTGCTTACTGCAGAGAAAATGGGTGGAGCTTATGTCTAGCTCCTCCTCTAGACATCCAGCAGCAGAGAGGTAAATGTAATTTGGGCCTAATGGGTGGAGCTAGAATATCCAACCGTACCCTAACCCGGGGGTGTCAAAACCCAGTCCTGGAGGGCCACTGTCCTGCTAGGTTCAGCTCCAACTTGCCTCAACACACCTGTCTGGAACTATACTGTTATAAAGATCTCATTGATTTACAAAATTTCATTTAATTTTTTGGCCATATAAATATCCACTAAATTGCTTGCTCAGTTTGGTTCTCAATGAAACTGAGGTGGGTTTTTTTTCCTTCTCAAGAATGAGCTCCAAATTATCATATAGGTCATAAAAGCCTGATGTATTCATCATTGTAGGATAACACATAAAACACATGCATTTTTTAGATTTTCTTTTTTTAAATGAGACTTTTCTGACTATTATTGTATGTCAAGCTTTACAGGGTAAAAAAATTAAAAATAAAATACTGTGCTGTGCTGTTCTGACTGAGCTCTTTAAAGAGCCCAACCCATTCACCAACAGCAAGAACTGCTCTTCTCGCGAGATTTCCATAACCCGTCACCCCCGGTCTCTGGCAGAGTTCCGTCTTCTTCCCTCACTGTGCGTATCATTCCACACTGACCTGACCCTGCCAAAGCGAAACCAGCAGACGTGCCGCCTACAACCGGGCCGGAGCCGCAGTCCACAGCGCTTCCCCTTTAGGAACGCCTTTACATCCCGACAATAACAATAACCGCGAGGACACCGCCGCAGGTACGTGAAGCAGCGGCTTTATGCACAGATAGTGAAGTGAAGCGCGAGTGAATGGAGCAGATCACACGGGGCCTAGCGCACTTATCGCTCCGCAGATCCTTAATGCCATGCCGCCGAGACACAGATCACCCTTGCACGGGACAAGGTTGTGGATTTAAACCGTGAAGACCTGAGATCCTAGCTGTCGGTCGACCGTACATATATGCTTCGCCCAGGGGGTTTAAATATGCTGAACAAGCTGATGATGTCCGATCAATCCACGGCACGCCTCTCTCTATACAGCTAAGCTAAGCTAACGTTAGTGATACTAATCAGTGCGATAGAGCTGAAGATATGTTCTCATTTCCTTGCTGTTTTTCACATCACATCCTTGACTGGACAGTCTCAGCACACGTTGTGCTTCTGCTGCTGGTTATTTGGTCAGTCATATGAGGTGTCAGTCAGTTCCTTATTAAACGTCACGACTAACTTTAAATCTTAACTGCCAGGGACTTTGCTCCTTGCCCCCACTTTATGATGTCTTATCGTAGGCGTGAGGTGTTAATATGCACCTCACAATGTAAAAATAAATATAGGTTTGTTTGAACTTATCGCTGCCATTACAGCCTGGCTTGATTTAGTAGCCCTTCAGCGTTGCACACTTACCTTGATGAAGCTAACGTAAGGATTATCTGTCAGTAGTAGATGGGTGGCTTTAAATAGTCGCCTTGCGAAGTTAGCGCATACGCACTGTCATGTCTTCAAAGAAACAGAAGAAGCCACCTCATGAAATCAAAATTGTATTTACTTTTATCTATAGCATTTCTAAAAGTTTTACTATTTAGCAGGTTGAAATATACAGTAATTTATAATGGAAAAAAGAAGCCTAAAATATCTTTGACTAATTTAGAGAGCATCTTTCAGTTTCCAGGAAGTAAAAACCCCATTCATTTTCTCCATTGGTAAATTGATTTAGGAATTGATTGGGTCATTTTCATTAGCTATTGGTCTATGCCATGTGAGTGACAGGTTGTCCCGCCCAGCATCATCATAGAAGAGATAAGCTGCAAGAGGGAGGGGTGTTATTTTGATTAAAGATTACTAGGGCACACGA
The DNA here is from genome assembly GCA_030578275.1 of Meda fulgida. Taxonomy (NCBI): domain Eukaryota; kingdom Metazoa; phylum Chordata; class Actinopteri; order Cypriniformes; family Leuciscidae; genus Meda; species Meda fulgida. Next base: position 29,671,413 of record CM060632.1, on the reverse strand, counting down.
ATAAAAAAATAATGATGTAATTCAAAATAATGATGAATCATTTATAATAGATACGGACGATGTTTCATAAAAAAAAATGATTTCATGGTGACTTTAAAGACAGACCTACTGTTACCTGATGTTAAATCTTTCTGTTGAAGCAACTAGTCCTAATTATTTCAATTTATTTTTAAAATCATGTTTAACAGTGGAATTCCTGGTGAAATATACATTAGCCATTATTCTGCAATAAAACTGAATCGAAACAAGTAAATCACATCAAAAGAACTCTTCAATGCCCGCCCACTCCTATGAAGCACTGCGAGTGGCTTAATCAACCTACGCTATTATTCTACTTAAATATTTTAGGGATGCACGATATATCTGCCACCATTTCGGTATTTATCGGTAAAAAATACAATTGAGTGCAATCGGCTACAGTCGGGAAAATACAATCGGCTAAAATGTTCATATATAATTTATATATTTTAGGGATGCACCGATATGAATATTTTAGCCTATACATTAACCGATAATTCTTTTAAATTTGAAAGCTGATAACCAATATATTGGCAGATTTTTCTAAATTTTTTAATATAATTTTTGAGAGCCTGATTACAAAAACAAAAGTCTCACCATTAAATCCATGTCCCAAGCACACAATTATAATTATTTTCTCATTATAATTTGATTCACTTTTACAAGTTGCACTTAATTGTATTTTTTACCGATAAATACCGAATGCTTCAGATCAAAGTGTTTATGTTGTGATTCACCTCGTAGCTTGATTGGTTTGGTTTAAGGATATAACTGACTTCTTCTTTTTTTCTTTTTTTTTTATCCCAATGGGAAAAGTACTTTTCAAAACAAGGCTACTGAAAAAGTGGGCAACAACACTATTGCACTCAGGGGTGTGCACACATTTCTGTCCAATTAGATGCTCTTAATAATGAGAATGCCCCCCCCCCCCCACACACTATTACCACCTGACTCTGACTAACAACCTCAAGCATCTAATCATGGTCCTTCGCTGTGATGTTATTAAAATGTATGATTTGTGATTTATGATGTTATTAAAACAAAAAGGATATGTCCAGCCCCAACTTCCTGTTTGCATACAAAATGTTGTTACAGTAATGAAAATAGTGTTCTTGGAGCATTTTGTAGATACTGTTAGAGAACTTTGTTTATATTGGTATGGAGCTGCTCTTTTCACACCATGTTGCCTTTGCAGTAATATGTAAGCTTAGTTTCGTCTCTTTGTCTGAATCATTGTTCTAAGTAGTGTGTGTGTGTATTTAAACAAACAAAGAGAGGAGTTTATGTAATTAAGACTAGTAGATGACTTCATTTTAACTTCCTGTGCCTCCTGACTTACAAAGGGTTTTCTTTTTCTTACATGGGTCTTAGAGACTATTTGATTGTTTTAAATTGTTCACAACAAATAATGGTAAAACTGGATTAGTGGCTGACCAATAGACATTTTTTGATGGCCAATGCAGATATCTTGGAGAGCTGGGTGACCGATGGCTGACATAACACTATTTCATTTAAAGATAGCAAAAACATACATAGCAATTACTGCAATTACATTTGGTATGTTGCATCATATTTACTAAATTAGAAATTAATAATTAAAAAATTAATTGTATGAAAAATTGAACTTGATAAAGTTATACTTAGATAGCAACTACTTTCTATAATATTAACGCTATAATACTTTTTCGTTAACAGAGACGTCACCTAATGAAGTGGGAAAATTCTGCTGTTCTCAGTGATGTCAAAATAAAAGTTTGACACCTTGGCAAAACAGAAAAACATTTATTATTTTAATTTTCAATAATTTTATCCCATAAACTCATCTTTGATCACCAAAATTACGTATTTAAACTTTTTTTTCCCTTCATGCCTTAAAATAGCTTAAATGTAACTACATTCTTGCCTCATTTAGTATACGCGGTTCTATGAATATGGAAATTAGCCCCGGCTCCACTCACTCACTCACGATCACATGTTGACCTGACTGGTTACAAGGTAGTTTGTGACGACAGAAACACCTGCGATTTCAAACCGCGTTTTTGAGACTGTCTTTGGTTCACTGCAGTTTTAAGGAGAAAATACTCAGCAATGGTGTTGACTTATGAATTTGCTCATGAATTTGACTTAAAGAACATTAAAACATATAAGGCATATAAACAACTTTAAAAGCTTGATTTTCAGCACAGGGGGACTTTAAGAATATCTTGTAGTGTAAGATGTGCTTTGATTTTAAAATATTGTAGTGTGTGCACAGATTTGAGCAGATCTGTGCAGATTCTTCTTTATGTGCGTGATGAAACCAAATTTCACAATCGGTTAATATTTAAAAATTCCTGTTATCTGAGATATTTCATGCATGCGGACAGTTTTCATACTGTACTATTGCAGAAATGGTGAGAGTGGTATGATCGTATGCCATTCTGAACATAGCCAGGCGAAGTGTTTACGGATCCACATTAGAGAGATGCATAGGCCTGGTTTCACAGACAGGGTTTAGATTAAGCCAGGATTAGGCCTTAGTTCAATTGGGATATTTAGTAGCTTTTATAAACATGCCTTAGAAAAAAACATTACTGGTGTGCATCTTGACAAAACAATGACATATTTTAAGATATGTCAGAGCATGTTGCTTTCAGTTACAACTTTAAGCCTTGTCTGTGAAACCGGGGGATTATGTTGTTGACCAGATACAAGGCCACAGGTCCAGTGTGCTACATAAAGCAACAGCCTCTCACAGATCTGCCATAGCTAAACACCTCATCCTGTGGCAGCGTTCACAGACGCACCGCTTCTCAGTGATTCTCAGCTTTGTTTTCGCTTTCCTCTCAGCAGGACAAAGAAAAGCACACGCAGTTCAGAGCAAGTGAGCGCACCACACCCATCTCCACTTTGTTCTCTATGCACAGGGCTGTGTGTATCCAACACACGTGAAGCCAAAGAAATGTGTTTCCACTTACTTAACAAGGAATATGCAAGTAAGGGCAATGAGCAGATCTAGCTTGCACCTCGACAGCTGCTTGTCCCGTCTTGCATGTTTCCAAAATTCCTTTCCTTCATTGCCCTTAGTCCAGTATGCTTTCACGCAAGTATTTTCTTTTTTATTATCATATTTGATTATATATCAAATTATATATTTGAAAATATAATTTATTCATGCGATGCAAAGCTGGATTTTCAGCATCATCACTATTATCTTCAGTCACATAATTCTTTAGAAATCATTCTAATATGCTGATGTTAAACATCTCTTTTTTATTATTAGTGTTGTGCTGCATTTTTGTGGATTTTTGAAAGATTTTTGTGGAAAACCATGATACTTTTTTTCAGGATTATTTGATGAATAGAACGTTCAAAAGAACAGCATTTATTTTAAACGTCGTTATCAATTTGAGCAATTTAATGCATTCTTGATGAATAAAAGTATTAATTATAATAACTTAAAAATTAAGTTACCTCAAACATGGTAAGATAACATGATAGTGCTGGTTTCAAATGGTCCTAGGCCTATGTTGAAATGTGAACAAATGCAAGGCATGATATTTATACTTTAATGGAGTGATGAATGTAGATTAATCCCTTACAGTACTTCATCAAAGGAAAGGTAACTGCAGCCCCAGACATTTAGGCTCTTGTCCATGCATGTACGCAGATATGATTAGTTGTGTCCCTAAGGATGCACAACACACTATACATTTATGCACTATGTACTCAGCTGCGTAGTGTATGAATTTTGTTATTTTGTCATTCAAAATCAGAGTCTGATACCCTCTCCCCCACAGCTAAAATAAACATGTATAAAAAAAAAACATGAATTTTGAATATTTTACTATTAATAATTAATTTAATTGTTATTTATATCATGCAAGGTTTTTTTTTTCTTTCTTTTCTCTAATGGTCAGAACTTGAGTTTTTTCTTCGTCTTTTCTCTTTTTTTTTGTAATCTGATTGTTGAATAAACATTAAAAAAGTTGTGTAATTGCCCAAGCAATATATTAAAGTTATATATTAAGATACTTTGCCTGTGAATACAGTTTTAGGTACACGCTCACTGCACACCACATGGTCCCACATATTGGTAGACCCATTAATCAATATACCAATTATGTAAAATTAATATTGGTAGAAAATATTTCTCAAGCTCATTATCGTTATATTTCTTGTTTTATGCATCATTATCATTATGATGATACATCTGAGAAATTCTGCAGAATACATTTTACAATGTTTTAGATGCTGACAATAGTAGTTTTTTTTTTTTTGGTACCTGAAAGTATAATCGAATTAGAGAAAATATTTAATGTGCATGAAGGGGAAAGTAGAATTTTGTAAATGACAAGCATTCCAGTTCCACCCCAATTCTTTCTAATTGCTTGTTAAGAGTATGACATAGCCAACAAGAGACTATTTCCAAGAAATAAAGATGCATGTGAACTCTTTATTTATGTGCACTAAGTAACGTTGTGAGATGTGACCGGAAAATGGAGAATGTTAGACTGATGGCCTCTTTAAGGACTCCTGGGAAATTGTAATAGAATGGTGCCCTAAATGTATTCATAATGTAATCGGCTTATCCAGATTCCCAGCACAGTGGATATCTCGGACACGCTGAAGCGAACAGACTTTTGCTTTTGCTCTCAGACAGCGAGCAAAAGGCCGTTCCAGGACCTGGTGCTTCTTGTCGTTGGTTTTCCTCACTGTCCTGAAGGCAGAACTCAGTCATGTGTATCATCCAGCACAACAGGGGCACTGTTTCTGTTTGCTTCGGAAGCACTCAACCAAACGTCCACTTTTATGGCTTCCATCAGGAGGCTGTTTTCCTTGTTGCCTAGTCGTAATTATACATCAGAAGAAACGTTTTTGTTTTTTTCTTAGGTAATTTTTTGATAACACTTTACAACGACGAGCAATACATTGTTGCATAATTTATTAATCTTTGTTAAGGATTTATTCTTTTGGTGGATTGCATTTTCAGATATTACAAAAAAGTAAACTCTGGCGGGGAAAGAATAAACTTTAAGATTAATACATGCTTTAATGTTAACAAAAGAAACCTTATTGTAAAGTGTTACCATTTTTGTCTGTCAGACTTTGGGTTTTTATACAGATGTAAAATATATATAAAAAAACTAAACTTATTTTATTTCAGCCAGTTTCCAATGCAGCATTTCTCATTTTCGTTTAGTTAACGTTTAAGTCCTAAAATATCTAAAACTTAATATAAACTATATATACAGGTCCTTCTCAAAAAATTAGCATATTGTGATAGTTAATTATTTTCCATAATGTAATGATAAAAATTAAACTTTCATATATTTTATATTTATTGCACACCAACTGAAATATTTCAGGTGTTTTATTGTTTTAATACTGATGATTTGGCATACAGCTCATGAAAACCCAAAATTCCTGTCTCAAAAAATTAGCATATCACGAAAAGGTTCTCTAAAAGAGCTATTAACCTAATCATCTGAATCAACTAATTAACTCTAAACACCTGCAAAAGATTCCTGAGGCTTTTAAAAACTCCCAGCCTGTTTCATTACTCAAAACCGCAATCATGGGTAAGACTGCCGACCTGACTGCTGTCCAGAAGGGCATCATTGACACCCTCAAGCAAGAGGGTAAGACACAGAAAGAAATTTCTGAACAAATAGGCTGTTCCCAGAGTGCTGTATCAAGGCACCTCAGTGGGAAGTCTGTGGGAAGGAAAAAGTGTGGCAAAAAACGCTGCACAACGAGAAGAGGTGACCGGACCCTGAGGAAGATTGTGGAGAAGGACCGATTCCAGACCTTGGGGGACCTGCGGAAGCAGTGGACTGAGTCTGGAGTAGAAACATCCAGAGCCACCGTGCACAGGCGTGTGCAGGAAATGGGCTTCAGGTGCCGCATTCCCCAGGTCAAGCCACTTTTGAACCAGAAACAGCGGCAGAAGCGCCTGACCTGGGCTACAGAGAAGCAGCACTGGAAAGCAAATTTTGCATGTCATTCGAAAATCAAGGTGCCAGAGTCTGGAGGAAGACCGGGGAGAAGGAAATGCCAAAATGCCTGAAGTCCAGTGTCAAGTACCCACAGTCAGTGATGGTCTGAGGTGCCATGTCAGCTGCTGGTGTTGGTCCACTGTGTTTTATCAAGGGCAGGGTCAATGCAGCTAGCTATCAGGAGATTTTGGAGCACTTCATGCTTCCACCTGCTGAAAAGCTTTATGGAGATGATTTCATTTTTCAGCACGACCTGGCACCTGCTCACAGTGCCAAAACCACTGGTAAATGGTTTACTGACCATGGTATCACTGTGCTCAATTGGCCTGCCAACTCTCCTGACCTGAACCCCATAGAGAATCTGTGGGATATTGTGAAGAGAAAGTTGAGAGACGCAAGACCCAACCCTCTGGATGAGCTTAAGGCCGCTCTCGAAGCATCCTGGGCCTCCAGAACACCTCAGCAGTGCCACAGGCTGATTGCCTCCATGCCACGCCGCATTGAAGCAGTCATTTCTGCAAAAGGATTCCCGACCAAGTATTGAGTGCATAACTGAACATAATTATTTGAAGGTTGACTTTTTTTTGTATTAAAAACACTTCTTTTATTGGTCAGATGAAATATGCAAATTTTTTGAGATAGGAATTTTGGGTTTTCATGAGCTGCATGCCAAAATCATCTGTATTAAATCAATAAAAGACCTGAAATGTTTCAGTTGGTGTGCAATGAATCTAAAAAATATGAAAGTTTAATTTTGATCATTACATTATGGAAAATATGAACTTTATCACAATATGCTAATTTTTTGAGAAGGACCTGTAGGCCTAGACATAAAAAAATGAATGAAATTGACAAACATTAAACTAAATGTAAATGTACTAAAATACTAAAATTGCACTGGTCAGACTAACATGGAAGGGATATTGTTTTCTTCCCCTGGCTTTAATATCAACCAGGCACAAGATTGACATTCAGCCTGAACAGATTTTTTTCTGCACCGAGGCCTTAAATGGCTAAGCTTTGGACAGATTAGCATTGAGGGGGGAGTCAGTGCTGTTTTCAGATCTGAGACCACTCCGTGTCAGCGTACTGGAGTGACATTTTCCCGGCTGGATATTTTTGTTACTTGCAAAGCCCCTCTGCACTTGAGTTTAGGAGGTTAATCGAGTTAGCAAGGGTGTCTTGAATGACCGTTCTGGGTTGGCGTAGCTCCGTGGTGTCATCTGTTCAACAAAGAAATACTATATATAGTATTATAGTATGTATGTATGTATGTATGTATGTATATATGTATATGTGTATAATATATATATATATATATATATATATAAATAAAATAGAGGCAGTTTTAGCTTCGTTCTTATTTATCTCAGTGACCATATTACTCCTATACAGTCTTGGTTCATGCTGAGAAAAAAGGACGTGCGTGAGCGAGTGTCGCTTGCTAACAGGTACTTAGCTTGGTGTCAATGAGTAAAACCAGATTGCTGCCCTCAGCACACACACTAATTGGCTCATACCACTGTGAGAGGGTAGAGGGGGAACAGACAAGCTGGAGATATGGAGGAGGTGTGCTTTTTAGAGTAAAAGAAAGAAGTAGATGTCAAACAGAAGAGGAGGTGTTTCAATGAACACTGTTGGTTGGCCATATTAGAACATCTTATGTAATTTGCTGAATAAGTGCCATGATTTTGATATTTTTCTTTTTTTAAGGAAGGTGTGCTAATTTTGCTATGCCTGAGGCATTCTGTTATGCACTGCCTTTAAACAGCAACTGGTGAAACAACAAATGGCTGTGGTAGCGGCATAGTCTGATAGCTAATTGACGATACATATCTTTATCTCATGTTGTTTAAGATGATCATGAGATTGATTAATTTCAGGGTTGATCTGATGTGGTATACATGTAGTTTTGTTGTGTAGAATTAGGCCCTGCTCTATATATACAGATATTTGAGTCAAAACACCTTAAGGTCCAGTGAAATGGCTTGAAAAGTGTAGTTTTTCTCTTGAAATAAGTGAGGGCATGCATATCAAAGAGTATGTCCTCTTTCTTTTCTTTTTTTTATTAAATAGCCAATAGCGTTTGGTTTACTTCACAGCCTTATCAAAGCTACACTTCTTTTTTTAGAACAGTTACACAGTTGTATTAAAAACATTGACACTGTTTTTTTTATATATTTTCTGCTTGCTTTAAAGCATCTGCATCTATTGTGTAAAGTGCCTTTGCTGGAGTGCTGAATTGCAAATATCCACTCCGCTATGATCAGATGCTTTCTTGCTGCTGTTTTCTCACTGCTGTCATTTTTTTTGTGTGTTTATTTTGTTATTGAGAGGAAAGCGTGCAGTATATTTACATATTCTATCGAAACGCCACTCTCAGCAACTCGGATGGCTTCGGGATGTTAAGCGAGCTCTTGGATTCAATGTGTTTGGATTCAGCTTCAGCGCTGTACACCGTGGCGGGAGCTGGTATAATTCTATCATCTTGGGTTGGCTAATGATAACGTTAGCGATACACCCTTGTGCTTCTCTACGTCACAGTTTACATTCTGAGATAACACTGCCATATAGGGGTCAGGGTTAAACCAAACACAAAGCCACTGACACAGATCTTGAAAGAAAAACAAATAAATATATATCGACACAGTGTTTTTGAGAATCTATACAGTATCACCAAACATAATATCGTGATATGTATCGATATTTTCTTACACTCCTACGATGTGCCATTTAGCTTTTGTGCAGAATTGTCATCAAAATCTGTATCAGTGTGTGAGAAACTGAAAAGCATAGAAATTTACAAAAGCAAGATTTAATCTTCTAAATGCGCATTTCATCATTGTTAGCCAGTACACTTAGCTTATAGATAACCTCAATACTAACATATTTATACTAAAAGCCACAAAACTTTTAATTTTGAGTGGACTATAAAGTAGGTTCAAATAGACCAGGGGTGCAAAACTTTTACTTGAACCCTAAATAAACACACCTGATCCTGATATACAGCTATGTGTGTTGAAGCAGGGTTCGAAACTAAACACTGCAGTGTTAAGGCTGTGGTCCCTCAGTCCCTCAAGGAACTGAGTTTTGCATGCCTGACATAAACAATGTTGATTCTTTGTAGATTGCAGTTTTCAGTTGTTTGTTTGGCCCTGTTGTTATGCATCCTGCTGGACTGAACATTTGTGCTCACCTTGTCTTTCTGCTCTTTGTGTTCTTTAAGAATGGCGCTGGACATGGTTGACTCACAGTACCTTCTCATCCTGGCACCGTCGCTGGTAATCGCTCTCATGTTCCTCTTTTTCTGGCTCTTCATGAAAGAGACTTCCTACGACGAGGTTCTGGCCCGACAGAAAAAAGACCTTAAACTGCCTCCCGCAAAGCCTGAGGCTCGTAAGAAGAACGAGAAAAAGAAGAACAAGAAGAAGGAGACCGGCGGGAGTGGAGTGGGAGGAGGAGGAGGTGGAGGCGGCGAGTCGGAGGAAGACCTGAGGGATTTCGATACATCTGATGCCGGTAGCCCTGCCTCAAATGATGAGGATTCTGAGGCGGTACCCATGAGTCCACCTGTTGCTGCTCCGGTCCTGACAGAACCTCCTTCCGGGATAAGAGAGAGGAAGAAGAAAGAGAAGAAGCCAAAAGCTTCTCCAACTCCTGCCCCAACGGTTGTACCCCTTTCCCGTACGACCCCAACTACTCCTGCCTCAGAAGAACTGGAAGTCAATGGTTCAAAACCTGCGGTCCGTAAAGAGCAAGCCATCCCGTTGACCAAGCAGTCCAGCCCACCTCAGGCCATGCCCCCTGTACCAGCTGAGACTATCAGCAAAAAGAAAGCTAAGAAGCAGAAGAGTGAGTCTGGTGAGTGGACTACCCACAAATGTGAATGTGTGTCAAGCAAATGCCATGTAAGTGGTCAAGAGCAGTTTGTAATTTTTGTGTTACAGTAGGAATATTAGGCTTTCATGTCTTATTGTGCTTGAACAACCTAAAATAGCTTGACTGTTAAAACTGGCAAGACTTAAAAACTCATGCGAATGAGGTTTCATTTCACCAATTGGTCCAGTGACATTTCCGTCAACTGTCCCGAATTTATTTCACCAATAGCCATAGACTCAACCTGGACTTAAAGTCCAACTCAAGTCCAGAGTAAAAATACAATTGAGTCCATCACAAGTATTAAAAGTTGCCCCAACTCTACACAATATAGACACTGACACCTTAAAAACATATAATCAGAGAAGCGCTAATTAAACGTCAGTGATTTTTGCCAATGATTTCCAAAATGGAAAAAATTTGGATCAATATTTTAACTTAAAAGATGTTGCATGGTAAAACTCTAGAATTATGGCAATTTCTGCATGGACGAGGCGCACAATAATTTTTGAAAGTTCTTTTCTTATGTTCCTCTCTGAAGATAACTAGCTCTCTTTTCACACAGAAGAGCATCTACCTGAGGCCAAGCTCGATCTGTCTCCTCGTGTGGTGAAGGAGGAGCCTGTGATCATGGAGGTAAAGGTTCAGGACGGAGCCGCCCCTGTTGCTACAGCAGCGCCACATACTGCCTCCAGCGGCAGTGGCCGTCGAAAGAAGAAGCAGAAGTTGGAACCTGTTGTCACAGGTAGGAATACACCAAAATAAGACAAACTAGAGAGGATAAAATTCGCAGTTGAGTCAACCGTGAGAAAATACTTCGAAAAACATAAACTCATACTGACGCCAGAGTAAACTTACTAGCTAATGGCGATTCTGTTACCTTTGTGTGTGTGTGTAGAGGGTTTGTCAAGCTCCAAAACAGCAAAAAAGCACCATGAAAGTGGTTATAAGCTTTTGGAAATCATTCGTGCATATTTAAACTGCATATTTAAAAATATTTTCATGACAAAAATGTTCTTAAGACTTTTATTTTTGCTTTAAAGTGTTCGTCCCCATTCACTAATATTGTATGGAAGCTACATTAACATTCTTTTAATCATCTCCATAGATGAATGTGACACAATTTTAGTTTTGCATAACTTATTCCTTTAGTGACTTCTGTGGTCATATTTGTTTCAGTGGATGAGGCACATGTCCAGTCCTCTGCCCCAGTCACTCAGACTGAGTCCGCTGCCCCGACAAACCACCAGAGCAACCAAAACAACGAGACACCGCCTCCTGCTCCTGCGCCCACCAAACATGGGAAGAAACAGAAGAGTGAAACCAACAAAGGTACTTGGGATCTTTTAATGCATGTTTTACAGTAGCACACAAAAATGTATAAGGGTATAATATGTGGGGATTCTAGTCATTTTATTGATACTTCCATGTATTCATAATCAGCATTTCGCCCACATTCTCCACCATCTTGGAATATTTGTTCCACTGAGCCTCGTACAAAGCATAATGGAATGGCCTTCTCCACGAAAGGTGCATGCAATCTTCTTGACTTGGAATTTGTCCTGAAGGCGGCATAATAGGTGGCAGAATGAAATACTGCCTACGGAGGGTTTTAAAATTAATTTCCTGAAGACCTGCGGTGTGAAAAGGTGGCTGATATGTGTCTGTTTTTGTGCAGAGAACTCTGAGGTGAAGCTGAAGGAGTTGCTGGCCGGTCTGAGTGGACTGGTGCTGTCAGATACTGATGTGGTCAGTCTCGTCTCGCTGCTCAGAGACAAGAGTCCCAATGCTTTGGACAACTGGTACAAGGTTAGAGGATGAGGTTCACTTTTATTTTTTGTTTAGTGTTTTTTGCCGTCATGCAGTAATGAAATATGTTCAGGAGTGGAAGTTTGAGTAGCTTAAAATTTCTCAAATTTCTAATGATTTTTCTGGTTTTGTTTTCTTAGTCTGCAGCTAAGTTTGAGCCTTCGGCCCAGCAGCTCGCAGAGAAAGATCGTCTTCTGAGCACACTACAGGAGGAAGCGTCCATCGCCAAGGGCAAAGTCAAACAGTTAAGCCAGGTTAGTCATTTATGTGTCTTACGTTTCCTGATGTGAGTACCAGGCTTCCTGGTTTGGATATATGTGGCACTTTCCATGAACAGGGTTCAAATTAATGTCCCACTTAAAATAAAAAAATTGTTCTTCAGATATATCAAGGAAAGAATGTCATTACTCTATTATTAGAACATTGATTTTTCATTGATTGATTGGTTATTATTTGATTACATTTTTTAAAGTTTATTACTAGAAAATAACCGTATCACACAAATCATTTAAATTTCTAAGAAATACGGTTCTGAATAATTAGCTATTAACAGCAATCATAACCTAATGTTGTAATAATAATAATGACTAGTAATTAACATTTTCAGAGTTTTCTGACTTATGCAAAGTGCCACATAATTGCGCTGTAAGCACGCCATAAATATAACTGTCAGCTTAGCTTCGTTTTGATGAACATGGTTGTAATTTATTGAATGGGACTTCAGGAACTGCAGGCTGAGAAGCAGAAGACAGGCCGTGTGGAGTCTGTGCTGCATGAACATCGTGTTGCCAGAGATAAAGACATCATGCAGGCTAAAGCTCAGAGCTACCAGGAGATACAGATTAAGGTAATTAATCTCGTTGGCCGATAAGACTGTCATGCAGAGGCCAATTGCAGATTAGTGCAATTTGATCTGACCATATGTGTCATGAAGGAGCAGAAGGAGGCGTGCTTGATGTAGTACGCTTAGTGAGAACATCCAATGACAAGTGAACTTTCTCTCTGCAGTTCCAGCAGGTCAGAGAACAGCTGGAGAGTCAGATCGCTCGGCTGCAGCAGGAGAACGGCATCCTGAGAGATGCTGTGGAGAGATGTTCCACCACCAACCAGATGGAGACCAAGTGAGTTTTTTTTAATTGCCATTTTCCGTCTTTTCTGCTGAAATGTGCTGCACAAACTGTTAAAGGGTTAATTAACCCCAAAATTAAAATTGTCATCAATTACTCACCCTCCTGTCGATCCAAACCCGTAAGACTTTTGTTCATCTTTGGAACACAAATTAAGATCTTTTGATCTGTCTCTTTATTGACAGCTACGCATCTGACGCTTCAAAAAGTTAATAAAGTGATTAGTAAAACTAATCCATATGAATTGAGCGGTTTAGTCCACATTTTCTGAAGAGACTCGATTACTTTATATAATGAACAGATTTAATTTAGGCTTTTATTCACATATAAACATTTATCAACTCACACATTAGTTGTGGCAATCGAAAGCTCAAGCAGGTTCGCTTGAAATGCGAGAACCAATGAGGTTTATTCTCGTGTTACGCAGCACGTTTGAGCTTCTGCAAGAACCAATGAGGTTTGTTCTCGCACATTAAACAAGTTTCTGTTGAGTTTCTGTTTGCTAATAAGTGTTTATATGTGAATAAAAGACTAAATTAAATCTGTTCATCATATTAAATGAGTCTCTTTAGAAAATTTGGACTAAACTCAATTCAAATGGATTAATTCTACAATCTCCTTAACTTTTTGAAGCATCAAAGTGGCAGTTGTGTAGCTGTCAATGGAGGGACAGAAATCTCTCTTTATTTTTCATCTTCATTTTCGACAACACGAGCCAAACTCTTTCAGCCCTCAGCTACAACTACAGTGTTTGTGGGCGGGGCAAAGTAGGCATAGTTTGTGGGCTGTCAGTGAAGGCCATAGGCTGGCATTATACAAATTTGTTACAAAAGTGAATCCGGAATAGCTGCCCACTCATTTCGACAAGAACTTTTTTTTGTAGTGCACTTTGCAGAGCTTTTACATTTAAAATCAGCTATGTTTCACACGGCATGTAAGGTAATATTTGGGCAATTTAAGCTCAGACTGAAATGATCAGGGACCTTGTTAAAAAATATTTTTTTTAAAGTTACATTATATTCTCATAGAACATCAAGCTATTTTCTACAAGAAAATGTAATTCCTCCTAATATGGCCACTTTAGAGCGCTCATACGGTATGTCTACACTTGGAGTTTTCAAGCACTGAATTCGTGGGTAAACTGGGAAATTTACTCAATCTTTGCAAACTTTGATGGTTTCCATTTAATGTGTGTTTTCAGGCAGTCATCAGAGCTGAATAAACTGCGTTCGGAATACAACGGCCTGATGAAAGAGCTAGCGGAGACCAAAAACAAGCTGCAGCAAGAAGAGTTGCAGCGGAAGGGTCTAGAAGTCAACTACAAGCAGAATGTGTCTCAGCTGGAGGTGCTGATCACATCACACCCACAAAGCCATTGCACAATACACATCTTTGAACTGAATCCCTCTGTTATTAGAACACCAAACAAGGCATTTGCAAAATCAGTTAGCAATGTTTTATGATGTGTGAAGTGTAATATATAGCTAATTACATAGGCCAATTAGCACATCTGATCATAAATGGTTTAAGTCACACTTCTGAGTAGTACAGAGTTTTGGAAATTAATATGAAACCAATGTAGCTTGCCAAGCTACTGATGATTTGAAGATGCTGTCAGAACTGCACAAATAAATAAATAGTACCATCGCGCTGTCCGATACGTGGATGAAGGACTCCATTCCAGATGAAGAAGTTAGTTTGGAAAACTTCACCATCCGAGCGAACCGGATGAGTGATTCCGGTAAGGAAAGGGGCGGAGGTGTCTGTGTTTGTTAACAACCGGTGGTGCAATTACATCAAAATCCCTGATAGGGTCTGCACACCTGACATAGAAATGCTGACTCTATCGCTTCGCCCCTACTATCTCCCTCGAGATTTTCTGACACTGGTTATTAACTGTGTTTATATTCCGCCTGGTGTTAACACCAACACGGCAGCTGAGCTAGCAGCCCAGAATGTTCATGCTATGCTTAATAAATAACCTCAGGCTCCGGTGTTTATTATGGGGGATTTTAATAGCTGCAAGTTGGACAGTATGTTGATTCCCCCACAAGAAAAGATAATGTGTTGGATTTGTGCTATGGGAACATAAACAATGCTTATACTGCTCGCGTGCAGCCCCCACTAGTCTCCGCGGATCACATTGTCTTTTTGCTTCCGCAATATAGACAAATGCTGAAGAGAGAAAAGCCAGCTACCTACAGAATCACCCAGTGGACAGAGGACGCAACTGCACAACTCCAGCTGTCATGTACAGACTGAGGTATTTTTGATGGCGACCTGGATATAAAAACTGAGATAATAACTGATTACATCAAGTTTTGCATGGCAACAAGCATTCCAGTCAAACTGTTAAAAGATATCCCAACTCGAGACCATGGATGACCTGCCAAATAAAACTCAAACTCAAGAAGAAACAACAAGCATTTAATAACAAAGACTGACTTTCACTGAGATATATTAACCGCTCTGTGAAAATTGAAATCAAAAAGGCAAAACTTGCATGTAAGGACAAATTAGAAAAGGATTTCAGTAGCATGAACACCAAACAGGCCTTTCAGAAGGTGAAAACACTCACTGGAACCACTTCGAAAGCCAGCATTCCTACATCTACTGATCTCAGCTCTTTCACCAAAGACCTGAACAAATTTTATGCCAGGTTTGACACCCTGAATTGCACCACTGAATGTGAAAGACTGCTCAGGAGCCTACCCACCCTTGAACAGCCACACTTTGTCCCCCTTAACGGTGGGAGACGTCCATCAGCAGCTCAGGAGCTGCTATACTGGCAATGCCCCTGGCCCAGATGGGATCACTCGGAGGCTGCTCAAGAATTGTGCCCTGGAGCTGTCTCTTGTTCTCCATTGACTCTTCAAAGAGTCACTACAGACAGCAACTGTTTCCACCCTCTGGAAAACAGCCACCATCATTCCTGTCCCCAAAAGACTTCGCCCCTCTGAATTGAATCATTAAAGACCAGTAGCACTTACTTCAATAATGGCAAAATGCCTTGAGAAACTGGTACTAAACACTATCTTTCCGGTCGTCTGCCTACAGCTGGTTCCTTACCAGTTTGCCTACAAGGCCAAAAGAGGAATAGAGGATGTTGTTGCATACTCTCCTCCAACATCTGGATTCTCCCGGCCATTAGCTTCAGCTCAATGCGATTCAGCTTACAGAAAAAACTACTTTTGAAAACAGTTGCGTTTCTGTTTAACATCTAAAAAATATAACATCTGTTTAAGTGTCCCTACATTCAGTTAGCTAATCCCCAACACTAAACCTTTTTGAATCTGTTTTTGCAGGATGCGAAACGTAGTTGGGAAGATCTGCAGAACTATTTACACAACGTGAGCGCAGAGAGAGAAAAGCTCCAGGTCGCTAAACAAGGTATAAATATACGTGCACCACCTTAAAGGCATCAAATGGTCTGCACTGGCCACTCAACACGTTTCTCCTGTGTCCATCTCAGAGCTGCAGAATAAGGTGATGGCTGTGGAGAGTGAGATGACCACTAAAAGCAAGGAGATCCAGAGTCTCCACAGCAGCCTGAAAGACTCAATCTTCTTCAAGGAGCAAGAGCAGCAGAAGGTCATGCAGCTGGAGCAGAAGGTCAGGCAACTGCTGGAGGCAGCGAAGCACACCATGCAACCTGACGACCAACTACAGGAACAGGTCCAGGTACTTCTTACAAGTCCCTGTACACCTCAAGCTCAACAGAAGCATGTCTACATGTTATATGGCTGCTGATCAACACACACTATTGTCGTTTGCAGGATCTTCTTAATGAAAACAAAACGATGAAAGTTCAGATTGATAATCTTCAGACTCAGCTCAATGCTCAGGTATGTGTGTGGATTAGTGGATGAGGGTGAATCTGTCTCTGCTTGTTGGTGGACATTAATGTTTGAGTCATTTCGTTTTTTTCTTTTAGGCTACTACAGCATCACATTTCGATGAGCTTCAAAAATTGTAAGTGATCGCCTCAAAGCTTACTTGTATTTTTAGTTTCGCATAGAGGCCTGTTTCACACTGCACATGTAAGCGGTTCATATATATTTTGCCACCCATTTTAACAAGTTAGGTTACAGCATTCACACTGCCGGTGCATAGCAGAAACAGCTGCAGAAAATATTGAAAAAAAGCTTGATGCAGTTGCAGTGACAAACAGATATAGAACTTCATATTCAGTAAATCTGAGGGAATTCAAATGGTTTAAGCTGATTGAAGCTAGACTTTGGGGTTTAGATTCCATTCCATGTTGATTAATTACCATTTGTATGTAAATGTAAATTAGTAATCAAGTTTGTAATCATTCTCAGTGGCCAAATTTGGGCAGCCATTACATAATTTATAGCCATTATTAAATTAAATATGAATATTATAACCTAGAGATCTGACAGCAGAATGTGTGTAATTATGTAGCTGTCTAATGTGCTACACTAGTTTAATGTTTATCTTAACTTTCTTGAGATGTCTACTTTTTAAACAAACCAATTTGAAAGCAAATACTCTCTAATTATGCAATCCATATGAAAGGTGCATTTCTCTCTAAAGGTGCGTTCACTGCAGAGATGACGAGTCATGATTGGCAACTTCATCTTTGCAGCTGACACTGATTCAGAAAACCCTAGTTTATTAAAAAATAATTTAATTTCCCCTTGCTATTTTTTTCAACACATTCATAATCATTACTTTTGCTGGTGCTTTGTGGCAAGCTTTATGCGTGCGCTTGATAGTGGGATAGGCTATAGGCCTACATTACGTCTTTATACATTAATGCCTTATTATTGTTTAGTATTTAGTGATTCAAATATTATGATGTGCTATTAGTCGACTAATTGCTTAAATTAACGACTACTAGTCGACTAGAAAAATCTTTAGTCGGAGGCAGCCCTAAAATATTGTGAAATGTTTTTACAATTGAAAATAACTTTTTGTAATATATTTTAAAATGTAATTTATTCCTGTGATCAAAGCTGAATTTTCAGCATCATTACTCCAGTCTTCAGTGTCACATGATCCTTCAGAAATTCTAATATGATGATTTGCTGCTCTAGAAACTTTTCTTCTTATCAATTTTGAAAACAGTTGTGCTGCTTAATATTTTTGTGGAAACCGTGATACATTTTTATTTCAGGATTCTTTGATGTATAGAAATTTTAAAAGAACAGCATTTATTTGAAATAGGTTTTCTGCTAAAGTCTTCTTTACTGTCACTTTTAATCAATTCGGTGCATACTAGCGAAATTAAATTTTTTTTTTTTTTATTTTATATAAAAAAACAGCATATAAGACTAACGCACTGTAATAAGTAGTATTAACTAAAGAATTGAACCAAAGACTTCACTTTGAGAAGTCACTGAGTTTAAGCATGATCACGCCTGTAGTGTGAAACAGGCCTGATGCTGCTACCGCATTAAAACCACAGCTTATGAGACCGTACAGTATTTGATGTTTATTACACAGCTATGTGGAGTGGGATTTGGACCAATTAGATCTGCTTTCTGCCAATAGTCCTAACATGGAACGGACTTTACACTTGCTGCTTTATCACACCTCACATGGTTGGGACACAGTTTAAGGTGGTCAGCTGTCTTAAACCTCATTATACATTATCTTGCATGTGTTTCTCATTAGGCTGGCTGAAAAAGAGCTGCAGAGAAAGAGCCTAGAAGATTCTCTCAATGCTGAGAGGAGCAGCGGCGCCAGCAGGGAGACCAACATGCAGGCAAGTGTCACCAACATTGTTTTAGCTCACACCGGTTTAACTGAAGTTTGATTTCCGCTGTGTAATAAACCCGTGGCTCTCTCTGCAGGCCATGCACAATGAGAATCTGACATTGAAGGCTGAGCTCCAGAATCTGCAGGCACAGATTTCAGAGCAGGTTAGACTTCAGTTGCTTTTCTTTCCACGAATCCACTTATACATGTAAACTTTAATGCACACCACTGTTTTAATGTTCTCTTTCCCCAGGTTGTATCTGTGGATCAACTTCAGCAGGGGTGAGTGCATTTATAAGCAGATGGTTAGAAATATTAACATTATATAGTGCACACTAGTGCTGTACTGATAATAAAATTCTGGCCAATACCGGTAGGCCAGTTTTTTTCATGTTATGGCCAATATTAAAAATCAATATCAGTAATTGATTTTTAGTAAACAATAGTTTTATAAATTACCCATAGTCTATGGCCATCTGTATTGAAATTATTTTTTTTCTTTATTTCAATTATTTTCTTTGTTATTATCTTTATGATTACTTTGTTTTATTACAAGTGTATCTAAACTAAAAGACATAAAATAGAATGCAATATGAAAATTAGCATATGAAAATCCACATCATGGATTTCTTTTCTTTTTTTATACGAACACACAACTTTTTGTGGAGATTGCACTAAAATGTATGTTCTTCCTGCCAGTAATCTTTAAGAATGTAAGCGGTGACACATTGTTTATTAAAGATTATTAATAAATGTTTATCATATTATGTGTCCTTAGCCTTCAGCACCGTGATGAGAAGGTTAGAACGGTGGAGACTTTACTGGAGTCCAGTCTCATTCAGGTGGCCAATAAGGAAGAGGAACTAAAGGTGAACAAGACAAGAAAATAGTTTATAATTTTTATATATATATATCTATGTGTGTGTATATGTTTTTAAACTAGTTAAACTAGCTAGTTTTTAAACTAGCTAAAGCACCATAAATTATTATTTGACTGCAGTTTTATTTAAAGTTGTTGTATTGAATGTACCTTTTTTTTTTTTCTTTTTTTTTTTAAACAGGCGGTCATAAAGGAGTATGAAGGTTTGAAACAGCAACTTGAGGCAGTACAGAAACAGTCCACAGAACAGGTAGCGAGCCACACAGACATTATATGTGGAGGAGAGAGTTGTACTGTGTTAAATGCCTGCCAAAGCTGCCCACTCACATTCTTCCTGTTTTGTACCCTCACATTTTTACAGACGTTGTCAGAAAAGGCTCTAGAAGAGCTACAGCAAAAGTAAGTTACATGGTCACGACTAGAGATTGAGTGATTATCATCACTCAACTATTTCTTGAGTGATAAAATGCCATTTTCTCTTTCTATCAGGATTCAAGAGAAGGATGAAAAAATTTGTTCAGTTGAGGGAAATTTACAGTCAGCAATGGACAAAGAATCAGAGAGAAAGAAGGCAATAGAAGTAAGTCTGCGCTGCATGTTCTGGTTATCTAGATGCTTCATTGCTGCAGTCTGTGCTCATCCATTTGTATGATGGATAAAAGACTGATGCAAATTTGTCCACAGGATCTACAACAGCAGGTCGAGACTCTAAACACTGAACTTGCTCAGCTGAAGAGCAGAGAAACTCAGGAGTCAAACTCAGACTTGAGCGCCAAACTTCAGGAGCTTCATGCTCAGTATGTATCTCTCCTCTCATGTGCCTTTTTAATTGTCAATTTCAGAGATTTGGTCTGGCCAATAAAATCTCAAAATGGTATTGCAAAAAAAATTGTTGATACATACATACCCACATTCACATATACATATGTATGTGTATAAGTATATGTGTGTGTGTATGTGTATATGTGTACTGTTTTACGTCTGATTTTTTCTTGACCCTACATACATATACATATTATAAGTTTTATAAATGCATTTCATTAGACACCATTTTAGTCATTCAATTTGTATTAAAACACAGAATCAAGAAAAATCAGACGCAAAGCAGTTTCTGAAAAAAAAATTAGTAGATTTCATGAGGCCCTCTATTAAAAGGTGGCTTATTCTGTTGCGTTTGCTTATAAAAAACAAGTTTACGTTCATTCTCAAGGTTTAAAAAAACATGTAGAATGTTTTATCTTCCCTATTAATGGGATGAAATGAATACCATGATACATTTCAATATTAAATGATGTGGAAAAAAATGTTAATATTGTTGGCCATATTGCCAATCCTTAGTAGAGACTTCCCAAAGCTATGAAGTTCAGTTCCATTAGTCGTTTCCTAAAACGAAAAATACAATCAAAACAATGAAAACACTTTAAATGATATTTGAGAATATACATTTTACAAAACTTTTTGCTGACATTGTGATGCCAATAATAGCTCTTAACTGAAACATATTTTCTTCTTTAAGAGCTTCCCAGAAAAAAGGTGTTGAATTATTTAGTGTATATTGTAATCACTGGATGTAACCCTGACAGATCAACAATGCATATGTATATCATAGGTTAATGGCCAAGGATCAGGATGTTGAGAGACTGCAGAGAGAATTGGAGAAGGAAGTGCAACAGCAACAGGTGAGAATGATTAGAAATTCATAACAGATGCCACAGAAACAACTATAACAACCTGTCAAGATATTCATTTTACATTGATATAATCATGTATTTTTCTCTCAAAGCAAACCGTTTCTCCCAGCCAGGAATTATTAACAGCGTAAGTCGCATTCTTTTAGTTACGATATATGTTCCAGTATAATAAAGGCTCATCACAATGACATAATACACACATCCTGTTCTGTGTCTGTCCTCAGGCTGTCAGAGAAGGACAAGCGGCTATCTGAACTTCAGGAAGAACTGCTTGAGTTGAGGGAATCGGTGGAGCTTCACCGTAAGAAGAACAATGTAAGTTGAGTGAGCAGCTCCTGTAGAAGAGCTTTAGCTTTTCTTGTCTATTGAGTATGTAAAACAGATGACTTTAATTTGAATGCCAGCTATTGACCAGATCTTGTGCATCTCTGAACCTTGTTGGAAGTGCGTATTTGATTATTATGACCTGGAAAGAAATATAGTGCCAGTTTCTGCATCCTGAGGTGTGAAATTTAACCCCATAAGAAATTAAAAAATGCTTTTGAAAATGTGTGAAACATTTAAATATACATAATATTTGTTTATATTATTTAAAAACTAAAGTGTTCAGTATTCTCCAGAAGGTCATAATTAGACAGAAACATACTGTCACTTATATTCCAAAGCGACTTATGTAATGCAATTAATGTCAAGCACACAAAGTACACATAAATATACACACACACAGCACGTCAGTCCTAGCGTTGCCTAACTTGACATTGCAATCAATGTCAGTCCTTCTCAACCACAGGCCTTAGCAAACTTCAAAGGAGACTCAATATGATGGAAAATTATTTAGATTAAAACAAAATAAGTATTAAAATAAGCTGAAACAACTAAAAAAAGAAGAGATTTTTTTATTTAATTCACCCCCTTAACAACTTTTTTTTTCCCTTTGAAGAACCAGGGTTCCAAATGTCTTGATATGAGGAAAAAGTTGTGAAAATTTAAATTTATAAAAGTCTCAATGGGCATTTGTATACATTTATGAATAAATATTGTCCTACAGTAGTTGTGCATTGATCTCAAATATTTCATCAAGTGGAAATTGAGTAAAAATCCTTATCCAGTAAATCATGAACAACTGGAAAAGTTATGGGAAAACCCATTGAGTCCAAGTTGAGATCCACTGGTTTAGATGGTCAAGAAAGACTTGTGTACATCAGCTCAATGCATTTTGTTTTATTTTGTTTAGATATTTATTTATTTATTTATTTTGGATTTTATGTTATCAGTTTAAATAATCCTGCATTTTCCACCGCTTTTTAGCTAAACATTCTTCATGGCACATTTTCTTTTTCCCCTTGTAATCCTTGAATTACAGGACGATTTTGGTCACTGTTAGGGAATTTAAACTGTTTATTAGCATTCATAAACCATTCAAAATGGTTTTAGGCCGTTGCCCTCTTTTTGTGGTCTTTAAATGTCTATGTAAATCAATGGTACATGAAAGTACCTTGGTTGGGTCTTGGAACTGTACACATGGTTCTATAGATGAATGGGACAATCATTTGTTTGGCAAGAGTTTAGGCTGAACTGAAAGTGGTGTTTCTCTGAAACTGACTAGGAGCTACGGGAGAAAAACTGGAGCGCTATGGAGGCGCTGTCAGCCACCGAGACCATACTTCAGGGAAAACTCACCAAGAGCGCCAAGGTTCGCACCACAACTCCCAAACTACTTCACTCTAGAGTCAAATCAAAGCATCTCCAATAAGCCATTTACAGTGAAGAAAATAAGTATTTGAACACCCTGCTATTTTGCAAGTTCTCCCACTTAGAAATCATGGAGGGGTCTAAAATTGTCATCGTAGGTGCATGTCCACTGTGAGAGACATAATCTAAAAAAATATATCCAGAAATCACAATGTATGATTTTTTTAACTATTTATTTGTATGATACAGCTGCAAATATTTGAACACCTGAGAAAATCAATGTTAATATTTGGTACAGTAGCCTTTGTTTGCAATTACAGAGGTCAAACGTTTCCTGTAGTTTTTCACCAGGTTTGCACACACTGCAGGAGGGATTTTGGCCCACTCCTCCACACAGACCTTCTCTAGATCAGTCAGGTTTCTGGGCTGTCGCTGAGAAACACGGAGTTTGAGCTCCCTCCAAAGATTCTCTATTGGGTTTAGGTCTAGGCCACGCCTTGATATGCTTCTTACAGAGCCACTCCTTGGCTATCCTGGCTGTGTGCTTCGGGTCATTGTCATGTTGGAAGACCCAGGCTCAACCCATCTTCAATGCTCTAACTGAGGGAAGGAGGTTGTTCCCCAAAATCAAAAAGTGCAGAAAAACACCCCCAAACCATGATGCTACCACCCCCATGCTTCACAGTAGGGATGGTGTTCTTGGGATGGTACTCATCATCATTCTTCTTCCTCCAAACACGGTTAGTGGAATTATGACCAAAAAGTTCTATTTTGGTCTCATCTGACCACATGACTTTCTCCCATGACTCCCCTGGATCATCCAAATGGTCATTGGCAAACTTAAGACGGGACTTGACATGTGCTTGTTTAAGCAGGGGAACCTTACGTGCCATGCATGATTTCAAACCATGACGTCTTAGTGTATTACCAACAGTAACCTTGGAAACGGTGGTCCCAGCTCTTTTCAGGTCATTGACCAGCTCCTCCCGTGTAGTTCTGGGATGATTTCTCACCTTTCTTAGGATCATTGAGACCCCACGAGGTGAGATCTTGCATGGAGCCCCAGTCCAAGGGAGATTGACAGTCATGTTTTGCTTCTTCCATTTTCTAATGATTGCTCCAACAGTGGACCTTTTTTCTTCAAGCTGCTTGGCAATTTCCCCGTAGCCCTTTCCAGCCTTGTGGAGGTGTACAATTTTGTCTCTAGTGTCTTTGGACAGCTCTTTGGTCTTGGCCATGATAGTAGTTGGACTCTTACTGATTGTATGGGGTGGACATGTGTCTTTATGCAGCTAACGACCTTAAACAGGTCCATCTAATTTAGGATAATAAATGGAGTGGAGGTGGACATTTTAAAGGCAGACTAACAGGTCTTTGAGGGTCAGAATTCTAGCTGATAGACAGGTGTTCAAATACTTATTTGCAGCTGTATCATACAAATAAATAGTTAAAAAATCATATATTGTGATTTTTTGATTTTTTTTTTTTTAGATTATATCTCTCACAGTGGACATGCACCTACGATGACAAGTTCAGACCCCTCCATGATTTCTAAGTGGGAGAACTTGCAAAATAGCAGGGTGTTCAAATACTTATTTTCCTCACTGTATTGACCAGTGAAGTTCTCATTCCTAATTAACTTCCTCATGACTGGCTGCATACTCATTTCATAACTCTGAACTGCTTAACTGCATGCTACTAATGCACTATGTTGAATGCTGAGAGCTGTAAAAATCTTCAAACCTGCGAACGAAAAGCAGAAATTTTGGCTGGATCTTTTTTCTTTTTTTTAAAAAATTTATTCTCCAATGTGTGTGCGTGCGTGCGTGTGTGTGTGTGTTTATAGAATTGTTTTAAACAAGACACCTGAAAATGAGTCTGCAGCTATTTTTTTTTATTAGATTAGGAATCATTTTATGCCCAATGTTTCGTTTGATCATCCATTAATGACATCCTGTCATTTGACATACCTTGATTTCTTCTTTCCAAGCATGCTGTTCATATCTTATCACAATCTATTCAAAAAACTATTTATGTCATGACAACAGCAAAATCAAGAAGAAAATGATCATATCTCGAAGATGTACATCTTGTTCTCCATTATTTGGGTTGCATCCATCCATTTTTTTCCCCTTTCCCAACACCTTTTATGGTCTCATCATCTTTCTCCTCCTGCCAGGTGTGTAGACCAATCAGTAATCAGAAACTCCTGCCCCTTTAGCCTGACGTCTCCTACTGGGTTGGCCGGTCATCTAAATGTAGTGAGACATTTGAGTTAACCCCTACGTCACAACATAGAGAAACCAGTGGCTCTATAAACGGTCCTGAAGCTATAACTAGCCTTGCTTACATCACAAATAATTCTACTGTGGCTCGGCATGAACTGTCCGGTTTGTCGACATCTGCTCTTAGTCATCTCCAGCTGTACGAATCCCAGGCCTGCACCTGCTGTACAAACTCAGTCAGACTTCTGTGCACTACTGTGGATCTCTTCAGTTCCATTAAATACATTCTAAAAATAATACAAAAGTAGTTTTTTATTTGGTCTTTAAAGTCAACCTTCAATAAAAATGTAGACTTTTTCTTTTATTAATGCACGTTCAAGATCTTCTATTGAAAAACAAGCCAATTTACTTATTTTGGAATAACATGCACTGGTGAATTTTTCACATGTTTAATCAAAACGGGATAGCTTGGTAGTCCTTGTTTTAGCAATTTTATTTATTATGATCTGGATACATTCTGGTAGCTAAAGCTGACTAATTGCAATCCAATCAGTTCCCAATGTATAGAATCTCATACTTTTGTTCTCAAAGGGATAGTTCACCCCAAAATAATGAAAACTGTCATCATTCACTCACCCTTAAGTTGTTCGTTCTTCTGTGGAACACAATTTTTCTTTGAAGACTGTTGGTAACCAAACAGTTTTGGCAGCCACTTCAATTCTATAGACAAAAAAAAAAACATCTTTTATGTTTCACAAAAGAAAAAGTCATAAGGTTAGGAAAGAGAGGAGGGTTAGTAAATGATTACAGAATAGTCAGTGGTTGCCAAAACTGTTTGGTTACCAAAAGTCTTCAGAATAGCACCTTTTGTGTTCTGCAGAAGAACGAACAACATGAGGTTGAGTAAATGATGACAAATTTTATTTTTTGGCTGAGTTATCCCTTTAAATATCTTGTTTTTCTTGTCTATAAATAAAATGTAGTATATAATCCAGTATATTTCAGTATGTTTTCAGAATATCCTATCTATTTGGAAATGCAACACACAAAATGACTTTAAAGGCTAATATTTGTTTGTTTACTTTGTCTAGGTGAAATAATGTTTTGTTGTATGTATAGCGAGTTAAAACGGTCTTAAAATAACATTAGAAAATTAGTAGTTTCTTTTATTTGTATGTGTATAGAAAATAGAGGTATAGAACAAGTTGTGGTGAAAAAGTGGACCTGTATACACAAAACAAAAAACAAAGCTGTCATCAAATGTATATTTGCTTCTCTCTTTTTTTCATTTCATTTGAGTGTTTACATTGATTTTAAAATTCACTGACCAATAAGATATAACTTAATTTTGTCTGGGATTGGTTTAGGATATTATCCAGGACAAAATAGTATAATTTGTGTGCATATACGTATGGGAGTGGTAAATTTGAGTTAATGGCTTATAGAGGGGGGTGAGTAAATTGAGAAAGCAGAGTTTATTTTATTTAGGATTTTTTTTTGCTCACTCTTTGGTGGGGACTCTGGGGAGCACCACTGGTTTTCTACTGATCTGCGCACAATTGTGGTGTGCATTATGGAGTGATTTTTAATTGAAGTTTCTCACTCTTTGGTGAGGACTCTGGACACTCTTTGGTGGGGACTCTGGGGAGCACCACTGGTTTTCTACTGATCTGCGCACAATTGTGGTGTGGATTATGGAGTGATTTTTAATTGAAGTGTAATTAGATCAGATTGTAAGCAGTTTGATTGATGGAGTGTTTGGTCTATGTTTTTGCACAGGAGCATCAGAAGCTGCTTGAGTCAGCGGAGGCGGATTGCAGAGCGTTGCTGCACAGACTCCTGCCACACGTGCCACTGCCCACCAACCAGGTGCCCTAACACACTACACACACATGCACAGCAAAGATCTTTTTTACAGATATTATCATGTCAAATTTTCATATCATTCAGAATCCTCTAATGTATGTTGACATTGTGATTGTGCAGAACCACCAGCAGTGGCTGCAGACGTTTGAGACGTCCATGATAGCGAGTTCTGCTGGAGAGGTGTCTTCTGCCCATGCCTCAGGGCCTGGAGACTCCCAGGTACAGATGCATTTTAAGTCATCCAGAGATATGGGTGTGAATTGTCACTGGTCTCACGATTCAATTCGATTACGATTATCATGTCAACAATTCGATTCGATATCACGATGCGTTGCATACTCGCTTTTCAATATTACTGCACATGCCTAGATGTTCATCAATGAATACAAGCAGTCAATATGAACTTCCTTTTTATTTTATTTGCTTCAAGAAAGTATACTTCCTTAATGCAGCAAACCTCAAACAAAACTTAAGTCTGAACACTGCAGACGACAGGACCATTTAGAACGAACACTAGTAAATGCTAAAAGTGCATGAAACTGTCAAGTGTACTTAAGTTTGCAGTAACGCTCTCACACACACTGGCACTCGACTTGCGCATGCACGCGGGCTCGCACACACATAGCCTCGCAGCCTTCCACACACTTATGCATACACACACTAGAGCTTACACGCAAACTTTAAAATAATGGGTGCATTTTTTATTACTCTCTGTGTTTCGCCTCCATCTGCTATTTTACGCTAGCGCGAGTAACGTATGTGACAAATGACATCAGAGAACCGTCAGTAAGTTAAAGTCGATTATGGTCTATTGCTACATCGATGCATTATCGTCCGCATTGCTATGCAACGATTCATTTCAGCATCCCTATCCAGAGACAATGTCTAATGAACCATTTCCAGCAATTAATTAATCAAATGGGTGCATAAACATTTGAAGCACTTGATGAAGACTTCAAGGTTTGTTTTCTGGGCAGGCTTTTGCGGAAAAGTTGAAGGAGGCTGAGGAGGCTCAGAAAGTTCTACAGAAAGATTGTGAGACGTACAAGAAAGTGCTAGCAGAGACGGTGAGTTGTTCATGGCATCTGTCTGCAATTTGAAAAGCTAAAACGGGTGACAGCTGACAGTATGTCAGCATCACAGTGGACTCAGGGTTGTACAGTGGTGTTTATGTTGAGGGTTTTTTTGGTGTTGGGTCACAGGAGGGGATCCTGCAGCGGCTACAGAGCAGCGTGGAGCTGGAGGAGACGCGCTGGAGGGGGAAGCTGGAGCAGTCACAGGCTGATTTCAAAGAGGTTTGTAAAAACACAAACACCACATCAGCTTTCCCCATCTACACCAGTCCTTAGACAATTAATAGTCAGGTTTAATAATGAAGTCTTGAAGCTATAGTGGTGTAAAGGTTTGCGCTGGCAATGGTTCAGTCCAATTATGATTCTTTACTAATTCCTGCAATGAATCATATAAAAGTATTATTTTAGTAAATCAGTTATTACATTCAGCAATTGATGCATTCTACACTTTTATATATGTTATTATAATATGTTGTTACTGTAAAACACTACTGTTCAAATGTTTGGGTCAGTACGATATTTTGTTTTCTTATGCTCACCAAAGCTACATTTAATTGATAAAAAATACAGAACAAACAGCAATATTGTGAAATATACTAAATATTATTAAAACAAAGTTTTTTCTATGTAATATAATTTATTCCTGTGACACAGCTGATTTTCAGCATCATTACTCTAGTCTTAATTCACATGATCCTTCAGAAATCATTCTAATATGCTGATTTGGTGCTCAAGAAATTTTTCATATTATCAATGGGAAAAAGTTTTCCCTAAATCTTTTGTAACATCGTCTTTTCTGTCACTTTTGATCAATTTAATGCATTCTTTCTTAATCTTACTGACCCCAAACTTTTTAATTGTGCATATTATATTTACATTTTAAAATGTATTATGTATTATTTTTATTATATTAAGAAAATGTCTGTATTATAAAGTAAATAACCACTTAGAATATGATTTACCAAACAATTATCTAAACACGTAGTAATGGCAATTTGAAGTGAAAATAATAGTCAAAATACTCATTTATTTATGTGTGATTCTGGAGCCTGTTACCTAGTGTTTTTGTGAGATTCACCTAGTTCGACTGCAAAATAAAGATGTTATTCTGTCGTGTTTAGATGACTCAGAGGGTAGTTGCACTGGAACAGGAAGTGGACAGACTGAGCTCAGATGGAGATGTGGAGAGTGTGAGTTTGCTGCAAGTTGCTGCAACACAATACAATTTACATATACATTTAACAAACAAAATAGCTCTAAACTGAAGAATATGCATTTGAATACTGCTTTGCAATGTATATATTATAGCTAAAGAGAGCCAAACAGCAGCTCGAGGCTGAAGTGGAGAGAGCGGCACGTGAGAGCGCCACCTACGTGTCAGAGGTCAGAGAGGTAAGATGAATCCAAAGCTTTATGCATGCTTATACTTCTGTCTCTCGTTCTTTTTCTGTTTTAGTTTGTTGCTTTTGGTTGTCGTTTTTAAATGTCTAACATGTTGGGTTTTGGCAGCTTAACTAAAATCTGTTAATAGCTTTCAAGGTTGGCGTCTACTTATCTATCCTCTGTTCAAACTGTAGCAGCTATCAGCGATAAATGAATTTGACATACTTCACATTATCTTCCCAATACTCTTTGTAGAAAGCTTTTATTGTTTGGACTGAGGATAGAACTGTCTTATAGGAATGTTCCGGGGTCAATAGAAATTAAGCTCTATCCATTCAAGGCACGCTGTAGATTACCAGAGAAAAAAAAATTCAACCTTCTTTTGTAAAGAAGATATTTTGAAGAATGTTGGTAATCAAGCAGCTGACGGCAGCCATTGACTTCCATAGTGGGGTTTTTCCTACTACGGAAGTCAATGGCTACCAACATTCTTCAAAATATCGAGTAAGTGATGACAATTTAAATGTTTGGGTGAACGATCCCTTTAAGTGTGAACATGCCATCCAAACCTTGGTGTGCACCAGACAAGCCCACTTCCATGTGAAGGACGTGATGTCACAAGATGCGATTGTAAAAAGGACGGAGTGCTTAAGCATACCTGGTTCTTATATGTTGGCCATTACAGTTCGGTATAGGGGTCCGAAACGCCGTCTCCTTGCAGCAGATCTTCGTTTGTTTGCAAAGGAGGAATTTCTGCTGCTGTTTTTACTCCTTTAAAAACTACTTTTTGTGAGCCAAATATCCGTCATAAAATCTTTTTTTTTTTTCCGTATCTTTACGTTCGGTGTTAGAAATGAAAATGTGAACCAGGACTAAATGTTTAATGTTCTTTTTTGGTCAGGACCAAAACAACCAAGAGAACTGAACTACAAGTGTGAACACGCCCTGAGACAGGGGTGTCCAATCCTGCTCCTGGAGGGCCACTGTCCTGTAAAGTTTAGCTCCAACTCCAATTACACATACCAGCAAATCAAGATCTTCCTGGCAGGTGTGTTGAGGCAAGCTGAAGCTAAACTCTGCAGGACAGTGGCAGAGCAGGTTTGGACACCCCGTCCCTAAGGAGTAATACTGAGTTTGGTCTTTAAATATCACTCTCTTGTACATTGGTACTAAAATAACTGGCAGGCAAAGGAGAAAAACCTGGTATGGCCCTCCAGGTATGATGTCCCGTTAAACTCACCTGAATGTTTCTCCAGGAACATGTACTACATGTGTCGATCTCGTAAATTCGTAGGATAGACCTACAGGCACGTTCACCAAACCCAGCTTTTCAATTGTTCAGTAGAACGTTAGAAGTTGGAAATGGCATAGAAAGTCCTACATTTCTTGTATCGAATCCAGACACCATCCTCCAAAACCCCCTCCCAGCTTTTCAGCCCCGCTCATTCCTCAAATATCTCAAACTTCATTGCAGCTCAAAGATCTCTTGACCGAGTTGCAAAGCAAATTCGACGGCTCGTACACAGAGGCCGTCAGGCAGAATGAGGAGTTGAATTTGGTAAGATGTCCTCATGGTTAAATTGAAGTAGCTTTCCCTTTCTGCTCTTGAGCTTACATGGGTGGGGGCACTTGATTCAAGAGACTGGAATTTTACGGCAAGGAGTTGCTATCTGTTATCTCTAATTTCTTAATTTATTCTGCTGTAAATTAGAATTCTTAAAGGAACCCAACAATGACACTGTCATGCATGAAAAAATGGCTTCATAAATGATTTAACAATAAATGCCATTCTTGAAAAAAAAGATGAAGTCCCTATCATAAGAAACATTAGAGATGACAGATACACCTTGCCAAGATTATGTGTTAATCTGTCATCTAAAACCTTACTCTGCTGTCACAGTTTGACTTACTGCCACCCTTGCTTAAAACTTGGTCCTGCAGGCACAAACACACATTCCTAACGGCTCAGCTCTTGTCTGTTACATACACTACTGTTCAAAAGTTTGGGGTCTGCAAGATTATTTTAATACTTTTATTCAGCAATGTTGTGCATTAAATTGATCAAAAGGGACAGTAAAGACGATTACATGTACAGAAAAATATATTTTAAATAATCGCGGTTCTTTTGAACTTTCTCTTCAAAGAAACCTGATAAAATGTATCAGTTTCCACAAAATATTAAGCAGAACTGTCTTCAACATTGATAATGATAAGAAAAAAAAAATCATGTGACACTCAAGACTGGAGTAATGAAGAGTATTTTAATGTACTGTATCTTAAAATAGAATTTTCATCATAGTAATTTTAAATATAGCAATATTTCACAATATTATTGTTTCGCTGTATTTTTTTAATCAAATAAATGCAGCTATGGTGAGCAAAAGTATGTGTAAAAAAAAATAAAAAAAATATATATATATATATATCGACCGTAAACTTTTGAACGGTAGTTTGGTGTTTTTTTTGTTTTTTTTTGTTTTTTTGTGTGTATAATGTTTGTCCATTGTCTGTTCTTATTTTAACCTTTTATTCTCTTAACTAGTGTCAAATCCTCAGTGTTTGTGTTTTTGACATTTTGACATGACCTGCTTCACCCATTTGTAAAGGAAACTTACATTTACACAATTTAAATGTCCATTTCTTTGTCAGCCGACACTTGAATAAGCTATTAGAGAGTTGTAACCAAAACTTAAATACAAACATTCATGTGTTAGAGAAAAGTGAAATTAGTTTCCTCACGCTTTCTACACAGTTGACAGTCTTTCTTAAAGGGTTAGTTCGTCCAAAAATGAAAATGCTGTCAGTAATTACTCGCCTCATGTCGTTCCAAACCCGTCAGAGCTTAGTTCATCTTCGGAACACGAATTAAGATATTTTTGATGAAATCCGAGAGCTGTCTGAACCATCCACCGACTACAACGTAATAACCACGGTCAAGCCGCAGAAAGGCAATAAAGACATTGTTAAAATAGTCCATGTGACTCCAGGGGTTAAAGTTTAATGTTATGAAGCAATGAGAATACTTTTTGTGGGCAAAAACAAACAAAAATAACGACTTTATTCAACAAACTCTTCCCTCTTACGTTATTCACTTTGTTGGGCTATTCACAAAGTACTGCTCTTCCGTGCTTTACGGCAGAACGCTGGTTCACTATTGGCTGAGCATGATCACATGCGTTATGGTGCTTGCGTGAATCGCGTAGCAGATTGGCATGGAGGAGAATAGATTGTTGAATTGAGTCGTTATTTTTTTTTGTTTTTGCCCACAAAAAAGTATTCTCATTGCTTCATAACATTAAACTTTAACCCCTGGAGTCACATGGACTATTTTAAGAATGTCTTTATTGCCTTTCTGCGGCTTGACCGTGGTTATTACGTTGTAGTCAGTGGATGGTTCAGACAGCTCTCGGATTTCATCAAAAATATCTTAATTCGTGTTCCGAAGATGAACTAAGCTCTGACGGGTTTGGAACGACATGAGGTGAGTAATTACTGACAGCATTTTTGGGTGAACTAACCCTTTAAATATAGTTCTATTCAAATTCTGTCACCATTTACCTGTGTGATTCCAAACCTGTATAATTTTCCTTCTGTGGAACACCAAAGGAGATGTTTAGCAGAATGTCCAAGCTGCTCTCTTCCATACAATGAAAGGGAATGAGGACTTTCAAGTGGATGTTTAGCCTTTTTTGCTGTCCAGCTCAAAAGTGCCTCATATAGTATCATTAAAATAGTCTGTTATATTCATGCGCTATATTCCATGTCTTCTGAAGCCATACGATAACTTTGTATTAGGAACAAACTAAAGTTTTAGACTGAAAATCTTCCCTGACAGCTGTGCTCTACTTTTATTGAATGGAAAAGAGCTCTAAATATCTCTTTCTGTGTTCGTAAAGGCGAACTATCCCTTTGCGAGCTTCATCTTTGACTTGTTAAAGTGATTTTTGACTTGGGTTTTATTCAGCTTAAGACTCAGCTGACCGAGACGTTGTGTAGGCTCGAGACGGAGGAGGCTGAGCGCCAGAAAGTGGCTGGAGACCTTTATAAGGTAAAGCTTGAGTAGGATATTTCTGTCAATTAAATTGTTAAGAAGCTTGTTTGCTATCAAGTTATTTCCTTTCAGGCCCAGCTGTCTCTGGAACGGATTCAGGCAGAGATTGTTAAAGAAGCAGACCAAGCTGACCTGATAGAGACCAGCAGCCTCACGCAAACGGTAAGAACTGTGTTAGGTTTTAAATGATAAAACAATGATTACAAAACTATACTGTTTAACATAAAGACCATAGGTTGTCTGATGTTAGTGGATTAGGGACAGGGATACTCTAACTATGTCAGTGTGATGAACTACACCTGTGGTTACTCTACCTGGACACCTGTGTGAAGAGTTGAGGAGATCAGACTTCATAGAGTTGATTTTAAAAATTATAATATAATAGCTGTATAAAATTACAAAGTATTTGTATAAAATAATTGTAACGTTTATTTAAACCTGGGAAAAGAGAGGTATTTAAATCTGGAATTCAATTAAATTGAGAAAACTAAAATATATATATATATAATAGCCAATTACTGCTGCCTTCTTTGAGTATCAGTGAATACAGCAGAACTGTACATTTATTCGTTTATTGCAAAATGACTGAGAAAGTGAAGTTAGATCTGAATAAAAATCAGATTTGATCTTATGTGTGTTGAAAGCGTGGTCATTGTGAAATTGTAAAAATGTCTGCCTGACTTTTTGACATGTTCTTAGGAGGAGCTTGACCGTAAGGAGAAGATGACTGCAGGGTTGAATCAGACAGTACAGGAACTACAGGAACTACTTCAGTCTGTCAACAGACAGCTTACCAGGGGACATGAAAGGGTAGGGTCTTTTTTCCCACTTATTATTATTACATATATAAATGAATGACCATAAACTGATGGTTTTCATTGAGCACTCAAAAAAACATAAGCGCTAAACGGACTTAAAGCTACACTGTGACTTTTGGCCATCTAGCTGTTAAACAAAACTGCATGAATTTTTCAGAAGAACATTGTTTTGGTTGTGCTTTGCCTCTGTGTGACTTTGCAGATGAATATGGTTCTCATAACTAAAAAAAGAGAGATTATCCTACTGCTCATAAAACATTCACTACTTGGCTTAAGAGATATAACCAGTTAAGATGGAGAGGATCTCAAGCTGACTAGCTGAAGATATTACTGTAGCTCTACTCATTAAAAATCACTTAAAAATCAATTCCAGCACAGCGCTACAACCATAATGAAATGAACCTTCACAATAGATAATGATTTACAATGATCTCTGTTAGAGAGCTACATATGGCTCTTTATCTGTTCAATAAACACCTTACTCACCTGTTGAGTTATAAAAACACCATCTCTGCGTTGCTTTTACGACATTTCAAAACCACAGTTCTCACCATCTCTGAAAAGCCAAGTTAGTGTTGATTCTGGTTTTATTACGAGCTCTGTCACATTCTCTTTTTCCACAGTTAAAATAACCTTTCAAAACAATAATCATAGTAATTTGAACTGTATTCTAGTCTTGTGCCTCTCAGATCAATTCACTGTAGTTAAATAAAAAATTACAATATACCAATATTACACATTTTAAAACATTTTACACTTGGCTTTTTGTGGGTTATTACATACTATATAAAAACATTTTATTTTGTGGCATACAACATTAAATAAACATTTACAGAAATGACAGAAAATTAATTTATCATCTGATTACTGTAAATTCAGTGAGCATTCTGTTTCTCCCAATTATAGTAAACAAGTGTCTTATTGTCTTCTTTCAGGATGATCAGGTGGATAAATTATACTCTAATTATAAACTGTAATGAAATGGAGGAAGGCTTCAGTGTGCTCTCATAAAATCAAACCAGAGTAACCCACCGTCAGATTCCAGCCCTGTTTACTAGACCTGATCTACTACGTGATCTCCAGTTAAAGCAACCCACGATCCTTACACACTCCAACCTGGGCTCCCGTTCTCCCAGAAGGTGCTGACGGACCCTGACGACGTGCACTCCGTGAACCGGATCCTTTCTCATGCTGTGTCGACTCCTCTACCATGGCATTCCTCATATTCAGTAGACTTAAGAGTAAAAGCATCGATAGACGAGACTGTTAGACTCGTTGAGGTTTCATTTGACCCTTTTCCAGCTTAAGACTCAGCTGACCTTTTTCCGAATACTACTTTTTGTTAGCTCTCTTTGACCAGAGAGTTTTTTATCCTTTCGTATAAAGAACATTGAGGATATTTGTGTTTTAAATATAAAAAATAACTGTTAGGATCTACTGACTTTAACTATGTGTTTTCAGCTCTTGTTTTGAAACCCCTAAACTCGGAGGCACATGCAAGAGATCCGTTTAAACCAATAAATGCTTTTCCTGACTAATTGTGCTGAATTTAGTATTTGTTTTCCTGGTTGGCTGTTGTGATAAGGGGCATATAATTGTATCATTGGTAAAAGACGGGTTAAGTCATTTGCAAGCAATTCTTTACGTGCTGCTCAGACAGAGGCATCCTCCTCATCTGTTTTCATCACACTCTATACTGTTGCTAATTTCATTAACACTGATATTTCCTTTTTTGTAAAACAGGTGACCAGTAATAAAAAGGATGCTTGTTTTAAAAATGCAGTGTGTGTGTTTGTATCGTGATGACAAAGAGTCTTATCTTGGAAAGCTACAGTTTTAGGCAGAAAGCAACAAAGAAACTAAAATGTTTATTTTAAACCAGACTAACATCACTTACACATTTGGGTGCATTTTAATCATTTTAATATAGATAGTATGGATGTATTTTTGCTCCTATGGTATATAGTTTTAAAACAAAATATTATACGCTACTGTTCAAAAGTTTGGGATTGAAGTCTCTTCTGCTCACTAAGGCTGTTTATTTGATCAAAAATACAGTTAAAAACTAATATTGTGAATTTTCAGCATCAGTACTCCAGTCTTCAGTGTCACATGATCCTTC
Organism: Meda fulgida; assembly: GCA_030578275.1. Classification (NCBI taxonomy): domain Eukaryota; kingdom Metazoa; phylum Chordata; class Actinopteri; order Cypriniformes; family Leuciscidae; genus Meda; species Meda fulgida. Next base: position 29,635,080 of record CM060632.1, on the reverse strand, counting down.
AGAAAATCATTCTAATATGCTGATTTTAAACATTTATTATCAATGTTGAAAACAGATTTTTTTAGGATTCTTTGAAAAATAGAAAATTCACCAGAAAAGCATTTATTTTTCTTTAATGTCACTTTTGATCAATTTAATGCATTCTTGTAGATTTATTTATTTTAAAAAACAAACCTTTAAACACTACAGTTTATATTTATAATATAGTTTTGAATATTATGTTTAGTTGAGAAAATGAACATGTAATGACTCGTACACTACAGCAGGGGGCGGTAATCTGTTAATAAATGCCTTACTAGTAATCCATCATTTGGGTGGGATCTTGTACAAGAACACTTTCATAATAGGTCTGATTGCAAGAGTATTTATCATGATGAACATTTGCTCATTCTCCGTGAAAGATGAAAACAGAGCTATAGTGGTTAAAACAGACTTACAACAAAGCAATGCAGTTATTTTAATTAGCAATTATTTATAGTAATTAGCAATTATGCAGTCACTCTCATAACACACACCAATATATTTATGATTTTTCCTCCTATGGAACACAAAATGAGTCATCTAGTAGAATCTACGAGCTGCTCTTTTATGAAAAAAGCTGGCGACCGATAGAATCAATCATGAGAGGGCGATTAGATGTTTTTTTTAGGAGTACTGTCCCTTTAAATTAATCACGTGTGCTTAATGTTCACACAATGCTTCCAATTCAAAGTACATCACACCTTTTTACTTTCCTTTGTTTTTCTTCGATCCCACAGGGATATAATGATTTAGACTTTATTGTAGGGCAAAGAACAAGTTAAAGGATAACAACAAGACTTTTGTGTGCCTCTGAGGTCAGCAGACTCGCTAGCGTGTAGTCTCAGCACATTCCAGCTATTCCCTCCTGTATCACACTGCTATCAGCTGATCCCATTTATAAATCTGGTCATTTTACCATCAATTAAGGCCTATACACTGGCATGCAGGTAAAGAACCGGAACATGTAGTGAATACAGAAAGTGTGTGAACTCACTTTAGCAGCTATGGCTACTTCAGTCATTTCCGAGAGAGCAAGTTGCATGAAACGAAAGTTAAATAGTATTTTCTTCCCTATTGTGTTGTGACATATATACAAAAACAAAAAATGTAGGGTGGGACTTGATTTTGTTTGGGAATTGGATGGTTGTGGTTTGCTATTGCTGTGATGTCATGTGAGTGACAGGTTGTCCAACACATCCTCCTCAGAGAAGGGAAGGGATGTTACTGCAGCAGGGAGAGGAAGTTATTTTGTTTAAAGGTGCAGTAAGTGATTTTTGAAAAGTGGATCAGACCGAGTGCCAAAAAATACTTGTAGCCAATCAGCAAGGGCCGAATAGACTGATGGGGGAGGAGAGAGAGCAACTATAGAAAAAGAGAGATATGGCAGAGAAAATACAAAAGAGGAAAATCTAGGAGAATATAATTTTGAAAATAAGGGTTACGATCAGGCAAGACCTGCGTTAATATCGGAGAGGCTCTCCAGCGCTGGAGAGACCTAACCGGGAAGGCCTGAAAACGGACGCAGAGGTTGCTTTATTGCTCTCGATACACGAGTAACGTTGGTTTTGCTGTTTTAGAGAACTGATGGTGCGTTCTGTTATTGTCAACGAACCGACTCGGCCCTCAGATATGACATCACTTCCACGCTTCAAGCGTTCTGGTATGTTTTGCACGTCCGAGTCGGAGAAAAAACATGGACGCCACCCGGAAAGCTGTTGCTATGGTAGCACTTGTTTTTGGGGTGGAAGAGATGACGGCCATTGAAGGAGTAGAGGATCTAAATAACAATTAGATGTTCAACCTGATTATAGTAATACAAATTGCTTTTACTTATTGATGACATCATACCCCGGGCGGTATGCACATCGGCAGAGTTCGCTGCAGTCGTTGTCGGTGAATGTGGCGGCGGATACATCAAAATAGGGGTGTGATCCTTTTAAATAAGGCCGTTTGTTTTGGGGATTTCAAATGTATCAACAGCGTTTACCAGAAATCTCTTACTGCACCTTTAAAGATTAAAGGCACATTATTTTTTATGTTTTATAAATACAACAATATTCCTTAAAAAAAGAGTAGTCTATTTTGATTTCATGGTGACTTTAATGCTACAGCTATACACCATACAATGACTGGATATACCAAAGCAATTTTTAAAATGTGGATCACAAAGAGGAACTAAATGGTTCGTGCAAGTATAAGAATGGTGGTGCATAAGTTTTCAAATTCACAGAACAAGTTTGTTGGTGGGCCTAACTTGTATTGACATATTTCTGACATGAATCACCACAAGAAGTGTTTCCTGGCACTCCTAGCTCTGCACAAAAAAACAAATATCCTGTTTATGAAGATTCAAAATCTAGAAAAGAATCACTTTCTAATCAAGTTTGTCCATTAGCATTTATTTATTTTATTTTTGCTGTTAATTTTCGTTACTTTTGATCATTACTGTAATGGGTATTATTTCTGTATGTATTTTTGTGTATTTTACTCTTATTTTATTTATTTATTATTATTATTGTAAATCTTTTTCTTCTCACTATTGCTGATTGTTATTCTGTTATAATGTACATCGAATGAAAATTAAACATTGCGATCTGTAGTCGGTTTTACAGGCCAGACAGCAACATAACGTCGGCCTGGATCCGGTTCACATCCGCATGTGGGCCGGATCTGGGCTGACATTATGTTGCTGTCTGGGAAATGACTCTAAAGAGTCGGTTCTTTTAAAGAATCATTAAAAAGATTCACAAACTCAGGAGCTACAAACTGTGGACGCCTGAAGGGTTGCCGCTTTTGTTGTATATTATTTCCGTAATAGGCCAAAGGTCACTTTTACAAAGTATGCTAAAGTGTACTTCTTTTTCACAAGGGTATACTGCAGATATAGTAAGGATTATGGAAATATATTCCATAGCCATTGATCATCAGAGGCTGCTAAACAGGGTTTTCCTACTTTAGGTGTCCATTTTGGAAGTGGTGTAAAATATCACGTGAACGCAGAGCGTGACATTACTCCTGTGACCTGAAGCAATAACTTACATGAGTCAACGTCCTCAAATATATTTATGAAGCGCTCACAGTCTCAGACATACACAGGTTGAGTAATAACAACATAATTAACTTACTTTACTGTTGTAGAAACAGTCAGTGTGAGTCATACAAATTATTTTGAGCTAAATGTAACTGGTAACAATGTGATAGGGATCTTAGTATTAGGGCACTAAAAACACAGCATAACAACAAGTCAAGTCACCTTTATTTATATAGCGCTTTTACAATACAGATTGTATCAAAGCAGCTTCACAGAGATAACAGCAAAATAATACAACAAAGTTTGTTTCTAGAAGAAAATTGTGTCATCGTCCACCTTAAGTAAAGCAGATCAATAACGTTAATATAGTTGAATATTAAATGTCTCCAACTTAGCAAGCCAAAAGCCAAGACAACAGTGGCAAGGAACCAAAACTTCATCAGAGACAGAAGCCGTTTCTCAATGTCAAGGATACTTCCTTGGTAGGATTGATCCTTCCAAGTGATTTCCTTCAGAGGCTAGTCTTTAACATTCGGAGAACACGTAAATGGAACAGGCTATAGCAAGTGCACGTTGTTGAGTCATTACGTCAGTAAAAAAGGTCTCCCCGGTAAAAAGCTGCTTATTTTCTACACGGAGAAGTATGAACGCCTCCGTTTGTTCCTTGGTCCCTGTTAAACAAGAAGAGAAAGCTATGAATAACGCTGTGAATGGGATAATATTAACGTTAAATGTCTTTGTACAACTTAACTAGTTAACTAGTTATTAATAAAAGAAATGCCGGTGACGGCAACCAAGCTAACAATTGTTAAATGACAGGTCCGGTTCAGTTAGTAATTACGTAAAATCAATAACTTAATTTGTATATATTTGTACAATTTGTAATATCAATACGGTAGTAATTTGTACTGGCATTTAAACGTTAAACTTTACTTATATGTACTATGGTATATATACATATAATTGCTCCGACTCCGCTAACGTCCAACATTTTACATTTTTTGAACAAGATAGCAAAGATGCGCGCATTGGATTGTGGGTGATTTGAGAGCGCGAAGGCTACACATATGCATCCTTTCCTGTGTATGGGATATTTTTCGAAGGAAGAACTCAGTCCTTGGTTGAAATTCTGAGGATCCTCGACATTGAGAAACACCTAGAATGGAGAAAAAAACCTTGGGAGAACCCAGGCTCAGTCGGGGCCAGTTCTCCTCTGGCCAACGAAGGAATAGTGTATGATTATGATTCGGGCAGCATTACAGGTCAGACTGGATCGGAACATTTAGAGTATCCATTTCCTGGTTGGAAGTCGAGGTCATCACGCCGGTATGAAGACGAGTTGTTGAGGATCAGTGCCGATGTCGTGTCGATGAGGCCTTCACCGGGCTCAAAAACACCCTGACAACCACCCACAAAACAACCTAGCACCTTGTCTTCAGATCATCCTGAGTTATATTTATGTTTCCTGTGTTCAAATGAATTGAAAAGAAATTATGATTCAGGCCAGATCTAAGTTGCGCAATCATTCTCTCTCTGGTCATGCCTACTAATTTCTCCTTTGTAGGCTACATGCAGTTATATTATCATAGTAGAAAAATCTAAACCAGACATGCCGTTCAGGAGCCGCAGCTCTTTGCATCTGCTATCCATCACGATGGAATGAGCGACCCAGCCTTTGATCCTTCATCCAGGCACGTGTGGGTTAACTGTAATTCATAAAAACCTGCCTATATACGCAACACACATGTGGTCATAGCAGGACTGTCAGCAAGTGGGAGCAATTGAGAAATATTTAAGTCATTGACACGGCATTGTTATTCATCAACATACCAAGCAGAAAGTTTCTTGTTTTTCTTTTTTTACTCAGAAGTGGCATTAATGTAAGATCTTTAGAAGCACATTTTTGGACACGCCTGTCGTGCACCCAACAGATTAAAAGCAGATTAATTATGCAGTAATTAATTACAGAACTGGAATTTTCTAAATAGATTTTTAATTAAAATTCTCTCAAAATGAACCAGATGTATATATATATATATATATAAAGCCTCTGTAGGAAGTATTGATATCTGGTTTATACATTGCAAAAACGTCTTCTCACTTTACCTTAAATTGTTTAAGAGTATCTTAAGAGTGTCATAAGAGCCTTTGTTTCTGATTGACTAAATATTGGATTGAAATAATGCTATATCACTTTTAAAATAATCAATGAAATATCTCCAAGTGTCATAGAACTTATAAACTTTTTCCTTCATTGCAAATGCAAACATATTTTTTTCCAACTGGAGATATTGAGTAACATCTCTTAACCAAACAAAACGAGTCAGTGCTTTTTTTTGTTTGCAGTTAAGAAGGATCAGTCTTCATGCAAGAAGCAGAACAAATACAATCACAGAAGGTTGATGCTTTAATATCTTTATGTTATCATCAACTCCAAAGAGAGCCAGGACTGGATCTGGATCTAAAGGTCTTCCCATAATGCTTGATAATGTTTGAAAATGTCTAGTTAAGCATTTATTTTAGGACATTTTTCTAAAACATATGTGCCAATGAGGCTTCCGATTGTCCACAAGTGGAGTCCACAGATGAAAACATCTTTGAAACTTTTCCTTTACTCATACTTGTAAGTGAATCCATTAAAACTAACTTTAGCTGGATTCTATTCTAGAGCTCCCATAAAGCCAAAACAATCTCTTTTACTTGAATTTCCTATTTTCAGTGTAAAGGAGCTTTGGAACAATCATGGTTAAAAGCGCTATATAAATGAAGATGACTTGACTTGACTGTTTCTAATGGTGCTAAATAAACATTTGCCCTGGGCCTGTACCATAACGCCGGTTTAGGTGGCTAGTCAGGTATGTTTCAGTTTAGTTTGTGCCAACCCTGGGTTTTAGGCACCATGAAAGTGGCTCTGCTTTTAACAGTGTTCATAGCCATAGTAACTTGCGATCCGTGGTTCTGTTTCAGGTAAGAGAGCTCAAACTGAAATTCAGCCAATCGGATGGGCAACGTGTCACATGTCTGACACAATAAAGTCACTCCCCCTGAATATGAAGTATATAAATTAATTTACGCAGAAAAAAGATAACATCTTGCTATATCAGTTAGTATATACAGTTTATCTGTTTCAAGGCATATGATTGGCTTTTTGTTCAACTACTATCATGGTATGAGCCCTAAAACAAACAAACAAATAAATAAAAACATACATACATACATTCATAAACTACATATTGCAAAATGAAGGCAATTTTTAACCTATGTTTTGCTTTGTGACATTATTTGCATGACATTTAAGCACTTTGCCCCCATTCCCATTATTACTGTTATGCGGATATGCTATTTTTGAAGTTATTTTGTTGTAGTTCCCATTAATTCACATTTGCATCATCATTAATGCAGTACGACAAATTCTGTCACTGTATGTCTGTTTATATATTACAGTATAAGAAGGCTTCATTCTTTTTTTCTTTTCCTTTTTTTTTTGTGAAATTCACCAATATAATGATATCCCCCCTTTTTTTAAGGACGAGGGAGGTGAAACCCTCTCCAACAACCCAATTGCAGGACAGACTGCGGTGACAGTGTGGGCTAATTACAACACTTTACAAATGTGTAGAGGTAACACATTCAGCAGGAACGTGTGAAAGACTGACCAGCCGTCAAAGTACGTGGAGGAGTGCTGATCTGAAGGGTTGGTCAAAAGTGCACAAGTGGAGCCCCGCTGTGATCAATAAGAAACTATTACCGCCTTCAGTTATCCAGAGAAAGTGAACTGACAAAATTCACTCCAATAAGAACATACACTCTGATTTGTCAGTGGAAAATTAGACTTTTATGTAATAAACTTTTAAACTTTCTTCCAGTGGGGCAAAATGAAATTAAAGTCACCATGAAATCAAAATGGATGATTCTTGTTTTTTTTTACGCAACAATTTATCCATGCAAATCATAATGTTTTTTTTTCATGTGCCTTTAATCTTTAATCAAAATAACTTCCTCTCCCTCTTGCAGCAATATCTCTTCTCTGATGATGTGTTTACTGGCGTGAGGGCGGGATCAGCCTGCCACTCACATGAGATCCACCAATAGCAAACCACAACCATCCAAACAATTCTCGATAGGCAATATCAAGTACCGCCCAACATTTGTTCTTATTCAAAAAGCCGTTTCAATCAGAAAATCACAATTTCCATTTCATTCCGACTTTAATTTTTTTTTTTTTGCCACAAATTGTTATTCTGTCATCTTTACTCAACCTCACATCTCATTTGTTGTTCCATGCAAGAAAGTAAGTCATACAAGTTTGCAAAGGACATGGGAGTGAGTAAATGATACCAGAATTTTCCTTTTTGGGTGAACAAATCCTTTAAGCAGAAAAATAAATCAACAATCCTAATTATCAAACTTAGAATCTGAATGCTTCTGCGGAGGCATGTATAAGAAAAGCAAACTCCTAGCAAATGGCCCATTCATGTGGACTGAGCTGTTAGAACAGCATGATGTCTGTGAGGGAATTGATGGCATTTAACACGCTCATGGTTTACGGCAGAGTAAGTCAACAGTTTATATTCTCAGGCCTAGTTTACATACTTATCGCTGCAAATCATTTGTTTGTAAAAAAAAATCCATCCAGCATACTTAAAAGAATATATATATAAAATTAAATGACAGAAGCTTAAAGATCACTGCAAATTGTGTGTAAATGTAAAGTATTAGTTTTAAAGATAGTCAGATTTTCTCCTAAACAATTAAAGTCAAATGGGTCTAAAGTTGTTCTTCAAAATATATTATTTTGTGTTCTGGAAGAAAAAAAGAAAGTCATACAACTTTAAAGTGACACAAGGGTGAGTAGATTCGAACTGTCGCTTTATGATTCACTTCATTCACTGTAAAAAAATGTGATCAATAAGTTTTGACAACAAATGTTTTCACGTCGCTTTAAACTCATCAAAATAATTTAAGAAATAGAAATAGAAAGTTATACAAGATTCAACTAATTTTCAAGTCAAATTTAAGTTAAAATAACTTAAACATCCAAGTTGATTGTACCTAAATATTTAAGGCAGCAACTTTTTTACAGTGTTGTGGAGGTTGTTTTAAATCAGAGCATGGAAACACATTTATTTGATACTAATATGGAGGTTACTGTTATTAGGAGAGACACTTAAAAAATAAAAAAGTAGGCCTAAATATTTTTTTTCAAATTGATATAATTATTGATATGTGATATGATGATATAAATATGTGAAATATGATATAATACATTATTATAATTATTGTTTTTATTATTATTTACGTAGTGCATATAACTGGATAAGGTTAAAATTAAAAACTGCTCATAATTTAGTGTACCACTTTAAATATGTCTAACTTTCAGTCTTTGTTTATACATAATTGAAGGTGCCGCCTCAGACCGCCTTGTGTTGGATTGTGCCGTTGGAGGGGTCGCATTTCTTTTATGAAAAGGTGAAATATATCAGCATCAAACTTTCCATAACAGTTTATGGAAACGGAACACAGGAATAAAAAGTATGCAAGCACACACTGATCAACGATGACTCTGTAAGAATATTCACTTTAATCGTTGGAAAGTTGCTTCCCACTCTCCCCCGCGTAAAGTCGTTATAAGTGAATGGTACGGTCCACCCCCTACGAGTACTGTTTTTCTTTCAGCGGATGGGAGCACTAAGTTATGCGCTGTTCCTATGATGAAATGTCTCCGAGACTCAAGGCTTTAATTAAAAAAATTCTGTCGGATGTACGACTTTATTGATTGTTTTTCTTCAGAAAAGTACAACGCAAGATTGGGAGCAGGTAAATGGGTAATATGGCAGTTAGGAGCGTCCTTTGAAGTCTTTTCCCGTTTCGTCGCTGGATTGATTGTGTAATTTAGTGAGGGGCGCTGTGTTGTTTGAAAAGCCTCATGTTTTCAACGGGTCAAGAGGAGCACTGTGCGCCCACCAAAGAGCCAGTGAAGTACGGCGAACTGGTGGTTTTGGGGTGAGTCCATACGCGCAGCTTTTTTCCTCATAATGTGTCCAATATTGACGAGTTCACCCGACTTAAGCTGTATTATTTGATGTTTCCAAGTTACATACCTTTACTCGCCGTAGATACTCTCACAACAGGGCTCTTCAGAAACTCTGGCATATTTTTGAGCTACTATTTAGTGGATAAACGCGTTTTTAGAGTACGGAAATAGTTTGTTTACACACTTGATATTGGTGTGCAGTGCGCGAGACCTCCCAGCTCTTAAAATTCACGCGCTCACGTTACTGCACAAATGAAACACGTGCGGTCTAGCGAGCGCTGTCTCTAAGCTTACTGGAGCCAGATAAATAAATACATTTAGGCTATTAATATTTTTATGCACGAAAGCCACCATCTAAAGTGATCTTGTCGATGACGTAGAAACACAATTATTGACTATGATGTGCATTTTACTCCATCGTGGATGGTTTGGCTGGGAGTTGGTTTAATCCCAGACACTTATTGTAGTCCCAGTGTTCGGATCTTGATGGGACTTTCTCATGGTGCTCGTTCATCATCTGTACGGGAAGTCATAGCGAGTTGAAGGGCGGTGGAGGAATTCGGAAGCAGCCCACTAAAGTTATTGGTCACCCCTCCTTGTCTGTGACTGAGCAAAGAAGAGCCTGTCTCTGTTTTACAATACCCCCTCCTAGCTCTGCTGGGTTGTAAATCACAAATGTTTAGTGATCATCTAGAGCAGGGGGGTTCAACCCATTCCTGGAGCACTGCATATGATGGATATCTGCATCATTAGTTCATTAGGAGATGCTCTGTGTGTTGGTCTGGACGTGACGCATAATAAAAGATGTTTAACTTCAGGGATCTCAGGTGTACTACTATAAAAGATTTTGTGGTTGGTGTAACTGAAAAGTGATTTTAAACCTATACCTAAAGCCTACTAAATTATCAACATGATCTCAACTTTGCTGAAGAACCTGTTGTACACAATGGTTGATGGTTTATACTTTTTTGGAAGTAAAACGTCTTTTCGTATTATTTTAAAGTGGGCCCCTTTAGGTCGTGGTTCACCTTTTGCTTTGAAATCTTTAGATCTTTTTATAAACTAAATGTAAGAATAACTTTATATTTCAAGATATGAACACTTACTCGACCGAAGCAACTTACTTGATTATCCATACTTTTTTGGAAAGAATTATTTTAAAATTTGTGTACATCTCTCAATCATCATTGCATCGCATTGTTTTGCCCCTCACAATAAAAACAGCAGAGTTTTGATCATAAAACGAAGCATTTTAAATTATATTATTGAGAGGTATAGGCCATTTCTCAATATGCATTCTTAATCAATCTTGCGTCCTTGTTCTCTTGTACATCAACTGTTCAATTCCAATTCTCAAGAACGCAAGTACAGAGGACGCATGAAAATACCTGGAAGTGTTCTTGATATCGAGAATGCATCGAATGCAGGCTTGAGAGAATCGAACCGTTAGAAATCCCAGAAGACGCTGCGGTTGGAGGCCTGTAAACTTGCTTGCTTAAAGGTGCAGTGTGTAACATTTGAGTATTTATTAACAGAAATGCAATATGACATCCATAACTATGTGTTCAGTGGTGTATAAAGAACTTACTTAATAAACCGTAATGTTTTTATTACGTTAGAATGAGGCATTTATATCTACATAGGCACGGGAATCCCCTTCTATGAAGGTCGCCATATTGTGACGTCATGTTTCTACCGTAGCCGACAGCGATCAAACAGCGCTACAGAGCGCGTTTCGTCACTACCTTGAAAGAGAAGCCGCAGAAAGCTAGAAGAAGCTAGTCATAAACACCGTGAGTAGTGACTTTTCCCTTGTCAGTGGTGTAAATATGTAGTTGGATTGTTTCATGTAACTTAGTTATTCTCCCTCGCTGTGTTATGGCTTTGCTATGTGGGGATAAATGTGCTGGTTGCGCTCGTGAGACAGCTGATTAGTAGGCTACTCTTGTCATTGACCGGAAAACAGTTACAGGAATCACCAACCCGTCGATCTTGGAAGCATTTAAGTCGATCGAGTTTCCAAAATCAGAGAAAAAGCCTATTGTGTGTAGTAAGTGGTGTCTATGGGATGCGGAGGCGCGCGCGCTGTTACAATCACGTCATTTTTGCCGCGCGCACCTTTGGGCTCATGTGGACGCGTCGAGTATAAACAAGGCTTTACGCTTTAACCAGCTCAGCCACAGTAACAGCTCATATTATCCAGCTAAACTTTTACTACCCTGTTAGAAAACATATATAACGTTAGTTGCATAGTTTAATGTGGTTCTTCTCCCTCGCTGTATTATGGGTTTGCTATGTGGGGAGAAATGTGCTGGTTACGTTCGTGAGACAATCAGCTGATTACTATTATTATATTATGTATTAAGACCCTTGATCCTTACCTGACTATGGCTTTGTAAACTTTATCCATGATGTGGTTTATAATGGACTGTGGTACAAAAGCTTGTTTTACTCTGGCTATTCTCTGCTGTCTCAGACGACGATGTTTGTCCCGTTTTAGCCACCGTAGCTTCTTCGAAAGGGAGGGGTGAGCAGTGGGCGGAGCCCTTAGTGTAAACTCGCAAACGAACCGCTAGATGTCGCCAAAAGCTACACACTGCACCTTTAAAGGGTTAGTTCACCCAAAAATAAAATTGTCATCAATTACTCACCCTCATGTCATTCCATACCCATAAGTCTTCCTTTCATCAAATGAAGATCTTTTTGATGAAATCTGAAATTTTTGTCCCTCCAGTGACAGCTACACAACTACCAATTTGACGCTTCAAAAAGTTAATCAAAAGGTTGTAAAACTAATCCATATGAATTGAGCTGTTTCATCAACTCGCACATCGGTTGTGGTGAACAGAAGCTCAAGCATATTCGCTTGACGTGTGAGAACCAATGAGGTTCATTCTTGTTACGCAGCACGTTTGAGCTTCCGCGTCAAGCAGTTTGGTTGAGCTTCTGTTTATAAGTGTTTATATGTGAATTAAAGCCTAAATGAAATATTTTCATCACATAAAGCGATCGAGTCTCTTCAGAAAATTTTGGACTAAATCGCTCTACTCATGGATTAGTTTTATGATCTCTTTATGAACGTTTTGAAGCGTCAAAGTGGTAGTTGCGCAACTGTTTATGGAGGGGCAGAAATCTCATATTTTCAGATCTTCATTCGTGTTCTGAAGATGAACGAAAGTCTTACTGGTTTGGAACGACATGAGGGCGAGTAAATAATGACAGAATTTTCATTTTTGGGTGTACTATCTCTTTAAGAGATTTCCGATGCAAGCTAGCAAATACTTGACGGCTTGTGAAGTAAACATTTGTTTTGCTTTTAATAAAGTGACCTGAAGAAAGCCTGCACTATTTTTATTGGCATATTAAAAAGAATCTTAACATTGACAAAAGCATAGGTAACATTAAACACTGATTTTTACAGTTACACACGGCAAAATATGATTTGAAAATAATGCCTGTAATGTGAATTTTTTTTTTTCAGCACGTTAACATTTGTGATGTTATTGTGCATTGGATGCTACTTATAATATGCTGGAGGTCAGTTGAGTAACAAGATCGTAGCACATCTCAACTCCCAAAGATTCGTCCTTCCGAGTTCGTTCTTTCAAGATCACCTGGCAAGTTTTCCATGAGAACGCAAGCCGTTCTTGGAATTGAGAAACGGCCATAAAGTGACAACTGATATTTAGACCCTATGTATTTTATGCAAGTAGTCTGCTAGACTGTTATAATGATCTCCTTGGTTTAATCAGAATTTCATCGTACTTTTTGGCCATACAAATATCCGCTACTACTCAAATTACATGTTAACATACCCCCCCCCCCGAGCATAAGCTCCATATTCTCACTTTATTATTCTATATGAGCCCTAAAAGCCTGATGTATCAAATGATATTCAACAAAAAAAATAATTATTTTAGAGGTTTCAAACATTTTCTCTGAAGGTTCAATATACTGTTCCATTAAAAACCTTTTTTTTTTAAACTTTTTTTCAGACTTTAACAGGAGTAATATAGCAATGAGACTTGATACACTAGGGACCTGTGTGTTCATGAATCCTGAGGTCCACATGTTTTTGGTGGAGCAGCTTGTTTAAAAGTACCGAAACCTTTTTAGTCTCCAATTTGTAGGCCAACCTGTCTGCAGGCATCCTGGGTTCCCTCAGGATTTTCCTTTTTTCTTTTCTTTTTTTTTATAGTGGTTTTTGATTTGAGTAAATTAAGAAGGTCTGTGGTTATTAACATTACTTGAAGCGAGTTTCATAATTTGTTTTGTAACATGGTTTCACATCCTTATGGTTGTCTATTCAGAAACTTGCGTTTTAAGCTTTCAAATTCACATTATGCAACTTTTGTAGAACAAAATAAAAAGGGAATTTTCAAGCATTACATTTTATGAGAGAGCCTAACTCTCAGTGCTACTACAGTTTTTATTTGTCTTTATGCAGAATATAACTTCATAGTCAAATATGACCCTGACATGACCGCTTTTATGAGAATAATATGCCCTTCAAGTCTTGTAGAGTCGGAAATATCATAATTGCGAGTTCTGAGTATGTGAATGACCAGGTGAATAAACTGTGAATTCTACATGATACACAAGTTTCCAACATCAGAAGTGGCATGTTGATTTAAAGATTATATAATACATCACTAATCTATAGGCTATATAGAGATCAGTGAGTGGATAGTAAGTCTGTGGTAAAAAATTTTGGTTTATCACTTGACTTTCACATTTTGCTTTTTAACATTTACTTTTTAAATCATTTGAAATTATGTAAATCAATAATTGATTATCTTAATGAAATCTGATGTTTTTCGTTCACTATATAATTTTTTTTCTTAAGGCTGCTTCCATTTTACGTTTCCAACTTGCATGACATATTGTAATAACAAATGCCCAACTCAAGGCAGCATAATTTCAGTATCTTATAAAAGGTAACACATCTTATTAAATCACATGTAACTGTAAAGGTTAATCAGTAGAATTTTGTGGTTTGTGTTTTGTCTTTTATATGTAAAGTGAACAAACTTGTTTTACATGGAGTACAAAATGAATCAAATGGTGACATTTTTGCTGTTCTTGGAGTGTTTGTTTGATTCATAGAATTTGAAACCTTCTGTGTATGAATCAAACAAACCTATTGTAGCATATATTCCTTAAAAAAAGAGAAAGATCAACCTACCAACTTTCTGCTGCCCTGATTCATTGGTTGCCTGGCATTGGCTGCTGGCGCACACAGAGCAGAGGCTGAAAGAGGGTATTATTGATCTGGGCACAGGCAGATCTGAGCCTCCAGTCCTCCTCTCTCTGTTCATTGTTCTCATTAGACTGACTGCGCTTTTTGAGAAGGCTTTGTGGGACACGGCAAGCCTCGAAAATGCACCTTTTGTAATGTTGTCTTTCCTCTGTGACTGATAGCTGTGGGGAGATGTATCTTGCTGACTCTAAACTTTCTGCCAACTCACTGAGATAGCCTTACAATCACTATCATTCAAACTCTGATCTCTGAAAGGAAGACATGATCAACCTAACGGATCTCAAATGTAATGTAAATGTCTCCCTGATTAATGCAGTTACAATCTAAGTCATTTAACATGGTGATAACAAATGATACACATGGTGTGTATATAAAGATTCATGTGTTTTATGGGGTAGCTTGTCTAACAGCACAGAAAGCGTAGTTTGTAGACAAAAGTTGAGACTAGATGTCAGAATAGATCTGTGCATTAAGGTTCATTTACACAACAATAATGATAAAAGCAGAATTTTTTTTTTTTTTCCTTTTGCGTTTTCCGTGGATGACAACGTTGTCAAAATGATCCCCGTAAACGTTTTAAAAACGCTGTGTTCTGCTGCCAGGCCAGTAGTTGGCGGTCACTTTGTGTAGAAAAACTCTGGGCCTATAGACTGAACAAATAATGCGTGCATGACAGCACCGTTTTTACAAATTCACATTTTTGTAGTTTACATAGATTTAGACAGTATCGTTTTCAAAAACTTGCACTTTGAAACCCATTTTCAAAAGGTTACGTTTTCAGGCCCCCAAAACGCTGTGTAAATGAACGTCTAAAACGCAGGAAAACGGTGTCGTGGTAAGGGCTGTTTACACAGAGCAGGTTTTTCCATTCCACCGCGCTGCTTTTTCTTTTGTACACATGCGCTTAGATGAACATGTTTGACTTCTGCACTAACGTCTTTTGCAGAGTCTTGTGCATAACAAGCATTCTAAAAATTTGAGGCTTAAATTACAATACGTTCAACTTAAAAAAAGAAAAAACGCATCTCAATACTTTGCTGCTTTTTTTTCTATTCCACTGCTAACACAGTCTACACTGGAAGTGACATTTGCACTGTGCTGTTTTTCTATGTAATATGCGGTAGAATAGATGGACGAGTTTGATCGTTGCGCTCGCTGATCACATCTTTTGCAGTGTCTCGTAACACCCCATTCTAAAATTCACCGCTCAAGTTAAAAAAAGTTCAACTAAATTTTTTTACTTTTTTGCAACAGAATGAACCCCCCCCCCCCCTTTTTTTCCCACACCTGACCTGTTATTGTCTTCTCATCCATTTCAGATAAACACGTCCTTAAACGGACATCAAACTGTGATAGGCCACTTTTCATCCTGCTAGACATCATGCTGTCTCCATCTGAAAGCTGAAGTAGCTGCTTTGCATTTTGTGTATAATGGCACCTTCTAAGAGAACTGGTTACAGACAGACTCCCATGGCACCATCATGTCTAATGATCTTGAACAAATTCAAATGAGCTTTAGTCACAACCAAGCAAGCATTTAATGTCTATTTCTTGCTAAAAATGAAGTCATACTTTGACTAGTTTGAACTGAGATGCCATTCTTTCCACGAACTGCTTGCACATTATCGTGGGATGAAGGCAGAGAAGAATGCATCTTCAAAATCAGGCCAGATAAAGACATCTCAGTAGACAGGATGTTACATATTTATTGGATTCAGACATGCCTTGATACTTTCTCAATTTGTGTAACATTTCTAGTGATAAGCATCAACCGTACAGGATGTTGAGGCCTCTTGTAAGTAAGTGCTGACATCATGCACACTGCAGACAGCCGATTGTAGATTAGCATTTTACTCTTAATTCTTGTTCTCATAAATGCTGTATGAAAAGGTCCAGGATGCTACCAGGAAAATCTTATGAAGCAGAGCAAAAACCTGACTGGATGACATTAGGAGCTGGACTCAATGGGAAGAAGTCTTTTTATTGATACTAATTAGTCTAAGGTGTTCTGAACACCACAGTGTGTTTATCTATGAGTTACGCACTACATTTAATAAGGAATAAAAGTTAAGTATAAAAGGAATGTGTTTTTTTTTATGACACACATTTCTCCTCTATGAATAAGTGGCAATTACATGTTAAGATTGGGAAGCAACCCTAAAAGGAACCTGTCCAAGGGAAGCAACTTCATGAGAACTACACATGCTATTAGACAACAACATTTATATAATTAAAAATTTAAATGAAGTCCTGTTTTGCTCATTATGCTGCCAGTAGAAACAACTTGCACTGTAGTAGTCTTCACATATCTCAGACCTCATTTGATCTTAAAGTGTAGAAAAGCGTGAAAGGGAACCGTTCTCTTTGCATTCGCATTGTACCTGGACCTTGCATGCAGTTTTCCAGTTAATTTTATTTTTTGTTGGAGAACTGAAGGAAGGCATTTGAGCTTGCATATTAAAGTTTCTCATTTTTAAATGTGGTGAAATGCTGCACTCGTCACGTTTTTGTGAACTGGTGTCATTTTATTAGATTTGTATCATAACTTGTGGGCAAAAACATTTCAATTGTTGCAAATGTTAAGATAAAGTGAATTTAATGCTCATTTTAAGCAAGGCCAACACCACTGAAGATGGCGTTTGGGTGGGCGATTCTCTGCGGCTGCACGAGCTCCTCGTGTGCTGAGTGTGTAGCGACATCGCTACTCTTTAAAGCACATGGTGCATACTGTCTAATAAGCATTAATTTAATAGTGGTTGGATAAACGTTCAGAGGCAGGGTTAATTATGGTGCACGTTTTGAATGACTGGCATTCCAGTTAATAAGCAATCTGTGTGGTTTTCCGGATTCTGTTGGTCTGCTCATGTGGCAGGGATCTGTAGAGCTGTGAAGCACCATTTTCTTGCTCTGGAAAATAATATTCTGTTTGACTCCTTTTAAAGTGGTATTTCCCTAGTCACTCATATGGTGTTGTCTAATTTTTTTTTCTTTCCTTATACAGGTACAATGGTACACTTCCCAATGGAGACAGAGGGCGAAGGAAAAGCCGGTTTGCCCTTTACAAGAGAGCCAAAGCCAACGGTGTCAAACCTAGCACTGTACACATCCTTAACACACCACAAGCCAGCAAGGTATCCCATATCTTCCATAACTGTGAAAGTCTTTTTTTTTTTCTTTGCAAACCTGTAGCTATACTGCCTTTTTTTTTTTTTTTTGCCAAATAATTTTGTCAGATAAATGCCTTAACCAAGTTTAGTGTGTTGGTCTTCCCTCATATCTAACAAAAAAAGAATAGAAAAAAGAGGGTTTGCGCTGGTGCAAGCTGTTAGTAAATCTGGCCCTTAGAATAGACACACTTAATACAAAAATTTTACTCAGAGCGGCTTTATACATATGGACCCATAAATTGATTCTTACTGAGAGTGAACTTGAATGAGACTGAGATCATTGTGGGGATGGAAAACATCTGGATGCCTGAGTGTTGGGGTCCTACCTTCACTCACCAGCAAACAAAAAGTACCTTTAGTACTTTTACATCTAGAAAGGAAAACACTTAAATCCCTTTTCTCACAATGCATATTCTGTGCAATGAAGCCTGAGATTGTCATTGTATTTCGCTTCAACCATAAAACCGTATGCAATTTTATATGCTTGTTTGATGGTTTTGTTTGTGTATTTGGCACACAAAAGTGCCATTGTGATGCACTCTGAAGTATTTAGACTCATCAAAGATTGGGAGAATCTGGATGCATCAGAGATTTGTTTCCCCTTCTCTCCCACCCCTATAACATACTATTATTATAAATAATCTGACATTAATGGCACAACCAAATGCTTTGCCCTTTTGAAGGTGTTGCCTTTCAGTTTATATTTTACAGCAAGGGTGTGTCAACTCATTTTAGATTGTGGGCCATGGAGAAAGGTTAGCTTAGGGGCTGATTTGTGTTTGTTAAACCATGCTGTACCCGTGCAAACGCATGACCAACACTTGATTGTGGACTTGACAAGCTCCAGAAGACTGTCTTTATGAGATAGCAATACATGGAATTTGAAATGAATTATTTCGCAAGACTTTCCAACTCCACATAGCAGAGAGAAGTTGTAGAGAATGTTGGATTATTGCCCAGTTGTGAAGCTGCGCAATGCAGTGTTTAGTTAAGAAGCATTGTGACTTTTAGTTCTTCCAACATTGGCTACGATAGCATATTTAACCCCACCTTTAAATGGTTGCTACTGGGACATTCTTCAGAGATTTACAGGGTGGTACTAAACATGGGTGGGGTTGAGTGGTTCACTGTCATTTCAGAGCAGCCACACTACCAATAAACACATCTGTGCTGCTGATACTTTGCCATCTCCAGATGTTATTGTGAAATGCATGGTGCTGGATCAGAGACTATCATTCCCTCTGACTTTTTTTTTTTTTTTTTTTTTTTTTTTTTTTTTGGATGACGAGTTGTATGATATCGTTTTGAATGCTTTGAGCAGCCAGACCACAACTTTCAAGTCCAGCCCACATTGTATTAACTCCAATGGTAGTATTACAGTGGTAGATTTTGATCTTAACTTCTATCTCAGTGACTTAACTTGAGGTTGGTGACTCCTCTGTGATGACTGACTTTTTTGCTGCTGTTTTGGCTCGTTTGCATTGACAAACTGCTCTAAATGAAAATGTGGTCTACTATGGCTCACTAATGTTTATTAAAGTTACAAAGCAGATGGTGCTTTGGCATAAAAAGTTTGTTACTGATATTTTCATTGTTACTGCTATCTTGGCAACATGCTAACATTTTGGAAACCATTGGTGACTCCTGCTTTGTGCATTAGCTTCTTAAAGCTTTTCAGTCACTTAAAGAGGACATGATATGTTTTTTTTTAACATTTTTAATTTTCTTTAGTGTGTAATGTTGCTTTTGAAAACATGAAAGTTACAAAGCACAAAGGGAGTTATTCACCATATCAGCACTAAGCACTGTTTCTGAACTCCCTGAAATGCCTCGATTGTAGTCTTGAAGTTTCTTCTGGGAATGTACACGTCACAATATTACTGATTTAAATAATCCTGCCCAAAGCATATGCAGAAAAAGGGACGAGGCCTGATTGAGATGCATTAATGTTTGTTGTAACTCGTGGTTATGGTAAGGGGCGTGACACTTCTGAAACTCACTCGAAGCGGTTGACCAATCACAGCACATTGCGCTTTTAGGAAGGAGGGGCTTCACAGAGACCGGAACTAAACCTAGCGTTACTGACCGACTGGAAAGAGAAGTGCTGCCACAGTGTAAATTATGTGGAATAATGTGTTGCCAGTCAGGAATGGCATCTACTAGAATAGACTTTGTAAAAGGGCATAATATGGCATTTTTAGGGGTTCAAGCACGAAGTGCTGAAATCCTATTGTAATTGTAAGGATTTGAAAAACGCATCGTGCAGACCAAACCGTAAGTGCAGGAGCCTTGAAACTTTGCCAGATGGTAGTACAAAAATCGAGGAAAGGTTATCGAAGTATGACCCCGATTGGCCCATAGGTGGCCCTACAGCGCCCAGAAGCACTAAATCGCTCATAACTCTTAGACCGTTTGACTTGGCCACAAGGTTTTTACACCACTGTGATCCTTGGCTCAAGACGGGCAAAATCGAAATCCAATTTCGATTTAGGTGAGAAGAATCTTCTGCGATGTCCAATTTTGTCCAAAACCTACTTTTGCGAACTAGTCCCTGGTTTTTCACCCGATCAGAACCAAACCAGTGCAGAAATGTTCTCTGGAGTCTGAATATCAATAATTATCGAAAAAAAAGTTGAATTTTCTATTGACGGTCGCTTGCGGGTGCAAAATGAATGTTGTAAAAAAAGCCTATTTTACTAACTATACTCATTTACTATAACTCGAAGTAAATGAGATATCTTCACAAAACTCAACAGATGTATGCATTTATGAGCACAGTTTGAGGTCAGAGTAAAAATACTGTCGATTGGCCACATGGTGGCGCTATAACATTAAAAAAAAAACGTATAAATGGCTATAACCACCTGACCGTTTGTCCAATTGACTTAAAATTTGGTATGCAGTATCTTGGTCCAAGGTAACATGTATGTGTAAAAGGATATTGGCATATCTCAAAAAACATGGCTGCCATCGGCCAATGAAGTTTGAGCACCTATTAAACAAGGTTAACGGAGGCCAATCGGAACGAAACTCGGTGGGCATGTTTGACTCATGGCCCTAGAGGTCTGTAACAATTTTGAAAGAAATCGGCATCTAGTTGGCGCTAACGAATTTTATGGCTCTGTAATCACGTGGTGTTGCACACATTCCCACAAAATGCATATCATTTGATAGATCTCATGTTGAACAACTTTGCCTCTAGAACCATTGCTGTCAATCAAATAGTTCATTAAATATTTGCAATTGTTTAAAACCTACTTTTGCAAACTAGTCCGTTTTTTGCCCGATCGGAACCAGACAATCTAGGACAATTCTCTGGACTCTCTAGATCAAGAATTATTGAAAAAAAAGTGGAACTTTTACATTGTTCGCATGACATAAAAGGGTTATTTAGAAAAGGGGCGTGGCAAAATACTCAAAAGCCTATAAATCTTAAATAAAAACTCAGAACTTCACAAAAAGAACTGAGCATATGTGACATCAATAACAAGCATGCAAAATTTGATGGAGATCGGATCATAGCGCTATAACGGTCAAAAAGCTTTAAAACATGTATTTCCTATGATAAATTGGCTGTAAATGGTCTTCTCCATTATGTCAGTGGATAAATGTATGCTAAATAAAACTTAATGTCTTAAATGCTTATGTGCCTAAAGGCTTTAAATGCTTGAACCCCGATAAATGCTGCTCGCAGCTTTAATTATTTTCATAATTCGTAGTAAAATGCATTATTTTAAACCTTTAAAAATTACATAATGTAAACGTTCCCAGTTAGTGACCTTTTCAAAACCGTTTACAGAGGACAACCAACTTGAAGGAGGTCACCTACAAGTGGCCAATTGCTCATTGTGCTTGTTTGGTCCATGATCAACAGAGCAGCTACGTTATGTCACATGCTGAGAATAGCCATGGCATTGTGCCACCTTACATCCATTATCCTTAAGTACTCAATCTTTACCTGCCTTATTCTAGCAGGGCTCTATGCTTCTCAAGTTTTCTGAAGTTTAGTCCTCAGTAGAATTGCTACAATATCATAATTATCTCACCAGTATCAGTGTTCAAATGGATATTAGTGCTGGTTAAAAACGCACTGTCTTGCATTTATTTTTAGTTGAAATTTAAATTAAGTTAAACTCATAAACTGGTATAAAATGCCCCTCATACTGTGAATAACCAGTATTACCAGATAAGCACATGAACCACAACTCTTTCATGCTTTCTCAGTTATATAAAGGTGTGGAAAAACAGCCAATTATGTGTGAAACATTAAAAACCCTGATATACTCATTGCAAAGTTCTTTTTTGTTCTTTGCTTAGCTATTAATACTTTACCGTATTAAACATGAAAACAGTGTCAGTGTCTCATTTCATCAGAAGTACAACTTAATTTTGTACTATAAAGCAGCTCTCTAGTGTGTTCATGTTTTTACACATGGATGTCTGTCCTCGACAGTCTGTACCGGATAAATGAACCGGAAAAGATTTCCTCAAAGTTCTTTAGAAGGTCACACTCACATGTGCACCTAAATATTTTTTTCGGTCACACAGAGATTTTGCAAATGTCGCTTTGTAGAGCCCTGTTTAGTTACTTTTAAATGATCTTTTTTCGTTCTCATTAAAAAAAAAAGAAAAATGTGATATGTTTGTTTTACACACAGACCCAGGCTCCATAATTAAAGTCCCATGAGCGAAAGGAATGTTTTCTTCTCACCATGAAACTCGCTGGCATGCTGTATTTTTGGGGATGTTTTGTTACTGTTGGCTGCTTATCCGGCCGCAGTGCCTCGTCAGAGCTGAAAATATCCCAGCGCACAGTCATCTGTGATTCACGCTGTTCTTTGGGGTCACAGTGCTCTGAGGTAGAAGGCCTTCCATGTCTTCAGGCATCGGTCTGAAAGGGTTAACTAAAAAAATGGCCAGTTCTCCAGCAGTGACACAAGTGCAGCTGCATCATTGTAATGTTAAAGTTGAACAAAGAACAGGCTCTGTGATTACTCACAGTGCACCAGTGAACTCCTTTCAGATAATGGGTCACAATGTCACTAAACTATTCCAGGAACAGTATGTGATTGTTCACGGATGTCTTGGAGGTTTGTTTTTAGAGGTTAGAGTTGTTGCCACTTGCATTGTGGGCTGTCCAGTGCTGATGGAGAGTACAGTCGAATTGGATCCTGTGGCTTGAGGTTGGTGGCCACGGCATCTCATGTGTTTACAACAAACGCGAGGGCCAAGCTGCTCCGGCGTCTCACAGATGGAGCTGCTTCAAATACCCTGTTGCCCAACGGGTGCGGCTCCACTAGCTCTATTGTTTGGGGTGTTTTTGGTAGCTTTTGTGGCCCACTGTAAAACAGCAGTGGGGGATGGATAGCTGGATGGGACCCCCTGTTGTGACCTGGCAGTGAGCATGGAGAGCTGCCTAATGTTTCACCCTCAAGCCTCTTTGTTCCACTTTACTATGGGCACAAATGTGCCACCAATAACGGCCCAAATTTTAAACTGGAATCCTGTCATACACGCCAAACTATGAGTCCCGTCACAACATAATTGATAGAGCTTTGGACTAAGGCTGGGTGGGTTAGATAAAAATAAACAATATTCTGACATTTTCCCTTTTGACAATGCTCAGCATATCTGTACCCGCGTGATTGTACTGAAATGGCTAAAGAGGCAAGTTGTATTAGAATCCATAATTGTGATCAGACGACTAACTACCACAGCCAGTTAGATTAAACTATTAATGCAAATAATACTAATGATATTCAATTTTGTTTATGCATCAGCATAATACCTTAGTGAGCAGCTAGAAAATGGCTGGCCAGAACTGGCCAGCCAATCAGATTTCTTCCCAGTCAATTATTTATATATTTATATGTGTGTGTATATATGCATGCATGCATGCACTCTCTGAAGTTTATTTTATCAAACTTGTTTGCTGTTAAGACAGTTGGACAGTTTGGAAAATTTAAATGTGCCGCCCTTTCAATGTATACATTTTACAGTTATATTCTGTAAATGTTAAGTTATGCACTGGGTAAGGTATCTCTCTGTGCAAAACGTTTTATATGCTTAAACGTATTTCGGATCCTGTTTCGGATTTAAACTATTCATTAAGTTCATTAAAGAACTGAGTTTGCGGAAGAGAATCAAACTCTAAAATATCTGCCTTAACTCTTTTACTTTTGAGTTGAGTCACGAGTGAGAGAGCACAATTTTTATATTTATTAAAGTAGCATAAAGCGCATTTTACATGACTTGAATTAAATCAATTTGTATTGTGCACTTTTTTAGGGTTAGAAAATATACAGACTCAGCTAGCATCCCTATTTAGTCTGGGATATTTCTGGGCATATGTGGGGCGTGAAATTTTGGCTTTTAGTATGCATATGTGAACTGGTTGTGACCTCCAGTGTTATTGAGAACAGTGTTATGCACACTCGCACAATCCTGTGCTTGGCATATGAGTGGACAGTGAGTTTTAAAAACAGTAATGCATTAAATAGTGTCATACAGAAACAAACCACCTTCCTCTCTTGGCTGTATTTTTCCATTGTTGCACAGTGTAGTAACCATGACCCAGTTTCCACTCCCCTTTGAGCACACGTGATTAATCTGTGATTTCCAAATTACCCACATCTCTGAGGAGAAAAAGAGTGAATCAGGAAGCAAGAAATAATCACGCTGGGAAATTGGCTGTTTAAACACTGGTTTGTCTCAAGCCACCAGATTAATGTTTACACGCGCTCTGCTTTGAAGTGAACTCAATTCGTATCACACTTCAAATCATGCATGCATATCTGTGATGGCTAATTTTCTTGCTTCAAGTAGAAAAGATAAATAGATCTCAAACCATACTTTTTAATTTTGTTAGTCATGTGATGCTTGCCTCTTTTTACACTCTTGACTTGAATAATGTATGATTTATTTATAACAAGCCTCATATGACAGCTGTCTCAGTAATGAATGTTTGATGGGGTGTGTTTCACATACACACAATTAAACACTCATTCTACATGCACGTTACAGTGGTGCTTTGGACCAACTTAAAACATTTTAAAAAGGCCAAAGTTATTAATAGTGCTGCTTGCTAACCTTTTCACATTTCCGTTTTAGAGGGTAAAGGGCATATAGAGGGATCATGTGAGGCCATAGCTAATATTATTGCAGACTTCCCTTTTGCTCCACATGCATCAAAAAGATCCATAGCAAGTTTTCATAAAATTCTAAAGAGAAAAATACATTGGTTATGCCGTTTTTCCTCATTGTCCTTTGTCACTTTCTCAGTACCTATATTTGAAGCTGTAAAGGTTTGAACAATGCAGTGAACTGCAAACTGCATTTTCAGAAAGTGAAAACTAAAAAACGTTCTCTGTGTGTCATTGTATTAGATGAGCAGGAAATCCTCCCTGACAGATGCTTTTGTTGTGTTGTGACAGGCAGTGAACTGTAAGGGCCAGCACAGCATCTCCTACACGCTGTCCAGAAACCAGACGGTGGTGGTGGAGTACAGCCATGACAAAGACACAGACATGTTCCAGGTACTGTTCTGCAAAAACAAAAAAAACCTTGAAATATCTCCTCCGCTGTTCTATGTCTGCCTGTTGACTGGGAGTTGGCAAATCTGTTTCTCCAACATTAATATGTCTGACCTCCACCAAAGCTAATCAAGATCTGTGACGTGGGACACGGTTATATCAGCTCCCCGAGACACGTGCTCAGATACAGGGTTGCGCATGTGTGGTTGTTTTTTGGTGTCTGGTCTGCGCACGAGGGATCGAGTCGTATAGATTTCTGCAAATGGGAGGAAAAACGAAAACAGGAACCAGCAAAGAGGACAAAACAGAAACTCTATAAAAAGGAATTAAAGTGGAGACATTGCATCTTTATTTCAGTTCAAGTATTTATAAACAGAATTTAGTGCAATAAGCACCTCTCTATTCTTGGGAATTTCCATCCCACTTTTAAAACTAAAATAAGCTCTTCAAACAAGTCCTGGCACATGCATGACTGTTTTCCATCCTGTTTACTGTTGAGACAAAATAGTGTAGGGACAATTGTCCCTCAGCTCAAAAACATACAAAATATATTCTGAAACAGACACGCCTGGAGATTTACAGAATCTTCAGCTAAATGTGGTTATTTTTAGTTCAAAAGGGACCATTTTTGTAACAATGTATAAGCCTTAACTATTTTAAATAGATGCTGTACTTTTGAACTTTCTATTAATCTCATAATCCTGAAAGTAAAAAATGTCAGTTTCAATAATAAGCAGCATGACTATTTTTAGTTGTGTCAAGAAATATTTCTTACGCATCAAATCAGCATTTAAGAATCATTTTTAAACAATCATGTGACACAAATTGTTCCTGTCTTCATTTACCGTTGCCATCACAGGGAAAAGTTACACCTAAAATAGAAAATGGCTATTCTTTCCATTATTTTTGATCAAATAAATGCAGCCTTGGTAGCATACGAGATGATCAAAAACATTACTGCTCAAAAGTTTGGTGTTTATAGGATTTAGTGTTTATTATAATTATTAATAATATAATAAAATTGGTTTTCCCTAATATTGTTCTTTCTGTCATGACCTAGAATGGAATTAATCAGACAGTTGTTTGCAATGAGAACATAATATTTTAAGTTGTAGAAACTTTAATTCTTCTTTTGCATCTTAGATCGGACGATCGACGGAGGGCCCTATTGACTTTGTGGTGACTGACACTGTGTCAGGTGGAGGGGAGGGTGAGGAAACGCCCATCACTCAAAGCACTATCTCCCGCTTCGCCTGCCGGGTGGTGTGTGAACGTAACCCGCCATACACGGCGCGCATCTACGCTGCAGGCTTTGATTCTTCCAAGAATATATTTCTCGGAGTAAGTGTGTTTTCTTTCCTGGTCTTGAAACGGAATTGTCTGTGGGATACATTTCTCATCGGAGTTAAAAAGCCTAATTAAGCTCTTATTTATAAATGCTTGTGTATGTGCTGTCTGGGGAAGTATCCACTTCTGCTGATCCAGTGGAACTGATCTAAACTTACCTGGTAAATATAGGTGTGTCAGGCTAACTGGAATGACTCACCCATGTGTAAGCGGAGCGCGCACATTTTTTTGTTCATGTATAGTAATAAAATCTCTCTCTGTAGGAGAAAGCAGCCAAATGGAAGAATCCAGATGGTCACATGGACGGTCTGACAACCAATGGTGTGCTAGTCATGCACCCACGGGGCGGGTTCACAGAGGAGTCCAAGCCTGGTGTGTGGAGGGAGATATCAGTGTGTGGAGATGTTTACACACTGAGAGAAACACGGTCTGCTCAAACGCGAGGCAAACTGGTTAGTGCGTCAGCTGCATCTGCTCAATTTAGTGTACAATGTAGCCAGTCTCCTTCAATCGTCAGTTCACTCACCATTGTTTTTACACTTATGATATAAATTCAAATTTAAAGGAATGCCCCACTTATATTAAATTCTCTTATTTACCCGCCCTCATGCTGTGTAGCAGTGAGGACTCTAGGAATGCGAGGTGTACTGGTTCAAATCATGTTACGAATGACCCCTAAGCTGAGTATTCAAGAGGTCACTATCACCATGCCCTGACTAGGGCACTCTAGCTCATTCTCTTTCAGACCATGTTTGTTTGGCTGTGTTCAGTGTTTACTTACTTTAGTTAATTATGTGCTATATTTGAATTTTGGGGGTTAAAGATGTTTTTTTTAAGTGTAAAAATGTTTTAGTTATTTAGAGCCATGCTATAAAAGCCCGAAAGTATGTTTTGAGTATTTGAACCTCTAGCTCCTCCTTGAGCACAAATGTGGTTCTGCACTTTCATTGTTACCATAGCATCAATTT
Source organism: Meda fulgida (assembly GCA_030578275.1). Classification (NCBI taxonomy): domain Eukaryota; kingdom Metazoa; phylum Chordata; class Actinopteri; order Cypriniformes; family Leuciscidae; genus Meda; species Meda fulgida. Next base: position 29,607,720 of record CM060632.1, on the reverse strand, counting down.
CAATACCACAACAAACAGTTTTGCTAATGAACACACTACTAAAGGTAATTGACACATCTGTGAGGTTTGATTATTGACTTCCTTTTTGTTTATTTGAGAAATAAGGAAAACTGAAACAAATTACAAGCAATAGAGAAAACAAACACATAAACAATTTAAATAAACTGTACATTACTTTATACTCTTAGTATATGCCAAATAAAAAATCAGGCCCCTACCAAGAGTATCTGATTCAGAAATTGATCTATTTATCCATCAAACTGCTTGGCTTCTGTCGGGTCGTGAGAATGCTGCTGTGAATTGATTTGATCTTTATTTGTCCTCGAGAGGAAATTTGTTTCCACCATCGATGCGTACATGATACAAACACGCATAACATATTACGAACATAAACCTATAACAAAAAGAGAGAGCATACCTGACGTATCACTGATTTCCTATGTATTTAGAGCTCTTATGGATACAGGAATAAAATACCTATTTAAAATTTAGTGTCTCCAATTGACCAATGCTGCATGTCTTTTGAGTTGTGGGGAAAACCAGATCACCAAGAGGAAACCCAGAGTACACTGGGAGAACATGCAAACTCCACACGGATGGCACTTTTCCACTGACATGGTTCGGGTGTGGGTTCTGGGTTTGTCCCAATTCTCGAACCGTTCCGAGTGTTTCCGTTGCATGAAAGGGGTTTCTGGGCCAGAAGATCGATTCAGCTCTGGGCCAAAAAACTTGCTGGTCTTGAACTGAGCTGGGGGGTTGAGAAATGTTGACACTGCATTTCTCCATGAGATCATGAGGTTATAGACAGTGTTGAACTTGCACTACATTGCTCCTTATGTCTAAATATATAAAACGGTGCGCAAGTATGTCTAAATCAGAATCATGTAAACATTCGGTTCTCAAGTCTGTGGAAACGGACAATTTTTGGTCAGGCAAACGAGCCTGTCGCAAACCAGCTGCTTAAGAACGGGCTCTGGCACACATGAATTTATCATTTACACTTACTAGAGTTATGGGTGTAAAGCCTAACGGTGTAATTCATTACTGACTAGGTATTCAAACACTACTGGCTGCGTGCTGCTAATGATTAAGACTATAACAAACCGTAGGCTAAACTATAACCTGGATCCAAACTTGCTGACCAGCTCAATAGGAAAAACAATTCTGAAAATGTCTTTTTGCCCTTCAGGTATTCTTGTTGTTAGGCAAACTGGGTTCAAAGGTCAAGACAGAACAAGCCTCAGACCTGCGATAGGAGCAGTTAACTAGTTAGACTTCTATAATCCTTGGTTTGACTCCCAGATGAAACAGGAGGACATTGTATGTTTTCCCAATGTTGCCGTGGGTTTCCCCTGGGTGCTCTGGTTTCCTCGCAACCCTACATAGGACAAGTGTTTTTGGAAAATGGATGGAATGCTTGTAATGAATGCATTGCTCAGATGTTTGCTCTATGTGCCACTCAGGTGGAGAGTGAGAGTAACGTACTGCAGGATGGCTCTCTGGTTGACCTCTGCGGAGCCACACTGCTCTGGCGCACAGCCGATGGCCTTTTCCACACCCCCACTCAGAAGCACCTGGAGGCCTTACGGCAGGAGCTGAACGCAGCCCGGCCTCAGTGCCCCGTGGGCCTCAACACCCTGGCCTTTCCCAGCATGCAACGCTGCAGCCGTGCCCTGTCCAGCGGACACACCCAGGAGGACAAACAGCCCTGGGTCTACCTTGCCTGTGGCCACGTTCATGGCTACCACGACTGGGGCCATCGTTCTGAACGAGACGCCAATGCTCAAAGAGAGTGTCCCATGTGCAGAACCGTGGGCCCCTACGTACCACTCTGGCTTGGATGTGAACCAGCCTTTTACGTAGATACTGGTGCACCGACGTATGCCTTTGTACCTTGCGGTCACGTGTGCTCTGAAAAATCAGCCCGATATTGGGCGGAGATTCCTTTACCGCACGGCACCCATGCTTTCCACGCGGCCTGCCCCTTTTGTGCCACCCAACTCAATCTGATGCAAAAGTGGGCCAAGCTGATCTTTCAGGGGCCTGTTGACTGACAGTATAGAGGAGATTATAATGAACTGGTGGACAGTGGATTAAGTAATTGAAGTGGAATCCAGTATGCTGAAGGACAGTTGGTATAAGGACTGATTCATACCGCAAGCTGTGAAGCTGCCCTTGAAATACTTATGCAGGAGAGCAGGTTTTTGCTCTGATGACATGGTGAATGACAGGAGGTGTTTGTCATGATTTCCTGACTGTTATTTTGTCTACCGGCCCACAAGATGTCAATTCACACCCAGCATTACCACATCACTCAGGAGATTTAATACATTTCTATATAGGACACTTGGCTTTAGACTCAAGGTGCTTCGTTTGGTTCTCGGTGATCCACCTTCCTGTGGAGTTTTGTTGCTTTAATGATGTTTCCAGTGATGTCCAAAGAACTTGATTTTCTGGTTCTAGTGTGTCGAGTTGGAACTAAACTGTGCAGGATGGTCGGAACCCCATGAGCAGGATCCATTATTTTAAGTACTTCAATGTGTGGGAACTCCCAGAGGTCAGAATCCCATATCCCAAATTCCACTGAGGGCTTCTCCAAGGATGTACTTGTTGGAGCAGTGTTTTGGGAACTAAAATGGCGGTTTCCAAAGATAAAAAAAGGGTGATAGTTTAGTTTGTTTGTTTTATTTTATCCTTTACATGAAGAGCTACCAAAATAACACTCCTTAAGGATTCTGCAGGAATAGCGATCAGCCACAGTGGAAGCTTCATTTTTAAATGGAATTAGAGTGACTTGTCATGTTTATCCTAGTCCTCTGTTCATCTACTTCAGTGATCTCAAGTATTTGGAAACTTAACACATTTTTCTTTCTTTTTGTCTCAATGGTCAAAGATTTTAAGCTTTGATGTAAAGGTATTTTTATTCATACCGGGCTAACCGGTAACAAAATTAACAAAGGATGTTGCCAAATATTTTTAACAGATAGTTTGTAACTAAAAGAATAGTTCCTTAAAGCGTGCTCCAAATATATATATTTTGGTACTGTTCATTGCTTGCCACTTGTTAATCTTCCACACGTTGATGTCGCTGTACAATCAAAGCAGATGTGAAAACTGTGGACTATTCTGCAATCAGCATATAGTCTTTTCTCAAACGTGGAAAATGTTTAGATTGAGATTGAAAACAATGATGGTAGAGGTTTGACGTACAGGAGCCATAAGACAGACAGCGATCGCTTGGTAACCATTTCTCATTGGTCAAAATTCATCCCATTTCAACTGTTTTATAAGCTTGTTATGAGATTAAAATGACTTATTCTACTATTTTCCTAAAATTTATACAGAGATGGTTTCTTATGCCTTAAGACATTTTTACAGGGGTGTCAAGAAGCTTTTTTTTTTTAGGCACACTGAAGGGGTATTTTTTTTAACTCATGCATTTTAAGAGCCTTTTTTCCTTTTTACTCACTGAAAAGTATTTTACTACACACAAGCCCATGTACAGTTTGTTTGTTTTAAAACAGATACTAATATATTTATTCAGGTATGTACTTAACTGTGTGGTAGGTGTCTGTATGAATGTATCAGCTTGATCAACATTCACACTCAGTGAACAGTCACTAGTCAGATATTCTTTGAATGATGCTCAAACCTTCTGGCCTTGCTTAATTGTGCAAAATAACCCATGATTCCTACCACACTCAATGTTACTTTCAGACCCAATATGAACACTGTAAAATCACCTTAGATTTCATTTGTAAATGAATTATTGAAATGTTCTGTTGTCTCTATATATATATTTGTTTGGATATACAGGCAGTTGTGGTGTGATGTACATGCATTTAGAGGGATGTTCCGTAGAGCGGATGTTTTGTTTTCTTGAAACATATCATTGTGAAATCAAAAGCAGAATGAACTGGGAATGGGGAGTGTATTTACTTAAGCAAAGCTACTGTTTATTAACAATAATGCTGATATGAGGCTCTTCCATGTAGCATTAACTAAAATAAAGCCAAACATGTTTTTCTGTTTAAAACGTCAAAGGATTTTGTGAAACTTTTTTTTGTCTCAGCAAATTCCAAAGACAATTCATGTGTAAGCATTTGTAAATTTCAGCAAAATTAGATCTAATAAACCATTACACAACAGAGATTTAGTGTTTTAATTTCTGCATTTGAACACTATGGTGTAAAAAAACCTGTTCAGTACACTTGAATGGTGTGAAGGAAACATTTCACACACGAAGGCTATTAGCTATGGCCATTCTTAATGATTTTATTTTTTAATTGAGTTTCAGATGCAGAAAAAAGTGAGTCTTGGCAAAAGGGTTGTAATTTAAAAAGTAGTTCATGTAATTATGGTTGTCTTTGTATAATCACACACTATGGTATGCTTGAAAAAGCATGTTTAAATAAAAGGACATTTCTCTATCAAAGAACAGATTTAGTTTTTCACGACACCGTTTTCAACAAAAAGCAAACAACTTTTCATGCATTTTAGTCCTTCACTTACGCAACAGTGTTTTGGGGATCTGAAAATGCAAACTTTGAAAACGATACCATTGTTGGCTCCAGGCAGGGGCAGACAAATACAGAATAATGAGAAAAGCAGTACGAACACACTTGTCCCAGCAACATTGGTGCTTGAACCCCTAATGAAACGGTGACGTGTCTTCTAGACGTGTGTATTGGGAAAAGCTTCGGTCACTTTCACTATGCCTGAGTTATGTTCATTCAAAGCAGAGAATAGTGTGATGCATTGTGTGATTACCTTTGTGTGCACATCCCAGTTTAGAGTACTTGCACATTGATTCCAGACCTATAAAGAGCATCTTTGTGCTTCCTCCTACTCGTCTCATTCTTCAGTTGCTCTGCATTACATCATCAATCTCATTATAAAGTTAACTTAAAGTTTAGAATTTAGTTCAAGTCAAAATGAACTTTTTGAAGATAACGCTCCAAAGATCGGCTGCTAAAAACAAAAATCACCACTAGAGATATTATGAGATATGAAAATGTTGCAAAGATTAAAGAAATGCTAAAAGCATTTCTTTTTTTGAAGTTAGTGTATGTAATTCTTATTCACAGCCGCAAGAGGGAGCTGTTATATCAACTAAACTGGAAAATCACACAAACCACTTTTTGTGAGCAGGCCTAGAAACATGAATGCGTTTAACAATATATACCATGTATGAATTACATTTCTTTTTAGTGCAACATTTATTTACTGCAAGGTAAATAGCAATTTTTGACTAAGTTAAATGCAACTATTTTGTTAATAGGTTAGGGTTAGTTAGGATACGTCTAATTTGTGAAGTGAACAGTGTCAAACCATTTTGATGATAATAATCTTTAATTGTGCAAATCAAGAGAGGAATAAAAAGCACAATTTTAAAACGTCAAGGTCCGGTTTCATAGACAAGGCTTATGTTAAGCCAGGATTAGGCCTTCAATTAAGACATTTAAGTTGATCTTATAAACGTGCCTTAGAAAAACATGGCACTGACATATTTTAAGGTATGTCAGTGCAAGTTGCTTTCAGTTAAAACATGCATTTTAGACTGAGACTAGGCTATAAACTGAACTAAACTTTTACTGACATTTAATGGATTTTTTCTGTTTTCTTAAAAAAAAAACCTTCAACATGATGGTTCATCTGGAGCTTGCATGTTTCCCGTTTAAAAAAACGCACTAAAATCCCAGTGTGAAAGGGCTTCGAATAATGGCAAGCGCATTATCCATCAAACAGCGATGACATATTCGTCCCTTTCATACACGCTCTCTCTGCAAAATAAGGGCATATAAAAGGATTTCGATTTTCAGCATGCCATTTAGCTGCTTTGAAAGGGAAGATCAGTGGGATGCCATGACTGCTAATTAACATTTCCTCCTGTAGATGCGGGAGAGATGGGATGTGTCTCGTCCCACTCCACACTGACAGTCATCGTAGTAAAGGTGACAGAGAGCTCGTCGGGAAATCTCTGCTTGGCTTGCCCTCATTTAAGAGGGTTTATTAAAAATGACATAATGTCTGCATTCGTGATGAAGCTTATGGCTCGTCTTTTGTGCTTCCTGTGGAATGTTATTTTGTAACGTGCTAAATGCTCAAGTGTGATGTAATACTATACGCCTGAAAGGCCACCTCACTAAAGTCATGCACAGCACTGAATATGTGCACCTGTTCTCTGTTGTCATTATTCCAAACCAATTGGATATTAATTACAGCTGCAGCTGAGATACCTTTCAATATATTTCTTATGAGATCTGTGCATGCACTCAAACTGCTCGAGATGTAGTATGGAAGGCTTAGCGAGGGCATATCGCATGAGAGAGAGAAGGTTTTTTTTTTACTGGTGCCTGCTAGCGGTCTCCTTCAGGATGCCTGCCAGCTCACAGTCAACTGTTGAAGGATCAAAGCTGCAGAAAATCAAGACATGACGGCCCATCAGAAGTGTCGAGATACAGGAACATGTGACATCAAACCAGAACATGGAGTGCAGCGGAGACCTTCAGAAAGGTGATCTTCACACAATACAGCTCTTTATCAAGCTTTCAGACTGTCCTCTGCAGCCACCATCTTATTCCATTTCAGTTATGTGTAAGTCACATGTACAGTACAAATTTGATTAATGCACTTTTATCGGTTTTAGTGATTTAAATAAGTTTTAATAGACATGTTTTTTTGTTCTTTTATATGTTCAAAAAATATGCATTGCAAACACACAAGGACTTAAATACCTTCCTAAAATAATGAAGAAAATCGCCTCATTAAAAGGAATTAAATCGATATTACAAATTTTTTATATATTAGAACCTATAATAGTCTAATATTATTTTTGTTTTGAAAAAACAAAAACTGCTGCACTGCTTATAAAACCAATTAAGTCATAAAAAACAGGAAATTATGTCATAGAGAAGACCCCTGCATGTTAAATTTGGAATAAATATATTTAACAAAATATGTAATTTTCGACAAAAAATTAAAGCAAAATTAAGCATATTCGACAAATTCTTCAGAGAAAAAGGGAAATTTTACTAGGCATGTCTGACAGAGTTTATAAAGGAAGGCTGGCTGTTATAAGTATTGCATTCCCAGTAAGACTAAAGATGTTCATTTGAAGATCTTACATAAAATATATCCTGTGAATGATACGGTGGCAACATGGATGTTGACCGTTCTTCCTCATTCTGAGGGAATAAGGATGAAACACTGATCCATTTATTTTTCCAATGTAAAAACTCAAAACCTTTGGAATAGTTTATCTCTTCATATGCAAGCACTTTTTATTCATAAGAAATTGTATTTAACTCACAGCCAACTTTTTCACATTTTTAATTGAAATTGATGCTTTTCTCAAATCTCTTAGGTTTATTAAAAACAACAAGAAAAGTGACAGATTCATCAAATATGATGATTTTTTTTGGGAATGGCACTGATGCATAATGATTCCTCTGTATGCATTTAAATGTTATCTTTCTTTTTTTCTTTCTTTCTCTTATTTTAGCCTATTTGTAAAACTTCACATGAATATTTGATGTAATTTCATTCCTGTATAGGTTCTATCTGTTCTATCTTTTATGTCGGTTTATTGTTTGATGCATTATAATAAAAAGGCTCTTAAAATATCAGATAAATTGACCTTTTTATGACAAGGCTAGATTAGTTCAGATTATAAAATGTCATAGTGCGACTCTTCAAAAACAAAATTATATTAAAATTACAATCTACACTGAAAAATATATATTTAAAAACTTTTTGTAAAATAATAATTGTTACACAACATGACATTTGGTAATTAATTGAACTCTTCATGAAAGCGACATAAAAGCCTTTTTAAAGCCCAAACCAACATGAATAAAAAGAGTTTGTTTTGTGAAAATCTTTCTTTCTCACACTCATTGATCCTGTCCTTTTGGATAAACTAGATGGCCAGTCCTGACCACATGAGGTCTTTCGTAAAGCAGCAAAACATCCTGAGGGAATGTTAATGGAATTTCTGCCATAATTTGGAACCAATCCTAAATGAGATCAAACAAGAATCCTCAAAGAATCAAATATGATCCTACTGGATAAATTGAAATTCCTAGTGTTCCATTTAATTTTTCAGAATGTCACTATGCAGCAAGAATGTGGTTTGATCCCATTAGCTTCCAAATGATGACAGACGTCAAAAGCATTCCTCCAGGGCTCTTGGTAAGGGTTAGTGTGTGTATCTCTGGAAGGAAGGTGTGTATCTCTGTGTATCTCTGGAAGGAAGGTGTTGACTGCTAAACTCTATTGCTCCTGCAGGGGGAAACAGGTCGAAGCACGATGTGTCTCACCGTGTTTTCTGTCCACCGGCCGGTGAGCTGGCAAGGCGATATATGCCACATGTGGAGGCTGGACGCCAGATGATCGATAGGACACCTACACTCGGAGGGGTGGTGCTCTTGATATTCACCTCTTCCTCCCAGCGTGAGACCCCGAGAGATGATATGCAGATCATTGCCTGTAAATAAGAGATAGTAAAGCTACAGACACGCGCACGCGCACACATCAAGACGCGCGTTCGTTTCCCCCGCGCTCTTAATTTAGTAAACTTGGCAGTCGTTTTTAATCTCCCGGCAAATTGAAGCGGTAGGGGATCGTGGCAAGTGTTGGATGCATGTTATTAATTCCTCGCTATTTCTGTCTAGCGCAATTAGTCACTGTTTGCCGCTGAAAATGTCCCATTAATTATCCACGGCCTGTAAGTGGAGCTGCTCGTGGCTACAGTGACTGTCTGCAGATTTAGGGAGAGGTCCACATTCACACACACTCACCTCTGAAAATGAATGACGGATCTGAAACGTCTCTTTAATTGCTTTTAAAATACGTAATCTTTGCCTCGGTTTGAAAGAACGGCATGAGCCTTCTCAGTTTGTCTTGTGTTGTCATCACAGATTCTTTGCGCGCACCCGAGGGCGCAAGAGTCGTGGCGCACTGCTGTTTCAGTCCTAAATAAAACCCTTTTATAGTAGGCCTACACATGACGTCAGATTACACGTCTGCAGAGACCAGGACTGTCACATGGGCTGTAGACAAAAATCCTATTAACCTATATTATCTATATTGTTTACAAACACCTAGTTGGGAACCTCATTTGTGAAATTTATCCTCAAAAAAGGTGAGGAGTTTTGTTTCATCATTGTTTTACTGATTAAACAACACCATTACCATTTTAAAACAATTATATTGTGGACCATGGCCATGGACCAACTAAATTTAATAAGCAATTTTATTAAAGTCAATTAAAATAAGTTTCTTTGGTCAACTTGTGTTAAATTGTATTTTTTTCCTAGGCAATAACAATAGAAATTTTCAACCTGATCTCATGAGGAAATATTTCTATATTTAGGCTTTCGTATGAATTTGTATCATATAATTCATGTTTTTCTTTTTGTTTTTTTTAAAAAGGTAAGCTCTTTAAAAAAAGTATAACCCCTAAACTTGAGTGGGATAAGCAGATTGTTTAAAAACGTACAAATGAATATGAATTGGCGAAACGTAAAATAGTTATGAATTGCCATAGGGAGTTTTCTTGGAATAGTCTTTGGAAAAACTTTAAACGTACACTATGTAAATTTTGGCCGTCTAGCGGTTAAAAAACCAAACAATGCATTTTGCAGAAGAACATTGTTTTGGTTGTGCTTTGGTTCTTTCTCACAAATTCAAGCGCAGCGCTACATTATTAGTGAAATGCCCCTTCAGATAATGCTTTACAACTCTGTTAGAGAACTACATATGGCAATACATGTATATCTGTTCAATAAACACCTTACTCACCTGTTGAGTAATGAAAACACCATCTCCGCGTTGCTTTACATTTCAAATCCCTCAGTTCTCGCCATCTCTGAAAATCCAAGTTAATGTTGATTCTGGTTTTATTATGAGCTCTGGTGCGGTCTCTTTTTGCCAGCAGATTTCCTGTTCTGTGTGTTTTTTTATAACGGGTGATTCCCCAGAGGTTCGAGATTTAACGGCTCCATGTCAACCTTTCTCGCTCATGACAATAACCTGTTCCTCTCCCACACCAGACACATGTCAAAGCAGCCAGAGCAACTTTTCTCTATTTACGGATATGACGATAGACACAGTCGTTGTTACCTTTAAAAATGAGCCTGAAGTATTACACGGAGTGAAGAGTGTGTCAAGCCCTATTCTCCTCAATACATATTTATTAAATATAATTAAAATGCTACACCTAACTGCGGAATAGTGCTGTGAAAAATATCATTTTTAAAATCAGAGCAACAGCCCCTGATGTCTTTAATAATATATTGACCAAGCTCGTTCTCCTTTTTTAACGCAACAATATAATTTCAAAGTAGGGCGAAGTGCTTCTACTAACCCACATCGTAAATTTCCATCTATTTATACAGTTTCTCTTCATGGCCAATGATGAAACAAGCAGCAGTGTATTTATAGGGCTTGGGCTACTACACAAACACATCACAAGCACTGAGCCCCTCTTCTCCCCCCTCTCTAATTTGCAGCTCTATGGCAGCAGTGGCACTCTCAGCTCCACAAGAGGACAAATGACTTTAATTACAGAGTAATTGCCGAGCGTTGTGTTAATTAAATCTTGATCAGTTTAAGTAACTGGATTGCTCCCACATCGAGCCCATGCTGTGATGCGCTGTCTCACTCTCCCTCGTGCACATCCCGTCTCACACACACACACACACACACACACACACACACACACACACACACACACACACACACACCCTCACACCTGGCAGTATCCGCTACACTTACACCTTTTCTGTCTTTTTATTCTTTCTTGAAGTCTTAACCACTTCATTTAGCTCCATCCTTTTGGTTATAACTCAAGTAGCTGATGCTTTAGGTAACAAGAACTAATAATGAACTGTTTTGTTCAGTATTTATTAATCCAGGTTAATGTCCTTTCTATTGTTTAATAGCATTTAAAAGTTTGGGATCGTAAGATAGGAGACTTTTTTCAAAAGCATTAAAAAATAGGTTCACCAACACTGCATTTATTTGACACAAAACAGTAATATTGTGAAATATTATTACAATTTCAATCACTCTAGTCTTCAGTGTCACACTATCCTTACATTATATGCTGGTGCTCAGGCAACATTTCTAATAATTATAACTGTTGAAAACACATGTTGCTAAAATTGTTTGGGGACGTTGCAAAAGAAAAGCATTCATTTTAAATATAAATCTTTAGTAACGTCATGAAAGTCTTTATACTGTCACTTTTGATCATGTGCCCCTGCTGAAAAAAAGGGATTAATTTCTTTACAAAAAACTGCACTGACCTTAAATGGTATATTGTACATTTATTGTTTGTACATAATACAGTGTTCAAGTGTAGTAGTATATATTAACAGTGACCTAGATGCTGTAAAAGTATTGTTCACTGTAAATTCATACCTAAAGCATTAACTTACAATAATTGTACATTTTTGTTGCCTACCAAAGTGTTGCCCACCAAATTTGACTTTTTAGTTAAAAGAACATGTCTAAATTGAACGTGTTCTTAAAAATGTTTCTTGCTTTATACCAAAACTTTCTGAGTTACATTACATTTTCTTAATCCCCCTCTCCCCCCTTTATTAAGGTTTATTAAGGGTTTGTTGCAATGGCTGCAGGTAATTTGCGAAAATGCCATAACAAACATGATAGAAGCAGAATCAAGAGAGTGGCATCTACTGCAATTTTAGATACATGCATTATCTTTAGGTTCCTGTTGCTTTGGCCAAATTGAATCCTCTTATTTTAATTGGCCGCCATTAGGTGTTCTGCTCAAGGCAATTCCAAGCAGCCCTTGCTTTTGTTGTGCCTCGTACTCCTGGCCTCGCTAAAGAATATTAATCACAATTGTCCTAATCTTTGGGATTTTAATTGGAGTACTTTGTAAACCATAAGGAGGTAAACAGAAGACAAAGGTGGCCTAAATAGTCGGTTGATGTGCACAAGAATCGCCTATTTGTTTTGTGTTGGCTTTTAAGAAACCGAGATCCCAATAAACTGTATATCATTACATGCTTGTCTCAGAGATTGTAAAAAGCTTGTCTGATAGAGCTGTATATTAATAAAATAGGGTGCACTAGTAATACATAGTGCATGAGAGACATATTGCATTAACCACTGCAATTAATCTGTTGCAGACCGAATCCTTTCATTGCTGTGCATATTTGTGTAGCTAACACAGAGGATCATGGGATTTTTCTCTACAGATTTTAAAGGGCTTTATTGAAAATCCACTTGTTTGCTAGGCTCTTGGGTTTAGATTAAAACAGACTGTCAGTGTACAGTAAGTAAGCAGATAGTAAGCAACAGGCTGGAGCCGAAACATATTGCAATGAGTGGCGGATTTATCTGCGATTTAGGAAGTCTAATCCAGTTTTCACTGATGCATTGAGCGATTGAATTCATGCAGATGTTGATATGTGTGATGTTGGCTTTGCTCTAAAAATTCTGTGATTTTCTGGTGTCTTCTCTGCACTGGCTGTAGTCAGCAGACATTTCACACACAAAACAAGGGGTATAGAGTATATACTTGGCATTTGTTAAGTGTTTTGAGGTCATCAAATAAAAAAAAAATTCTCATGAAATGTTTTTTTTTGACTAAGTCTAAAAAATTATTCATACTTGCATTGAAATGGTAAAACAAACCCCTGAACTTACAGAATGGCAGATTTACCAGTTACAGATTGATGAAGAATTAAGACGCACCAAGAATTACCCAGATTAACCTGTCAAAAAAAAAAAAAATTAAGCCTTCTCCTTTAACATTTCAACCCAGATGAATAATTATCACATTCTTTGCATTTAAATTGTATGAATGCTGCACTCAAACTGACTCTTAGTGCAGAAATGTACCTAGCACTGCAGATAGTATCCTATGTGGTTACTTTATTCTCATTGGCTTAGGGCACTCCTATCTTTTGCTACCTGTTTATGTCGCATCAACGCTCGTCCTCGTAAATCACCTTTATTTTATTATTATCGAAAATTGAGTGTAAACTGTATAGAGTGTAACAGTCGTGTTCCATTCATTTTCTCCATAAAGAAACTGATTTTTAAAGATAACTTGTACTTTAATTGATGGTATATTGATGGTTGTTAATCGATGGTATATATAGCCGCCAGCCCGCATTATTTCAACTTATTTTTAAAAATAATCGTTTAACAGCAGAATTCGTGGAGAAAAACTACATTACCCATCATGCTATACAAATAATTTTACCAATCAGTGGAAAAAAAGCAAAACATGCCAAAGCAGCTCTTTAACTCCGCCTACTCCCATGACGTAATCGAGTCTTATGTATACTTGTGTGTGTGTGTGTGTGTATGTGTATATATATATATATATATATATATATATATATATATATATATATGCATATTTTGCAGTAAACTTACATTTTTTTTAACTGTTAAGTACAGTCTTGTACCATTGAATTTTTGTGCGATTTTCAAAAACTTTTTTGTAATGTTATGATTTCCCCATGGGAAAAATGAATGGAAAAAAATACTACTCTATTTCCAGAAAACACTTTAAGTGTTATGTTTTATTGGTTTTAGATTTAAAGTAAAATAGCTGGGACAGGTTATGTATTATTTAGGAACTATAATTATAATATAAGATTATAATACAGTATTTGCATAATTTCATTACATATTGCCCTAGAAGTGATTTTACATTTTTCTAAAGAGCAATTGATATATTTTGGTTTGGGGAAAGAGGTTCGTGGATGTGTGTCATAAAAAAGAAGGCAGACAGCATGTGTGTGTGTGTGTGTGTGTGTGTCAGGTATGGTTGAAACAGTGATTAGACAGTAGGGACAGTAGTAAAAGGTGGAGGGGAGCGTGGAGGATTATGAACTCTGAGGTGCTGACACATCTCTACCTCTCAGAGCTCTCAATTTAGTCAAGGATCAGGCTCAGTTTAGATAGTGGAGGATTAATGATCAGTCTAGCATGACATTTTTATGAGGGTAACCCTTCCACTCTTCAGGCACAGAAGGGTCTCGTATTACATCCACATCTCGCAACTGCCAACAGAAAGAATTTGACTGCAGCTTATTGTAAAAACTACAAGACAAATCATTTCAGCACTGAAGCCTGATTGAATGAGTCACACTCAATAAATAGAAAACGCTAATTAAAGGTCATTAAAAGTGTGCACAAGCATTTTAGTAAGGGCAGATGTCATTTAATTTGACACAAATTAAAATAAGTCTGTGAGGAATGAATGTTTATTGTCCTATAATTTAAAGTCCCCCTGTGGTGAAAATCAAGGTTTTAATGTTGTTCATATGTCTATGTGTTGTTTTTAATATGCTTTAAAACAAACCATGTGCAAATTCACAAGTCAACACCATTGCTAAGTAATTTCTCCTAAAACTGCTGTGAAAAAAGACAGTTTGAAATCGCTGGTGTTTCTGATGTCACAAACTACATTGTAACCAATCATGTCACGAGGTGGGCGGGCTTTAGCATATCATTAACTGCTGCAAAGCAGGGCAGTCTCGAGTTATCCTGGTATATTTTTCTGTTTATATATAAAATCTGGTATATTTAGCAGTATAGCAGGTGAATTGTGTATATGATGTATATTACAATGTTATGATATATATGCCTTTTTCCCACTGATGTTCTGAGTTGTTCAAAGTGTTTCTAAGGATGCCGATTTTTAGAAGGCAGCTGTCTGACTCTGAAATACGAACTTGAACATGGTTTGTGTAACATTAGCAACACATTATTAGCTGTTTGATAACAAAGTCAAGAAAAAGACTAATCATATTCATTACTGTTATGTGCCCGACACTGTAGAAAGTGATACATAAAAGCATTACCATTCTAACGCATCGCCTTGAATACAAGCCTGTATAATTCACTCTTCCTCTTCTACTTCTGAATCAGTTTCTGGTTCAAAAATGTATGGCTGAATTAAACCAGTTTTCCACTTGCATTGTGCAGCATTTACTACAGTAAAGTTGACCGAGTGGATCAGATATCTGAGCTCCTGTGACTGAGTGGAGGCGGGGGAAATTTGCATATTCATGTCTCCACGTATCCTAAATGAAGCAAGGGTGTAGTTACACTCATCTGGAAGATTGTTTCTGCCACAGAATAAAAAATACAAGGGTAATTGTGACTTTTTTCTCACAATTGCGAGTTTACATCTCGCAATTCTTACTTTTTTCTCAGAATTTGATATCAGAATTATATGATATAAACTTGCAATTGAGAGCTAAAAAGTCATAATGTTATGAAGAACATGTTTTAATATGTCATTTTGGCGATCAAAGATGAGTTTTAAGGGGTAAAATGATTGACTACAGGGGGACATTTAAGCTGTTTCATAAAATTTAATTATTCCAATATTTTCAACGTTCCATATACTGTGCTTAATGAGCCACATCAAGTTACACAACAGTGCCATCTATATGCCGTCTACCTTGACCCTAAAAAATGATTATAGTAACCATATTAGGGTTAGGGTTAGTACTTCTGTACTTATTATAGCAAACTACTGGAGGAAAATAGAAGCAATGTAAGAAACACCTGGAAGGTGTTGAATGAAATGATCAAGAATAAAAAAGGTAAAACTGGAGATACTAAATATTTTCTGACAAAAAACAATATAGAAGTTAAGGATATGACATTAGCTGCAAATGAATTTAATGATTTTTTTGTTGGAGTTGGTACAGGTTTGGCTGAGGAGTTTGCAAAGACTGTCAGTATTAATGATGTGCTAAGCAAGAATGTAAATATTATTGAATCTATGTTTGTTAAGGAAACAGATGAAAATGAAATTATAGAGATTGTTGAAACATTTAAGAGTAAAAAAATCAACTGATTGGAATGGAATTGACATGTTTATGGTAAAAAGTATTATTGGTTGTGTTGTTAAACCTCTAACGCATGAATGCAATCTATCTCTGAAAACTGGAGTCTTTCCAGAGAAAATGAAAATGGCAAAAGTGATACCTGTATATAAGGCTGATGGAAAACATACACTTTCAAACTACAGACCTGTTTCACTGCTCTCCCAATTTTCAAAAATACTAGAAAAAATATTCTCTAAAAGGCTTGATGATTTCATTACTAAACATAATATACTGTGTGATCAGCAATATGGTTTCAGGGCACATAGGACAACTTCACATGCACTTATTCAATTTGTGGAAGAAATAACTAAAGCAATAGAACAAAAAAAAAAATGCAGTGGGGATATTTTTGGATCTTAAGAAGGCATTTGATACGGTAGACCACAATTTATTACACAAATATGGAATTAGGGGGACTGCACTTTCTTGGTTAAATAGCTACTTACATAATCGACAACAATATGTTGAATTACAAAACCATAATTCAAAGTTAAAGAAAATTACCTGCGGGGTTCCCCAGGGGTCAGTGCTGGGACCATTGTTGTTTAATTTGTATATAAATAATGTATGGGAGGTATCAAAAACACTGAAAACCATTTTATTTGCTGATGATACTAGTTTAATTTGTTCTGGAGAAAATCTGCAACAACTCTTGAACACAGGGGAAAATGAATTAAAAAAGATGAAGAGCTGGTTTGATGCAAATAAACTAACACTGAACTTAAGTAAAACTAAATTTATCATTTTTGGTAATCGTGCTACAAGTACAAATAAAAAACTTATGATAAATGACATTTAAATAGAAAGAGTAAATGAACTAAAATTTTTAGGAGTAATAATCGATGAAAAATTATGTTGGAAGCCACATATACACTATATCAAGGCAAAAATATCCAAATCAATTGCTATATTGTGTAAAATCAATTATCTATTAAATCAACAAACATTGTACACGTTGTATTGTTCCTTCATACTTCCATACATTTCTTATTGTTCAGAAGTATGGGGAAACACTTACAAAACCAACACTGAATCTATATTTATCCTTCAAAAGAGAGCCATAAGAATTGTTAATAAAACCACTAATAGAGCACCAACTACTCCATTGTTTATTAGATTAAAAGCATTAAAATTTAGAGATATTGTTGACTTTAAAACCGCACAAATTATGTATAAAATAAATAATCAACAGCTATCGACCAGTATTCAAGGGTTGTTCCAAATGAGAGAGAGCAAACATCATTTAAGAGGAAAATTTGTATTTAAAAAGAAACATATAAGAACAAATTCTCAATATCACTGCATCACTACAAAAGGAGTGAATGTATGGAACAGTTGCAGTGAAGAGATGAAATCATGTACAACAATGAGTAAATTTAAAAAACTATTTAAACTGAAGATATTGAATGAATATGAAAAGGCCTCGAGGTGATAGTATTGTACAATAGTATAGTATTGCATGCATGTAGGTAGGCATTTTTTTCTATGTGAATGCATGGGTTTATGTGACTAGTAGGTAAGTTGATATACAGGGTATGTAAAGACGTATGTATAAGAGAAGCGTCAAATTGTTTTGTATTTAATTAAAGGATAAAAATATAGAAAGGGGTAGGACCTGAAAAGTTTATGAACTTCTTCCTACTCCTTTTTGAACATGGGAATTTCTAATTTGAATTATCTAAATTAATTTTGGAAGTTTGTGCTGAGAAGCACATGTCCTTATATAACTGATATTTTAATTTTAGTTTTATATATGAATGCATGTTTGTATATTTTTTATTTTTATGTTTTCTACATGTTCAAATAAAAAAAAAATATATATATATATATAGTTACAAGCTGTAGTTACTGTTATGATTATTAAACTATGATAAAATAATATGTGATTTCATTTAAACAGCATACATTTTCAGGAATATTTGTGTCACTTTCATTTATTATTTTGATAATATTAATAGAAAATACCATTTTTTATTGTAATAACATTTAAAGTAACACTTTTAAGGTAAGTATGTTTATAGTAAAGAAATCATTATACTAGGCATGAGTTTACACATCACCGGATTATAATGGGATTACAGCCTGAAACGATGGCCCCGCTTTTAGAAAGGCGCAAAATATAGTTAACGTTAGGTTGAATAAAAAAAGAAAAGAAATAAACAAAACATGTTAACCATGGACACTGGAGTTAGAACAGCAAAAATGTGGTAACTCCATATTAGATATTGTCATCAAAGAAAGATTAAAGTTTCTGAAAACTTACTGCCGTGTTTACTGGAGATCCCACATTTATTTGTTTAGATTTTTGCAGTAGTCACAAGAACTTCAGCAACTTCGGTAATTTGCCGGAAACTACGGTTACTATGGTAATTTTTACAAGCGCTAATACAAACCCCTCCCAACCAGGAAGTGAAATCCAGCACTATCGTCGAGTCCAAGCGGGAAAAAGTCAAAAGATCAACAGTGCAGATGTAAATGCAGATGCAGTCCAGATTGTGCTTCTGAGAAGACTAAAAACGCACAATGACGCGATATTCATAAGCTTCAGTTCGGGTTGTTAAGAGCAACATTTGCAATGCTCTCTACATATAAAGGCTGCCAGCACCGGGATAGATAAGAGGGCAACTTAAACGATAACTTTGTTTTTTTTAACACCTTACCTCGATAATAACGCTTCCGTTTATTTGCGCACAGCATATATGTTTATATATATACTTATAAACATGTATTTATCGGTGTATTTTGAGTACGCTGGGGATTGCAAACTAGATGCGCGAGATGAAGAACGCTTCTCCAGACACGTCGAATAAACGTGTAACATACAGAAAGTTTCAAATAATTAACACTAACTTCAAATCTCAGAAGACGTCTGAATGTCGTCGGACAGGTGGACATGGACCCTGACAGGAGCGACAGTGGTGTGTGTTCTCTCGGTGTATGTGGCCTCGGCTCCGCGCGCTGTGCCCGGTGGAGACTCAGGTAGGACTGCAGTCAGTCACATGTGTTTGTGTTTATATCACATGCAGCCTATCACAGAACAGCATATTGTAATATCACATAGTACGCCGTATGACATGACGCTTTTTGATGTGTGAGTCGAGACCTATTGAGATTATTGTTCATCTTTCTAGAACCCTGTCTCAATCCATCGCCTATAGTGGAACCCAAAAATTAGTCTTATATGACACTCAAGTCTTATATGTATGACACATTATCACATTATATCCTCCATGGACCAATGAAAATACTTTTGTCCTCTGTAATGCCCTTTATATTTTATATTTTATACTTTGCGCCCTATATTTTAGTCACAAGAGCACATTCAGGGCTTTTCAGAGATACCAAATGTTTTGATGTTTCAATATGACAACAACAACAACTCTTATAGAAATAGCTAATATTCTGTACTTTTCATTTAAATCTGACTAATTTTTATGAATGTTATGTGGTTATTAATCAAAATATGACTTTCTATTACAAAACAGTGCATTTTCATATATGTCCTCTGCAGAGACACCAGGACTTAAAGCATGTTTTGGGAGACACAACAAGTGAATAGGGAAAGAAATTATATTCCTATGAAATATTAGATATTATTATGAAAATGTTGCCAATTATTACTCCCATTATTACACTTCTGTTTTCAGTAGGCCTACATGTTGCCCCAAGAACACACTTATACGCAAACCAGATACAGTGTATTCAATACTTTGTATGGAATGTGACTACCCATTTATGGCCATTTTACCCATATTTCATAAAGCAAAATGGTATAATTCATTCCGTTATATCTTTCATAGCATAGTTGAGAATCATCTTTATACAGCAGTGTTTGTTATTTTGTTAGGTTTTAAGTGACCAAACGATATAAAAAGTCATGGACACTTTTTGGTTGTGATTGAAAATGGCTCAGAAAAGTTGTTTTTGAGATTGCGTTATGCATTACAGATGCCACTTTTGTTTTAGCCTATTAAATTTTGGCATTATTCACTGCAGACATTATCATCTGATCTGTGTGAACAAATGGGAAGATTATTTACTGCTGGGTCAGACTAGAGGAGTGTGACTGTGTCCCTCTCAAAGCTGTCGAGAGAACAGAAATACTAATCCCTATGGACTGACGTCAGACCATTAATCGAGAGAGAGAGAGAGAGAGAGAGAGAGAGAGAGAGAGAAATACTGTGCTTAACACTGTAGAATTGGTGAAAACATGCAGCGCTCTGCTTTCATGTTATACGTGTTATTGATAATGAAAGAATTTAATGGGTTAGTAAAAAATAGTCAGCAGTGTATGTTTTGTTTAATTTTCTTTATGTTAGCCCTCTTATCATCCGATGTTAATATCAGAAAGAATAGTTATTTAATGTTTTTATTTGTTATGAGGTCTTATTAATGTAAAGTTACTCTGGCATGTGTAGCACTACTTTTTGTGCAATTGAAGTAAAAATGTCACTGGGATACAACTATCCCGATATCATATGAGGAAAATGCTTCATTAAAGTGCATTAGTGTAGTTCTTGAAAAGGGATTCTAAAAAGGTTTTCTAATATTAAGTGGTTTAATATTTTAATATTATTTATTCTGCTTCACTGCTTCATAACATGTGAAAAATCTTTTGTCCCAAAATCCTGTAATATTACAAACAAAGTCATATGGTGTAAACATGCATAAAAAACAAGACAGGAAATGATATCATATCAAGGAACCCTGCTGACCCTCATAACTGTGTAGGTCAAAGGCCCTTTAAAATTGAGCTTTTTATGACAAGATTTGGCAAGATTAGGTCAGTTTGTAAAATGTCATATGGTCTGACTTCCCAAAAAATTTAATATATTTATTTGTAATAGGCCTAAATTATTAATGAAAGCCATATTAAAACGTATATTATCATTTGAAAAAATATTTACGATGTATTTAAGATTGACAGGTTTAAGTAAAATAATTTAGGCTACAAGTTTTTAATTGATAGTTTGACCACATGACATTAGTCATTCTATTATATATATTTTAAAATGTATAAAACATTTTCATAACCATATGAAGCCAGCAAGAATACAAATTACATTCGTAAGAACTTGGTGTGTGTTTTAAACTAGATTTCTTTATTGTATTTTATTTATAAACACTTTTTTTTGTCATTGACCTAGGAATGCAGTCTTGCACAATGCTTTTTAAAAATGTGTCCTATAGACAGCCAGATTCACTAATTGGATACGAAAATAAATGTTTTTCTTCTGGGGAGAGCAAACAACAAGCTGCTGTTCTGTGAGCTTTACAGCATGTGCACGGGCAGGGTGGCTTTTGGAGGCTTTCGGGGGGTGGTGGTGGTGGGCGGGGGGGTCCAAAAGCTGTTTGGGGCTTACGGAGAGAGAAAAAACAGCCAACCCCTTAAGCGTGGCGTTTAGGGACATTGCAGGATGCTGGTGTGATAGCGCCAGCTGAATGCTCGGCAGAAATTCTCCAGGTCTCCGTCTCGCAGTCCTAATCCTTTAGGTGTGCTGCGCCCCGGAGAGGCTGAGCGGGCGCCCCGCGGGACCGCTGTTGTCTAGGAATGCGAGTGTGGAAATGATGGGGATTATGGGGGGAAAAAGTCTGCTGTGGGTGCCTATCACAGAGACACTTCGCTCCTTCCGCCGCTGTCCTGCGCTCAACTGCATCTGTACCCCTTTCTCTGTTTAGCCCTCCCTCCATGGGACTGGGCTCTCTTTTGGGGTCTAGACACAGCACTGCACTGCCATGAATGAAATTGTGATGCATAACATGAGAAATTTTGATTACAGGGAGATCCACATGCTTTGAAATGCGGTAGACCTGGCCTCACCGCGCGTGTATTTATTTCTATTCTAAATGAGACTGTGAAAGCAGAGGAAATTCAGCCGCTGAAGTGTGAGAGGTCTGCACCTACAGATAGAGGACTTCCAACATGACAACGAAAACAGACAACCGCTAGTGATACGCAGGAAGTGCCAGCTAACAATTTCAAAATTTTGTGATGCACTGAACATTTCATATTGCATCAGAGAGCACAGATTATAGGATTTTACAGTGTTTAGACAAGCATTGCGTCAGGCAGCATTGCTTAGATTTATACAACAGGGCAAAAACATTTGGGATTAGTAGGCGAAAGGACTTTTTGCCCATTGATCTCTGAACTGCTGTTTAAAAACAATTTTTGGGGGGTTTTTAGATTTCTAGATTTTGGTTGTAATGTCTTAAAAATGTATACCCTTTCCACACCTAAACCTCTCTGTGTTGATACTGTAATGAGCAGGGTTTCCACAGCCATGGAAAACCTATAAACATCTAGGCCTATGAATTTCAAAATGTTAATTTCTAAGCATGGAAAAGGAATGGAATTGAATGAAATTGCAGTCATGGATACACAGTACTTACAGAGTCTGTAAGATTTTTTAAATATTTTCGAAAGAAGTCGCTTATGCTCACCAAGACTGCGTTTATTTCAGGACTCATTGATAAATAAAAAAGTTCAAAAGAACAGCATTTATTAGAAATAGAAATTTCTTTATTTAAAATCTTTATTGTCACTTTTGATTAATTTAATGCACCCTTGTTGAATAAAAGTATACATTTTTGGGGGATTTTTTTAAAATGGCAGTGTAAATGTAAATACATTTATTTAAATATAATTAATTAATTAATGATATATTTGAAATATATATAAATGTAAAATGGTTTTGAATTTGATTCTCAATTGGTGGGTTGTAAACCAGAGTTCAATGGCCAGTTAGTCTGTCTGTTAAAGGGGTCATGACATGTTTTTTTAAAAAATCGTTTTAATATGTTCCTTGAAGTTCACTATCACTAATAATGTTTTTGCAAAAAATATAATAATTAAAAAATATAAATATGTGTTAAAAAACATTTTTTAACCCTTGTTCTGAAACAGACAATCCTCTGTCTGAAATGATCAGTTTTTAAGGTGCGGCTCCTTTAATGCTTGTCAGTAAACAGCCGCTGTTATGATTGGCTAACGTCATCGCATATGAAACCTTATCAACACCCACTCGCTATTGCACTTTGCACCGGTATTTAGCACTTTTGAGTCTATTTTCTAGTTTGTTTTGGATGAACTAGAGTGGTGGACACAGAAATTTTGACGATGGTTCCTGTCTCGACCTTTTGACTCTTTTAGAATCGCCTTTGACTGCTTCAGAGTGGCTGTCTACTGGCATGCACTAACATGTCCTTAAAACAACCCTTAACGTTCGTTTTCAAAACTGTGCAACTCACCGAGTGGTTAGTGGTGTTCGTTGATGTTCCAAAACAAGTAGCGTAGCGAAATGCAGTTTCTGTTGTGTTTTATTTGGCATTTTGTAAAATCGAATTGATTTCTGTTGGAGGACTCATTGCTCGTTGATATTACTGCGCTACCGGAAACGGAAAAGTGGTCGGGAGTGTGCTAACGCTTCAGACTCAAATATCGAGCGGAAGTTTATACGCAGTTGTGAGGTATCTGAAAAAATAGTTCCACTATAGCAAATAACACGGATTGAAATCATACTTTGCGCCGATGTATTTGTTTTTAATCATCAACGAACACCACTAACCACTCGGTGAGTTGCACAGTTTTGAAAACGAACGTTAATGGTTGTTTTAAGGACATGTTAGTGCATGCCAGTAGACAGCCACTCTGAAGCAGTCAAAGGCGATTCTAAAAGAGTCAAAAGGTCGAGACAGGAACCATCGTCAAAATTTCTGTGTCCACCACTATAGTTCATCCAAAACTAACTAGAAAATAGACTCAAAGTGTTAAATACCGGAATTATCCTTTAAGTGTTCTGAAAACATTATATAAAACCGTAATTAAACAGACAAAGCATTATGAAATATACAGTTTGCGATGTAGCCGCTGTCAGGTCTAATACAGCTGACTGCTTCATCTGTCAAGAAAAGTTTCTCTTTAAACTTTCTATCACACTGTGCTTCGTTTGCAAAACAATGTGCTGTCAAATTCTCAGAACAAACATCCTTTGACGCGATCCATGACGCATTGAAAATAAACCATCCAGTTGTTCCTGACACTGGGATCCTTAATGGGTTCTAGTGATGGGTCAATCATGAATTAATCATTCATTTTGAAGGAATCTTTAATATGACTAAGGGATAACGTGTTGTCTCAGTGATTCGTTCATTTTGTGTTGACTACATGCGCAACATCCCATAGGTTCTGTACAGGAAACAGGAATGATTAGTTCACCTCCCAATTCTTCGGGTCCGAGTCGTTCGTTCTTTTGTCACAAGACTTGACATCCATATTGGATACTGAAATTAGTTAATAATTCCAAATCTTCCTTACAAACAAGCCTTTTTTTGCAGTTCTGGCCGCACATTTCTTACAATTTATTCATTTCCCTAACTTTTCGATTTTCCTTTCCATAATTCATGATGAACGAATGACTCAGACCCAAAGACTCGGGAGGTGAACTAATAATTTCTGCACAGACTACATAGCTTCAGTCTATGGGGCTGTGACATTTCAATTATATTCTGCTGAAATTCTGCTGAGATTTGTTCATTTTGCTGAATGAGACTCAAAGAACAGAGTCGGTAAAATAATCCGAACTTCCCATCACTATTTGCTTTTGATCGAGTGGGCGGGGCCTATGGTGCAATGACAAATTGTTTGTTGATGTCTTGCTCTAGAGGCAGACATTTGAAAATGCATTTGCCCGTGTGACGTCACAGATCCCACAATATTGAAACCTGCCGTTTTTGGAGCTTGATTAAATAAATGCTTTGTTTATAATGAGGTGGACATTTTAAGCTCTGAAACTTGCAGGATGTTTTAATGGTACAAAGACCTCTTATGTGTCAAAAGATCAAGGCAAATTTTATTTCTCATGTCATGACCCCTTTTAGGGTCTTATAGAGACATTTGTACTCTGTAAATAAATATAATCTGAAAAATCTATTAATTCAGGTGACACATCCAGAAATACGTTGAACAATCTGTCTGGTAATCATGAACGCCTGGAAAAGTCCTGGAAACTGATTGGTCAGAAAGTGTGGGAACCCTGACTGTCGTAGGTTTATAATATGGTGATGCTGGTTTACAGGACTAGATATGTGTGAATAATGGTTGTGAGTGGAAACACAGAAGTTCTTAAAAAGACCACAGTAACTCGTAGAGTTTTAAAGGGAGCTTTTTGTATGCGTGTGGCTCTGCACAGAGGGACTCACAGGCGTTTACGTCCATGTTTGCCATACAGCGGCGGATGTGGCTCTGCACATGCATCTCAAGTCACAGAATATGGGAAGAGTGAATAGATTTGCCTGTGTATGTGTGCGTCTGTCTGCTCGGGGATCAGGGGAGCCGTGTGCGATGGAAGAGAATGAGCGTGTCGCTTAGGAAATGTCACACTGGGAAGATTTTGCAGGTTTTGATCCGGGCAAATTAATGCAAAACCCAGTGCAAGTATTTGATTTGGGAAAACTTTCAGGAGTAGACTTGTCTCTTAATAATAATTATTGGGTTTACATTAATTTCCCTCTCTGTTTTTCTACCACAGGAGAGCTGATCACTGCTGCTTGTGAACTGGGGGTAAGCATTAGCTGCATTGTTTAATCAATCCACTCATTAACTCTTATAAGCATTAAGGAAGTTTAATTAAGTATGGGGGGAGAAGAAAGATGATTAATTTACTTTTCAGGCCACAGGTTTTTTATCCTCTTCTTTTCTATGCACTTCTTTTTTTGACTAAGTTAGGACTAGAGAATGCTATAATTTGCAACCCTGTTCTTCAAATCCAATTAGACTGAATGGTTAGGCAATGGCTTTTGTAAGCTTCGCCTTATGTACGGTATAAGGCTTATTATACTCAACCCCTCTCCTTTTTGTGCATGCGTGTGTGCGCGTGTGTAAGCCGCAAAGAATGAACTAAATCGGGTTAACAGTTATAATAAGTTTTATTATTTAATAAAGTTTATTACGCCGTTGCGATCCTTTTAGGGAGTCTGTGGCGGTGTCACTATGCCAGTAATCCCTCCCTCTGTCCGTGTGGCCTGCCTGTCTGCGGCTCTCCCCAGGGTCGGAGGGCTCTCTCCGGGCCACAGGCCGCCGGCCCTCCCTTCCTGCTCCCTGGAGCCGTGGATCTCTTCTCCTTTAAACTCCTCGTAGCAGGACTGCCCCCTACCGTGCATTTCGCCTTTTTCCACCATGCCACCCGCGCTTCCAGACCGACGGCTCTGCGTTGCTTTCCACGCCGTCGGCTTCGCGTGGCACCAGTGCAGGCATTTCTGCCACACACCTCACACGTCACTTGCGCAGTCACGCACACCTTGCTGGCACTTCCAAGCGTGCCCTTCGCGCCCCTGCCATCTGTTTGCCATACTGTCTCTCTCTTTCTTTTGTCCTGTCTTTGTGCCCCCTTCCAAGCCTCTCTGTTCTTCTCTGCCTTGACCTCTCTTTCTTGTCTTCAAGCTGTTTTTTCTTTCCTCATATTGAATTAGCATCTTTACTTTATATTCAGACATTTGGCAGTGTTGGAGAAGCTATTTTACAGTCGTTTCTACTCATAATTTAAAGTCACTCAACTAAAGTTAGGCTACCCTGTTGACAAGCTAAGTAGCTAACAGTATTATATTATATGCAAGTATTTTGCTTTTTTTTTTTTACCGGTTCAGTTCAATTCATTGTACAAACGAATCAATTCATAAAAATGAATTTGATTACCCCATGCTTAATACGAGAGAGTAGGGTCTGCATGACTACCCATTTTTAGTAGTCGACCAATAGTTGATGTCATCCAGGGGTTCCATCTGTAACTTTACGGATCCCCAGATATAACAGTCCCATTGTAAGGGACCCAGTTCCTTAAAATTATGAGATATAAATATAGAATTGTAAGAAAAAAAGTATATTTGAGTTAACAACTCGTAATTCTCAACTTTTTTTTTTGAGTTGTGTGAATTTATTGTGTTTATTGAACATCTCGCAAATCTGACTGAGAGTTTTTTATCTTATAGTTTTGACTCTTTCCTCACAATTCTGAGTTTATATTTTACACTTCTGACTTTTTGCTCTTTTTATTTTTATTTATTTATTTATTTTATTTTTTACAGACAGCTCTTTTTATCTGTCTGTTTTATGGACCAGTGTCTGTCTGGATCACTAAATGTTTTTGTACATTCCATTTCCTATTTATATTAAGTTATATTAAGTGAATATTGAAAATAATGAACATTTCGTTCGGGAAATGTGTTTTGTGCTCCAGACACACCCTTTCACCCACAAATTAGGCAAGTCCCAGATTGGACATCGGAAGAAGCCTGGAGTTTTTTTCATGTTACAGTGTTTCCTAGAACTGTTTCCTAAAATGCTTCCTAAAAAGTTTTGTAGACCTCCTAGAACCCTCCTGCAGCCCCCTAGGGTCCACCACCCCTGTTCTAGTCAATAAATCCATGTTTGTGAACGCAAAGTACACTGGGTTTGAATTTTTTTTTTTTGTCAATAATATATAGTTGAGTTACTTTTAAGTTACTTTTAGTTAGTTACTCCCCAGCACTGACTTATCACAGTTCCACAAATCTGACTGACAACGATTTCAGCCTTACGAAATTGTTTAGAGGGATCAGTTGATTGGGGCCTTCTTCCCTGCTTTGATCTTGAAGTCACACTAGCTTTTAGACACCCACTTGTCCACTGAATTTTCAATCCATCCCTCAAACAACCTCTTCTCAGAGACATTTCCTTGCTTTTCGCTCTAGTGTGCAGTGTTTCTCAGCCTGCTGTGCCTGTGTGTGTTATCAGGCCAGTAGGAGTGAGACAGTCTTTAATAGCTCTAGTCCTTATCGCTCCTTAGGGGACTTAGTGCCTAATTGCTGGGAAGGCAAGGAGACAGGAGATCAGGCTTTAAGGGAGGGGGAGGACAGTGTGACGCTGTAACCCGCAAAAGTAAGGTCTGCCTTTGAAAGCCGAAATGTATGGTGGTGTTTGGGGGGTTCTTTAAATTATGTTGCTGTTATCAGAATGTTCTGTGAGTGTTTTTACAGTTGTGTTTTCCCCCAGGTGGCCCATCCTCCAGGATACCCTCTCTTCACAATGTTGTCTTCTCTGCTGCTCGCACTGCTGCCTCTCAGTTCTCCGGCTCACAGTATCAATGTCCTGTGTGCTGTCTTTGGGGCTGGGGCTAGTGGAGCCCTCTGCTTCACTGTCTGCAGGTAGGTCACTCTCATGGCCCTGTTTACACCTGGTATTAAGATGAGTTTTGGTCGATTAGATCACAAGTAGACAAGGGAGACATTTCCGTTTACAACTGATGTTTTAATCGGTCTCTTTTGTTCACTTTCAACCACTTCTGTCCCGATTTCTTCGAGGAGAGGGTCTATGTGGGTAATGTGTTTCTATAGGGTAAATGTATGTGTTTTTTTTTTCAGATCTTTAAATCTAATGGACAAAATAAGCTGGCACAATTTACATATGGAGATTACGGAAAAACATACAGCGAACAGGAGCTTTCGTTTCTGCTCTGACAGCCACAAGACCACACCGAACGCTATGAGTGTATGTTAGAAATCAGGAATGGTGAGAGAACATTGTGCTTTGTTCCTTTTTTCGTCTTCAAACCAAACTTGGGACTTCAGCCGTCAAATTTTAAATCCTGTCTGGCTAGCGCGCTTCCCATAATGTTTACGCATTAGGTCAGTAGGCGGAGAGTAGACGGTCTTTTATGGCTGTTTGAACACATTAGACCACATGAGCATTAACACTGTGAAAGCACTATGAAATCTAGTCGAATGCGTTTTCAACTACGTCTGGAAGTGGTCGAAAGTGGACAAGCTCAAAACATTTTAGACCCCGTTTACACCTGTATTTAGCATCGTCCACTTGTGATCCAATAGACCAAAACACATCTTAATACCAGGTGTAAACAGGGCCTCAGACCATTAGACCAAAGAAATACATCAATAGCTACCATGAATGAGGAGCCGGACTCTCTTCTGTTAATATTCTACTACACATACTCAAAGAACATGTGATGCTCAGGGTTTTTAGCAGTTTCAGAGGGGATACATTTGGCCTATAATATGCATTGTAAATGTAAAGCATTCCAGGTTGACTTTATTTTGCATATTCATATAATATCCAAGTTGAATATTATATTGCAGGGCTCCAGACTGTGCCTGAAACGGTCGCATTTGTGACCCAAAAATATTAATTTGAGAGTGATTTTTTACTGAGATTGCCATTAGCGACAATATAAATGTTATAGACTGTTATTATCTATTTTTTATATAAAAATTTGCATGCAGTGCCTTTTTACCATCATTTTGTAAACAAGTTAAAATGGCCTGACATTAACTGCCATCTCAGACTTGGAATTCAGTCAGCAGAAAAATGGGTCTAAACAGGCAGTAGCTGCTGCATGTATTTTAATATCTACACTTGACTTTTGCAAACGCATGCCCTCACTCAGCTTGGTTTGCGAGCCAAGCTGCCCAGAGATTTGGCTGCGGTTACATGTCCAATGCAACCTCTGCTTTTAAGCCTCAAAGGATTTAGATCCAATTTTGGATTACAACAAGCAAAAAAGTCATTTCCTTTGCCATCTTCCTCCTGTGGCTGATGGCAGTGGGGATTTGGTTGCATATGCACACACAAACACTCTTAGCTCTTAAGTTTCAGTATATAATCTATGTTTTCAATTGAAAACATAAGCGTAATTTGATGGTTATCTGTCCAGGCTTAGGCTGAGGTTTGGAC
This sequence comes from Meda fulgida, assembly GCA_030578275.1. Lineage (NCBI taxonomy): Eukaryota > Metazoa > Chordata > Actinopteri > Cypriniformes > Leuciscidae > Meda > Meda fulgida. Next base: position 29,578,101 of record CM060632.1, on the reverse strand, counting down.
TCATGCATGTCTGTTGGGCTCAGAGCAATAGCTGGCAGGCTTGAGATGCCAGGACTAGGAGGAGGGAGTGTTTTAGGGGTTTCAGAGCTTCCGGCACAGTCTGGGACTCCCTTCTGGTTTGGCATTGGGGTCCTTAGGTGCTTCGCCTGTGCCCAGTGGTAATGCTGAGGTGGCGTGCCACTCCCAGTAGGAACACTACCGGACAGGCCTGTCCCCAGGCTGCTACCCTGGCACCCAACACCACTCTGAGACTGACCATTCTGTGCCCTATACTTTATCTGACATATTTAGAAGTGAGGAATTTCAAAGCATAAAGGCTTGAATGCCTGTTTTGTTGTTGCTTGTTACATTCTTGGGTAATATTCTTTCCTGACTTTATTTTGCAGTATGTGGGTCAATGGCGTTATGCAATTTTTTGTCTGGATTTATTAATTTACAAAAAAACAAACAAACATAAATTCATATGTACAATGACAGGAATGCATACATTTCTTCTATGAAAAACTTTTTTTTGAGTGGGTAAAAGTAAAATATGTCAGGGTGATAAATTGAAGAAAGAAAACTTTAAATAGTTGACTAGATAGATTTTTTACATAGCCTACAAGTATATCAGCGATTTTGGTGGCGGACTCTTTTGACCAATAAACATCCACCTAGCAACCACCCAGAATACCCATGCAACCACATAACAGCACTCTAAAAGCCGCCATTTCATTCATTCAGTATGTCTAAAATACTGCCTACTTAGCGGTCGACTAATTTATCACGAATGCCGAAATCAAATTTTTTTTTAGTTATCGGCATCGGCTGATAAGTTTCTCTGTTGGCCAATGTGTTGGGAGCAGTACTTTAATTTTGATTATATATAGGCTTTATAATGCCACCCTGCTCTCCAAGATATTGGTATCGACATCAGCCATAAAAAAAAAATCAATATCAATCTACCACTAATAGAGCTCCCGAAAAATGCTACCGCATCAGGGGTAGCCTATGCGTCGATGTTGGTTACTTCCCAACCCCAGGACGTCGGTGAGAAGTATGTTACTGGAAGGGGAAGTCAACCGCTACCTGGTCCACCGCTTTCGACTAAACGCCCCGTCTTTCTCGCCACATGGAACATTAGAACCGGATATGCAGTGGGACAACGAGAACAGGTGGCTCAAGAATTGGCCAAGTACAACATCGCCATTGCAGCCATCACAGAATTGAGATTAACTGATTCTGGTAACATGTCTGTCACTTTCTCTCATCAGCGAACGAACTTCAAGCTCTATTTCTCCGGCGGGACCAAACATGTGGAAGGTGTAGGTTTCTTCGTAGACAGCAACTTTAATCGATATTTCGCCGGTTTTCAACCAATTTCTGTGCTCTCACTCCATGGTATTATTAACTCGAACCTGGTAGTAGTCTATGCGCCGACTGAGGTCGGCACGGATGCGGCAAAGGATGATTTCTATTGCCAACTTCAAGACACCTGGGATATGTTACCTCGGTGTGACATTAATATACTCATGGGTGATTTAAATGCTCACACTGGACATGACGACCATGCATGGCTTGGAGTACTAGGTCCTTTTGGTGTGGGATCCACCAACGACAATGGAACTCGTTTCCTCTCGTTTGCCGCAATGAATGACCTTTCGATCGGAAACACGCAATTCCGTCACCCGCTTCACCATCAATTAACATGGAGATCTGCCAACGGGAAGGATAGGGCTTGTATCGACTTCATAACGATTTCCCATCGATTTAGATCCTCGTTACAGGAAGTCAGAGTGATGCGTGGTGCGGACTGTGGCTCGGATCATTATATGGTACGCGCCAAAGTTCGCCTAAGAATTAAACGTCCCCCAGCATCACCAAGACATGGGAAGAAACCCAATGTCGCCCTTCTACAGGACCCTAAAGTTCGTGAAGCTTTTCAAATTGACCTTCAAAACAGATTCAACGCCATCTCCATTGCAGATGAGGATGGCGATTTAGAAACGTCAGTGGACAGGGCCATGAATGAGTTCACCAAATTGATCTCCGATTGTACATCGGCAGTGTGCCCACCATCAAAGCACAGATCCAAGCCTTGGATCACTGGGGAAACATTGGCCTTTATTGAACAACGAAAGAAGAATAAGCTAGTTAACCTGGATGAATATCGTCGCCTTCATAAGATCATACGAAAGAGGCTAAAGAAGGAACGTGCCACCTATTGGGAGGAAATTGTTGAGGAAATGGAAACCACAGCTAAACGCAAAGAATTCCGTACCTTATATTCAACCATCCAGCGTTTAGCAGGGAAGAACAAGCCATTGGTCAATAACATTAAGGACTCGACAGGGAAATTCCTAAGATCAAATGAGGAACGCTTAAACCGATGGAAGGAGCACTTCCAAGACCTGCTCAACCATCCTGCTCCTCGAGGTCTGACGGTAAATCCAGACCCGGTTGAGGAACTGAGCACCTATGTGGATGACCTAGAACCTTCTTTGCCTGAACTACGAGTCGCCATTAAATCATTAAAGAACAACAAGGCTCCTGGAGTGGATAGCGTAGTGGCAGAGGCCTTGAAACATGGAAGAGAAGTTCTGGAAGGCCGCCTACACATGTTGCTAGGACAGATATGGAGGACTGAAGTTATTCCTACTGCCTGGAAACGGGCGACCATCATCCCGATTTCCAAGGGGGACAAGTCTGAGTGCAAAAACTATCGTGGCATTAGTCTCCTGTCGATCATTGGTAAGGTATTCATGAAGATCATTCACCGTAGGATGCTTAAACGCCGTGAGGAAGCGGCTAGAGAAGAACAAGCGGGATTCCGGCCAGATCGCAGCTGTTGCGATCAGATCTTTTCCCTTCGCCAACTCCTCGAAGAAAGGATCCGATGTGGCAAAAGGACAGTGATGGTTTTCATTGATTTCTCCGCAGCCTTCGACAGCGTGCACCGCCCAGCCTTATGGAACACACTACGAGCGGAAGGGTACCCTCCAAAGATCATACGCCTTCTCCAGAACACCTATGAGGGGTCTACCAGCCATGTACGAGTTCAAGGAGGAGTGACAATAGACTTTCAAGTGAACTCGGGAGTTAGACAGGGCTGCATTCTTTCTCCCAGCCTGTTCAACAGTGTCGTGGACTGCATCATGAGGCAGGTCTTCTTTGGACGACGCGGAGTGAGATTTGGAGCTTGGGTTGCCGAACATGCCACAGATCTGATGTATGCTGACGACAGTGTTTTTCTCACAGATGATGATGCCGAAGCCTCCTCAATTATCCAGGATATCGTCGAAGAAGCTACAAGATTTGGGCTTAAAATCAACACTGTCAAAACAGTTGTTATGACCTGAGACAACTCTCCGGCAGTTGTATACCTTAATGGGATCCAGTTAGAACAAGTCGAAACATTAAAATATCTGGGGTCGACCATTCAAGGTAACAAGATCGCAGCATCAGTTGACATTACCCACCGAATCAGATCTGCAACTTCGGCCTTTGGTTCGACTTCCTGGTGCATATGGAGGAAAAGGTCTCTAACAACAGCAACGAAGGTTCGTTTATACCGCACTCTGATTCTACTAATCCTCATATGTAGCGGAAACCTGGGTACTCTTAGAGGCAGACGTGAGAAGATTGGAGGTATTCCAAATGCGCTGCCTCCGCCGGATTCTTGTAGTTACACTCCTTGACAAGATCCCGAATGAGGAAGTTCGCCGTCGCTGTTCTCACCAACTGGAAATCAACGTATTGATTAAACGTGCCCGCCTCCGATGGTTTGGACATGTTTGCAGGATGGATGAGCACCGTCTCCCATACCGCACCCTATGGCGAACCAGGCCAGACAGCTGGAAAGTATTAAGAAATGCACCTAAAAAGACGTGGATCAAACAAGTGGAGATGGATCTAGCAACGTGCGGTATTTCACCCGATTATGCCAACAAGATCGCGGCTCAGGACAGGAAACAGTGGAGAAAGATCGTGGAGTTCTTATGCGAAGGCAATTTCCGTTCAGCACCCACGGTTCCATATAACCCACGGCCACGTTAGGACTACGGAATCACGGGAGAGAAATAATAGAGCTGCACGATTAATCGTTAAAAGATTGCAATCTCGATTCAAACATCTACGCAATCTCATCCCTAAATGACAACGATTTCCCTGTATCTAGGAAACCTTTGACAAGGAAAGCAGTTGTCATGTATAAGAATGAAACAGCTTTACAAACACTCTTTTAAACCACACAGTATTGTTATTTCTGTGTTACAAATATTCATATTATCACAGAAGTACTAGATATAAACACTGATGTCTGCGGTAGCGATCAAAATAGAGCAAATCCCCTTTTGAAAGTAACATGGCGCTTGACTGTATCATTCAAGAGATTCGTTCAAACACGCTGATTCATCTAGTGATAAAACAAGTGAAGTATGAGTGAGTCATTGAATCATTCATTCAACCCGATTTAAAAAACGTATTCATTCAGATTAATTAAACATTTTAAATAGACTGCAGCAATTAACATATTTTCAGAACCTCTAGTAAATTACGTTATTTTGTTTAGTTTTCTGTTCAGAATCATGGGAGAATCGTGATCCTCCAAAAAAAATCCTGATTCTCAATTTATCCAGAATCGTGCAGCTCTAGTATTAAGAAAACCTTTTACTGTACATTCATGATGTTGATTACGTAATAGAAGTGGCCGTGTGGCCGCAGAAGGTGACTCAGTCCCGGGTCAACCACACCTGTGAGGGTACACACCAGCCAAGAGCAGACGGGTCCAGCTCAGCTGACTGGGCTCCAGTGCCCACCTGTCTTAGTGCTTTTGTGTCCATATAAGGCACTTTACCATATGGTCATGACAGTGCTTTCCTCACTGGACCCTCGACTCGCTCGTAGTCACCCCATGGCTCTCTATGGTGAGCTGTTTATTAGCAAGATGGTGGATTTGTGAGAGCAGTACCTGTGTTAGAATGTGGTAGCATATGCAAATATGAGCATTTAAAGGGTTCTTTTACCAAAATTAAAATTCTGTTATTATTTACTCGCCCTCATGTTGTTCGACTTTCTTTTTTTGTGGAAAACACAAAATGATATTTTGAAGATTGTTGCTAACCAAGGTTTAGTCACATTTTTCAAAATATTTTTTATGTTCCACTGAAGAAAAAAAGTCATAGATGTTCGGAAGGACATGAAGGTGAGTAAATGATGACAGAATTTTCATGTTCTGATGTTCAATATTTTGTTCTCTGCCATATTGATACTTATACAATGTGGATTTCATAACTTTAGCTCAATATGTTTGTCTGTGTATTTGTTTCTGTTTAAGATTAAAAAAAATAAAACGCTGTCATTTCCCACGTCCCTTGGCTGCCCCCTCCAGCATACCTCTGTTGTCAGGTAAATCACCGACCCAGAAACAAGAGCTCCTGGCAGCTTAAGCATATGCTTTATTAGCCAGTCTAATCTCTAAAACGCTCTGGTTTGCAGCCATTCGTTTTTGGTAAATATATTTCCTCTTTAGCTGTGACACCCACCCTTTGTTTTTCTTGCCAAGCACCTTGATATCTTTAAATATGAAGGAAAACCCTTACAACTTAAACCCTATTGACAGCTGCTGTTGATTACCACAGACACTAATATGAACTTGTCTGTTAGTTTGAAATAACAAACAAGCACTTAGTAATGCACTCATAGTAGAAGTGTATGGCTCTGTTTACACCTGATATTAAGATGCGTTTTGGTCGATCAGATCACAAGTAAACAAGGGAGACACATTCCTGTTTACACCTGGTGTTTTAATCTCTCTCTTTTGTCCACTCCTCATTTCATAGAGGGAGGGTCTAATGTATGGGTTTTTTCAGATCTTTCGATCTAATGGACAAAATAAGCTTGCGCAGTTTACATGATATGATCGAACGCACACAGACACAATGCAAAAACATACAGAGAGCAACAGCTTTTAGTTTCTGCTCTGATAGTCGCAAGACCACACCAAATGCTGTGAATGTGTATTAGAAATCAGGAATGGAGAGAGAACATTGTGTTTTCAACTATGTCTGGAAATTGTCGAAATTGGACAAGCTCAAAGCGTTTTTGACCCCGTTTACACCTGTATTTAGCCTCGTCCACTTGTGATCCGATTGACCAAAACGCATGTTACTACAGTACATGGTGTAAACAGGGCAGTAGTGGCAGTTGGACAATGGCAGAATAAGCATTAAAAATAACACAATGTTAAAAATGTTTTTAATTTTTTGCCACAATATTATTTGCCACAACTTTATAGGTCAATTTTGTTTTTTATTAATACATTTGTAAATTATTCAGTCATTTTTTCTTTATCAAGTTCAATGTTCATATTTTGGCTTTTAAACTGTTATGATCAAAGACCTATTAAAACTGCATTGCCATAAACTTGTTTTTATATAAACTCAGATGCTTTTGATTGAGCTTAAGCTGTATTTAACCTGGAATGCTTCTTTAAACATCTCCATGCACTACAGGCCTCATATTCTACAACTCAGCATGACCAATGGCACCATTTAAAGACGTGCAGTAATATTTCCTTAACAGATGTTTAATGAAGACGCCTAAACCCTCATTACCCCATTTAGAATGGGGGAAATAAGGCCATTTCACTGTGCTATGCCATCACTTTAATTTCCCCTTGCCTGGAGGCCTAAGATTGTGTCTGTTGCATCGGAAGTCAATATTGCTGTAATATTACATTTCCTAAACTGTCTCCACAGGCGGTTTTTAATGGGAGTCATGCAAGGAGAGGATCAGCCTTTCCCGAAATGCATGTGTTCCATAGAGCCACATAATACTACAGTTGATTAATGAATTGATTAAAATAATAATACAGTAATAGTACAACAATGCATATTTGCCGAACGATATACACAATTTCTTTTCGTCTATTATTTCCACATAAAATGTAGTGGGGGATTAAGATGGAATTGGGTGGAATTGTTGTGCCAGTGGCTGTATTTTTGGAGGTGGATTGGAGTTGTTAGTTTTTAACATGCACTGTCCTGTGGAGAGGGCCGCCTGAGCCCAGCAGAACACCGTCTATACGTAAAATACATGCACACAGTAATTCTATTGGAGATTGTATGGTAGTCATATTTTGCACAGCTTCCATCTAGGATTCAATTCATGGTCACTCCATAATTGCACCATCAAGAACTGCTAATAAATATTACACCTTATGCTAAACACGTCTCGAAAGAATCACACACTATGCACAGTATCCTCACCGCATTTCTCAATAATAATAAGACCTCGCATTATCATAAACATAAGGCTGTCTTCATAAGCATAGCTCAGCTGGGACATACTTTAGTCACATAAGATAACTGACATAAGATACTATGAGGATAAAAGAACTAAAAAAAAAAAGAACTAAAAGATTAGAAATTTTACCCAAAAGTGTAATCACTCTGGCACTATCAAAATGTTTGAGCAAAGTTGTCTCAACCAATGGCATGAGTTTGGGGCAGCAGGACTAATATATATATTCTACTGATGTCCAGATTCACACTGAAACTGATGATTGATAAAAGTATGATTGAAAAAATTGGCCAGTCCTAATAGAGTGCAACAATGCCAGCCCACTTTTTCAGCGGAAGTATTTTTCCCATTAATTTTTCCCATAGGGATTTTAAAAAGTCTCCTTTAAGGTATAAGCCATGAACCAAACCAAACAGCTGCAAGGTGAATCACAACATTACAAACTTTGATTTAAAGCCAAAAAATCAGACAAAAAAGACAACAGTACAAGACTGTGTACCTAACGGCTTTAACAAGGGACTGGAGAGTTGTCACTAAAGAGTTCTTTGGGTGGGTGTCTTTGATTAAGGGAGATTTCTCTTCAAAATCATTAGTAATGTATTTTTTCCACTAGAATTCCCGCTGTTAAACTAAACCTTAAAAAAAACAAGCTTAAATAATGCAGGCTGGTGGCAAAAAGCAAATACTACAATTAACAACCTCGTAGCTCACAGTGGGTCTGTCTGTTAAAAGTTAACTTTCAAAATCAATTCCACTTTGGAGAAACCAAATGGAATTATTACTTCTGGAACCAGTCTGTTGCACTCTATAGTCACAAATGCATTATTCATTCCTAATAATTCGAAGGGTGTGTTCACACTTGGCATATTCAGTACCGCAGCAAAAGAACCTAGAAAACCGAACTACAAGTGTGAACACCCTAAGAGTGCTTTCAGACTATCACTTTTGGTGCGCACACGGTTTCACCTGACGACAGAGTTCGGTTTGTTTGGATGATGTGAACGCTGTTTGCCGAACTCGGGTGCGCACTTGCAAACCTTACTCGAGTCCGCATAAAAAGGGTAGTCTGGGGTATGGTTCATGTGAACTCCAGTATGGTTCATTGTTGATATAAATCGCAATCGCACTAAATCACTGAAGGGAACCGAAACTCTATTGTATGCTATTGCCGTTTGATTCGATAAAACGGTTTGTGTGTGTGCGTGACTGGCGCACTGCAAGCAGAGAAAATGTATATCTGATCACCTTGGACTCCCACGTTCTTTAGAAAGTTTGCAGTACATTCACATTTGATAGACGCAAGTGCCGTTATGCGCCGATGCTTTGAAAACAAAACCAAAGGTTCAAAAAACAGAATTAATAAATCGAGATGAGCAATGCTGGGATTTTGTCACCTTCGTTACCAAGAAACCGGGTAAACAGCTGCTGCTTTGAGGATGCAAACGCACTGTGGTTCAGACCCAAACAATATAATGTGAACATAATCCAGAAGGCACAGGGGGAGCAACCGAACTTAGGTACGGATCAGACAATTGAACCAAGTGTGAAAGCACACTAATATGCTAGTATTCATTATAATTATACCAATTTCTAATAATGCTCATACTATCATTACAATGATTATATTTCTAATAATGCTAATAGTATTTTAATACTTTGTGAATTGTTAATTAAATCATGTGCATGATGTACTGATTAATTAATAAAATTGATCACAGTTAAGTGCATATATTAATATTTGCTAAATAGTAAGTAACATTAATTAACAGCATTTATTTGCTATAGGTTTAGGGTTATTTTAAAATTAATTTTCTATGCAATTATGCGGTCAAGCATGTTTACATAGGCCCCGTTTACACCTATCAGGTGTTAAGAAGCATTTTGGTCAATCGGATCACAAGTAGACGAGGGAGACACATACCCGTTTACACCGGGTGTTTTAATTCGTTTCTTTTGTCCACTTTTTATCCCTTCTGTACTGATTTCTTCAAAGGGAGGGTCTATGGGCAGGTAAATGTGTTTTTTTTTCAGATTTTTGGATCGAACTGACAAAATAAGCTTGCGCAATTTACATTTAAACACGAAAGGAGACGATGGAAAAACATACAGAGAGCAGCAGATTTTGTTTCTTGCGGTCTTTTGTGGACAAGCTCAAAATGTTTTAGACCCCGTTTACACCTGTATTTAGCATCGTCTATTTGTGATCCGATCGACCAAAACGCATCTTAATACCAGGTGTAAACAGTAGATACTACAGGGACACTAACACAGCAGCATCCTACACAGCCGACATGATAGCAGCAAACAAGCCTGTGATGTGGCACGCAAGTGTCACTCTCTCACCTAATCGCTGAGAAGAGAGAGAGAGGGAGACCCAGGTGGTCCTACATGTTTTGGAATGAAGGACTTGTCACATGCCTTCCTTGAAACAGACAGACATTCCTAAAGAGGTCTGTGTCAAGCCCCCTCAGAGGAATAAAGACAGGAGGAGGAGGACATCAAGCGACTGTCAAAGACGTGAGGATGTGATATTTGGTACCAAGGACCCCTACCTCCAGATAGCACCCCTGCTGTGCTGAGGGTTAATTGTCTCTCAGCGGGAGCAGAATCAAGGGTGTGGGGGGTCCGCACCTTCACTGAGCCCCGTCTTCCTCGCCCCCCTCCTTAGCGTGTGCGAGCAGTAAAGAGGGCTAGAGAGAAGCCGGTATCACCAAGAATCCCCCCGCCTGCTTCTGACAAGCTATTAGTCCAACCGCGCGCACACACGCATGGCCTCGTCTCGTACGAGACACGAAAAGAAAAGCGAGGAAAGGCAAGTAGTGTGCAAAAAAGCGGGAGAAGAGAAAAGAGAAGTAGTCAGCAAGCGCAAGTTCCACACACACCATCCTTCCTCCTTTCTTCCATCCGTATCCTTCTCTCCGCTCTCTTTTTTCCTGACTTACTTTGCTTTCCCTGCGAAAGCTCCATTGTTCCCCTTCCCCTAAGTCTCATCAGCCTCTTTTGTGGCCGACTATCACAGCGGCAGGCAGAGGCGCGCTGGAAACGTCTAAATGGTATCATGGCTCGTGATTAAGCGCGCGAGCTTCGGCGGTGCCGGCGCTGCTTATGAGTCAGGTCTGATAAGGCGAGGGCCCTGCTCTCTACTCAATTTCAGATACCGTTAATGGAATCTGTCTTGTGCGATTGTAATGTGAGAGCGCCTAATTTGCCATGGAGCTTGAAGCTGTCAGCGGCGAGGGATTGCGGGGTCAGGAGGGAGCTGGCAGCCGCTTGGCCCGCGGCGTGTATCTGTGCCGCTGAATAGAGCAGCTCTCCGCCTGTCACTTAGCTGATAGGCTGATGAGGACTCTAAGCCACTCGGCACAATGAGGAGAGGGCCATACTGCCTCGCTCCCCCCCACCCCCCTTTAATTGTCAAGCCCGCTAAAATTTTTCCAAGCCAGTGTGTTGGAGACTGGGCTGAGTTTTTTTTCCCTCTGCCGCTCTCTCTCTTTTACGTCTTCCCAACTTTTTTTTATTCTTTTCCTTCATTTCTGTGTTCTCTGGTCTCAAACAGATGAGGCTGACCCCACTCGCTCATCCTTTCATCCATCGTTTCTTTTTACCTCGCCTGGCCTTTTGTCCTATCTCATTCTTCTCAGCTGGAGTCCAAGTCTGAGTCAAGTCTCAAGGCTTTTTTTCACAAATTGAAGTCAAGTCCTAATTTTATATGCATTGCAGGTGAATCTGCAGTTATATTATGGTAACCAGGAATTGTTTAACATCCAGCTAAACCACGCCATTGGTATACATCAGATTTCTGTGTTTATACAATTTAAAGCATACAGTCTAGCATGCTTTATGTGGTGAATTTCTACATAAAAGCAATTTTGTGACACTTTTTGTGATTTTTTTTTTCTCTCTGATAAACAATAACAAGCAACATTTTATTTTATTGTCATTGTTAGATGTTACATGTGCATACTATAGTAATGACAGTAAATTATGCATAATTACAAGCAACTAACCCTAAACCTACAGTAAGTACATGCTTTTAATCAAAATTACACAGTACTTATAAGTCAAGCCAATTAAAATATGTGCTTTTCACAATACATATAATTTCAAAGCAGCTTTACAATGATGTTAATGTTTGTAATATTTTAATAACTTAGATTAGAGCTGGGCGATAGCATAGTTTACATTTTGTATACTAGTATAGTTTACAACTCAAAATGTTATTAATGAAAGTGAAAAAAACCCTCCTTAATGTATTTAAAGTCACCAACTGTACACAAAAGAATATTGAATAGTTTGTTTCACACAAACGAGAAAAAATAACCATGGATCATTCATAGCGACAAGCATCTGTAGAATGTGGAGAAGAAACCAATATTTTTTGGTCCATCCACTCTTAATATATGATACACTCTGAGTCTGATAGATGCATCCTGTATACACCGGTGCCGCAGACCACAAACATTCAGAGGTGCCACAACCAAAACAATGTTCTTCCTCAAGATGCTATTTTATTTAACGGCTAAAGTTGCATAGTGTAGCTTTAAAGGTGCACACAGTGTGTTTTTGTTTATGCTTAGCTGGTCCCTAATTGTCCCAGTGGATTTGGACTCCGTACTGACACCTATTGGTCTGGATGTATTCACATTTTGCAGGTGATACAATTAAGCAGAAGAATAGAATACCGCAATGATTCTGCTGTACTTTAGGTTTCCTAAAGATCACTGACTAATTTTGCAATTCTTTCTTATCTTTCTACTTATAATAGCCCATTGTTTTGCTCTATTGTCAGGTCAGATTTATCTGACACAGTTCTTTGCTGTGGCTTGACTTGAATTAATCTTTAAAATTTTGTATCTTGTAAGTGATATGTTACATCCATCCATTGATCTGGCATTTTTCAGGTGAAATTATTTGTGAAACATAAGTAACTGAACTCAATCGATGCAACATCCCACAGCATAACACCATTACTATTAAATATGTTTATTTCATAATAATAAAAAAAATCTATATAATTAATAATAATTATAATTTTTTTCTGGGATGGTTACACAAAAAATATATTTAGCATTCTAATCGAATTGATTTTCATTAACATTTTAAATAATACAGATGATTCAAATTGATTATAGATGTAAGAATTTAGAATCTGTTTCCTTTACTTACCCGTTTATTTTGCAGCATAAAAGTGTGTGCACACACACTATGGTTTACGTTATGTGAGAAAACATCGTAAAACCATTTCTGTTTTTAAACACCCAAACTTGGGTAAGAGTCCTTCACTGTTGCCTCCTCTGTGCTCAGGGTGGCGGGACCTGGTCCAGGGGCCGTCCTGGCTGGTGGAGTGTTTGCAGTGTCCAGGCTGGTATGGCAGTGGTCGGTCGTGGCTGAAGTCTTTTCTCTCAACAACTTGTTTGTGGGCGTCCTCTTCTCCCTCTCAGCCTGTTTCCACTGTGCAAAGAGTGTTCAGCAGAAGAAGAAGGTACTGCATTCTAAGGATGCACTGAAATTAAAATTCAGGATGCACTTGGCTGAAAAAAACGAAACCGAAAATAAATAAATCGAACTTATTTTATAATCAATACTCAAATAGCTAACTGAGTTGTACAAACATTTAAATTGCTGTTTTTATATCAACTTTTTACATTACAGAATAGTTTCTACTCAAGTTTGTTGGTGAAATATAAACATTTAACTGTATGAACTGTAATAACTTGTGTTCGTGACAGCTTTATTCAAATATACTTTAAATAATGAAGACATCACTTACTAAGGTTAAGTTAAAATATATGTTATTTCCCTTTAAACACTGAATGAGGAATTATGTGAGACAAGATTCATTTAGGTAGCACACCTTCTGGTGTTCACCCATGTTTAGTTTGTGCTGTAACTAGTAGTATAGAGATGAGATGATCGGTTTATGTGAGCTTGATCCATGTTGCCGCTTGAACTGAGGCGCTACAGCTGTATTAGAGAGCACCAAAGTGACATTTACTTTTTGAATTTCGTAATAAATTTGACAGGATTTTAAAGTTGAGACTTTGCTTCATATTAAAAGTAACAAAGCACAAAGCTTTTTGCAATTATTGGATGGCAGGCGTGCACAAGTTTTGTTCATGCACCATCAATAGAAAAACAGCACAAACTAAAATATTTTAGAAGAAACCATATCATTAAAATTGAGAAATTAATATTGTTGATGTCTACACTGCTAACTGTTGTAGCTTATCCATGGTTTCTGCACATTTACATTTATGCATTTGGCAGACGCTTTTATCCAAAGCGAATTACATTGCATTTCAAGGTACACATTTACATTCTTATCAGTTCTTGCTTTCCCTGGGAATCGAATCCATGACTTAGGCATTGCAAGCGCCAACACTCTACTGTTTGAGCTATAGGAAAACCTGTAGCTCAAACAGAACGAAATAGATGCTGAACACAGTCAAAACGTGCCATTAGTTCCATCTGTTTCGGTCCCTGATTTTAGCCCTCCAAAACCATGGATCAAAACCCAAAAATAGCTGTTTTGGCCAGGAATGTTCTGTAGCTGAAATTACGGTGAATTCCCTCTACAGTCCAAACCATTTGATACTCAGTAATGCTGAGGCTGCTTGAGTAATGCTCAAGGTGCAAGGTGCATTCATGCATTTTTTTTGTTGTTGCTTTTCTCAGTTTGCTCAATGGGGGGCGCTGTTCTGTGGGCTGAGCCTGTGTAATCAGCACACGCTGGTCTTGTATGTTGTCATCATAATTCCCTGGGCCCTCCTGCACCTCTACACTCAGAATGTAAGTACTGATAATCACTCAGCGGTACAGGGTTCAACGCCTAATTTGTCAGCTTTTCACAGTAAGGTAAATAAATTAATAGTGCAATTTAAAAACCTTTTATATTTGGTGATTTCATTCCATCATGCCACGTCATGTAATACATATAACAGGTCTATAGAGATGTACATTAAGGTATGGTTTTATGCTAGAATTTTGAAAGCCATAAAAAAGGGGGAAAAAATTACAGTATCTAAACAAATTACTATGTATTTTAAATCAATTTATATAACAAAAAAACACTTTTTAGACACTATTAGTGTCTATTTGAATAGTTAAGTACTATGAGATTAGTATTCATAAATGAAGATCTTAAGGCACTGGTACTTCCAGTTGAAAGCAGTGCAAAGCCGTAGAGGAAATTGTTCCCAGATGAGTGGTATTGTCCAAGTGTTATGTCCATGCTGTTTTGTATGCAAATTTGAACATTTGGCATTTAAAAGAATCTATCCATTACAAGTAACATGTATTTCCCACAGGGTTTGTCCTTTATTGGTCTGGTGTCTTTGGGGATGTGTTTCCTGGCTGGCTTTGTGCCCTACATCTACCTGCCCATTTCCTCCTACCTCAACAGAGCTCGCTGGAGCTGGGGAGACCAGACGTCTCTCCACGGCCTCCTCACACACCTGCTCCGAGCTGAATATGGCACCTTTAGTCTGGTACACACAGATTCATTAGTCTTTTAACATTTAAAAAAGATTAAATACAGTATGTTCTTGGATATGAGGTTTTTCTGCTGTGTTTATTTTCTGAAACTAATGCACCACATGTGGATTTCTTTGGCTTCAGGCAAAAACAGATGAAAATTTGAGCCTCCAAAATATGTTACGGTGAGTGTAACAAAATTGATTTGGTGAATGATGAATGATTTTATTTTAATTTCCTGAAGAAAATATGAGTATGGGAATTATGTAGTGACCAAAAAACAAAACATATCTTGGTATAAAAATAAATGCAACAACAGCAACACAAAAGTTGTGATTCATTATGCAAATACTACAATGATACAGTTGTTACCATTTAGGGGCCATTTACACAACACCATTTTCAACAAAAAACAGTCAACTTTTTATACACTTTTGAAAACGTGATTTTGTGAAAATGATGACATCATGCGCATGCGTATTACGTGTTTACTGTTTAGTCTATTGGCACGTAGTGCTTCTTGCAACATAACATCACCAACTACTGGCCTGGAATGAATAATACAGTGTTTTTAATAGTTTTCGCAGATCCTTGTGAACGGATCATTTTGACAACGTTGCCGTCTGTACGTGAAAAACTTACGTTTTTAGTACATTTTTATCATGTAAATGTTGTAGGATTGTGACAAAAATCATAACTGTTGATTATGTCCCTTAATATTGTAACTGCAATTATTAATTGTAATTTAATACTAAAATATTACTATAATTTTATATTAAAATACTCATTTTGTGGTGGGCAACAGCTCACCATATTCTGTAGCACTTTATTTTACAGTCTTGTTCCCCAAGATACTATGTATTTATTATAGTAATTAGAATAACTGGGTATTAACTAGGTTCTAACCCTGAACCTACCCCTAAGCCTAACTCCAACCCATCTGGTTACCATATTTAACTTTTTTTTTGAGCAAGTACACAATAAAATAAATGTGCATGTACTGTAAAATAAATTTCAACCCCCTATTCTTTATTTAACTACACAATTTATAGAACGAAACAATCTGAACTTATTTTATACATCAGTAATGTTGGAATGTAATGTTGTAATCAATACATTTTACAATTAGTTCATCTTGACTGTTGATTAACTGTGCAATCAAAATGAGATTTTCAAATGTAATATCTTAAATCTTAATTTATACAATTTATAGACATATTTACCTTTATAAATTGTTTTATATTATATTTATTGTGTTATATTAAGTGTTAGCTTTAATAAAGATTAATGACTCTGATAGTTAGTTCTTGTAGATCCGCCTTCCCTCTACAACAGCAAAGCTGAAACCGTTAGGAATAACAAATCTGTTGTGTTGCACTGGCTTTGAAATGAACAGTGATGTTCACAGCGCTTCTGATGACGCTAGTGTAAGACATCATGCGAGGCTCGGGTCGTCTCCTCAGCCCACCCTCATCAAACGTTTGGGTGTCCCCAGAGAGACAGCTTAGCTTATGTCCCGCTAGTACCAATCAGCCGTTTCCCATCACCCCCCACAGCTGCCACATAGCATGATGGACAGGTGAGAACGAGAGAGGGGAACACAACAAGCATGTCACAGCATAAACCTGCCATAAGGAGCTCAAACACTCTCTCTCACACACACACACACACACACACACACACACACACACGCACGCACGCACACGCGCTTTCACACGGCACCTAAATAAGCTGTCAGAGAGAGATGGGTATTAAGGCACAGGCAGGGCAGTATCTCTTTCAGCAGGGAAATTGGCCATTGACTGTGTTTGGGATACAGATACAAGGGAAGGCTGTCACAAAACTGCACTTGATGTTGAAAAACACTTTCAGACACTCTCACTCACTCACAGCACTTTGAGTTTTAGTCTCTGTCCATCACAAAGACATAGTGGGTGTATTGATAAGTGTGTTTCTTGTGTCTCAGGGCTCAGTGGAATCACTGTGTGAATGATCTGTCTTCCCCAGTACTAGCGCTGACAGCTCTAAGCATTTTGCTGTCTTCCTGGAGCAGGTAAGACGTAACTGAATGAGATCTAACCATCAGTGTAATGCTTAATGCCACTGAAGTGAAGAAAAACCAAACACTCTGATTCTGAAGTTCAGTTCTTGCGGAGAGACAGCTGTAAATTTAAACACTATGGCAGTGTGCAGCTTTCAAAACGTCGCTTTGGTTTTTTGAGCGGTCCAACATTTTCGCTTCTGGCTCAAACAATGGCAGAACTACCAATTTGATGGAAACCTGTTGGAATTGATCTTTTTTGCTGCTAGTGGCACAGATCGTTAACAAGAAGTTTGGGGTTGGTTCAATTTTTATATGTTTTTTAAACAAATGTCTCACGCTCATGAAAGCTGCATTTATTTGACCAATAATACAGTAAAAATAGTAATATTGTGAAGTATTACTACAATTTAAAATAATTGTATTATATTTTAATACATTTTTTAAAAGATTTATTTTTGCCTTTATTTAGATGATAGATAATGACAGGAATAGAAAGTTCAGAAGAACAGTATTTATTTGAAGTACATACCATTATAAATGTCTTTACTGTCCTTTTTTGATCAATGTAATCCAGCCTTGCTGGATAAAAGTATTAATTCCTTAAAAAAAACTAAAAAAAAAACTCACTGACCCCAACATTTTGAAAGTGTATATTGTACAATGGCTAATTCTGGTCCAGTAATCGGATTGGGAAAGTGGTGTTGAAAGTTTCAGTGTTTGTAAAGGTAATTATGGCTGTAAATACAATTATAATTTTGTACAATTATATTGTTACATACAAATAAATTATTAAATTATTATTCTGCCATTCATTTAGTTTTACTATTTGACTAGATTTAGTTCTTTCATTAAAGTGATAGTTCACCCAAAAATGAAAATTCTGTCATTTATTACGTCGTATATGTCGTTTCAAACCCATGAGACTTTCGTTCATCTTCGGAACAGAAATTAAGATCTTTTTGATGAAATCTGAGAGATTTCTATCCCTCCATTGGCAGCTACATAAAAAGTTTATAAAAAGATAATCCATATGTATTGAGCGGTTTAGTCCACATTTTCTGAAGAGACACGATAACTTTATATGATGAACAGATTGAATTTTGGCTTTTATTCACATATTATTCATCAACTCAACTTATTCATCAAGTGGTAGTTGCGTAGCAGGTTTGGAACAATATGAGGGTGAGTAAATGATGAAAGAGTTTTAATTTTTGGGTGAACTATCCCTTTAAACATATCGGCATGGCTAAAAGCAACAAATTAGTTAACCATAAATGTTCATTACTAGATATTATCTTCTTGTTTATAGAACTGAATGAAAACAATATCAATATCACATTCATTCTGATATTCAGTAAAAAAACAATTGTGTTCATCTGTTATTACTTAAAGGGATAGTTCACCCAGAAATTAAAATTCTTTCATCATTTACTCACCCTCATGTTGTTCCAAACCTGTATGAATTTCTTTCTTCTGTTGAACACAAAAGAAGATATTTTGAAGAATGTTAGTAACCAAACATTTGATGGACCCCATTGACTTCCAATGTAATTTTACTTCCCACTATGGAAGTCAATGGGGTCCATCAACTGTTTGGTTACTAACATTCTTCAAAAAATCTGCTTTTGTGTTCAGCAGAAGAAACAACACATTTTTGGGTGAACTATACCTTTAAAACTGACAGGCAACTGACTAATATACATACCAATAGTTTTGCTGTCATGTTGTATATCAAATGTAGTTTTAATGTATTCACATAAGTCAATATCATCATATATATTTTAATTTTTTTTACTGTATGTGGCCCTAGACTGCGCTGTGTTTTTGTCTGGTTGATTGTCACCATGGTGAGCATCTACTCTGTGTTCTTTGCCTGGAGAGCAAACCTGAACATCGAGAAGCCTCTTCTACTGGGAGTGGTGAGTTAAAGTTTAAGACACAGTTCTAACAATTATGTCTTCTATAATGTAAGATATTTCACTTCAATGTATATACTGCATGTGTGTATGTAGGTGGAGCGCTTCTGGCTGCAGGCTGATGCTGGGGTGTGTGTTCTGGCTGGTCTGGGTCTGAGCTGGGCTGTGTGTTGGCTGAACGGGCGTCTGAGTCGGGGGACGGTGTGGAACACAGGAGCCTGGATACTCACTGCAGGCCTCATCTCACACATGATCAGCTTAAACCACAGGTTCACACACAGTCACTTACACAGGGTGCCAGTGGACGCTATAAATCTATTCAGACGTCTTTTATTTACCTTTCAAAATTAAAAGTCGCAAAAGTCTTAAAATACCTTATACTTTTTTTTATTTATTGGAAAGACAAGAGACATTTCTATTAAGGCAGCTTCACACATGCTGGCTAGATGGCTAGAGATATTTTTTTCATGCTGATTTGTTGAACAGCACAACAGTAAGTGATTTGAGCCTGGTTAAAACCAGACCATTCTCAGTAGTAACTGAGTTATGGTCTGACAAAGCTTCAAATAATTTCCAAAGGGGCGTCACCAACGAACGTAGCTCAAATGCCTCTGGATAGACCTAAAACCAATCAGAGTGATGGAGATGACGTTTGCAGAGCGACGGAGAAACATCTCCGAGTGTTGTTCTTTGCTCGGGTTTTAACTAAAAGGAAACGTTCAAAGCGCTTAAAATAGACGCTATAGCTAATTCGAACGAGTGATGTTCCACGGCGGCATCCATCTTTGTAATGTACAAAATCTGCTTCACCGTCGCTGCGCTGTCCTCATCGTGTAAAGCCCGCCCCAATGTTTCTGATTGGTGCCTCGATTTCGACGGATTAGAAATGGGCTTGAGCGAGCTCTTTGCCAGACTTACTTGCAGAGCAAATCTAAATTTGCCGAAAGTTGTCTGGGTTTTCCCAGGCTAGTTAAGACAAGAAGGTTTCTGATAATTCGCTTTTGTCCTCATTTAAATGTGTTCTCAGTAAGTCCCCATGTGGCCTTTTACATTGTGTTTTGTGTATGTTTAGGTAAATATGGCTATGCATCTATAATGTTATGATAGATTTCTTTGAACTTTCAATCCATCAACAAATCCTGAACAAAATTTATCTGTGTTCCCACAAAAATATTAAGCAGCACAACTGTTTTTAACATTGATAATAATAATATGTTTCTTGCGCAGCAAAATCAGAATATTAGAATGATTTCTGAAGGATCATGTGACCGAAGCCTGGAGTAATGATGCTGAAAATACAGCTTTGATCACAGAAATAAATTACATTTTTAAATATAATAAAATACAAAACTGTTTTTTAAAATTGTAATAATATTTTATATTGTATTTTTACTGTATTGTTGGTCAAATAAATGCTGCCCTTGTGAGCTTGAGAGACAGGTATGATATTGAATATCATCAAAAGGCTGAAATATCAGGTCAAATATTTTGTATAAATGTGTCATTGACAACCATAGGTTTCCTACATAGAGCTATTTAGTGTATAATTTCTAGTATTGTCTCTTTTTTTTAAGTTTTTGTGATAATGACCACCTGCCATTCGCCCTTACTTATAATATTTATGTCCATTCCATCTATTGAATTTCAACCATGGTTTCTCCCCATAATCAGTGCAGAAAATAGAAAGCATAAATATCCATTTTTGTAATCGTAGATCTAGAAAATCCAAACAAATGTAGATATCATATATTATTTGCTGTCTAAATACTGATTAATTTCAGTGGGCCTATCAATGTGCAGTACTGCATTATTTTGCAACATCACAGACTCATTGAACGTTTGAGTTTTTTGTATATTTGTGGTCGATCATCCAGACCATGGCAGTCACTCTCTGAATTCCTCATTTCCTCCATGCTTCAACACACATCAAAGCAAAAGCTCTCTTGCACTCTTCTGCAGCTTTGACTCTATGCTTGATTAGCCGTCCTGGCCACGCTAGTCATGCAGATTAAAGCAGCTGAGTTCTGTGCTTGATTAGACATCCTGGCCACGGCAGTCATGTAGATTAGAGCGGTGAGGTTTGGTACATCGCTGACACAAACTGGCGCTTTGATCAATGGTGAGACTGACGCTTTTGTCAGCGCTCATCACACCTGTCCAAGACTGATTACAGCCGAGAGATGTTCCACCTCATCACTGCTCACAGAGAAACACAGGAGCTGACTTCAGAACAGCTGGAAGAAAGAGCATGTCATGGATCCTTACACTTTTGTGCAAACTCTTCATAGTAAACATTACTGCTGATGTGGTTGAAGTATTTGTGAATAAATGTGCATGTAAGTTCACAAACATTTGTATCACTTTCAGATCACTTTCAACTCGCAAATTTCCTAAAGGTTCTACAACAAACTTTTTTTTACTAAAGACTAACAAACAGGCATTATTAGCCAAAATTGGGATTTCGGAGGTTCAATAATTACTAAAAATCTGCTGGTTACTCTCGCGCACTATGACACAACTTCACAATCACACATAAAAGAGCAACAATTACTTATGTAAACCATTTTGTTTAACATATACACACATTTTTTATGAAGAGTAAACAAATAAAAAGTCCAGGTATGTTTCCCCCCTGAAATAGTTCTTAAAAGAACAGCATTTAATCATATTTATTCATATGCAACAATGAATAAATAAATAAACAAAAGGGGGTTGCTAGGTGGTATTTTTTGGTAGAAGTGTTCACCTAAGTTATTAATAAAATATATTTAAGATAATATTTTAATATTTGCTTTTGTTTGTAATTGCAATATAAAAGGCAGTTGTTTAATTTATAAAGCAATATGCAATTTTGATGTCTTTGCAATATTTCGTTAAATTGTGTTATTTAAAGCAATTCATATTTATATAATATTAATACTTTTTTTCTCACACAGTTTAAATGTTTTTATACATGACAATATTTAGCTTTTGATGTAGGAAGAGCCTCTCTCTTAAAAGGATCATACTTGGGGCAATATAATTTATATTCTACTATAGTTTTTATTCATTTTTGAATCAGCTTTTTAAGAATATTATTTATTTATATATATATATATATATATTGCTTTTTTTTTATTTTTTATTTTTTTAGTAATTTTATTATGTGTTTTTGTCATTTTATTTTTTTAAATATCACTACTTAGCAATAATTTATTTTTATTTATTTCCATTTATTTTATTTTTATTTAACCCCTGATTGCCACTCAAGCAACATTGAACACAGTGTTTTCATGCTACATTTTATACTGGGTATTTTAAAAAGGTTTTTTGTGTCTGTGTGTGTGTGGACAGAGAGTGTGATCAGAGCGGTAATGACGTCGTGGACAGGTTTGCTCGTGAGGTTGTGATGTCATTTCCGGAGGGCTCGTTGGTTCTGACTCGCGGTGATCTCCCGGGAAACACGCTTCGCTACCTCCACCACTGCCAGGGTCTCCGGCCTGACCTCAGCCTTGTTGACCAGGAGGTCCGTAATCCAGCATGTCTAATTTATTTCAGCCATATAAATACTACTCTATCACTATTTTTCAATTGTAAACTTGTAAAAGCTGTCATTATATTATACAGATGATGACGTATAGCTGGTATGTGGCAAAACTCCAGAAGCACTTGCCTGGAGTCACGTTTCCCGGTCGCTGGTGGGATCCGGTCAACACCACAGAAAAGAAAACTTTCAGCATTGAGCAGTTTCTCAAGCACAATATGCAGTAAGATTAACACACACATTTGTGTGATATTTTTCTTATTTGCTGAATGCACTAGAGTTTAGCAAACCAATTACACATCTTCTATTTGCCCTTACACTGGAAGAGCAAAGCAAATGCACAATGTGTTCTGCCTCCCTCCACCAGACGGCAGTGTTTCCTTGGTAAAGCTCCCGGCCTCTGAGAGGGGGGCAATACACACTACAATCATTTCCCTGGGAAGCAGAACACAGAGAATAAGGAATAAATACTCTTTGTTAAGAGAGACAGTTTTATGTTCCTGCCAGGTGTATCCCATGATTCAAGATCTGTAATGGCTCGAACAAAACAGACAGGCTTAGAAGCTTTTACTCAGTTTCCCAGTCTAAATACTTCTAAATACTTCCATTTTTATAATATTACGTGTAATAGTACCTGTTTCTATAGTATCTTTTTGTCTATTTTAATGTTTTTTATTTTGTTCCATCTTGGCTGGATTATGCAGAGAATGAAAGTATAGATTTATACTTTTTATTTTACCAATTTATTTTAGTTTTCTTAGAGTGCTATTAAACATGTTGTTCAGTAACAAACAGCAACCAAACACTTGGTTACACTTTATTTGAAGGTGTCCGTGTTAAAGTGTAATTATACATTTAAGTACTCCGTAATAATAATTAACAATGTCTACTTACTATAGGGTTAGG
Source organism: Meda fulgida (assembly GCA_030578275.1). Taxonomy (NCBI): domain Eukaryota; kingdom Metazoa; phylum Chordata; class Actinopteri; order Cypriniformes; family Leuciscidae; genus Meda; species Meda fulgida. Next base: position 29,554,958 of record CM060632.1, on the reverse strand, counting down.
ATTAGGTTTTGGTTTAGGGTTAGTTGCATGTAATTATGCATCATTTATAATTATTTCTATAGAAACTACATGTAATGTGTAACAAGGAAAATATGTATTATGTAAAATACAGTATTACCAAGCACCCTATAGCAGCAATATTTTATAAGTTAATTGTTAACAGTATAATAACAACAAGCAATGTTACTGTTCATTATATACCACATAAAGAGATCTTTATGTACCTTTAATAATGATTATATAGCGCAACTTAATTTGCGATTTGAATGTACATTAACTGTAGATCAGTAGGTCATTATTTGAATGTACATAGATCAGTAAAGCATTATTTAATGTAATAACATGTTGTTATAGTTTTACTAATGAACATTATTACGACGTTTTACCCACTCATTAAAAAGTCTAGACTCAGAGCGATGTCATGTTGTTATGACTGATGGTCAGTTTTTGCTCTGGGTTTGTCTACAGCAGGCCTGTGTTTATATGTATCGGTCTAACTGAGGGTGACCCCAGCTGGGAGAGGAGTTTCTCTCGTTGGCCCTGGGGCGTCTGTGAGCAGTTGGTTCCTGTCAAGACCCCTTTTGACCCTGAAAAATGGGCCCAAAAAACACTTGACCTTTACAACTGGAGCCAGCCACATGACAGGTAACACGTCATTTTTGTTTGTGGTTAACTAGGGAATGACTTTATGACCTTGTAGGCCATCATAATATGTTCAGTTAATATGTAGATTGAAACGTTTCCATCTGAAATGAAAACTAGATGCAGTAAAATGCCAAAAGATTTGATTCAGTTTCAAACTAATTATGATTAAAGGAGCAGATTATTTATAAATTAAGAGTTTATTTTTGTACATTTGTACATTATGATTGAATTTGTACAGTTCCTTGCACAATACTACGTCATGACATCAAAACACTTGCACCATAGTGCATGATTTGTAAACTAATACATTTTGACATTTGCATCTCATAATCAGCTCCATATATGGCTTTTGAGTAAATTTGCTCAGTAGCTCATATGATACAGCATTGACCGTTTAGCACCACTCACCGGGCATTTAATTTCCGAACTATTCACATGATACATAAGGTTGGTACTTCCATGGTGCATGTCCAAAAAACACAACTTTTTGGTACTTTTAAAGTCCATGCTCCAGTTGTTTTTAACCATATACTATGAGATAAAAACGTTATGATAATGGAGAGAATAACTACTATGTAGTTCCCTACATAGGAAAGATGGTCGATTAAACATTTTGTCAAACAGCCAGGTTTGGCTCAGCTATGCTCCGATTTTGTAAAAAACAAAAACAATTCTGAGGTTGATCAAAATTCAGCTCCAAAACTTTGAATACATTTTTCTTAACTCCAATGTCAGCTCAGCTTGTTGCCTTTTTAGGGCAGTATACTGTAGAGAACTGGTATAGCATGTGGCTAGAATTGCTTAGGTTATGGGTTCGTTTCCAAGGGTAAACACATACTGATAAAATGAAGCATGTGCCCAATGAATAAATAAATTAATGTTTGAAATGATACTAGTCAATTTACCGTCAGGTTCATCACTAGTCTGAGCATCATTACCAGGTGCGCCCCAGCATTATTCTTACCCCTCATGCATCTCCATTGAAGTGTTTTCGGTCCTCACCGATATTAAAGTGTACTTAAACACTGCTCTGACTCCATGCTGTGCAGACTGCCTTCGTTTTCAGCTTCAAAGTCGTTATTAGTCCGCTGACCCCACCCTAATGACTTTCTAAACTGCGGCGTGTCAATATCTGTGTATAAAGTGAAATTAGTTCTAGTCTCTAGCACTGAGGCTCTCTGCAGCCGGCTGGTATTCAGCAAGTTAATCGGGGTTGAATGGTGTGACATTACTCTCCTCTCACCCACTACAAGCGTGTCCATCCCTGCCTGCCAGCCAAATATTAGCGGGGAAGTCACTCGCTAAAATATTCCTTTGAAGGAGAGGCCGCACATTTATGAGCGATGTAGTAAAAATAAAAAAATAAAAATTTAGTTCTGGTCCGCTTAGCGTTCACATTGCCGCTTTTAACACCAAACCTAAATGCATATGAATATGTACACAACCTGATTGGTCGGTTTTTAATATGTATATTTCTTACCGAACTTCCAAAACAATGCCGTGTTCTGGGCTAAATGCACTCGCTGTATGTGCGTAGCCGACATATGATGGTATTTCGACCAGCTGAGAACTCGTAAAGAGTTTATAAAATGTGTAAAGGACTCAAAACAGCAGCAGGAATCCCTCCATCACACACAAACAAAGATCTGATGCGAGGTGACGCGGTTCTGATGCCTGTGCTGAGCATTCTGTCCTTTTTAGGGTCACATCTTGTGACATCACGTTTCATTTTTAGGTCCATGTTGCGTTCATATTTCATTTGAACCGCACCAGAGTTGGTTTGGAAGCAGACCGAGAACCATCTTTTCAGCGGTCTCGTCTCGGTCCGCTTATTTGGTGGCACCAGCGTTCACACTTATTCAAATGAACCGCACTAACAGAGCAATCGCACCAGGGCTAGTTTTAATCCAACCAAACATGCCAAGTTTGAACACACCCTAAATAGCAAATTAAATGACATAACATAGATTTTGTTTTATTCCACCCTATCAGCTTCCACCCTGGCTCCTGGGAGAGAGTTGCCAATGAGGAGATGTGGCAGGCCAGGTAATACTGGCCTCATCACTGTCAGCTTCATTGTTCGGTCTTGTGTTTTAGTGACACAAGACCTTCATATATAGCTACATGTTTATACTTGGGTGCTTTTACTTTTAGGATGAAGACAGCCTTCTTCCTATTTGACCTGGCTGAGAACATGGAAAGAGAACAGCAGGCCCGTCTCTATGAGCTATCTTACTATGTGAGTAGGAAATGACATCATACATTTTTGGAATTACAGTGCTTGCAAAACAGCACTATATAAATGTTTCAGTATATTCAACTTTTACTTCTTAAAGTCGGCATGAAATGAAATCCTTATTACCCTTAACCTTTTCTAAATGCATGTTATAGGTCTTATTGTGAACAATTTATTTCAGAATGATGTGTCACGTGAGATTATTTGTTGACTAAATGCAGTTTTTTAAATCATGACAGTTGGTGATAAAATGTTTTCTATAATTAATGTTAACTGTTGACTCAATGTTGTGTTTTAAAAATCTTTTTAAGTCAAATAACCTTTTAAATCTTATACTATTATATTATATATATGAATAAAACTTAAAAGGTTTTTAAAATACAACATTGAGTCAGAAGTTAACACAAATTATAGACGACATTATCTTTAAGTTAAATTAATTGAAATGTTTGTGGTATTTTTTTATTTTCAGCTGTATTGTCAAATAGTGGATGCCCAGGTAGACTACCCAGCGAATTGGGATAAGAACCTGGCTCTTGCCGCAGAACGTCTTCTCCAATCAGGGGGCAGAGGTTACGGTCTGGATTCCCTACTAAGTCGCAGCATCAGCCACTTCAGCCGTTACCTTCAGAGAGAAGCCACCGATCCCCAGAGCAAAGCCATCCGCTCCATCATCACACACCTCAGGAAAGAGCGGGACAAACTCAGAGACAGACAGAAGGGTTGAAGTGACACAGGAAGTGACAGAAATGGTCTGAATCAACTCAGAGAGCCTTGAAAACACTGAAAACCCCATACGACACATAGGTGTAGATAGCACAAGAAGGTAAGAGGGAGGGTTATAAATATAAAGAGCCATAAAGAGAAAATACATAGACCATGTTTAATATGTATTTTACAAACACTGAGATTCATCTCACAGTAAAATGAACTCAAAATGCTAAAATGAGCCAATATGTCAGAGTTTTATAATAAGGTCTTTTATATTAGGGTATGAGCTACTTATCCATAACCGAATCATTGTAACATTCATTTAGTTTGATTTCATTTACAATATGAATTATTGGTCAGTTTTACAAAAATCAGGGATTAATTATATTTCCTCAACATGCTAAAGTCAAACACTCAAGACCAATTGTTTTTCATAGAATATGCTGCTGTTATTTCATTGTTATTGTTAACCTTAGCCTATTTCTGTCCTACATGAGGAGAATTTCCACAGTGAATGTAAGGGACTCAAACTTCTGAACTGAATCTGAAGTGGAACTATAGAATTTGCTATATTTCCGTGTGTGTCTTTTGTAATAAAATTTCACACTTTCAATATGTTAATATCCATTGAGTTGATGATCAAAGGTGTGCTGAACCTCTCATCCCACCTCTATCAATTTTTCCCTCTCTTCTCTTTTTGAATAATTATTCTTTGCCCCCTGCTGTCATGCATGTCTCTCCCTCAGAGAGAGGGGGGGGAGGGGAAGGGGGTAATTTTGGGCACAACCATAAGAGATTAAGAATGACCCATTAATCTGGGACAGATTTGAAAATGCTGCATCCTTTTCCCTGTCTCTTTTTTCGGCTCTGTCTACCCCATCATTTTCCAAAACAGTTCAAATTCTTTTTAATGCAGAGGTCTTCAACAGTCCCTAAGGGAGTCCGCCAATTATTATTTGATTCTAAACTATTTTTAAACTACATTCTGCGTTTTTGTTTACTTTGTAAGATAAGCAAATTTGATTCTGTGTTGTCGGCACTTGATGACCAGTGTAAAAGATGAAACCTTTACAGAAACAATGATATACGTTATTAAGGGGAGGGCAGCGACAATCAGCTGGTTTTGTATTCTTGAAGAATGGTTTCATCCTGAGTTCAGGATGTCAGCTACACCTTATCACAATATATATATAACATTTCCCTTTCTCATGTACATTCATCTCTTCTTCCACTGAGCTGCTTTCTCTCAGTCCCTCCCCGACCCTGTTTTTTGCCTCTCTCTCATCTGAGGGATTGTGTGAACCCATGGAATCGCCGTGACCGTGGATGCAGGCAGGGAGCCACAGCAACACTGGAATGTGGGGTGCCTGAGCAGATAAGAGCTGAGAACCCAGCCAGGGAGAGAGAGCAAAGACAAGCAAGCGAGAAGTAATAAGTACATAGGATGGTGTATATGGCACGATAGGACCGAGTTAGACAGGAAGAGCTAGAAAGAGGCGAATGGACACTGACAAGACAGAAATGAAATCGCAGCACAGGGACTTTGAGACGAAAGAGGGAAGGTAAGAGAGAGGCCCACGAATGGTAAACTCTGAGAAGGAGCCAAAGAAAGCAGTGCAGTTGCACACACACACACACACACACGCACGCACGCTCACACACACACACACACACACAACATGGGAAGCCAGCCTTATTCCTCTTTGCATTTCATTTACATCCCTGGCTGTATCGACCAATCGGATTGGGAGCAAAGCCCGAGGCTTAGGAGGGAAATAAAAAGACAAAAATGCCTCCGCTGCTCTCATCCCTCTCTGATAATACCCCGTCTGTTTCTCCTTTCTCCTCCGCACCCGGAGAGAAGTAAATACTGTCCGAAATGCCATAGCAGAAGCGACACCTCCGCTCCCTGTGCTTTGCCGATAGACCTCGCCAGCAGCGGGCCTGAAAAGGGGGCTTTAGCTGCGGGGCCAATCTCCTCTACTTCCTCCTGCTGAGGGAGTGAAAGGAAGGGATGGAGAACAGTGGAGGAGGATGGAGACAAAATATGTGGAATTGGCTATAATGCATGTGTCACATTTCAGACTGGAGGAAATGAAACTTGTCCAGTGTGGCAGATCGCTCTCTGTTTAGACATGCTTTTCTTGTGTCTGTTACCGAAGGCCTCTGTCTTCCTGCCCAGTCAGTCAATGACTGTGTATAAATTTGTGTATGAAGGTACCTGGGGTAGCAGGGTTGTCCAGTTCTGCTCCAGTAGAGCCACCTTCCTGTAGGGTTTAGCTCCAACCTGCTCTCAAAACATCTGCCTGGAAATTTATAAAAATCCTGAAGACATTGATTTGCCAGTTTAGATGTGGGGTTAGAGGAAGGTGGCCGTTCAGGTGCAGGACTGGACATCCCTCTCCTAAGGTAACTCGACCAAAGATCTCAGAAACTGGACTGAATCTCTTTCTGTCAAAAGAAAACCCACTGTTAGAGCTGCTGCCTGGCCCTCATCTTCTCACTGCGCTCCAATATAACCCTTCGGTTTTTGACCCTACAAACAATCCCCAAAGACCTGTGATCTGCCTCACTATCATCCCTCTTCCTAAAGTCTGCCTGCTCCATATCCTCATATCTTTCTTCATTAAACCTCTGAACAATGGAACGAGATATGAGAGGGATTAGGCTGAGGCAGAGATTGTCTCCATTTCTCTGGATTGATTCTTGAACCTGTGTTTAATCCCTGGCCTTGGACCCACATAGCTGTGGTTGACTGTCTGGGGTGGGCTGTTGGAAGCTGTTTGAGGGGGAAGAGATGAAAACTATGGTCTGCTGTACTGGGGGTGACACTGAGCAGCTCATGTCTGTGTTGTTCCCGGTGTCTTTGGAAAGCCCTGATAGAAATGAGGCCATGGAGGAGCCATTGAATGAATAGATGAATTGTATCCACCGGCTAGAGTGCTTCCAGACAGTAGGTTGGGTCCCTTTGATGATTTCAGTGTAGGTAATGTGTACTGTATGTGAGTGTGTTTGAGAGTCTGTGGATACCTGAACACTTAATCTTATTCTGAACATGAAGACTTTGGTCATTTCCAGGAGTGACAACTGCGTTCAACCAATTTAACTCCAAAAAGACCCCCAAATTTTCATAGTGTAGAGGATGAAACCAAGGTATATCTTGTTTTTATTCATTTATCAGTTCACTCTCCACCGTAAGTTGCTCCCACCAGCTCTGTAGTTTTGGAAAGGCCCATAACTTAGATTTTTAGGGTCCAGGACAGAAGTTGTTTAATGGTACTATAGGTAGGTCTTTCTCCCTGGGAACAAATAATAGACCAGACTTCTTCAACATCTGAAGGGCCATTGTCCTGCAGAGTTTACTTCCAACCCTGATCAATCTTACCTGCTTGTAATTTTCTAGTAATCCTTAAGATATTGGTCAGGTGTTTGATTAGAGTTGGAGCTAAAGTCTACAGGACATTAGCCCTCAAGAAACACAGATGAACAGCTCTGTATAAAATAATACCAAAGAAGAACTCATTTGAACATCTTAGTAACAGGACGAGCTGCCAAACGATTTCTTTCTTTTTTCTTTTCTTTTTTTTTTTACTGTACAGATTATTTTTTAAATATGGAATATCAGATTCGAGTGGGAACGTTCCTAAACTGACCCGCATGCACAAAAGAACAATAACAAAGATGGCACGCAGCACGCTGTCATATTTAAGTAAATACAGAAGTTACTGAAGTAAGTGTTTAAGCGTTCATTTATAAGGTGATGTGCCGCTGAACTCAGTGAATTTGTTGTGCTGGCGATAAGGAAGGAGGGAGGAAGCAGACCATTTTTTTCTTGTGCAATTTTTCCAAGTTTTGCTTTTATAGAGAGCTGTGTATCTTATGAGTGATATATACTCATGAGTATAACAGCTCACCGTCCCTCCACTAACTTCACTGCCGTCTTCCATATTCACTGAGTGACCGAACTACCAGAATGTATAATCTTTGGAGGGACTCCCATCAGCGCAGAATTATGATGAATGATGAATTGTGATATGACAGTTCTGACAGAGGTCTCATTGCAAAACTTCAGACCTGTATCTGACATATGACCACGTACATAAGTGGCCCAAATCAGAATTGAAAAGATCAGATTCCACGTGGCTTGTGCTGTTCTCACTGTTATGTAAAAACAGATCCAAGCAACAAAAACATAAAAAACAATTCAGATTTGGGTTACTTTTGTGGGCAGTCTGGACCGTAGCTGTAACTTATATCACTCTTGCTTACTGTTTAAGACCAGCTTTTATAATATCTGTCTGCATTCAATCATTTGTACAACTGAGCAACAGGCCACACTGTGATAAGATCACTGATCCTTTTGGAATATCTAAAGATACTATGACCAACAGCCGATTCATAAAATATCCTTAGCTTTGCTGCTTAACATAGGAATGGCCTCATTTTCTGATACTTGTATAGATCTATTTAAATAATGGTGAGGTAAACTCACAAATTAAACACCTTTATGAATGCCTGCAGGCTCTGAAAAAAGATGTCTCATTGTACAAGAAAAAAACCCTCAGAAAGGGTGAGATGATATCTTACCTTTCATGTGATGAGTTGCTCTAAGTGAGTGGATGTGTGTTTGTGTGTGTGTGCCCAGAGCAGTGTTTCCAATTAAACGGACCTGTCTTCCTTCTCCCTCCGGTTCTAATTTTGTGCCACATTAAAGGAGTGCAACGCCATTGAGGACACAGCCACATTTTCATAATTTGCTGCCTGAATGTGCTTGCATCTGTGGCTGTGAATGCATGCCTGAGGAAGAAGAACAGCCACCATCCACTGAGCAAGAGGAACAATATTCATATGTAGCTGCAATATCAAGTATGTTTTCTCTATTTTACTGGTCGATGATGCGACGGGACACAGACAGATGCCTCATTCTATTTCTGACATACTCCACATGCTTTCTCTACTTCCCAACAAGCGCACAAATGTTTTTGGAACTTTCTCTTTGACGTGTTCAGTGTAGAAAATCTCAAGCTGTTGCAGTGCAATGTGACAACGATCATGCCTGGTGTAGATATGCTGGTCTAAAGCTAGTACATTCAACATGAATGCTCTAAGTCTTAAGACATACAATAACTTTTTGTAATGGACGGACTGCAATTTCTCTGAATAACAAGTGGTAGTTTGAATATGAGAAGTGAAAATAACATTTAAAAAATTGAGTGATCAGTTTCGGTAGAATTTTCATTTTTGGGTGAACTATTCATTTAAATTCTCAGAATATTAAATCGTGTTTGGATCCAAACAGCATTTAATAAAATACCAAGTCCAGCTTGTTCATTACAGCCATGTTGATGGTCAATCAATGGATTAACTTAGAAGGTTACTTAGCATACTGTAGTTTCATTGGTTTACAATTCATGTTGCAACAAACATTTAATCAGGGATTGCTTGGTTGACACTTTTTCATCATTTCTTGTGGAAAATATTTGTGAAGGGCTTAAACGGATGAATCACGTTCTGAAAAGTTTACATTTCCACCCTGACAGACAGGAGCTAATCGCAGCATTGGGGGAACATTGGGAAAATGTTTCATAATGGGCAGACACCAGCTAATCTAAAAAGCTCCCCATTTACAAATGGAAATCCCAGGATCCAATTGGGCTAATGAAGAGAGTTGAGCGGGATAATACGATGTGCTGTAATGCTGTGTAAGAGGCCTGTAATGTTGTGTTGGTGGTGAAGCCTCTGTGCTATGAGTTGTGTGACTGACTGGAGAGACTTCCAGAGCCCGAAGGCCTGGCTGCGACTCTCAGCGCCTGCCTCAAGAGACCTCTTCCTAGTAAGATCTGTCTTTCTCACCCTTTTGGAGGAGGAGGGAATTCGGCATGCTGAAGTGGTGCAGAATGGACTCTCCTCTGATCTCTTGCCCCATCCGTTCCTACTGTTTTCCATCTGTGTTTCAGTTTCAGACGTGGGTTCGAACTGAATGAGTCTGTACTGTACATTTTCAGTCTTTCTCCATGTGTTACTCTCGCTTGTTGTCCCGCTTGCACTCTAGTACTATACTGTGTTGGTACCATGGGACGGTGGGAGTTATGGGTGTCAAACGCATAGTATAGTTTTAAACACTTGAACCAGCTAATAAAGGTCTTCAGGATTACTCGAAACTTCCAGGCAGGTGTTTTGGAGCTGGTTGGACCGTGGCCCTCCAGGAGTTTGACTCGTGCACTCATGCATTGCATAGTAATAGCATAGTACTTTTAATCTTTCTTGAGGTTTTAATTACTAATCATACTGTAAACTTTAAAAAGTAAGTGTTTGTGCTGCCTTAAAATGTAAAGTTTAGTCAACTTTAAATGTGAAGTTGTACTAGTGACAACTTGGATATTTGAGTTGACCTAAACTTAAAATTTTAAGGCAGCACAAACACTTACGTTTGTAGGTTGAAACTTTTTTTTTTTTACAGTGATTGTTTCTATCTAATTAAAGGAATTAAAGGAATAATAGCATTTTTTAAAAGAGTTAAGGTGCAGTTTTTTGCATGCAAAAACAGGTCCAGTGTCCATTGTCAATAGAGAGGAATGAAGCACAGCTCACACAGAAGTCACTTCCAAAACAAGCATTAACAGCAAATTCGCATGACCAGCTTGAACATGAAGTGAAATCTGTGTGGGGAACTTTTTTTGCTCTCACGCGAAACTCCCAATCACACATATTCCTATTGCCATGACTGGAATTTGCCCACAAAATTTAGAGCAACGGTAAATGTGACCGCACCTTTACACATCTGTCTACTGCAAAACAAGATGGTAGTAAATATTAGTTACTTGGTTCATCACCAGTTTCATTAGCTGTTTTTAATTTCTGCTGTCATTGGGTAAAAAAAAAAGACATATAAAGAGGACTTTAGTCACTCAGCATTCAGTATTATGGTACTGAATGATTATTATATTAAGCTATATTGGTACTTCAAATAATGATATTACCATTGTACATGTCCAAAATAAACAAGTCAAAACCATAGTGTTACTATGGTACCTTGCACAAACAGTGCCCTCTCTTCTAATACCTGTTTCCTTCTACCCCTTGTTGTCATTCGTTTTCACCAGCGATGGCCCCTCCCCCTCTCTCGCTCAGTCACTCTCGCAGATGTGCACAAACAAGAAGAGATTAAAGCAAAACGAATCTAAACAGACAAACGGAATTAGACTGACGGGTGTTGGTGGCCTGGGTTGGAGTGATAAACACAGTGATGCTGAGTGTGTGTGTCTGTGTGCATGTGTGTTTGTGCATGTGTGTGCTTTCTAGTGTCTAGAGGATTAACAGTGGTTAGGTGTGTATGCTGGGTTGATTGCTTTTGGGTACTGCAAAGTGTTTGTATAATGCATTCTGTTTTTGTAATTGTTTCTTTTTAATTTCTATGTGACATCAGCCTGAACCCAGTGTTTTCACTGACATGTAAATATGTACAAATTAAAAATATTTGCGCACATATGTTGTATACAACCTTAAATGCTAACATATACTTTGGTGGATGATACATATGTCAATGGAATTTTTTTGTTAACGTCAATATTTAGGTCCTGGTCACCATTTCTTAGTTTTTCATGATTTTTAATAAACTTCACTAATTCATTTTAAATGGTAATTTGGCTTGATTATTTTAAATTAAAATTATATAATCTCATTATTAAGAGTTTAATCTGCATGCATAATGGTAATATAAAAAATAAATAAAATGTTTTAAAATAGTTTTAGATTGTTGCACAACAGGCCATTTGTAAAAATGTCTTCCTGTAGCTCAAACAGTAGAGCGTTGGCGCTTGCAAGGTCATGGGTTTGATTCCCAAGGAAAGCAAGAACTGAAAAGAATGTAAATGTGTACCTTGAAATGCAATGTAAGTTGCTTTGGATAAAAGCGTCTGCCAAATTTAAAAACCATTCATGTCATCAAAATATGAGAGATAATAAATAAGACACTACTACTACTACATTTTCACACATAAACCGACAGAAGTCATGCTTGCATGTAGAGTCACTGCAGTGCAACTCTTCAAAGTGTCTCGTACTTGATGTGTGTGTGCCCAGTCAGCAGGCATAAGTGTGTGTGAAGGTGAGAGTGTGTCAATGGCCACTAATGGGTTGTTTTGATCACCTGTCTGTGTCTGATTTCTAAGCTGCAGGCTACAATTTCATAGGAGATGGAATGTGTGTGTATGTGTGTTAGAGAGTGTGTGGAACATTGGTCTGGCAGACACATTTTAGATCAGATGTGTGGATGACCACCTACTTCTAACTTATCGTCTCTTACAGAACCGCCAATTACTTTAAAAGCTTGAACTATATACAGCTGCAGTGTGTCATTTCTGCACCACTAATGGCACCAATGGAATTAAAACTAATGACTGTTTCCAAACAGGTTTCCCAATCTTCCAAATGCCATTCCAAACTCAATGCCATTGGTGTTGTTTTTGCATGTGTAGCCAGAAATGTGATAAATTGGGTAAATGTTGAAATGTTTAGAAAATGTTGAAAAGTCTGTCGTTTCACTGGAAGATTGAGTTATTATTAATTAATAATTATAATTATTATTATTATTTGATTAAAAATTAAGTGGTAAAATAAAAGAATAACATATTTAAATTGATTCAATTAAATGTTTTGGAAAAATGTAAACAATAACATCATAATGCATTTAGAATCCATTTCATGCTGAGGTGCAGTATGTGATTTCTCAAAATCTTTTTTGAACACTGTTGATATTTAAAATCAATCCAAACAAACACACTCATTAGCCAGCAGCACACACTCATGATCAGTGTTACTAACATATGGAGCAGAAACAACTTCGGCGTCTGTTTTCAGGCCTTCCCGCTTAGTTTTCTCCAGTGCAGAACAGTGACGACTGGTGGGTTTTAAAATAGAGGCGGCACAAAAAATGTTAGCGGTCGGATTTTTCAACTACTTTAAAATGGCTTTTCTTGGTCATTTATAAGCTTGAATATTTATAGAAAATTACACAAAAATCAAGACAATATAAATATAAGTTCACTCACCTAGTCGCTTGAAGCAAAAATCCACCCTTCTGTCCTTTTTAAATGTCCGTGTTAAAAGAGAACATTCTGTTGTTTAGAGAAGCTAATTGCTGTAGCCATAGGGATGGGGTCTTCCTTTATCTTGAAATAAAAAATTCAATATCTCTACTCTATAGTTACATCAGCGGTAGCAGTTCAAACTAATATCAGGTAATTTACGTCTCTTCAATGACTGGTTGATACACCAAGGAAGGCTAGCCTCCTCTGCCATGTTACTTTTCTCAACACTCCTAATCGCTGAAAGTGAATTACTCGATGGCGATTAGCTATTTATTTTTACCAACAGAGGCACAAGTCTCCAGCTATGGATTTGCCTGAAGAAGCCTGAACAGAAAAAAGAAATTCATGCAGGTTTGAAACAACTTGAGGGTGAGTAAATGATGACAGAATTTTCATTTTTAAGTGGACTATTCCTTTAACAAGCACTATTTGTTTTTGTATAACAAATCTTTCTACAGTAACAGACTGCAACAGGCCTTTGTCCCACCTGGGACAGACATTCCCAACACTCCACAGAATCTCTTCCCAAATACCAGAAAGCAGATTACATGGAAGAAGTGTACAGACCAACAAAAGATTACAGACTGTAGACATCCTCAGCCCAATGCCCTTTAACCAGGCTGCCGAAGTACAATGCAGTCTTATACCATCTCGTCCCCACAGCAAAGCTCTCTCCGCTACGCTGCCTGTTGGTCTGTTGTGGTGAACGGATCGTTTCTGCTGGAAAAGGTATTCTCCTAATGGCACTGTTTCACACCACTGCCCTATCTGCTCAACCGGTATTAGTTAGGCTTTGGGGTTCAAGTGACTAAGGGGGTTTAGAGATGGATTTAAAAGGAGAAGAGGAGAGAGTGAAGAAAGAGAGAGAGACTCTCTGTTGTTCTTGAAAAGCTGTATTTATCCAGGATTAGAGACACCAACATGTTAATAATTGTTTCTCAGAGAACTGCGAAGAAGCACTTCCCCTGTAATCCCCTAATCAGACATTACACCTCTAAGCATGCCCGCGACAGAGGCACGCCAACTGCTCACGCTCACTCACTTTCCCAGCATCCCACCCGTCTGTGGTGGTAGTGACGCCCACCATACTGCGCAAACGCCAAGCAGTGATGCTGTCACCGGCCTCTCAGAATGAGCTCATGATGAAGGCAGCAACAGTCAACCCAAGGCAACAATTGGATTTTGGTGATTCTGGGACATGTCATCATATTTCCTGAAGCAAGCCATTGGGGCTTCTGTGGAGTCTAATGGGGAAAGAGTCCCTGAAGATTGGCATTTGAACAGTGGGTTCACTTTTGTAGTAGACTAACTTCGATAAAACTCAATTTTACGTAAGCGGCATCAAGTTGTTCAACTAACGCTTCATATATTTTGTATATGTATTTAACCCTGAAAGACTCCAATAGCCTTAACATTTCAAGAAACATACTAAAAGGGTCAGTTCACCCAAAAGTAAACATTCGCTCGTTTGCTTATATTGTTCTTTATGGAAGCTTGTTTCCACCATGGAATAAAACAATTTAAAAGGTAATGCAACTTTCTCGCAATTCTGACTTTTTTCTCCAAATTGTGGGATTAAAGTCATATGAGATATAAGGTATAGATATAAGTCTATAAAAAGTCGCAATTGCAAGTTATAAAGTCAGAATTCGATACAAATAGAGATACAAACTCGCAATATCTCGCAATTCTGACTACGTATATCTCGCAATATTTCTTTATACAGTGACAAAAAAAACTGAGTTGTAAAGTCAGTATTGTGAGATATGAACTCGCAATTGCAAGTTAGAAAGTCCAATTCGAAGGAAAAATACTTTTTTTTAAGCTTACAGTTTATATCTCACAATTCTGACTTAAAGTTGTTATTGTAAGTTGTCATTGTATAAAGTCAGAATTGTAAGTTGTCATTGTTTAAAGTCAGAATTGTGAGTTTATATCTCGCAATTCAGTCAGTCACAATTACATTTTTTATTCTGTGGTTGAAACAAGCTTCCATAGTTCTCAACCTGTCTGATTTTCTTTCTTTTGTGGAACACAAAAGATCATATTTTGAAGAGCTGTTTTGCCCATATAATAAAAGTCAATGAGTTCCAAAACTAAACAATATTGGACACCACTGACTTTCACTGACAATTTTTTAATGTCTTTTGTGTTCTGCAGAAGAAAGAAAATCATAGAGGTTTGGAACAACATGAGGGTGACTAAATGAAGACAGAATTTTCATTTTTGGGTGAAATAACCCTTTAGCTTTTAATGACCTTTCCTAATTTTATGAAAGCTGAACCCCTTTCATTATATAATACCATGCTCCATGAACAATATTACATCGTTGTTGGGGGTCTCAAGGACCCCACTAATGAGGGCTGTAATACCTGGAGAAATGTACACATTATCATTGATCTCAGTGGCAGTTGAAGACCCAGAGGTGTGCAACCTGCACTCTGGCTTTGCTGTGGGCTGTTCCTGAAACAGTTTTTAAAACTAATCACCTGAGCCTTAAGTGTCATGCAACTAATTACTCAAGAGCCATTGAAAAAGGAAGCCGTGAAATAGCAGGAAGCATGAGACGAAGTGATGATTATAACAAATGAGCAGCGTTTGTTAATTAATCTTAGTTACTTTCTTTGACCTTCATCCCTTCATAATAATAATAATAAAAAAAAACACAAAGTAAATAAAGCACAACACAGATTTATGGTCGCTCTATTGAAGCAACACACACACAGGCTGCTACTGAGAATCCTTAGATCCTTCGAAGCTACATTTTAACGTTCCACCAAACCCTGACGTTTAGTGTTGCTAGCTCCAGTTAAGCTACACAAACACTTCCATCATTTTACCTATTTTAGGCCCTGTTTACTCCTGGTATTAAGATGTGTTTTGGTCGATTGGATCACGGAGAGTAGACGAGGGAGACACATTCCCATTTACACCTAGTGTTTTAATCTATCTCTTTTGTCAACCATTTCTCTTCTGATTTCTTCGAGGAGAGGGTCTATGGGTGGTTAAATGTATGTTTTTTTTTTTTTTTTTTAGCTTTCGTTCTAATGGACGAAATAAGCTTGCGCAATTTACGCATTAACACGACCAGAAACACTACAGATAGCATCACCTTCCGTTTCTGCTCTGACAGCCGCTAGACCACACTGAACGCTGGGAGTTTGTGTTTGAAATGATGAGAGAACATTTTTCATCATCAAACCAACCTTGGGTCTTCAGCCGACAAAGTTTACATCCCGTCTCACTAGCGACTTCCCATAATGTTTACGCATTAGGTCAGTAGGCGGAGAGTAGACGGTCTTTTGTGGCTGTCCGAACACATTCGACCACATGAGCGTTTACATTACGAAAGCAAACCGGTCAAATCCGTTTTCAACCACCTCTGGAAGTGGTCGAATGTGGACAAAACGTTTTAGAGGCAAAACACATCTTAATACCAGGTGTAAACAGGGCTTTATGGCACTGTTAAAATATCCTACTCCAATGGGCTGATAAGTTTTGCTGTAGGCCATGTAATAAAGTGAGAGGGTCATGCAGATATTGCGTAAAAGGTCAAAGAGGTCATCGAAACACCATTCCTCACTGTCTAGGCGGCCTTGAGGGCACGAGGGGCAATGAAGCTCTGTGAGTTCATTATTTGTGCACGCTGGGAGAATGACAGCCTGACAGCGCTCTCTCTGGGCCGGGTGGAGGGTCTCAGACCACCCGCTGTGCTGGAGGTGAAATGTGTTTGATCTTTATGGTCTCTTTCGTGGTGTGTCAAGACTGTGATGTTCAAAATGTTCAATTCAATTATCAGCATTAATGGCCAGTCAAACTTCATGCAAAGTGCTCATTAAAAAAAAAGATATAAACCTCAAAACTGAATTCAGGTTATTATTTGAGGCCACTGATAGTGTTATTGTTGGATTGTGTTATTGTAACATACTGTTAATGCTTAAAACAATAGTACACTTGTTTAGAGCAGCAGGTGTGTGCTATTGTTGTGTTTTTTTATCATCTGCCTCGAGTTGGTTCCGTTTTCATAACAATGGCATTTCAATCCAATGGCCCATTGTTGACTTAATTCCATCCACTGTATTTCTCTTTGTTTTTCTCATGTTTTACTATTTTTTTGTTGCCATTGTTAATGATGAATGTTGATTGTTTGTCGTCCGTCTCCCCCCCCCCCACCCCGGTTTGGGATGGAGAGTGAGTAGCGGGGACACAGAGGGATTAACCTGGCAGAATTTAATTAGTGGGGCTGTTGTCTCTGCCTTTAACCATCCAATCTCCTCCTGCAACAGCTTGGCCTGTGACGGACAGGCCTCGTGTTTGGGGTGGGGTGGGGGGTTCGTGTGCGTGTGTGTAAATGTCCCTGTTCTTCAACTCAAAAAGACAGCAGATGAGTTTATAAGATGTACGTATTATTTATTTAGCTGTCGGATGGTTTAACAACTAATTGAATGCAGAAAATGCCTGGGACATTTCGTGGCTGCTATTATTTGAAGAACAACATGTAGCCCTTAATATGAGGCTTTTTGCTCTTGTCCTCGGACCCCTCCCTCACCCCCCCGGCGGGTCGTATTGAACGTGTGGTCCAGCGCGTGGGCTTGGGGGCAATCATTGGCAGATCTGAAGCTGACACTGTTGCATTGTAATCTTGATGCTAAGCTCTCCCATTAACCCATCTGGGGTCCAACGCCCCGCATAACCTCTCCAAACACACATGCACACACACTTTTGATGCTGGTCATGTGTGGGAAGTGTGCCTGTACACGTAAACACCTGCTGAGCATTACAGAACAATTAATACCCACATATTCCATAAAACAAGAGCAAAAGCCCTAAAACAAAGCATATACCTGGAGATAGTGAAGAACCCAATGACATTTTTGCAGGTTTACAAAAGCATTATTGTTTTTTTTTTCTAGAAAGTCTGACATTTTCAAGTAAATTAATACATTTATTCAGCAAGGATGCATTAAATTGATCTAAAGTGACAGTAGAGAATACTGTTATTATATTATAAAAGATTTCCATTTCAAATAGATGCTGATCTTTTGAACTGTCTATTCATCAAAGAATGCTAAAAAAAAAAATATATATATATATATATATATATATATATATATAATACAGTTTCCACATTTTTTTCCCTGAGCATCAAACAAGCATTAGAATGATTTCTGAAGGATCATGTGACACTGAAGAGAAATGATGCTGAAAATTCAGCTTTGCGTCAAAGGAATAAATTTGTGTGTGTGTGTGTGGGTAGGTGTGTGTGTTTACAGGTTTATATATATATATATATATATATATATATATATATATATATATATATATATATATATATATATATATATATATATATATATATATACTGTCAGCATATAAAGAGGATTTGTAGAATTAGAATTATAGGTGATGTCATGTTGAATTAAAATTCAAGGTGGTTTGGATAAAACATCAAACCCTAAATGCATTATAAAATGGCTTTTAAAGATCTGTCACTATAGTGGACACCATGCATCAGAAGATTAATATAAAAGTTGTTTTATATTTTCAGTATTATGTTAGAATGAAATGGACTAGGAACATGTCAAATGAAATAATTCTTTCACCATTTAAATATACGGATTCCAAATAAATTGCTTTTCTTTCCTTTTTCACTAAAGTGACATTCAGAAACTAAGCTTCTGTAAACCTCTATAACAGTCTCACCCCCCCCCCCCCCCCTCTCTAATCTACTAATTAGAGGCTCATTAGGAAACTCTGGAAACCCTGGTTTCACTGTCCTTCCAGGAGCTCAACTGTTCACTCAAGCTGACAGCAAGTTGGCTGTGATACATTATGTCAAAAAAACCGTTCAATGTTCAACAAACTTAATTTTATGGCTGTTTTAATCAATATATTGCTTATTTAACCTGAATTTCTCTCTCTTTCAACTGATTCAAGTGAAGTATCTCGTATTACAATGCGCTATTAAACCTTATCACATATTATTAGGTGAAACGTAACCTTTGTGACTTTGTAATCTAAAGCTGGTAATTAGTATTTATTTTGCAATCAAATTTAAAGCCCTTGTTACTGAAAAGTGTTGTTTGTCCGTTTTCCACCAAAAGCCAAACCACAGTCCCAACACAGCAACCTTATTTCCACCGTTCCATATATCCTTTTTTATTAACATAAAAATGACAGCTAGAAAAGAGAGTAAATAGATGCGTTGTTTGTTAGAAACTAGGCCAAACGACTGCTGGCAAACAGAAGGGCCGTCGTGGGTCACAGTCTCGACGCGGAAGCGCCAAAGCCTCCACAAAGGAAACAATCAACAAAAACAACTCTCACTAACGCGGAAAGTCGTGACGTAGTACAGTCTAGACAATGTGTCATAATGCCATCATTTCTCCTCATTAAATTATACCATAAATTTTGGAGAAAATGCAGACTTTGTATTTACTGAAGTACTGTATATAAATGTATTTTCAAGCAAATTCAATTTCATCCAGCAACCATCTGTATTTAAAAAAAATAAAAAAAATTCTCGGTGATGCAGTATAAACACAGGTATAGAATATGGTCCAGTTTGATATATAGATTTCATCGTAACATAACTACGACGTGAGGTGTAATGCAAGGTTAAAAGCACTGCCCTCCGTGGGGACTCCAGTGTGACCCCATGATCCACGTCTGCTCGTCCCCCGGGGACTCAGAAGTCAATAAAAATGCTATTGTGAGCCCAATAGTGTAGTCAAGTGGACAATCAACTCAATCCATGTACATTTACACTGGACCAATGCTCCCCCCCCCCCCATCAGTGTCAAAATATATTTTCAAGGCTTATAAGAAAGAAAGTCGAGCCTCTTTTTTTAACAGATTCTTATGCAATAATATCTTAGAGGACATATGGTTCAGATGATCTGACCTTGATTCATTCTCGAAGAGTATTCACTCAAACAACTAATTTCCTAATCTGAATATCTATATGGTCAATGACCTCTTAAATAGAGGTTTAATTCAACCATTTGCACCATCGTCCCTTGTTTTGATGTAATATGAACTTACAGAGAATCCTTTGCAAACACAAGGACTTATAACCCACAAATAAACAAGTCCAAACAGCTGCCCCCGAAGCACACAGCTCACTAACTCACGCTGGGGCCTGGACAAGGAGTCTAAACCCCACCAGATTTGCTCCATAATGCCCTTACCCCCACCCCTCAAGTTTCACATTCTGCCCTTGGTTGTGTGACCCAGCCTAAATAGCCCTTTTGTCTGACTGGGACAAAAACCAGTGGCTGAGTGTCTGGTGTAGCACGTGCTTTGCTTTGTGCTTCTCTGCGCACTGAACAGGTGGGCACAGACACTGCAAATTAGAGGAAAAATGGAAAACTGGACAAAACCAAGGAGAAGTTAAAGCTGTCAATCACTCTTAGATGTCATAATTCCAAAATCAGCCCAGGAGGGCAAATCTTGAGATCAGATGTACTGTATCTTTACTATGTTGTTTCCTTCAGATTAACCCAGAACCCATGGGTATCTTATTGCTATGGGAACTGCTGAGGTGACCAAGAGCAGGTTAACCATGATTGGCTCATTTGAACTTTCAAACAACACCTGGTGGTCTCAAGGGGATTTGTACCTACATCGCAACAAGTGCATTAATACGTAACAACTGTGCTGTCACAATGAGAAATATATTAAGAAGAACTAAAGACAGTTAGAAATGTTGATATTTCCATTCTTTTTCAAGTTTCAGCAATGTAATTATTAAAAAAATTCATATTCAAAGTCAAAGTCGACTTTATTGTAATTTTTAGCACATTGCATGGCAGTGGTAAAAAACAAAAGAGTAAAATGGAACTGTGAAGGAACAATGCATTTCTGATGAAAGCCATGAACTGTTACGAAAAAATCCAGATGTCTTTGTTTCTGTTTTTATGTGCTCCATTTATTTTTGGCTACATATTTTACCAAAAAAGATCATTTGTTTAAAACAAGATCTTTAACAAATGATTTTTTTTTTTTTTTTTACAGGCTTTTAGAGTCTCACTATTACTAATTAAATAGGGAAGACCCATGTCACACTCCTCTATTTGGGTGATTATGTTCATGCAGGTTGCAAAATCTTTTTTTGTTTCCCATTACATGAACTAATGAATTTGAATGACTGATTCATTAATGGAAACAATGGGCAGTAGTACCTGAAGCAAAGTTGAGTGACACTGGGGTCAATGGTGCAGCCGCTCACAGAGCAGTTTCTGAGAGCTCACAAGCACTATCAAGTGCTCCGATTTCTCCAGCCTTTGATTAGATGATTAAGTATTCCCAAGCCCAAATCACCTCTTTATCCTCAAGCATTTAGGAGCCCTTGGAGGACTAATTATCCTGCTTTGGAAAGGGACCTGAAAGATGATGGAATAAAAAGGAACAATAGCAATAGTCAGTTTAGTTAAAGGTAGGGTAGGCAATTTCGGAGAGGCTAGCAATAGCAAGCTAGCTTTGAAGATCGCTCCCTTCAGAGCATCTCCAAAACCACGCCTCCTTCAAAACACATGAATGCACACAGCAAAGTAACGAAATGAAAGATGACGTTAAATAACCTCATCTCATGTTTTTGAATTCTGAAAAAACAGAGATTCTAATATTTGGACAAAAAACTTCCTCATGTAATAACCTAGAATACTGTTTAACACTTGATGGCTACTCTGTCAAGTCTTCGTCGTCGGTTAGGAACCTGGGTGTGCTCTTTGATACCAATCTTTCATTTGAAAGTCACGTGTCTAGTATCTGTAAAACCGCATTTTTCCATCTTAAAAATATATCTAAATTATGTCATATGCTCTCAATGACAAATGCGGAACAATTAGTTCCTGCGTTCATGACATCAAGACTAGATTATTGTAATGCTCTACTGGGTGGTTGCCCTGCATGCTTAATAAATAAACTACAGCTGGTCTAAAACCCAGCAGCTCGAGTTCTTACTAGAACCAGGAAGTATGACCATATCAGCCCGGTTCTGTCAACACTGCATTGGCTCCCTATTAAACATCGTATACATTTTAAAATATTGCTGATTACTTATAAAGCACTAAATGGTTTAGCTCCGCAGTACTTGAGCGAGCTCTTAACGCATGATAGTCCTTCACGTCTATTGCGATCTCAAAATTCGGGCCAGTTGAGAATATCAAAACCGACTGCTGGCGGTAGATCCTTTTCCTACTTAGCACCAAAACTTTGGAACAGTCTTCCTAACATTGTCCGGGAAGCAGACACACTCTGTCAGTTCAAATCTAGACTAAAAACACATCTCTTTGACCTAGGATACACATAACACATTATAGACTTCTATAATTCAACGTTAGGCTGCATAGATTAGGTCAGACGGAACCGGGAACACTTCCCATAAATCCTGATGTACTCGTTACATCATAAGAAGGATGGCGTCTACACTAATATTAGTATCTCTCTTTATCCTGAGGTTTACCACAGTCCTCCTTCCCTTTACCTCTGTACAGATAAAATGTTGATGAGATAATTCCAGTTCGCCTGGCTACGCGGAAGCGATACATAATTCTTTATAATACCTTTTTAAGGCCAGACAAGTTTGTAGGGTTTGTAAAGAAGGACTATACACGCCTGCGCGCATATATATTCAAACATGCATACCTATGGACCAAACACGTGATGCGCATGTGCACGCCGTCTGCGTTTTTGCGGGTTTGCTTTTTTTAGGGTTTTGGCAGAGATACTTTTTTTTTTTTTTTCAAGGCTTGCACCTTGGAATCTATTTCAGGGTTTGCGTTCTCGAGCCACCAGGTACTGTTTTGTGCGGATGAGCGGACCGGAGCGTGTTGAGTGTTTTCTGTAAGAACGGTGTCGTGTTAGCGGCCTCTTAATTATTAAGTTAATAACTAATGTAACGGAAGTGAATCAATTAATCAAAACTAACTTTAGCTGGACAATAACTTTGTTCTAGAGCTGGTGTGAAGTCATAACAATCTCTGTTACTGTAATTTCCTATGATCACTTGTAAAGCTGCTTTGAAATAATCTATATTGTTAAAAGCACTATATAAATGAAGGTGACTAGTCCAAGTGACTACAGTGGCTCAACCTTAAGTTTATCAATCGACGAAAAAACTTTTTGTGCGCAAAAAACAAACAAAAATAACGACTTTATTCAACTATTAATTTTCTTCCGTGTGGGCCTCAGAGTGAGTTCATGAGAGCGTCACGACGCATGCGTGAGAACTGAGAAGATTTTCCTGTACAAAATTTCCTGCACAAAATGTGATAGCATTGTAAAATAACTATATAACAAACAATAAAGTTTACAGTGGCTTCATAACTTAATAAAAAAAAATATATAAAAAAACACACCTGATGCAGAATCTTTGTTCTTCATTTTCTAGAAGTATACCATTAAAAACCTTGCTGTTTTTTTGTGTATTTAATTAAAAGAAAGTACACCGCCATCTTTCTCCGATGAGAGTGACTTGAATGCACCACTAGATTTCCCAGAGCAATGGTAAATGTGACTGAGTCTTAATTACTGAAAAATTACGAACTGAGGTTATAGAAGTTCATTCACGTAAATAACCGAACTGAACGTAACTGTATTCTGTTCCTGTGTGAGCGTGGCGTATTATTACCTAAGCACTGTTCAGTTACCAGTCATTATTAATAATAAGTATGCTTTGCTGAAATATAGTTCATTACTAAAAAGCTATTTATGTCCTCTGAACTGACCTGCAGGGACTGACAGAATAACAAATCCTTACTCCTGTCTTTTTCCACTAATATACAGGCTCAGCATCAAGCGCAGTCCATTCAGGAGAGTCTCAAAGCAATAATCTGGTTTTCGTCTAATTAATTAGTGGTCTCCATTACTCTTTCTAATAAGTGCACCTTATTTGTGAGAGATTAAGAGCAAATGAGAGCTCATTGGAAAGGTGTAAATGATTGGAAAGGCCTCCTTTGTGCACCTGCTTAATTGGGCTAATGATGGACCCCAGAGGGTTTGCAGTGGAGGAGCTACACGTGTCTCACCAGGAGGAGTTCTGGCCAAGGTACAGCACAAAGACTAAAAATTAAGAAGAACAAATGCTCAACAGGCTAGCAGTGGTGGTAAACCACATGCACTAGATAAAATACAAATGGACATTTATGAACGTGTTTCATGGGGCAGTTTGTAGATTCCTGTTGACCGAGTTCTGGGAATGGCTGTTCGTGTTTGGGATTATCAGTTTGTTTTTACCGTGTCTGTTCATGTAGGACGTTTAAAAACATTGCCATTAGAGTCTGAATAATCCGCTGTGAAAGTATTTCCATTTGTCCCTTTAAAGAGATTTTTCATTAATGGGCTACAGGCCTAACAGAGAAAATAGGCTAGATGTTGGGTAGCTGTGCCATCCAACATAATCCACAACTTTAGTCTCATGGGGGGCCTAAATGGACTCTGAATGCAGACCTTGGGTGTGCATTAGCTAAATAGGTATTAACTTGACCAGTAGACGCTGCTATGACACAGTTTCACCACAGCATATGTTCATAATCAGCTTATACATTTTAGTTTTAGTTCTTTTCCTCCGCCATTCCAAATGACCAAATATTGCTTGGTTTAATCGTGCTTGTTCACTTGGACTTTGGCGGTAGTTAATACCAGGATCAAAGACCAAACAGGAGACCAAGGCTTGGAATGACAATAGCTGAGGTTCAGAGCATAGTTTTAAACACTGTATGCTGTTTCTACCTTCTACAATTTCCTCCAAGATGCAATATTGTTATTTTGAATGATGATATCATGATTAGGAATTTAAATGAAAGAAGATGGAATCCAGCGGAATGGTCTGTTCTGTGTGTGTGTGACCTGTACATTACCAGTTGTCAGGGTGTTAGTACTATTATCAGTTTCATATATCCACAAATCCACAGATTTATGTGAGCTGTCGGAGAAATTAAAATCACATGCTTTTTGGTGCTCTTAACCCAATCCCTTTAGACTTCATTTTTAAAACATCTAAATCTGTTATTACTGGCACAAAACCCTTTTAATTTAATCTTTGACAAGATTATCAGATTCATTGATGATGTCACAAACTTAAATAAATAGTGCAAAAAGTGAGCTTAGACTGGATGAGCGGGACAAAATAGATACCCCGCTGCTCAATTGATTAGCTTTGATGGCCTGATTATTATAATCATAATTTATCAAAGTAGTAGATGCAGATCTTAATGATCTAAAATAGCCTTTAACTGAATGGTAAATCAGGGAAAAGCTTTATTATATGCTTGTTAATTCAGTAAATCAAACACTTTATTGGCCAATTAACAAGCATGCAATACATAATGATAATATTTAATTCAATATGTGTCTTCAGTTATTTTTTGTGCTGTTTGGTGTGGTAAAATTAAGCAATAAATAGGGGTAGTGCTATAAATATATATAGCCTATATTCAAGCTGTTGAGCGCAGTCAGTTTCCTTCCAATCACGCACAGGTTGTCTGACAGACAGGAAGTGTGGAAGGGTCGAGTCGAGGGACCAGTAAACTTCCGTGACTGCCTCTTGCTATCCCAAGCGCCAAGGCAACCTGTGCGCATAAGAAGCCTCTGGCTCGTGAATGGTTAAAGAGAGCCCATTGTTTAGCCTAACATCGACCAACGCGGGGTGCGGATTAGAACGGCGTCTGCCCGTCCCATATGTTACTTCAGGACTGCGTTGCCCGTAATTAAAAAAGAAAGATGCGCTCTGCAGGAATGGAGGCCCTTGGTATTGCTCATGAACGTCAGGGCGTCTGATCTTTCAGTGACTTGTGCACTATTAAAACAACACCCTATTCGAAGTTACAACCCCTGGGTGCATCCTACTGTGTGGCCGAGCATGCCTGTACACATGAAACAGACTGTAACAGCATTGTTAAAAGTCAGTACCATGTACGTACGTGTTGTGGGCTTCCTTCACGCCCTGTTTATCGGTAAATAAACAGTGAGTCGCTCCAAACATCACGGACGAAACTGGTTTATAACCACACTATGGCCAGGATGTAAACAACTTTGCCTCATAATATTATTTTGGACTTATTTTAGAGATGGAATAGGCTAAATATTTCAGCTCAGAACTTTAAAATATAGTTATTTGTATTTATAGTGCATGTAATGTGTTTGTAATGTTTGAGAGTTTCTCTAAGATTGTCGCGCATATCTTTGTATCGTTTCCCAGAGACAAGTAGCCTAGCTAAATTGTTGATAAATTAACGAGAGCACAGACTACTTTAGCTACGTGTCATTTGACCATTTTTTCTCTCCTTGTTTTCAGTTTACAGACACAAGACATTTAACAGATAATAGGCTATAGTTTTGGTTATGGTTGCGAAGACATTGTACACTGTCGAAAAATAAAAAGATATTGGTTAAAATTGCACTGTGCGCGTCACGTGATTTTACATAAGAGGCTACAATGATAACTTTATGCAGGCCTAATTTTATGTAGCCTAACTAATTACAATGGATATAGATATAGGCTATTCTCAAAAACGATTTCACAAGAAAATATTGTATTTATTACAAATAGGCCTAAACAAATTAAATAAAAAGTGGTATTCCATCTCGTCATTGCTCTTTTCTTCCTCCACAGGCAAGTTCAGATGATATGAAAGCACGAATGTCTGAATTTCGATATATATTCAACCCGTTGATGTCCGTAACCGTCATTGTTCTGTGTGCATCTGTTAAGTTTGAAAGGAGCAAAACTGTGCCAAATAATTGCCACAAAGCCCCTTAAATTGATCAGCATCAAGGGAAATCTCATTAGCCTAAATGCATTTATCTTTCATCACTTTCATAAATCTCTATGAAGTTGAGCATCAATATTTCTGAAACCCATGGCTTACCAAAAGGCATAATAATGTCTTTAATTAAATTCAGAAATGTTCAATAACTTCCAGCACCTTACTAACATGACGTGCATTTCCATGTTTCTTGGCATTTTCACGCTATTTTCATGTTGGGAGATAAACTCTTGAACATATTAGTAAGAATCTCTGCCTAGTTCATCACCTGAAGATATGCAAAGCTATGAAAACCCAGAAACACACACACACACACAAAAACGAGCTATAATGTTAATAGCCTAATGAAAATGATTTTTATGCTCATAGGCCTATTATTTATTTTACACTATTTTAGGCTATAAAATATGTACATTAATATCGATAATATCCAGTCCAAATAATATTGGCCATGTTTTCCCCTAATGCATGCAATGTATCTACATCTCTATATGGCCTAAAACAACTAATTTGATTAAAGGTTATATATTGTGCAATTGAAAGCGGTGTGCTGCAATGAAATATGACAGCATGAAGTATTCATGACCATCACTAAGATGGTGGGTTATTTACAGTGATATAGGCCTATATCAGAAATCAAGAAAGAGCAATGCATTTTTTTTTTTTTTTTTTTTACCTGTTATAAGATATTTCTGTAGTGTCCCTGAGTGTTGGGGGTGGGTGGCAATGGATGGCATAAAGTTTCGTGTAACTGTAGCTAAAAATTCAATTAACTCGTTGCAACTGACACGTCTGTCCGACACAATGGCAGTAACTGTCGTAATTGACCTACTTAGCCCAAGTATTTTCTCAAAGACACACAGTATGACGGTTGGATGAAATGGCAATGATAATTATGATGTGGGTTATTAAAACCAAGTCCATATTGTTGTAGCCTATGAGAAAGTGTGCGGTTAAATAAGTGTGTGATGTGATATTTCTCTTTCACCTGAAATGGTGAGATCATGATGGAAATACACAAACAATGGTATGATTTATGTAAGTTTAAATAATTTAGGACAATTATATATCATTGTCTAGCGATGTGGTTGTAGCCTGTTGGATTTTTTCATTTAAAAAAATTCAGCTAAAACCTACGCCCATTTTTCTGTTAGCTGATTTTTTTTAAATACAATTAATAAATGAATTCAAACCAGTATTAGGAACTTGTATAAATATGCTTCTTAAATAAAGTGATTGCTTTATCAGTAGGCCTATAAGCTGCAGCAACTCATTAAACAGCCTATTTATTGTGGTGCAAACGTACTGTTGGTTTTTTTCAGTGCACTCTCTTTCCCCAGTTGTGTGTGCATTTACATTTCGCATTTTACGTGATGGAAATTTTACTTTATTTTGTTGAGATATTATTTTGTATATTACTAAATATCCGCATACATTTTTTATCTGAACCAGGTGTGTCAGTTTACTTGACCAATAACCCCCTTAATCTTCTAACTTCATGAAGGTTTCATTTTATAGGCAATAGCTAGAGACAGAAGACGATGCATACATATTGGAAGTTGTTAGTCACGAGAAAATCTTGGACGACTTACGTGTTAGAAATATTGTGGACTCGATGCAGTTTTATATTGTGGACTTTCGGTAAATGTTAGTTTAGAACTCACAAATAATCAATTATTTATTATTTAAATGGGGGGGGGGGGGGGGGGGGGGGGGGGGGGGGGGGGTATTCATTCGTGTTCCTGAAAGAGGGAAAAGGAAAAGAAAAAAGACCCCGCAATGGCCTCTAATCGTTATGGTTTAAAACGAAGAAAATGAATGTGATTAGTTGTTCTAAAGTTTGTATGAAAATGAAGCTGATTCAAATTATTTTTAACCAAAAAAAGATAATACAACTATATATATATATATATATATATATATATATATATATATATATATAAAATAATGAGTCTGTATAAATGAATAATGTTTTATTAAAATCCTTTCAAAATGTGTTTGTAAAAAAAAACTGTTTTCCTTAGTGTTTACAAGATCAGTCAGAAAGCCATTCAGACTAATGTCGGGCGAAGTTATTTGTACACCGTGATATTGAATTTGAGGTTATTCTTGTTTTCTTCGTTTTGTCGCTGTTTAGTGCTTGTTTTATTGTCAGGAGCATATGCATTTTTTCTGTTAGTTATTCGCGCTGTTTGAGACAGTTTTTTTTATACATATAAACATACAGCAATTATTTAGTAAGCTTCATTTCGTGCCAGTTTCATTTGGTCTAAGATTTTGACCATTTCGCACCATTCATTAGATTGTCTTTAGAGAGTGAATGAAAAAGGAGATTATTTGTCAATGTCAAGGACGATAATTGAATGTTCCACTGCTCGCAATTATGATGGAAGAATTCAAAGATTCGATTCTGACTCCCCGCCTCCAAGTGAACTGGTGTAATTATGTGATGTCGCTCAAATCAGACCCTTACAATAGAATTATTCCAGGACTCGTCGGCAACCGTAAAGTCGGCAGTTTGCTCTCTACCCCTCCTTTCCTTTACCGAGGGCACTCTTTGTGAAAGTTTTCCATTCAGTCACAGAGGACTCCGGAGGGTGTTAGCTCTGTCCTCACAGTTGTTTAAATCAAAATAGGATTTAAAGTAGGCTAGCCTATTGGATTTGTAGTTTATTTAACTGTTTTAATAAATAGATTTTTGTCTGAATTATTGTTGTACCATTGTTGATTTTTTTTATTGGGTTTATCTGAATTCGAGTCATGAGAATCCAACACAACAGTATTATTCAAAAGTTTGCAGAATTGTCTCGTCATACATTCTATTGTGAAATTCCATCCGTTGCTGCAATGCAGACCAACATGTTGCGGTGCTGCATTCAGAAAAGGCGGTCTTTAAAGTAGGCTTTGAGTTACGTTTGAATTGCCCTCTGCCCTAAAGAAACCCCGCCAGTGAAATATTGGGATTAACTGGTCTTTGAGGTGCGGATTAGCGCGATTTTCCCAAGCCGCTCATTCCTGGTGCCGTGTCCCTTAAAACGAAAGGGCCGGAAGCCCGGCGGGGAAAATGAGAAATAATTAAAATTTGCCCAGGCCACAGATTCGTTTTCTTTATGTGTCCTGATCTTTAATAGCCAAATTACAAGACACACACAAGCCGGTGCTTTTCAAGTTTTACCTATAAGTTTCAGAGGCCTAAACCTTATCAAAGCCAAATGACACTTGTTGATGCATAATTAAAATGGATTGGAATAGCCTACAGCGTGGAGTTGAGATGGACAACTTCTTGTAAACGAATCAACCAGGAGATTGCCATGATTAGCTATTTAATGTGGATATGCACGGGCTCTTTTCATTCCTTCAAAGGAAATGGACATCATTTCAGTTTGAAAGTTCGTTGTGAAATAATTAACATGTTAGAGAGCTTTTAAATTATTCTTTTAAATAAATATGTAAATTGAAGAAAATTTCTCGGTTCAGTTAATTTGACTTTTAGTCTTAAATCGGGCCTCTCCGTCCTAATCACCTTTAAAGCCTCTAATTTCAAACTTTTGGAGCTAACCTACAAACCACAAACACACACATACAATTCAGAATACATTTTAATAACTCGTCCAGACTTAATAACTTTAAATATTGTGTCAGATTTTAAATTGTTTATTAATATTTCTGTGGCGGGACCACATTACCACTCCAGACAGGTTTAAGATCCACGTGTGTGCATCAGTTATGACCAATGAAGATCAATGAACGGGGACAGACAGTTCCTTTCTTACACATTCTCTTGAGTCCCTGTATTTTCGAGATTGGTTGTCGTAATCCAATAGTAATCATGTGACTAATCTTATTTACCGTCGTGTTTTCTTAAAGAAAAAAAAGTTTAAAATCTATTAAAATCACAGCCGAGTCTTCGCAGATGCGACGGAGCTCACAAATTGCATACAGTTACAACAGATCACAGTTTCGAAGGCTAACACAGATAAAAAAAAAAAAAACACAAATGTACCATTTATATAAGACACACATTGATTGTCTTTTAAAAACTACATATTGATTCCTTATAAACACCTTTTCTTAAATAAAGTAGTGCATCCAGGTCGCCACGGGGGCGTTCAGCACACACACACACACACACACACACACACACTCGCACACATCCTCTCTATCATCCTCCTGATGGAAGTGTCTCTCGTCTTGCCAACATTGAAATAGGTCGGCGTGCTGTAAGAGGCTTAGAGAAAGCCTGCCCATTCCAAGCACTTAAGCAAAAGATTGGCTCCTTTTGCCATGTCGTTTTTTTTTCTCCTCTTTTCTTGTGTAAGGATTTGTTCCGTGGCTTTGACCTAACTTATTACAAATTCACTTTGATTCCCTGTATACCTTAAACAACAGGTTGTGGTCAGATGGCCTATGTTTATACGCACTCACCACCCTTCAAATACTTTGCACGCCACAAGGGGTGCATGTAGGCTCAAATAGATATTTCATGTCAAAGACAAACTTCAAAAGCGCTGTCAGGCTCAACGCAACCCATCCATCTCGGAGAGATCGCGCGCCACGGAACACTTCTGTTTTTGGAAAGATGGCAGGTCTACAACGTTTATTTTATGGTCTTTTAGTGTGTTGATTGGACAGAATGGCAGAAGTTTTGTTAGTTTCACAACACCTGGAATTTCCAGGAGGAAGTCTGGTCTTTGTAATCCAAGCAATCAGCATTAAAGTTCAGTTTCCACGAGGACGCTTGGTCCTTATAATCCAAGCAATCCGCGGTGGAGTTGAAGCCGAGCCCCGAGGCACCGTAACCTTGTGTGGGAAGGGACGCGGGAGACTGGTTCAGGTGGCTGGTGACAGCGTTGCTGCTCATGGGGCTCAAAGTGGATCCTGGTCCGGTCAGCTGATGGTGCATGGGCGTCAAGTAAGAGCCGCAGTCCATGCCCCCAAAGTAGGACGTGGAACCAGCGTAGCCCTGGCTGTATCCAGACGCTTGAGTATAGGTCATGGGGTATGATCGCTGCATGCAGGAGGAGGAGGTAGAGAGTGGGTCTGACAGCGGCGAGATGGAGGCCGGGCTCCAAATGGACACCGGCGCGGTTGTGGTGGAGATTGCCGGTACTGAAGTGCTGGAGGGCGGGGTGAACTGGCCACTCGCCCCGCTCTCAGAACTGGCCTCCCGCGCTGGAGAGCTCTTCTTTTTGGCAGGTCGCACCTTGTTCTGGCCACCGTTTTGTTGTTGTTGCTGCTGCTGGCGACACTTTGCCCTTCGGTTTTTAAACCAAACCTGACGTGGTAAAAACAGGATTTATTAATATTTACAATGTCACCTAACTTCCGTATTATGGGAAGCTCAATCTCTATGCTTAATTATATATGTTCTGTATGTCTTAGCACAAAATAAAAAATAAAAAAACTAATTATGATATTTACTTTTATTATTATTGTGCGTCCCGCAGTTCATAAAGATGTCCATGTATTTCACATGTTTGGATTTTCAAAATAAGACACTTGCATTTTTTTAATGATGCGTACCTGTACACGGGACTCCGGTAAGTTGATTTTCAAGGCCACCTCCTCGCGCATGAAAATATCCGGGTAGCGCGTTTTCGCGAATAAAGCCTCCAGCACATCTAGTTGCGCTCTAGTAAACGTTGTCCTTTCCCGCCTCTGCTTTCGAGGAGTCGCTGTTTAAAATTATATAAAAAAAAAAAAAATCATCACATTGTTGTCCATCCGAAAATCTTTCATGCATAGATTTACTTTAAAAGCAGGTTATGAATATACATTTATGACACCAAAATATTACTTTATCTGAAACGGCATTATAAATAGATTAAAACAAATGTTTGACGTAAGTTATAATTAAAAATGTAAAAATATATATTTTAATGCTTCAAACTTTTTTCCCACATCTGATATAGGCTGTTATTGTTGGTACAGTTTTAACAAAATCAAAATGGGCCTACTTTTGAGAATAAATCACTGTAAAAAATAAAGTTGGTTTAACTTTAAACTTTAAAAAGTAGCCTAAGTTACCGGGTAGCCTTAAAATTGAGTTCACTGAAATTAAAAATTTGAGGTAATACAATGAAGGAGATTGGTTTAATAAATAGAAATTCAAAGTATTATATTATCGCAACCGCATTAATTATCTAAGTTGATTTGACAAAAGAAAAAAAGTTGTGATGAAATTTTTTTTTACATAGATGCCGTTTTATTTTAATTCACCAATTCTTCAAGTTTTTAAATTGTTATAATTTCGCAAGTAAATTGTATGATCTGAAATTGTATTTCAAAAGGCTGTGAACTTCAAAATTGTAATCTCATAACTGTACAATAAAACAAACCCGTTGAAATTGTAATAATGAGACTATAGCAATCCAACCAGCCCAGAAAATCAAATAGCCAGGCCTACACTATTTACATTTATGCACATAGGGGCAAAACTGTTACTATAATCCTGAATCAATCAAAAGCAACTCTATATCGTAGTGTGCTTAAGCCTTCCAATCGTCTTTTACATCAAACGGTTTATTCGCAAGCTGGTCTCACCTGGGTAACCAACGGAGGGGTGCAGAAGGTCCATACCGGAGGCAGTTAAACTTAGCCCGTTGACCGTGTAAGGTGGTTGCTTGAGATACGACATCATGCTAAAGATGGTTGTGGGGGGTAAAGTTGGAGAAAACGTGGAAAGCTGGACACCGGCTCCTTCAGTCTTTCTTCCTTAGCTTACTTCTGCTTCTAGCTTGTTTACGTCTTCAGCAGTGGATGTGAAACCAAAACCCCTGTGTTCAAAAAACCCACAAAGATAAAAAGAGATGTTCACGTAATTGCGACGACGCAGGTTGTCATATAGAAACGCGTGTTCCTGTAGCTGCGATGGCTTCTGGGCGAATAAAGCACATCCACACCGCAACGTGCTCTTAAAGCCGCTCCAGACCTCCAGCTGTCCTCATGAGATGAACGAAGCTCATCTTGACAAACGCCCCCCGTCCCTCCCCTTCCTCCCCTCTCACCCCTTCCTCCCCACCAACCCCAAAAAGTAACATCTATTAATTGCAACAAGTCTTCACAAAGACAAAACTCAGTCGTTCAAATGTGCACACAAGCCAGAAACGCAATTTGCATAGGAACCCGGCTAATTGTCTCAGGCAAAAGAGCATTGATTGGGAGCTATTGGTGGAAACAAAGGCCACTGTTAGCCTGATAACTAATGCTGATAACAAAAGCTCCATTGGCAGGGACAAAAGTAACAATGACAAAAGTAACCTCCTCCTTTCCTTAGCCATATCAGTCAGAACAGTGTTATAAAAGTACAATTATAAACGTGTTTTAGTATTTTACAGAAATTAGGCTACCTCTGACTGTTGTAAGGAGTCTAACAAATAAGATCAACTTTAATATGTTTTATGTTCCATTAAACATTTGTCCCTCGATGGATTGTTTGTTTAGCTGATCTAGTTTTATTACTTTAAATAATAGTATATTAGAATAATATATATTTTTTTAAATCTGTCTGAAAAGAAAATATTATAAGTCAATTTAAGTTTTCAGGCCCAAATAAAAACGTAAAACATACGTCTCTTATAATAGTCTATTGGGTCAAGCAATCCTTCAAATTGTCTGAAGTTCAGCATCATCCGAATCACAATCCTGTCTGAATAAATTATGATATTATTAAACAAAAACTTATTATACAGAAAGTTTTTTTTAATCCAACGGTTTCGCCCCTCAATCTGTCACTTAAAACAGTCCTCGTCTACCAGTTGCACAGCCGCTCAATAGTAATTACCTCATCCAAGAATTAATTATGATAAATGTTGTTGTTGATAAATTAACGAGATAATCCGTGTGGCACGCGCTCCCCTAATTACTGGACGCTACCTTTTCATATGAACGTTTGGCCTCATTGATTTTGTGCATGACTACAATAAAAATCACACGCGTGCGCGCGCTCGCACACACACGTACACTCAGACACTTCAATGAATCGTTGTCTCTGACACGATACTGAACAAACTACTGAAATAATAATACAAAAGTATTGAGATTTTAAGCATCAGATTTCCACTTGTGCAATAAAGATGAAAATAAATCATAAAGCGAATCGACACAATACAAAATGACTGTTTGGAAATCTATATTCATAAGAAATAAGATAATTATTTCTGCCTTTGTTCGCTCATTATTTATCAATTTGCACTCACACTGTTGAAATGGGCAAGCAAAAGTTAGCTTAACTACAGTAGATTTAAATTCACTTTTGAAAATGAAAATGGTGAAACAGCGCACTACCACAAGTCAAAATGTGCATCAGTTATTATCGATTTTCTTTTTTAAAATTAAGGAGCCTATAGACTATTTATTTGGCGATATTAAAATACAAGCCTCAAAAGAAACGAACGTTTGAGCCATAATAGACTGCACAGAAAGATACATTTGCGTAGCACAACAACGACGACAATAATAATAAAAATAATAATGGGGGGCTATCATAAATTATGCATAAATGCATAAATAATATTGCACATACACGACTACATAAAGCGGGCTACTTACTGAATAAGTGGATTCAATTCGAAGTCCGATAAAGTTTTATGTCCGATAGCAAATATAGGCTACGTCTAAATCGTTACAAAAAAAAAATATTCAAGGTATCAAGATAAAATCCTTTTCATCAAACCGTGAAGCAAATAAGTTATGATGAAGCCTCTACAGCTAAACACGAAGAATGGATAAAATGGTTTAGAGAGATTAAGCACATACGGTTATGATTCGCTGCTCTTCTGGGTTGAAGTTGCTGGAGTCTGATTTGTACAGCACGCTGGCCAATGAAGAGCTCAGGACTGGAGTCTGTTTCTCTCGCAGGGCCCTTTGCAGGGAAACAAATGTCGACAGCTACTTTTTGATGCAAACTCTCTAGCCAATGAGAGCGAGGCCCTAGCGGAGCACATTCACATCTCTGAGAGTCATCGGAATGTCATTTTATGTTGTAACATTAACTCATAGTGTTATGACTAAAGCGGAAAGATAATTCATTTCTTAGTTGTTATACTCCAATCTTAAAAACACTGATCTTTGTTTGAAATCACCATTTTATTTTGCCTTCAGATGCCCCTATAGTGAACAGCCTATGCGCTATTTGTATCCGTATAGCATGCACTCCAAAAAGTTGCAAAGGTAACAATATTAGGCTATATAATTTCAGACATGATTATAAATCATGAGAGAAAACAGCAGACTCAGTCTTTTATTATTCTTAACACCGAGGAGAAAACAAATATTGAATACGGACGCTTCAGACCTCTTGCATTTGTGTTGCTATAGCTGGAGGGATTTACGGGGACTTAATTCCTTAAAACTGTCCTCTCGTCCACATGACGCTCAAACTGCAAGCGCTCAAGCTGATATACCCAAAAGCATCAAGAGATGAGTGCATCGCATGGCCATGGGGCTAGATTAAGGCCTTTATAAGACATGTAGGATACACGTGAAACCAGTGCAGTGGCACAACGAGGAGGTGAATTAGGCAGGCTACCTTTAAAAATGTTTAAAACAACACGTTGCCAATATCCACTTGGAGAAATGTCTATCGGGATTCTTCTGTGTGGGAGGACAGTATCATAGCAGCTTGTCTGTAGCCTACATTTTAAGACACCCTGAGAAGTAGAGAACCTGATGACTCGAGACGCGCGGACAAATGAACAACGGTGAGAAACATATTAACAAATCATTGTTATAACGCATGCTATTTTTATTTCATTTAATCCAGGACACTTGTGTTTAAATGAAATTCGACTTTTTCTAAATGAAATAATTTATTGATATAAATACACCAACATATTTATGATTATTATGATGATTTTATTATTGTTGTTATTGTAGTTGATTTTCCAATCAGTAAGTTCTAATCATTTTACAGTAAAGATAACATTGTGACATTTCGTTTGATATTATTGGAGTAGGCTATAAACTACAGAGAATGTTGGTGTATAAATAAAAGTTAAAATTAACATTTTCCTGTTTAGTACCATACTAATAAATCATATTAACAACACTATCTAGAGAGTAATACTACTAGGCTACTAATAATAATTATTATTATTTGAGATGTCCCTTCCTTTTTTATTTCACTAAAATGATGCCGTCATTGAGAACGTAAACGCAAAGAGAATTAAAAAAAACAAAACAAATAAAAAGTGTCTACTGTTTTATTCCAGTTAGAATCTATCATAATGTGTTTATTAAAAAACATTTTCTTTTATATGTAGATCTAGGAATGTCATTCCATTAATCCAGTGTGATCTTTCATTGGGTTACAGATGCAGAAATAAAAACTTCTACACTTCAAGACTTGAGATGGAAAGCTTCGGTGCACCTGCTATTGTGGACTGAGATGATGACAGCCACCATTCTCCTGGTGATTTACCTGTTCATATTTCCCCACATCCACCTGCCACGCGCTGTTTGAAAATCTATAAACAATAGCTTTCACTGCAAGCGCTTTTGGAGTTCTTTGTGTTTGAAAGTTTGACAATGAAAAATGAAGCCAGATAGCCGTTTCTCCTCTAAACTCATTCGCTTGAGCTCAAGTATCAAAAACTGCAGGTCGCTACTTGTCGACGATTAACCAGAACGATCATTGTTCTAGTAGGACCGAGAGAACATTTAACATACAAAAAACATGGCTTTTTTGTTGTTGTTGTTTTTCATTTAAAATTTAAAAATGATCGGGCACTTGAAAAGTTCACATCAGCAGCTTTTTATACGCTACGTGTTTCACGTTAATATTAATGTGCACTGTGTAATTTATTTAGTAACACGCAATGATAAATAAACGATGTTTCATGATCCACCAGCATCCCGTGTGCCTTTATCGCTGGATCTCGCCCAGCGTTGCCTCTCGCTGTTTAAACTGCTAAATTATTTATCAAATTCTAAACGCCCCGCGTCCGGAGGGAACTCTCATCTTTAAAGGAATTGTGGTTCGTCAAAGTGAAAAAGAGCAATGCGTGTTCGCGCCTGTGGCCACAACAGCGCAATCCCAGTAAATGACACCCTTTCCCTTTAATCTCCACGTTGCTTGAGTGGCGAGCTCCAATCTTAAACGTTTATTTCAGTTATAATATTGAGGATGCATCGATATCTAGTAATTTGCTACGACTTTACCTTTTTTTGCAAAAAAAAGAAAAAGGACAAATAAGTATACATTTACAATTACCCTACTAAAACAGATATGAAAAATACAATGTCTATAACAATATTAATAATGGTAGCACTTTATTTTACAGTCCTGTTACAGTACTTAGTAATTGCAATAACTATGATGAACCTCCACTAAACCTTACGTTGACCCATGTTACCCTATATTACACCTCTTAAGTGTATGTACATGTAAGTGCACATTCTGTAAAATAAAGTGCAACCATAAAAAAATGTTATTATTTTATTATTAACAATAACAATAATCCATTATTATTATTATACAAATAAAATGTTAAAAGTATTGTGTAGCCAGAAGTAAATCAAATACTAGCACCTCCACCCTAATCTCTCTTTTTGTCTCCCCTGCAGGTCCGAATGTTTTGCAAGCTCTGGTGGGCAAAAGCAAAGTGGACATTATCTGATGTTATCTTATGTGAATGTTTGGAGGAGCACAGTAGGAGTGGATCGGTTTCTTCACAGTTCTGTTAAACAACTGAAGATTAGGACATCTTTACTAGCTTTTCAATTATGACAATGTGTTACACTTACTCTGAAATGGCTTGATTCATTTCAATTAATGTTTGACTTGTCTGTGTCTTCCGGTGTTGTGTTATTCTCTTCATAAGGTTAAGTTTAGATATGAGATTAAATCATATATATGGTTGAATAGCCATAATTTAGCATGATTGAACCTGCTATAATATTCCCCCAAATGTTTCTCTGATTTGACATAATTGTGAAAGTGTTTAAATGCGATAACAGAGTCATTTTTTTGATGAGAGGAACACTTGAATGTGAAGGTATATTTGCACAAAGTAATTACTCTGAATAAAAGAGCTCGTTTGATCTTTATTGACATTCATAATTTCCCGTGTGCCACATCTTCCCGTAAGGTACAGGAAACTTAAATAGGGTTAAATGTTACGCGTCACGGTCCGAGAAAATAAGGATGTCAGATTGGAAGGGTGGGGGAAACGGAGGAAGATTGCACAGTACATTTCAAGAGATCACTAAGGTTACAGCAATTTACATAGAAACAGACTGGGGAGAAAGAGAAAGAGAGAAAGCACATTAAAATTCCTCAGTACAGTTATGCATACTGCAACAATATTGTCCAACACTACATTTTAAAATATGAATAATTGAGATTACTCTTTTGAAAAAACTAAAATTTTTTATGCCTTTTCCCCGTAATATATGTAGTTATTCTAAAGCAAGACGCATTTTTTCCCTCAATGCAAATTTTGGTAACACTTTATTTTATGTCCTTGTTAAACATATATATTGCGTGCAGTTACTATAGTAATAACTATAAATTATGCATAATTAGATGCAACTAACCCTAAACCAAACCCTTAAGTTACTTAATATATATGAAAAATATATAATTACACTGTAACAAGACCATCTTAAAATAAGGTTACACTTGTGTAACCTTATTTTAATGTGTTTTTGTTACACTTTAATTATTTATTATTATACACTAATATTACTAAGTAATACTAAGTAACTACATGTACTTACTATATGGTTAGTGTTAGGATTAGGGTTTGGTTTGGTTTAGTTGCATGTAATTATGCATCATTTAATTACTATAGTAACTACATGTAATATGTAGCAATGACTGTAAAATAGTGTTACCAGTAACCCAAGTTTTCAATGTTTGTTGCACATAAGCGTGCTTCTTGAACTACTGATAGAGCAGAACAGACAGAATTCTATGTATGATGCATTTAGCATCTTCTAGAAATATTTAATGGTTATTAATCACTACTGTAATTGTTTGTCTGCTGTTTACACAGGGGCCATTAAATTCAATGGATTCAATTAAAACCAATTGTTCCCTTCAAGTCATCAATATGAGGCAAAGTAAGCCCTCCACCATACTGACAAGGACAAACAAGTACACACAAGGGGACACTAAACGTTCTTTCAGTCATGCATAAACATACTTTTCTCTCTACACTCTTGCTCTCTCACACACACACACACACACACACACGCACACGCACACACACACACACACACACACACACACACACACACACACACACACACACACACACACAAAATACAAAGACCCTCAAGGTGAACTTGGTGAAAGATCTACGAATACAGATCTTCAAAGAATTTGCAGTGCAATTGTTTCAAATGAACTTTTCCAAACGGATAATGATAACTCCATTCTGTGCATTATTGCTGGTGTATTTTGTGAGTGGTGTGAGGTGTGTGTACGGTGGATCCTGCCCTGCAGTGTGAGCTTCACTTCTCTCGCCTCTCTCAGAGTTCAAAGGCGCAGGAACTGAGAGGGTCGGATTTATTCAGGCTTTATGTGGTAAATGCTTGGATGTCTTTCTTGTAGTCTGCAAGGCCCTAAGATCACATTTAGGACATGTTCTATTGTGAGGTTGCCTGTGAAATCCCCATAATAAATTCACCAAACAGGCACAAGCAATGGCTATTTATGATCGTGGTCATATTTTTCCGTTCTGTCTTGCCTTCCGGGCAAAGGTGTGTCTGTTTATGCATCACTTTTAGACTCACTGTGATACAAACATGAGTAACATGGACATGAAAGGATCAATGATCATAAGATATACATTAAAACAATCTCTCTTATTGAAACTTTCAATTCAAATCTTGTATTATTATAGTTTAGTGTCACAGAAGTAGTCTAATTAAACAAATAGTTCACCCTCAAAATTTTTTATTCTACCATCATTTACACATTCTCGTGA
This sequence comes from Meda fulgida, assembly GCA_030578275.1. Lineage (NCBI taxonomy): Eukaryota > Metazoa > Chordata > Actinopteri > Cypriniformes > Leuciscidae > Meda > Meda fulgida. The sequence continues at coordinate 29,514,574 of CM060632.1, read as the reverse complement.
CTTTATGGAAGATGTTTTGGAAAATGTATGGGCAGAAACATTTTTATCTGAAGAGGAAAGAAAGTCATACATTTGTAACAACATGAAGGTGAGTAAATTATGACAGAATACATTTTTTTTGGCTGAACTATCCCTTTAAGAAGTGACAATTATTTAGGTAAGTAAATGATGACCGAATTGTCATTATTTGGGGTAACTATCCCTTTAAGAAGTGACATAATAATTATTTTGTCCCCAAGCCAAATATTTGCACCTATCCTCAAATAAGCACGTTAACATCACTGAGTCTTTAATTATGTGATATAATTAACCCTGCACCCAGTTCGAAAGGCATGTGAGTCGAGGACGAGCCCCCATATGGGGTGAGCATTCCTTGCATGTGCCCCGTCCAAACCCCACTTTGTTTTGAGTGACATTCTGGCACTCTTGTTCATACACCCATACTCAGCCTCCAAATTGTACCGTCTTGCTGTCTTACACACTGCCAGTTCACACACATCTCTCTCCCTTACACTAAAACATGTTTCCTCAGGTTTTAAGCAAATTTTTTTTTTTGTCTTCTGAAAATCACTTTTCTTCTTTTCCTATCTCTCTTCTGTTTTTATTAAGTGCCAGTCTCTCTCAACTGCTATACCTCTTTTGGGAAAGTTGAGGCTGTCTGTTAGGAGTGGGACTCCTCTCATAATTCTGTCAGTTGGATGTTTCCATTACGTTCTCTTCACGTTCCTGCCATGTTCTTGTCCCGGCTCCAGCCTGTAGTCAGCTACCCTTCCAACCACAGGCTGGCAGCTGTTTTTGTGTGTGTGTGTGTGTGCGCAATTGTGTATCTCTAAGGGCTTGTCTGTCAACTGGAACCCTCCCCTCCAATTAGGAGAGTAAACACAAGACCCGTGTGTGTGTGTGTGTGTGTGTGTGTGTGCTTGTGTACATGCTTATAAGAAGTTCACAAACTGTCACCTAAAACTCCCCCCCCAGTGACAAGATTCTGATCACCAAACTCTTACTCTTTTAATTATATAGACTGTTTATATATAATTAAGTATATAGAGTATATAGACTCTAAATTGGATTATTTTGGCATAAATATAGTAAAAATACTACTAAAAACAAAAACTAAATACATGTAAATAAAGTAAAATAAATTTAAAATTAGACATCTTTTTAAAAGGTTATTATCTCATGTAGATTTGAAAGGAAAGATATTTATATCAAATTTGATTTTACTACACTGATTTATTGTAGAATTTCTAGATATTTATATTGACAGTATTCTGAGGCGCTTGAATGTATGTTACATTGAACTGGACATATTTTTGTAAAAAAGTGAAGAAAGTGTTTCTTTTCGACATTAACATGACAGGTCACCATTCGCCGCTCTCCTGGTTACCATGGGGAAACAATACTGCTGAAAATAATGTAGAGTCTGCCGGAGTTGCAGACTGGGACAGAACGGGATGTGTGTGTGTGTGTGTGTGCGTGTGCGCGCGCTTGACTGTGTGTGTGTTGGGGGTGGGAACACTCTCAGAAACCCCAGTGGTTACCGCCTTGCGGCTGGCAATAGGGATGCAGGAATTTCACTAGACCTACTGCCCGGAAAATGCCAGGTGGGAGACGAGGAGCGGACAGAGGGTGTGGACGAGTCACATTAGTGGTTGGCAGGGGAGGTGGTGGATAGGTAGCTCAGGAACTGACAGAAGCTCAATAGAAAAATAGAGCAGTCAAATCAATTGCAGCTTAATGTATTTACTTAATGTCGCTTTAATGTCATTTGCAGAATGAGCATTTGTCTTGAAGGCTAGAATGCATTAATAATTTTTTAGAATATTTATATGTATATATATATATATATATATATATATATATATTGCTTTGAGCAATGTTTTTATTATTTGTTTAGAGTTAAAGCTGAATAAGAAACTTTTCGAAATGGTAAATAAAATGGCACTAAAATCTAAAAAGTGTCACCATTCTTTGTGGTATTGTAAAAAAAATTATATTGACGTGCTGTACATATTTTTAATGAAACATTTTTCTAATGATGCTGATATGATTGCAACTGAGACGTGCATTTAAAAATCTTTAAAACCTTGTGTGGGTGTATTTTTATCTTTTATTTAATAATGAAAAAAACCTTAGTTTTTGATGTTTAAAAATTATTTCACATGCCCTTATCCATGATCAGATGCATATTTTAAACTATTTTAATATAATGCAATAAAAGAATCATTTCTTTTAATAAGAGTGTTGTTTAATAAAATTGGATTTTGTACCTTGTAGGTGTTTTTATTAATATTTCATTGTATAATATTATCATGATTCACTAATGTGACTCATATGGAGTCATAAACATATAAAATGACATTACATCTTCAAATGTGGTGAAGGGGAAGAGCAGCTCAGTTGCTTTGAAATCAATGTGGTCTCTGCTGTGGAGCTTCTGGGGCACAGTTCAATAAAGCAGCAGCATAATGGTCAGCACCATGGTGGAGCCATCGAGTCATGGAGCAACATCATGCTCCTCAGCAGGGGAAGACATCGGGCAGATGGGTCCAGTGTAGCGGGACAACTCCATCCCTCCTCCTCTCCATTCTACACTGCTCTCTTTCTAGCTTTCTGCCCCACAGAGCGACTGGTCAGAGTCTGATAAACCGGCCGAAATCAAACAGATCGAGAGGGTTATCGCACAGGAAAAGATCAACAAAGCACAGCAGGACGTATTAATGCGGTATGTTTCATTTGTGATTGGCGAATCAATTACCACACGCTTAAAAATAAAGATTCCAAAAGGAGGCTTTCACAGCGATACCATAGAAGAAACATTCTGGGTTCCCCGAAAATAAATTTTCAGAGACCGGTTAACTTAAACGAACCATATTTTGTCTTGGTGTGAAGAACATTTTAATAATCTTAATCTGTTGTGTAATGGAAATGTTGTTAGAGGTTCTTCATGGAACCCTAAATGCCAATAAAGAACCTTTATTTTTAAGAGTGCAGCTACACGGAAACCAGTGAGAGACAGTAGAAATGCAAGAGAAGTAAGAAGAGCAGAAGTGAGGGAACAAGTCAGTGATAAAGACGGAGAAAGAGCAAGGGAAAGGAGGGAGAGAGAGCAAGGGCAAACGTGTGATTGAAAGAGAGAGGGCAGGCATATCCCTTTGAAATGCCCACTCAGGGGTAGGAGCCTGGGGAAGCAGGCTGGAGTGGCCCAGCGCCTGGACAGACAGGCAGTCACCACTCTGGGCCAGAGTCCAGCACCCCTCCGCCATTCCCACCAGCCTCTTCTCCTCGCCCAGGCCAGACTGGCTGTGTCCCCCCCTCTGCCCATCAGTCAGCCAGCCTCCAGTGGACCAACTGGAGCCTCCCAACCTCACCTTGGCAACAACCCCCCTACTTCCAACCCCCACCCAACTGTATGGCCCAGGCCCAAACTGATTCGCCCCATCAGAGCAACCTCTGTAGTGTGAGGGACTGACTGATCACTCCTTAAGCTCGGCACACTGTGCCTGCATGTCTGTGAAGTCAGAATACTACACCATTCGGTTATTCTTATTGGTCACAAAAAGGACAAGTCTTAAAACCTACTGTATCCTATTTGATATGCAGATTTCTAAGGCCTCCAAATCTCAATCATCATTGTATTGCATTATATGTTTTGTCCCTACATTAAAAACCAATGCATGAAAATATCATCTTACTATAGACCTTATTCACAGCAGCGAAATCTGTGATTTTTAACAGGAATGAAAGCGAGACTGATAGATAGACTATCTCTTCAGTGTTATTTAATGTATTTGTGGATTGTTCTGCTGATGAAACAATGCAAAAATACATTGCCAAGAAATTTTAGTAGACAAAAAACTCCCAAACATGAGCTGTGTAAAATGATAAGTGATCTAGGAGCTTTATACAGCTTTTTACATCGGATGCCATTGAAACACGACAAGTCTATCACTCACAGCCTCACTTTAATATCAGTCATGGCGCTGCTCTGAATAAGGTCTATTGGGAGATTTGAAATTGATATGCATTGTAAGTAGTCTGCTATCCTGTTAGAATGATCTCCGAGGTTTACATTACAACCAATCAGAATTTCATCTTACTTTTTGGCAATATAAATATCAACAACTGCACCAAAATTGCATATTTTTGCAGTTTGGGCCTCTGAATAAAACTGAGGTGTTGTTCCCTCCTCAAATATGAACTCCATATTCTACTAAATGAGCCATGAAAGCCTGAAGCATGTCAGGTTTTAAGTCTTCTGTCAAGAGTCCATGTCAAATGTCAAATCCCTATTGCAATTTATATATATATTGCAGAATAGTTTTAAAAATCTGCAAATGTGCAATCAATAGGATTTCTGTCTTTGTTTTCCCCATAGTAAATGAGTAGATAACTGTGGTAACCAGGATTTGTTCACTCTCATGCAAAAACTGAATGTACTTTTAAAGAGAAAGTTCAATGCAAAATGAAAATTCTGTCTTAATTTACTCACAACGCAAAACAAATCTGGTCACAGAGCAAAAAGTCTACCCTAACATACTCCTCCCTGTAGACCCAAAGACTTCTGTTGATCACAGGGATCAATTTGGAGACCAGATCAAGTGTCAAGTTTACAACATAAGTGTTACTCAAGTTTGACTCTCAAACTGAAGTTTCATATGTTTTTTGCATCTTAATTTTTTCTATTATTGCCTGCTTGTCAGTGCCATTGTCTGTTTGTCAGTATGCAGTTTTGACTTGCCAAGTCCACGATGTCAGTAATTGTTCAGTGCATTTCTCTATTGTTTCGTTCTGAGATATCATCTGATGCGTCATCTGGCCATTATTTTCTGCTCTGCATACTGTCAGGGATGACAACCTCAATCTCTCCACCACCCCCAGGTCTGAGGCAAGGTTACCATGTCCCCATGGCAACAGCAGCAGGCCCACATGATTCGGCACAATGTGAGTGGGAATCTTGCCAAAGACTGGGAATTTGGGTGTGATGTAGACATTGTGGATAACAGGTTCAGCCCCGGTGGAAGCACACGGGTCACTTGAGGACTGACTTTCAGAGCATTAGATCACAATGATACTTCAGTTAAGAGCCGCTGTCAGTGTTTTTAATGAAATACTGTGGTGCTATTAAGATGGGAAATTACTTAAAAACAAAAAAACATTAAAAACAAAGTTTGTAGGCAGTTGCTGTGAAATCTCTCTCTCGCTCACTCAGCTTGGCTGTGTGTACTGGTGCAATCTACCCAGTGTTTACTTTGTTGTTCTCGTTACAGACCATAAACACCACTTACGCTGCTGTTTGGGGTTGGAGATGAGTGTGTGTGAGCCATGTGCTATATTTGCTGATCAAATCACAAATCACCAAATGAGGAAGGTTAATTGTCAACGCAAGCTTCAAAATGGTTGCACACTTTAATCTTTAGTATGCGGATGCTTTATTATTTATCTCCAGTAATTAGATATACAGACTTTACTCCATTTTTATATCAGCACTATGTTATGTCACATTGTATTTTTGTTTCTTGGGCATCCTTTACAAATAAAATAGGGTTGTTGTTTTTTGATTAATTGTAAATAATGTAAATTGTAAAGTATTAAGTGAGTAATACAACTACTGAAGTTTTGAATTCACATTTTTAAGCTAATTAGGAAAGATATAAAAAATTAGACTTTGTCTTAGGCCATGTTCACACAGCAGCAGAATACAGTTGTCAGTCCTATATATTTGAGTCCTTAATACAGCTACGTTCACACACAATATGGTTATTTACGGGAGTGACAACCGAATTCTAGAACCAAACTCACACCTGTACATTTTCAGGACTCAACACCCGCATTCTCAGAAAAAGCATCAGACTGGAAAACTAGTTGTCTGTCACGACATACAGTGTGAGAAAGACACTCTGTGCTCAAACGCGTGTCTACCGTGTGTTACGGGGTTTCATGTGTGGTTTCGGTAACTTGTAGTGACAGAGATATGAGCTATGTGTCATCTGAATGTTTTAGATCCAGTCACTGTTCTCCACCGGAGCGGCTCCCATCATTTTTGTGTTCAAAACTTTGTGCACACAGATATAAAAGCTGCTGTCGGTTAATGAAGATTTGAAGGATGAACTTGTGGCTCGATTGGAAATCTTGCTGTGTCAAAAACGATAAGACTTTTCAGTTTTATGGAGGTCACCATCTTTGATATTACTTTGGTCACTCTCGTGGTCACTGGTCAGAGAATACGAGCTTGACTCTCGTTGTACGTTCAAGTTGCTGTGTAAATGGGACATTTCAAGACTCACACCTTTAAAGAATTGCAGTTGTCAATCCCCAAAACTGACAGTGTGAATGTAGCCTTATAGTATATTTTAGCCAAAGAAATTAAAACTCTGTCATAATTTATTCACTGACATCTATAAATGCTTTCCATATTTAAACAAAAAAAAAGTTGTTTTGGACCCTCTTGACATTTATTAATAAATACAAACAAATAAAAACAGCTGAAACTTATGTTCTTTTGTGTTCTACAGAAGAAAGAAATGAATACAGGGTTGGAACGACATCATGACTGAATACAAATTTTTGGTCATCTTTTTAAGACTTCAAAATTAGTCAAAAGTTACACACTTTACTTCTGTGTGAGTGGTTCACTGGTTGCCAAGCACTAGGATTGACTGGGATAAATAAAGATTGAAAGGTAGGTTGAGAGAGAATAAGGGGGTGGGGAGGTGGTCATGTTTTCCACTGGCACGTCGTTAACCTCCCGGGTCTGTGGGGAGAATCGGAGCTGCTGTGGGAGCTTAGAGCATGGAGCATTTGTTTGTGGGACCCCCGGGGGGAGGCAGACCCCATGCCTGAAAATGGGCTTCCAAAACAGCAGTGGGTTGACGAGAGGGGAGGGACTGGATGAGAAGAGGGAGGAGGAGAGGGGGAGACTTAAACAAAAACACCCTGAGGGTCGGAGGTCCCCCTTGGGCAGAGGCCTACAACCATGTCCCCTAAAGAGTGATACAGAGGCGCTGAAACAAGTATTGTTTATTACTGGAACTTATTGTTCAGTGGTTGCATAAACACTATCATAGATGTATGCATTGACAAATCTTTGCACAAAGAGTTGGATTATACAGTAATCTTACACAGGTAATGCGACTTGTCCAAGAATTGGACTAATCCGGTCATCTAAATTCAGATTTGGACAGTCTGTACAACAGTAAATAACTTATATAACAACAACCCAACATCTACATTATTAATAGGGCACTGTTGTTTTCCACTAAATGAAGTGCTTTTGGAGAGGGCTTATAACATTGCACAACTCTTAACCAACTAAATACATCTTAAGGTGGACAAATATTAAAAAAACATAATAGTATATTATACTATTCCAAAAAATAATAGTCTTCAGTGTCAAAGAATCCTTCAGAAATCATTTTTTTGTGGAAAATAAGATACTTTTTCCCCAGGATTCTGTGATGACTAGAATGTATAAAAAAACAATTTATTTGAAGAAGAATTTCTTTGTAACAATGTAAATGTTTTTACTGTTACTTTTTATCAATTTAATGCTTCCTTGCTGATTAAAAGTATTAATTTCTTTTAACAAAAATAAAAAATCTTTCTGTCCCCAAACATTTAAACAGTAGTGCACTTTTATACATACAATTATATAATTCATTGGATAACACTGCATTAATTTAAATGACATACATCTCAACATCTGCTAAAACCAGGGAGAGTATACCTTTTATGCAACAATTTATCAAAACAAGAATACACTCTTTCTCAGTCCCTTTTTCCTTCAAAAAGATATAACGGACATCTGTCCACTGCATGAGAAGGTAGTGGTAAATTTTCCAGAACTACTGGTTGCTTCACAACTTTCGTCAGTCATTTTGAAGATATGATATTACATTGAAAGAGTTTTCTGTTTTGTCTAATATTTCTATTATGTTCCAAAACTAAATATTGCCAACAACTCATAGCTGCACTTGTCATAAGTTTTGTCCTGAAGTGTTGAGTTTAAAGTAAACTGGTACACCGAGTGCCTCGGGTTGAAACTGTATTGACCCCCGCTGCTCTTTTTAGTGGAAGAGGGTGAGCTAGTACAATGATGATGGCCTATACCATATACTGCTGAGCTGGTAAATACTCTTACAATCAGTGTATTTTGAACCAACCTTTCACCCCCTTCTTTTTCTTTTCCACCCAACAGTGCCCCTCTATTTTCCTACCTCTTTATCCCTTTTAATTAGAAGGCAAATTCTGCTGGGCTGGAGAGATCTAATCCTCCGCCACCCAACAATGCACAGAGTTTGCTTTGAACAACCGACCTGCGGCCCTTAAACACAAACCCCCGCCTCACAGCTCCCCCTGCCCACTCGCCAGAGAGTTGTATCCTGAATCCTGGTCATCTTCTGAGGTCAGGTTTGGCATGTAAAATCACAGACAGAAGCCTTGACTCTTTTTAAACAGTAATAGTAGTATTGAAAATTACTTTCTTTGATGGAGGGAAACAGTCCACAATTCTTGGCTTAATTACCCACCTAAACGTGCTTATTCTCTCAATAACCATGTCAAATGGTCAACATGCCAAAAAAAGTGTTCGGTTTGCTTTCTTTGAGTCCTTATAATTTAATTTCTCCCAAAACATTGTAAGTGTTATAAACACACCAATGCAAACGGTGGAAGTACGAATGAGACTGAGTTAGATGGAGATGGAGAGAGAGAGAGAGAGAGAGAAAGAAAAAGTGCTATAGAAATAACAGCCTGTTCCTCTGCTAATTTACATATATATTAATGTTCTTCATTGTACATAGAGGATCTCATTAGTCTGTGTGATTTTCAGTCAAGATGCAGTTGGTGGATATTCATAAAACTCATCATTACATATACATAGACACATACATGTGTTTATGAGTGCAGATGTACATTTGCATTTTGTTGTTTGTGAATGACATTAGTTGATATGAAAGTCTGTCAGTGCAGATAGTTTTCGAAAAACAAAGATATGGCTATGCAAAATTATACATTTACACATACAACTGTATAACAATGCATAATTCCATGTATGTCATAACATTGCATTCTTTTACATGACAACACAAAGCTCAATATTTGCCGAAAACTCATTCAAGGTGTTAACCAACTAACTTTAAAGGGTAAATATTTTAATATTCACATGCATTTACATCAAAATAATTTGCACAGACTGATGTTTAATTAGTATTCCAGTTAAAGTTTCCCATCAGCTTGTGCTTAAGAAAATGTCCTGTATTTTTAAGTCAGTATAATTTGCCTTCAATTTCTACTTTTGGTCCATTCAATTAGCTGACCTTTCTTCATGCCTCTGTACTTTGGATTGGCCAATTACACTGGCTGAAGTGATCATTCTAAAGAGCATAAAATGGAAATGATATTCACGCTGTTCTCAAAGCAGTCTGCCTCTCATATGTGCTCACACCAGGGCAGTGAGGTCATCAGATATAGCCATAATGTGCAAGAATGAAAAAGCATTTAAGAAGGATAATGACCCAGGGTTCTGCTATTATGTACTAGGAGATAAGCACATTTTGTGTTTAATAATTCAGTTATATTATGTGCATAATTTTATGTTTAAATAGGCTTTTTCTGCTGATTTATTTTTTGAGTATGTCAATAAACATTTTAGTATTTGAAGGTTTCAATTGGAAATTTAGTGGTTTGAGTTGAGATTTTTCTGAAATCATTTCCCCCTTTATATTGTAAACTATTTTTTAAAACTATCCATATTAATACAATTATGTTTTATTGGCATATCATATATATCATGCCAGAAAGATCGTACAAGTTTAACGTACATGAACATCACCACAAAGTCGTAATTATGAGTGGGAAACTGTTAATTTAAGTTTTATACAAAATCCCATTATACAATTATGTTAGAATATATAATGATTCAATTTACAGCCCCTTCATAAATTGAATACAACATAAAATATACAGCTGATGCGCATTCTTAATTCATAATTCTATAGATGTAGTAAAAACCTTGTTGAATTTAAAAAAAAAATAAAGTTACATCACCATCTTGCTCTGACCAAAGTTATTTGAATGTACTTAATGTTGTAATTACGATTTCCAACAGGAGGACTTGAACGTACCAATTTACACGATCCATTTTTGACCTGGATTTTATATACAATTTATTATTTTTAAATAAATATTGCTATTCATAGTGCATGTTTCTTTATATTATCTATGAGTTGTTTACAACTGAAACAAATTAGACTAAATACAACCCTGCTGCTATGTGTAATGCAGCACACGCTGACTGCTAATATTTGTGTATATTAAGCCTTGCCATTACATAATTATTACTTTGATCTAATGTTAATGTACTCTGATCGTAAGTCTCTGCCTCAGGGGAGTGTTCTGTGTGTATAGGTGATATTTCTCTATGTATCACACAGATGGGGGGGCCTCAGGGGAAGTCAGTCCACGGGCCTCCACAGAGTTCTGTGAATGATTGCGCACCACGATAGCTCCCCTTGTACAGTTTTGTAGCCTAAATATTTTACAAACTTAATTGGCATTCTCAAGGGAGGGCTGCCAGCTGCCTGCCTGATGGCATGGATGTTTAATTACCAGGCAGGCATGAGCAGGCAGACGGGCGGACTGTCTGGGGAGACGGTGAGGTGCTAACAGAAAGACCATTTACAGTATAAAGAGCTTGAATTCTGATCTGTATTCAAAGTTATTTGTTTTAAAGGTGCAGCAAGTGATTTCTGAGAAACGCTGTTGAAAGTGGATCAGACCGAGTTGCACAACGCTCTAATCAGCCAATCAGCAGTCGGGGGCGTGTCCACTCATGGTGGGGAAGGAGAGAGAGTGAGATTTGAAGAAAGACATAGAAAGAGAGATGGCTGAGAGACATTAAAAAAAGAGAAAAGGTCAGAGGAATATCACTGGAAAAAGAAGGGTTATGATCAGGAAACAGCTTTAGGACTCGCATTAATATTAGAAAAGCTTTCCAGCGCTGGAGAGACCCAAGCGAGAAGGCCTGAAAACGGACGCCGAGGTTGTGTTGTTTCTGCTCCATACATAATTTTATCTATAGGACAGTTTTGAGTGTCATTGTTTGTCTGGAGCTGCTGGCGACAAACAATGAAATATTGCTATATGTACTCTTGTCAACTGTATGGTCATTTTTTGTTCTTTTTTGTCATTTGTTCATCATCTTCACTTTCATTCACTTATTTTGCTTCGCTTTAGCTATGATAAAGAAACATCCACTTTTACATTGCGTGTTCGTGCCTTTTGGAGGCGGAGCAATGAAGGGATGAATGAATGAATAAGGCATTTATATAGCACTTTCATATGTACTACTGTACACCCAAAGCACTTTACAAATATGTCAGGAGATCTCTCCTCAACCACCACCAGTGTGAGGCATCCACTTGGATGATGCGACGGCAGCCACAGTACAACGGTGCCAGTGTGCTCACAACACACCAGTTATAGGTGGAGAGGAGAGAGAGGGATAGAGCAGCCCGTTCTCATCCCAAGGCGTCATATACTGACGCTTTTGAAATTTCGTCTACATCCAACGCACATGGCAACCTTTAGCGTCAATATGAGACGCAGATAGATATGGGCCAGAAGGAGCCTCCTAGCGGTCTAACCCTAACCCTACCCCAGACCTAAACCTACCCATATCTATTGCGTCTCATATTGACGCTAAAGGGTGCCATGTGTGTTGGATGTAGACAAAATGTCAAAATATGTCAAATATGACGTCCTAGGATGAGAATGCGTTGGATAGAGCCAATTCAATGAAAGGGGATTATTAGGAGGCCATGATTGGTAAGGGCGATTGGAGGGAATTTGGCCAGGACACCGGGTTACACCCCTACTCTTTACGAGAAGTGCCATGAGATTTTTTTTTTTAATGAGCAGAGAGTCAGGACCTCAATTTAACGTCTCATCCGCAGTTTAGGGAAGGGTGTGCTTGTTTGGGTTGATACCAAATATCAACAGTGTTTCTCAGAAATCACTTACTGCACCTTTAAATGAATTCTAGAAAGGTGCACCAACATGCTAACAGCATGAATGCAATAGTCAGGTTCCGGAAGTAAAAACTCCAATCATTTTGTTCATAAGGAAATAGATTTTTAAAGATAACTTATAAATCTTTAAAAACAGACCTACTATGAGCTCTGATGTTGTTAATCAATGGTACATGCTTTTGCTTCAGCCGTTACCCAGCATTCTTTAACTTATTTTTTTATGTTTACCAGCTGAATGTGTGTTGAAAAACCACATTACCCATGACGCTGTACAGAAAATTACACCAATCAGAGAGTTGGAGTGAGCAAATCATCAAAAACCTTTTTCTTTTTGTCAGAATACTTTTTTGCTTAGAATTATTTCTTAGAATGTAAAACCCAAGAAAGCCAAGTCCTTGTTCTACTTTAAAATACTCTGGCTCTCTGGTCCTAATTCAAAAATGAATGGTCAAAGTAAAAAAACAAACAAAAAAAAAACATTGTTTGAACTGCTGCAGGAAGTTTAGTAAGTCCTTTAATAAGTACCTGGAGTATTTAGATAGAGTACGCTTGTCTCTGATAAATGGAAACTCGCAGAAAGGTTGCTCATTTATTAGTCTTTGACTTAGATAAAAGCACACATTGAATTTTCCAGTGGTCATTAGAATAAAGGACCTGAGAATACATACAGCAAGTTCTTATGTCAAAGCACCAAATCTTAATGACCTGTGGTAAGATCTTCATTGTAAAAGAGAAACAAAGGTATTAACAGTGTCCTGGCTATCTAATTTATATATAGACATTTTAGACATTTGACTAACTAACTTAGCAACTAATTATCAATCAAAATAAAGAGTTACCAAACTGGCAGCTGAGTCTATCAGAACTTCACTGTAAAAGAACAAATACAATGTTGATGTTACAAGCATTATGGGATGGTATTTGGTGGTACAAAAGAGGGGTACATGATGACTTAAAGTACATCAGAACATCCCTCTCTATCTACTGTGGCCAATAATGCCAAAGGCAATGGGCAGTGATACCCACACAAACACAAAACATAACAGACAACACAAAAATAATGGGAAACACTTTACAGTGAGGTTTCTATTTGTTAACATATAACTACATTAGTTCAAATTAACCAACAAAAAAAGCATTCAGTAATCTTTGTTTATTGCATTACTAATACAATATTCATTATTTCCCCGTCATTGAGGGAATTTTCTGGCAACTTTTTCAAAAACGTTGGCGGAGAGCGGGTTAAATCTAAAGTTGTATTTTGTAATATTAATTAATGAACCTGAGCTAACATGAACTAAGAATTAATAGTTGTGTTTTATTAACAAACGCTAACAAAGATTAATAAATACTGAAACAAATGTATTGCTCATTGTTAGATAACGTGCTCATTGTTGTATAATATATAAAAGTATACACAAACACACACACACACACACACACACACACACACACACACACACACACACTTTTTATATACACAATTTAAAAAAAATATATATTTTTTACAGTTGTTGTTTTAATTCAAAAAGTGAAATATATCAAAGCCTGCTTCTGCAATTATTAATGGTGGCTGTGAATCCAAGGCTGCCTCTAAGAATAACAGAGGGATATGTGTGGTATACAAAAATAGACATGTTTTATAGATCTAGCACTATCTCTATTAAGGAGGCAGAGGTATGCATATATGGGGTGTCCCTCCAGGAGACAAGAATTTGAGTGTTGGGTTGAACCAGCCAGCGGTGTTTGGACGGTAGGACATGTTGACTCAACGCATCTCATTACTGGTCCATGTGTCTGCATAGTCATGTTGGATAATGGACCCGCAGCGGCGGCACGCCAACAGGAAATGTAAAAGTTACAGGCTTTCAAGGGTAAACAGGCCTTTTGGTTAGGTAGAGACAGTTGAGCAATTCACAAACATCAGTCAAAGAACAAGTGGCCCATGTTAATGATGGATCTTGTTTTAGATATGAGAAGCCAGCAACCTTTGGCTAGATTGTACATATTTTGACTTTTCTTGATGTTGGTAACACTTAACAATAAGGTTCCATTAGATAACATTAGAAAATGCAACTTTTGATTTTAATGATGTATTAAGAAATGTCGAAAATAACACGAATTAATATTATTAAATGCTTTAGAAGTATTTTTCATTGTTAGTTAATGTTAACTAATGTAGTTAGCAAATGGAAACCTTATATAGAACCTTATATATATATATTGTATAGTGTTATCGACATATCTTATGATGTTGGCTTTATTCTTGAAGTGTCATCATCAATTTGGTAAATATAGACAGATACTAGAGTGGATAGAGTGGTGGGAATGAATGTCATTATTGATTTACCGGCTCAGTTAAGATGAAGGCAGTGAATTCTTTTTTATTTTAGAAGTAGTTTACGGAGCCGGAAACCTATAATTTGAGAGCTAAATTCCATGGGTAAATATAAAGTCAGCTATTCTCACAAAATGCGAATGAATGGGAGGATTTTATGATTACAGTATATGATATCCACCTTTATATTTTTTGGCTGATATTATGAAAACTGCTGACCGCTCAGTAACAGTTCAGCATCCCATAAAGGAATTTGAAATTCACAACAATAAACAGTAATAGCACTGTAATTACATACTAATAACATAGTTATTATTTAGTAATAGCACAGTAATAAATTGCAGGTCTTGAGCATGAATATCTCGAAAAGTTCTAATCCCTCTAGATTTGTTATAAAGAAGTGACACCGCTCAGATACCAAAAGTTGAGTATTTGTGGGACTTCTTGCACCATCCAATGCTCAACTTATGGTATCTGAACGCTGTCACTGATGATTAGTGCACGCACCCTGTTTTCTTAATCCGAGTGTCTTGCGTGCGGCAGGACTCTGTCAGGACCCTGTGAGGCAGGCAGACTTCTTTTCTGGAGGGTAATCATGTTTTGGTTACTGATGACTGAGGCTAATCTCTCCACCAGCAGTAACATGGAGCCCGAGTGGCCACTGATATGTGCCACCACTCGTGAATTAAGCTACTTAATAATCTTATTAGCGTACAGTCATCCTTTACTGCACCTTTCATGTGAATTTAGGAGTCCAAACAACTAGCTCTTCCTCTGTCTTTCCCCCAGACCAGAGGATCATAGCCAGTCTAATTAGCAAACTCCTTCATCCACTGTCCTTACCCATAGTCCTCTTCTTCAGCTGCTCTACTCCCACAAATCTTTGGAACGAGAAGCCTTCTCTAAGATGTCTTTGGTGTATCTTTACCTCTAGTTTTGACATTGCTATCTATCCCTTTCCTCACTGCCACCGTCCTTCTCTCTAATGCTTGTTTCAGTATATGAACTCACATATCACATCACAAATTCAAGAGCAAACTGGTGTCCTCTAATTGTTTATCCAAGTGTTGGGGGAGTAACTGACAGAAAAGTAGCGATGCTATTAACATAGCAGCTCAGCTGTTTTCAAAATAGAGTTGTTTTTCCAGTAAAGAGCTACTTTTTTCCAACACAGGGGGGGTAGCAGAATGATACAGCACTGTTTTAATGCCATGCTGCAATCTTATAGCCGAGTATAAGGCAATAATCAAACAGCTCTCTTAGAATGTTTCTCTCTGATTTATATACACTCCTGGGCAAAAAAATGTGACTAAGCAATAGACTAAGCTTTTACATTTTTACCCACAAATTATTGGTCAGGAGATAAATGTAAGCAAATGCACTACTTAAAAAGCCATTGCTGTCTCAGAAAAACATCAAAGGCGTAATGAAATCTTTGGCTTCATGGCAATATGGGAAGTTGTGTGTGGAGTTATGAATCACAATGAAACACGAGTTGCATGGTGATGCTCCAGAGCGGTGTCTTCGTAAAGCTGCTGAGAAATATAATAATAAATGCATCAAGGAAGCATGGAGGAAGATGTGTCTTTTTAGCTGCTGGTATTGGTGAGCTGCTTCACTGTGAAAAGTCAATGAATGCTTTGGAATTTAAGAGAATATCGTAGAATGGCTTTCTTCCCAAAGTTGAAAAGTTGGTATCTAAAGAGGAATGATCAGATGCTATTGAAGTGGCTTAAGAACAAGTCCTTCGGGCTCATATTTTGGCCGGGTCAGAGAGACTAAAGAGACTTTAGAGACTAAAAAAAACTGGGAGACATTTTTCAACCGTATACTAAAACATTCAGCCAATCACAGCGCGAATCATCTCTTGGGCGTGTCTGCCATGATCTTCAAATCTCGTTACTCTAGAGAATTTTCGTTCATTTAGTCACTTTGCTGTTTGGCAGTCTGGGGTAAATATGCACCCCAGAAAAAAGCAGAGGACGATTAAATCCTTTTTTCAAACACACTGTAAGTATAATGTGTTACAGTATGTCGCGAAGACATGAATCATGCGTAAAGTTTCCTTGTTATGATTTAACCTACTGTAACAAGACGTGTGACTGTGCGTTCACACCAGACTCAAATAATTTTTATAAAATGTCTGTTGTATAAAATTACTGTAGATGTAATCTGTATACTCATTGAACACTTTACTTAATAAAAATAAAGTATAGATGTCCACAGTGGTCTGAAAGTCCCAAGTCCAGTAGTATTTTTTTTATTTTGAGTATGATTTCACAAAAATAGGTTTCTGTAAGCTATCATGGCATGTTCCCAAAATTGCTAGGGTGCTGTAAAATGCCAATGGCTATTCTATCTAGAATATATTATTATGAACATCACCTTTGGGTCACATCACCATACAGCTTTTGTCCCCCCCACTTTTATAATGGCTGCTACGCCCCTGTATCTGATTTGTTTTTATCTAGAAATACATGCTGATGGTTATTTTTACTCAAATATTAGTGAAAGTCCTTTACACTTAAAAGAAAAAGTTATATGAACTCAATAATTGATCAAATGAAGCAGAACCGAATGAGTTGCAGCAGATTTAATTTTTCCAGCATACTTTGCTTCTGACTGTTTAAGGAGGGTCAATTCAGATTTTTTGTGACTTTGGTAAAGATGGTCCAGACTTTCCCAGGCTGTGTGATTTCTTCACACTTCATTGCTCACAGAGTAGTGTGTAAAAGTGTAGAGTGCTTGCTAGTGTGTGTGTGCGTGGACAGGTTCATTTGCTCGTTGAAGAATCATGCTTAGGGTAGATGAAAGACTTCATGTCTTCACTTTAGCAGGTCAAGTTGAGCAGCACTCATCCGTAAAGACACCCTTTTTCTCTTGAACTAAATTTCCCTTTAAGTTACATTCTCACTCTCCCATCTTTAGTGTTTTTCTCTCTGATGCTTCTTTCAGACAGTGAGCTTTAGATTTATAAAATGTCAAAAGTGCGACACACCATATATATCAAAGTGAGTGGGGTTTTTCAGTACTGCATAACTAAAATAAATTAATCTAGAAAATTAAAACAATTTTATAGCTCAAATAATAAACGGATTACTGAATTTTACTATACTAAATAATAACAAAAAGATTTTAAACTGTCTGTTGGTTTACTTATTTTATAAGTGTTTTAGTATAACCACAATTATTATTTTCTTTGGTAAACAATGCCAAAACGCTGTTGATAGAACTTGCATTAAACTCAGAATATTTAGGTCACAATGTCACATGTTCACCTTTCACAGAGAGTACAGTATGTTTGTTGGATTGTATGTTATTGCACTACAGTACAACCCACAATAGATACTTTTCCACCATCAGGCCCACTGGAAACCAGGCCGTTACCGTTCCAGGCCAGTTGGCACGACTGCGGTTTCTTTTTCCACTGTTATGCTACGAAATCAGGATTAGAATACGTTAACCTCAGTGATGCAATAGCTGCCGATGGCGTGATATTGTAGGGTAAACACTAGAGTAAGCATGTTATGGACGATGAGGACATCATATAAATGGTAAAAGTTCAGACTAGCTACAAAGGACATTTATTGACAAAATATTATCTTGTAGTATTGACATATACCATTCAGAAGTCAACTTCCATTCAATACTTTTAGCCCTAGTGAATAAAACCTATACCAAAATGTATTTAAAATACATTTATTTCATACTAAGTACAACCCATTAACATATTTACTGACATATAGCTTCAGACTTACTGATATAACTATTATAATTAAACTTTATTTAGAGTACTTCTTTATTACACAATGCACATTTCTTAATTTTAAGCCTAAAATGTGTTTAATACGCCTATTAGTAAGGATAGTATTATTTCTGTATAATATCAGTCTTTAAATGCAAGATATTTAAATTGTACCTAAAGTATACTTAGAATAGATCCATTATTGCACAATCAGATAAACTTAAAGATATCTTTAGTTGGACCTTTAGTTTGATTTCTGGATCAATACAAAATTAGTTGTTCAAATTTAGCAGACTTTAAGTACACCAATTTAGTATACCAAAAGTACAATGGCAAGGTATTTATATTTAGTACATAAATATGTAAATGTATTTGTAGTACACTTAGCATAAAATAAGAGTATATCAAATACATTTAGTATATTTATTTTTCACTAGGGAGGACACATTAAGGTAGCACTATTTCGATGTTCCACTTTAGACATTCTACTAACTATAACTCTGCAACTATAGTTATTTGAATGATTTTTGAAGGATCATGTGACACTGAAGACTGGAGTAATGATGCTGAAAATATTCAAAAAAAAAGTGAAAAAATGTGATTCACAAAAAAGTGATTCACAATATCACTATTTTTACTGTATTTTGACTAAACAAATGCAGTCTTGATGAGAATGAGAGACGTCTTTCACAAACTTTTGCACCTCGCTGACAAAAAAAGAAGTGTAGAAAAATGCAAAGAAAACCAATAAAATATCACTAAAGGCAGTTAACCATGCTGAAAAATCAGTGGAAACAGTTTGTTTAAACCATGAAGAACCATCCAAATTGAAACTGGAATCGCATTTATTTTTTAGACCGATGTTGGAAATGCGCTTTATGTCTCTCCATAGATAGTTTTCTTCAAAAACTACTGAATTTTGAAAAATAAAGCAAAATCACATTATTTTATCAAAATGAAAATTGAACACAAAACACAAACTATACCTTAGGAAGACTTCACTAATCACAGAATAAGCTTTGTGGACCCTTCACCTTGAAGCTCAGCAACCTGTGTTGAACAAGCCCCTCTCAGTCAAACACAATTTCCTCCATGAAAATGTCTCTACATTCGTTTCGCAGAGTAAACAGCATGGAACCAGAAGACTTCAGAAAGGGCAACATCAGGCTGTTGTTTGTTCCGGAAAACAAAAGGACCTTTTGCCGCTATCAAACTGCCATTAGATACGGGGAATTGAGCGAGTGGCTCTCTCAGTGCTCCAAACGCTGGGGTGATAACACTCAGCAAAGGCAGGCCAGTCTGCTAATTGCACACCAAATATTTATAGACCAGACAATTAACTACTGCCTTTTATATGCAAACAAACAGCAGCGGCAACAGAGCGAAGGAGGGATGGACGAGAGGAAGTAATTAAGATGCTGAAAACAGGACACGGACATGCTGTCTGTTGTACAGTGATTTGTGGCAAACAAACACAATAATTAGCCTGTCATTGTGGGATAATGAAATTGCTGGTGTCTTTCGCTCTCTGCCAAGTGCCATTCGGCACAAGGACGTTTTACTCAGAGTCCTCAGCCATATGGCGAGGAGAGGGAGTGTGTGGTTTTTGTCTCTGAGAGTTCAAAGGTGACAATGTGTGGCGTGGCTCTCAGGAGAGGTGAGAGCGACTGCTCGGATGAGGTGTTTTCATGCCACCGCAGGAACGGAAATAGTTTTGAGTGTCTGTGTGTTGGCGACGTGCATGTTGACTGAATTGTCCTCTGACAAATACGGTCACGCGCCTCCACTCCTACTTTGTTTAACCACACTAGGAAACAAGCAGTTGGTATCAAATACAGTATGACACATGCACAGATTCATACTTTTTTTTGCCTAAGAAAATTTATCAAGAACAATTATTTAAATGTAGACAGATGGTTTTTGCTAGAATACTGCAGCCAAGAAAAAACAAGCCAGTGATCTACAAACAGATTCTAGATTAAGGCAATCTTTTATTTTTTTTTATTTTTTTTATCATGGGCAATTTGTTTAAAATTATTGTTAATTAATGTGTTAGTATTTGCTAAACATTATTTTGCATTAATTTGATAAAAAAAAAATACAGGAATATTATGAAATAGTATTATAATTGAATATAACTGTTTTCTATTATATTATATTTTAAAATGTTTATTCCTGTGATACAAGGCTGAATTTTCAGCATAATTCCTCCAGTCTTCAATGTCACATGATCTTTATAATACGATCACATTATAATATGCTGATTTGGTGTTCAAGAAACATTTCTTATTATTATCAATGTGGACAACAGTTGTCCTGCTTAATATTTTTGTGGAAATCTCAGGATTCTTTCAGTATGAATAGAAAGTTCAAAAGAACAGCATTTATTTGAAATAGATTTTTTTTGTTTTTGACAAACTCTTTTACTGTCAATGCATCCAATAGAGTGTCAGTGAGTGTTTATAAGCATTTTTTAGGCATGATAACAGTAGATATTTAGACTTACCGATAATATAGAATTCAATTGATGTGCATCACAGGTACATGCACTGGCTATTTATTAACTTCTTTAAGTTTTACGACTTTTAAAAAAAGTTTTGCTCATCCAATCAGAGCCTGATTTCTAGGTTTCATAATGCTATTTGTTTGCATGATTACGCTGTGCCTCCATAACATGTATATAGGGAAAATTTCAAAGTCTTCAGACCCTGTAACTGCTCATTCAGACAGGGGTGTTCAGTCTCATTGAGTTTTTCTGACATCTCGTTTTCTAGCATTCCATATCAGCTTTGTAGAATTCCTTTCATATTCACTGCATTGTGCTAAAAGACAGAGGCTCACTGCATTGCAATACGAAGAGGAATGAAAAGGGGTACGTGTCACTGTTTGCGGGAGAAAGAAACGTTCTCTTATCAGCATGTATTTGGGTGTGTGTAAGTGCTTCCTTATCAGCCAGTATGTACTGCATGAAGGTGTATGAGACTGGGGCCACAGGTTCAGCAAACCTCCGGTTCTACTGGGCAGGATCATTCTGAGAGAGCTGATTTGATATTTGGCTCTGATAGGGCCCATAAGAGTGCCTTTGTTCCGCACCATTGTTGCAGGGCTTAAGCTCAAACCCTCTTCATCTTCCTGACTGGCTGGGTTAATAACACTGATAAAGCATCACTTTGATAGAATCATCTCTTTTTTCCTGCACATTCACTCGGCTGTCTGTCTCTCTGTGTGTCTGTCACGAATACTGAGATCTCTTACCTTATTCATCCCCTTGCCTCGTCCTCTGTTTTCCTCTCCTTCTTTCTCCACAGCTAATACCTGTCAGTCAAGAGAGAATAACCTAATGAGGGTGTTTATGTGGTTGTTATTTAGAGGATGCTTTTTCCAACAGCAGCTGCATCAAACCAGGTTTCATGTGTGATTGTACTTGTTTGTGAAACAGACTCTAGGCAAATAAGGGTTTATAATGCTCTTGGGAGATGATAGTGATATTTGCAAAGGGGACAGCTGAGGGAGTATCATGGAAAATACTAAAAATTAGTTTTTAAATTCTACTAACTATAAGTATCTTTTTAACTATATGTCAACTAACTCTCATTAGAGTATTAGTAGACTTAGGGTTTGGTTTAGTAAATAAGTTGACATGTAGTTGCAAAGTTGCTTATAGTCTGTGAATGTATGTTGGGGGGCATCAAAATGGCAGTTGACATGTAGTGGCAAAGTTACTGATAGTCCGTAGAATGTCTAAATTGGACTATCGAAATAAAGTGTTAATACATTTTTTACTTTTGTCAAACAAGTATAGATTTTAAATATAGCTGCAAGCAGTGATACAGGTGCCAAGCCCTGAAGCAGCAGCAACTCTACCTGGCCCTCCCCTGTTTGACCCCGGCTCAGCATGATTTGTGACTTTGCAACCTGCTCCACTTCCGAAGATGCACAACTTTGCAGCGTGTTCCGCTGTGTGTGTGCGCTGTGCTCTCCGCGCCGTGTTCATGTTCTGAACAATGTTCCGCTGCAACCTCACTGTGATTTTCTGACAAACTCTTCAAACCATACACTATTGAATAAAAAAATCTGTTCAGTCATTTCTGTACGGCTCAGTCGGAAGATCATCTGCACTAATTTTTGTAAGAATTTAACTAAATTTGAATGAGTAGCGAAAAAACTGAATACTGTACCTTTCAAAATGGCCACTGCTATTATGGGCGGAGTCTTAATGTAAGACATTAAGATTGTGATCACCATGATGAGAGAAACCAGGTGTACTAAGTTTAATTTCTCTAGATAAAAGGGTTCAAAAGTTATAACCATTTCAATGTTGAATTTTTGAACTGGTGGTGGAGCTATAGCGTTGGTCCTAGAGGCTCAAAAATTGGTCAAATTACTAGTCGCTAGTATCACTACCAAGTGTGCCAAGTTTCATAATTTTCCTATGTTCCGTTGATAGGGCTGCCATTGACTCCCAATCGGGAAAGATAATAATAATAAGAAAACTAACAGAACTAACATAAAAATCCAGCTTGTAATGCTTAATCAAAATGTCATATCTGGACCTTTCTGTGAAAACGACAGACTTCTCTGTGGTGACGTACACAGGACTTCCAGTCATTTATTCCACTGAGTAGGTGATTTGTTCCAGAAAAGTTTTTGTTATGCTGTTTGAAAGTCTCCACATCCAATGATGTGGCAATCATTAAGTTAAGTGGTCTGAATGCAACGATACTATGTCCTACCTGCCTATCAACGCGTCCATTTCCATACCTCCGCGCACCTGCCCGTGCAGACATCACACGTCATCAACGTGTTTCAAGATATGCAGAATTAGACGGACGTCAGTCACCGAGCACCACAAACAGCCGTCGTACCAGATCAGGTGCTCAACTGTGGCAATTGCAATGAACAAACTGACAACAATGACACTTAACTAAGTTACTACATAACGTGTGTACAAACAAACATACTTTTGAGAACATTATTTTTTATTAATCTAAAGTTATTTAATTCAGAATCTTTATACCATGAATTGCTTTTGGTTCAATGGTCATAAGTTAAATAAAATCAACCCAGACTCAATGGAAAAACATGCCTGTGCCTTCATGAGAAAAGAACAATATTCCATTTGCCAAAACAGGACTAGTCAATCAGGATCAGATTTTTCCTAATCTTGGGTAGAGACATTGGGAACGGTTCCAGATTGGGCTCTGGCACTATCAGTGGCCTCCTCTTAATGGAAAAGGGTGTGTGTGAGTTGGCTGTGCTTTGGCTGTTGAGTAATGATGCATGACAGCCCGTTCTCATCCCAAGGCGTCATTTAATTGAGACTTTTGACCATGCGTCAACTAACTGACGCCAAAGGGTGCCTTTAGCGTCAGTTAGTTGACGCTCATCCTCGGGCGTCATGTAACTGACGCTTTTGACCATGCGTCTACATCCGACGCACATGGCACCCTTTAGCGTCAACATGAGACGCGCCTACCCTACCCCATACCTAAACCTACCCATAACGGAAGCATCATCTAGCTGACGCTAAAGGCACCCTTTAGCGTCAGTTAGTTGACGCATGGTCAAAAGTGTAAATTAAATGACGCCTTGGGGTGAGAATGCGTTGTGCATGAATAAAGTTCACTCAGTACTGAACATACAAACTCAGTATGTTTATGTGTGATCTTTGCTCACAGGGACACTAACATACACACGTACACACGGTTAACCTCACGGTTTCGGTTGCCCATTCATTTGATTTCATATCCTCTCACTGTGTCGCTCTTTCTCTCACCCTCTCCCTTTCCCCCTTTTCTAATCTCTGCAGGTATTTCTCTCCTCTGCATTATTAGAATGCAGCCAATGCTCTCTATTGATGCATGTCAGAGCTCATTCTTTCATCTCCAACATTTAATTTACCATCCTGTTGTGTGGCTAATCCCGTGTCGTGCCATTTCCTCCACTCCTCAGATTGCTCTCTCAAAGCCCCTTCTTTTGGCCAGATAAAGGGGAAGGTAATCGCCATTGTCAGCCACAGATACACCACCGTGGCCCTCCCCTCGCTGGTCCCCCCCACTCGGGCCCAAATGAAAGGGGCTGCGCTGGCCTTCCGCCTCACTAATCACCGGCCTGCCTCTCGGTAAGAGTGGAACCAGCGGTTATGCGCTTTCATCATGAGAGCAAGGGAGTGAGTAAGGAAGAAAGGGAAATCGAGAGAGAGAGAGACAGAGAGAGAGAGAGAGAGAGAGAGAGAGAGAGAGAGAGAGAGAGAGAGAGAGAGAGAATGAGAGAGTCTTTACAGTCTTTACAAAAAAATTACTGTGTACAAGGGTCTAATATTAACTTTTGGCCACACCTTCCAACAAGAGGTGAATAAAAAAAAGTT
Organism: Meda fulgida; assembly: GCA_030578275.1. NCBI lineage: Eukaryota > Metazoa > Chordata > Actinopteri > Cypriniformes > Leuciscidae > Meda > Meda fulgida. The sequence continues at coordinate 29,490,095 of CM060632.1, read as the reverse complement.
TTTTTTTTTTTTTTTTTACAGATATTGACAGCATTGGCGTAGGCTTGATTTTGAAATTGGTGGGGACGGGGACAAGTTTTATCGAAATTATTGCTAGGGATATATCAGTGTCACTGGATATTGGCAGGGACACGTCCCTGGCGTCCCTACTAAATTCTACGCCCCTGATTGACAGCAATATATATATATATATATATATATATATATATATATATATATATATATATATATATATATATATATATATATATCATGTGTCACTTTCAACATCATATACGGTATATAAAATGTATTTGTCACAGTTAAAAATGCTTGACTTTACAATATAACTCTAAGAAAATTATATAAATATATATAGAGAAACAAAACATTTCACAAAAAGCTTTTTAGATAAAAAAAGATTCTTAGTATTTCAACAGGTAAAGGGTTAGTTCACCCAAAAATGAAAATACTGTCATCATTTACTCATTACTCATTACATCATTTACTAAAAGATAAATGAAGATCTTTTTGATGAAATCTGAGACTTTGAAACTACCACTTTGACACTTCAAAAAGTTCATAAAGAGAACATAAAACTAATTCATATAAACAGCAGTTTCGTCCAACATTTCTGAAGAGACTCGACAACTTTATATGATGAACCAATTTAATTTAGTCTTATTCACATTTAAAAATTGATCAGCGAACATAGACAGAAGCTCAACCGAACCTGCGTAACACGAGAATGAACCGCATTGTCCTCGCACATCAAGCGGACATGCTTGAACTGATGTGTGAGTTGATGAATGTTTATATGTGAGTAAAAGCCTAAATTCAATCTGTCAAAGCGATCATGTCTCTTCCGAAAATTTGGACTAAACCGCTCAATTCATATGGATTCGTTTATGATCTCTTTATGAACTTTTTGAAGCGTTAAAGTGGGTAAACTAACTTTTCCGGCGAACTAACCCTTTAAAAAGGTACATGGATACCTTCAGTTTAGACTGTCAAATGTTAGTGAAACATGATCATAGTTAATGTGATGAATGTGGTTCCTCTGCTATAGGACAACTGTGTAAAATCATATATCTTCTAAAAATCTCATTGATTATTGCTGGTGAACAGCATTTTATTGTATTTCACAATTGATTTTGGGACTTTATTACACATTTATCGTAAGAGGCATCTTATTTTGCGGTGACGACTTGGCCCTCTATAAATTCAATTGCCTCTTGAGTTGAAATGGATCCAAAACATCTGTTAACCCGAGGACATGAGTGGAAGCGGAAGAGCACGCTAAAGGCAGGGCTCTCCGCTTGTGTCGGACACTAAAACCAATCACCTCTTCCGACATGTCTCATTACAGTGTCTGCCTGAGAGTGGGAAATCCTCTTTGACTCAAGTTAAGGGGCTGCTTAATATACAAAGCAAATTAATGGACAACATAGGCTGATGCTGCACTGGTACTCAGGGATGTTGGAGGGGGGTGATGGTGGTGGGGGAGATGATTGCCTGTGATGTGGCCCTAGCTTAAGGTTGTAATCCCTGGCCAACAGATTCTCTCTGTCTCTCTTCACCCACATGGAGGCCCTCGGCCAAGGATCACTCCGAGCTTAATTAGAGAGAGAGAGGGAGCGAGAGACATTGAAAGGGAGGGAGGAAAGCAAGAGAGAAATCGGATGGAGGTGTAGCTAATTAAGATCATAGCTAGGGCTGAAATGCTCTAAATTGCAGCGCTGCAGGAGATGAGTCCCTGGGGAAAGGGATAGGATAGGAGGGAGGATCAAGCGAGACTGGGAATATTCTTTTCCCATATAGTCCGAGATATGGGCCTGGGTCAGGGATTAGGTTCTGACTGGGAGTCAGCGGGTCGAGAGGATGGCATTACTTGATCGTTTCATTATCTTGCCGTAATAAAGAGCTGTTGGTTGGATTACGTCAGTTTTCTTCATGTGTTTTTCATTGATATAGTTATTACTTGATATCACAAAGATGAGTAATGGACAAGGTTAAAGCCTTGCAGGCGGCATGTGTAGATAGGAAAATCACAAAAACGACACCGAATCACAGGGAAAGGTGAGAGTCAACATCTCTTTGAATTACAGACATGAGTTATTATGAGATGCAAGACCCATTTTTCTAGACAAATTATTATGTAAAAATTCCCTCTATGGTAATAATTGCAATAATAAATCTACTATTTAAATAAGTGAGTGAAGAGTATAAGGGGCAACCCATATTTGGAATTTGTCCTCTGCATTTAGCCCATCCAAAATAGTGAATGCACATTAGGAGTGGTTGTACCAGTGGGCAGCCATTCACTGCGGTGCCCGTGGAACGATTGGTGGTTAGGTGCCTTGCTCACGGGCACTTCAGTCATTTCTTGCCGGTATTGAGAATCGAACCTGCAACCTTCAGGTTACAAATCTGACTCTCCTAATATTAGGCCACGACTGAACTAAGAGGAGAACTCTCTCTTCATGCATGTTTTTTCCCAGCTTTATTTTTCTCCACTACTGTCACCTGAGTTTGGGTTTCTTGCCACTGTTGACTATGGTTTGCTTAGATGGGTTTAAAAGACTCTTAATATTCAGTATCAGTTTTACAGCACTGACACTACCACATGAGAACAAAATGTGAACTTGAACTGAATAACGACACTGCTGCTTTCTGTAGAGTTACTTACTTATGAACTGGTTTCATAACTGATGAACTTTACACAGATATCGAACTGAACTGAATCAACACTGAATTGAGCTGAACAATGACACTATTGTCCTTTTTAGAGCTCATATTCGAATCTGTATCATTGCATCATTGTTTTCCTGTTTATTACTGTGAAGCTACTTTGAAACAATCTGTACTGTATAAATATATATAAATATAATATAAAGGTGACTTGACTGCCATATTAGGATAATTGAAGCTGCAGTCGGCAAGTCTGGCAGATTGAGTGGACTTAGGCAAAATTTTGAATGTTTACAACTCTCGTGCCCCTCCCCCACTATCAACGAATACCCTCCCACCGAGTTCGTGCTCGTCAGTGTGTGTGCACCCGATTTTCTGTGAACGCGCCCGTCTCATCAGCATCCATCAACACCATGGAGTATTTGGAGGTATGCTGCCTTGGCTAATCTAACGATAGATTGCAATTGCTAACGTCATTTATACTCTAAATGAGCTTACTTGATTTCTTAGAGTTTTGAAAGCGAGATACAAGTGTCGGATGAAGACTATGTCCCTAACTTTAGCTATCCATACCAACACATTTGGGCAAACATACTTAGATTACTAACATATCACTAAGAAATAAAGAAATAAGAATCTCAGACAAGATTTTTTGGGTAATCTTTAGTGGTTAGTTCACAGAGATGGGCAACTTCGGTCCTGGAGGTCCACTGTCCTGCAGAGTTTAGCTCCAACAATAACAACAACTCTCCTGCCTATAGCTTTCTAATCTTAAAGACATTGATTAGCTTGTTCAGGTGTGATTGATTAGGTTGGAGGTAAACTATGACAGTGGCACTCCAGGACCGAAGCTGCCCATCCCTGATCTAAGGCTAATCAAACATACCTAACATGTTCTGGTGTTACAGTGACTGTAATGAACCTTAGTACTCAAAGGTATGAAGTTACCTTCAAATGTCCGTAAATATGTTAACAGTTTAACTAACGTTTACTTGCTCGGCCAGATTTTCTCCAAACTGTTTCTTTGCCATGACAATATTTGACCTGACAAAGAAAAAATGACCATTGAAGAGGACCGTTAACACTAATGCCTGCTATAGCGCCCCTTGTGGCAATTCTGAGAATGCAACATATTGCCTCCATGCTGTAATGTTTAAGAATAAAACAATGCATGAAATTAAATATCTAGAAGTAGCTAGCTTGTGTAGCTAGAAGCACTTGCATTCATTAACATGCGTAGAATTTCAGGCCTAACAAATAGTGTTTATGAGGGTGATTTAATGCTGCCTTCATGCGCTATCGGAAATTTCCACTTAAACAATTCCGTATTTACGATAATTCCGATAAGTTTAAGTTCAAGTTAAAATCCAGTCTACATCATGTCCTAATTATTCCACAATAATTCTCTGTTGGGTCATAAAAATCAGTCCATAATATAATGCACAAATGTCCAACATATATACAATTTAAAAGCTTGAACTTAGTTTTTAATATTTCTGAAAGAAGTGTCTTATACTCGACAAATCTGCATTGATCAGTAATATTGTGAATTATTATTACAATTTTATACAACTGTTTTTATATTTTAGTAAATTTTAAAATATAATTTATTCCTGTGATGGTAAAGCTGAATTTTCAGCAAAATTACATGTCACATGATCCTTCAGAAATCATTCTGATTTGCTGCTCAAGAAACATTTCTTATTATTATCAATGTAAAAAAAAGTGTTGCTGCTTAATCTGTTTTTTTTCCAGGATTATTTGATTATTTATATTATTTCATCAGAAATAATAAACAGAATTTATTTGAAACAGAAACAATTTGTAACATTATAAATGTCTTCACTTTCACATTTGATCAATTTAATGCGTCCTTGCTGAATAAAGTACAAGTTATAAATCATCTAAATAAACCCAAATATTAGTGTACAAGATAAATTCCACAGATGGTACTCAGTGGTTCTGTGGTTCCATGCAAAAATATCAATTTTTGCCCATAACATTTACACATTATAACATTTTGTGGCATCCAGAAGCCCATTACACATTTTCAATGACACATTCTCCAGGTAAAAAGTGATAATGTTAATAATAATATTCCCTATAATGCCACACAGTATAAGGTTAATGCAACTAAGCTGCTATTGAGTGTGTGAGCGGTGAAAGAGCCCGGGGCTATGACAGCCATGTGTGTGTGAGTGTGTGTGTTTCTCCAATGGGTTTTCCTCAGGCAGTGTTGATCCTGACTCCCCCGCTATGTCATTACTTAATTGGCTCCTTTGACTAGACACGTGTACAGTTTTGATTGTTATATCCCCTCTGGAATTTTAGACAGGCTTCTAAACCTAGAGTTTCACGCATTTTAGGATGTTACATTTAGATGCCATGTTTTAGGCATAACCTTTAACAGACGTCAGCATTTTTTGGTTTAAAAAGAAAAAAAGAGAAAGAAATAAGGAGAAGTCAGAGATGTGGCCTTCAAAAAAGCGTTCATGCTCTTGACACACTGAGTTGTGGAGCTCATTCTGGAGGAATGAGTTTGAATCGGAGTCCTGTCAGTACTTGATCTTGTTCTCCAACTCCATGCTAATAAAAAAATGTAAAAAATAAAAATATGCAAATGGAAAATCTAACATATAAAACAATACAAAAAAATAAGGCCAAAAAATATCAATAATTTATTAACTAACATGAACTGTAAAAAAATAATGTTGGTTTAACTTAAAGTAAGTTACCAGGTCACCTTACATTTTTTTTGTTAATACAATGAAGGAGATTGGTTTAATATATAGACACTATATTATAGACCACATTAATAATCTAAGTTGATTGGACACACGATGTAAAAAAAAGCTGTGATAAAGTTTTTTTTTTACAGTGAGCAATACATTTGTTAACCTTTGATAATGTTAGATAATAATAATACATCTGTTCATTGTTTGTTCATGCTACTTCACAGTGTATTAACTAATGTTAACAAATACAACTTTGGATTTTAATAATGTATTAGTAAATGCTGAAACATGAACATAAAGATTAATAAATGCTGTAGAAGTGCAGTTCATCATGTTAACTAAATGAAACCTTATTGTAAAGTGTTTCCAAATTACTACCCCCCCAAAAAACTATTTAGTATTTTTATACATTATAAAAAATTATAATTATAACATGAGTCTATAAAATAATACGACATTCTCTTTATAAAAGGCAGAATATTAGATAACTGCATGTATTTAGAAAGAGGAATGCATGCTGCGCTCTGATATGCTAAACTACATTCGCGTCGCATAGTGACTGGAATATTAAACACTCTCACTTAATAAAGAAGATATCTGTTACTTCGAGGGTCAACGCTGTCTCATTTTTTGGGTAAAGATCCTTTAGTCAGTTAAACATAGTCAGAATTTTTCTTCCCAGCTCAATTTCTTTCTCTTCAGAAACTTGACCTTTGCTTGTGGAGGATTTTTTATATTGGTGAACCCCTCCTCTGCCAGTTGATAAAAAGCGAAGTATCTGAATGTAGCAGGAGAGCTATTATAGTACAGCCCCCCGCTCCCTCCTCCCTCCCCCCAGCACCTCTCACCTTTAAATCTGTCTTTTCATATTCCTCTCAAAGCCCCTTGTCTGGGAGAAAAAGACACACTAAACAGGATCTCTGGGCAAACAAGTGACGAGGTACAGAGAGGGCGAGAGTGGAGGGTGAGAGCTATAGCAGACATTGTTAAAGGATTCTTAGACCAAGAAGTAAAAAAGTGAAGTAATAACTGCTCTTTTTTGTGCCGTACATATATTTAGTGTTATTCTTTGGTGTTAGAGAAGAAAAACAATCCGTTTGCACAATCAGGTAATGAAACTAGCGAAACACATGACTCTTGTGAGCAATGACTCGCAAGTGAAACAAAAGGCAGCATTTTAAAGTGGTCCCAAAAACTGTTTGGACAGTCACACTTAAAAACATATGGATTTTATTGCATTAAACATTTTTTTTTAAATGTGTCATTTGTAACCAAATGATGATAGACAGGAAAATATCCGGTAGGCTATTTTATTTGGCATTTTTTTGTTTGTTATTTTTTGAGCTAATAGTTTGTGAGTACGTGCTTTTTATCACATTAATATGAACATGATCTACTAACGTTTGAGAATCAGGAAGTTTCCCACGTACCAAACGTATACCACCCTATTTATTTCTCTTGACCATCGATGACACACAATCTCATCTCAACACTTTTGTTGAATGGCTATGCAATTTTTCCCGAATATCAACATTTGTGAGATTTAGTCAGCCGAAACAGTTCATTGATCTAATTTTGTGTTTCTGGAAAATAGTAATCTATGACAATGATGAATATCAAAGTTTTTGTGTCTGTTTTTTTTTTGTGTCAAAGGGATTTGTGAACACATTCATGTTGTTAGATTTGTGCAGTAAAAGTTATAGTTTTTATTTTGAAGTAAAAAGATAAAATTATATCCTTGGGGGAATAGATATAATAGTGGAATGTTGTTACTAGTGTTTATTAATTTTAATAATTATAATTAATGGAGTTATTATTCAGTATTTCCATAAATTAGATGTACATTTCAGACATCTTCGATTTATTAAAGCCGATTCAATTTGCATTCATAGTGTTGCTATTATGACATATCTTCAATTAAAAAAGTAATACTAATAATGTAAATATTCATATGCCTGTATATAAGTCATAGAATAATTTTACCTTTCAGTAAAACTCTTGATTCTGCTTTTTCTGTCATTGGTTATTCAATTAGTGAACTAAATTGAAAATTATCAATTTTAAATAGAATAACTGATTTAGTATTTTACATTAATGATACTTTAAATGAATGATATTAAAAGACATTTATTCATTCTGTAAAAGTTTATCCAGGGGATTTATCCATGTTTATCCAGGGGTTACCCCAGGGGTAAGATGGCCTCTTTGAATAATTTTACGTTTTGTGCTACAGCATCTAAATTTGCAAATGTTTCTACTTATTTCCTATAATAACACATTGACTGATGCATCTTAATCCCGCACATGCTAAATGTATATAAATATAAATATTTACATCTTCCCCTATGATGACTATATATACAAAAAATGTGAAAAACTTTGCTCGTGTTGTGCTTGAAAAGTGTGTTTGTATTATTTCACACTTAACACGCATAAAAACACTACACATTTCCTTGAGTAGATGATACATTTAAAATTCATAAACAAATAAGAAGAAAATTTTTATTTGTCATTTTTTTATATATTTCAAATGACATCAATGCATTTTTACGTTTGCCTGACAAATATTTGTTGGGGCCGCAGTATATTTAATTGAATTAGTGATTTTCCCCTGTAAGTCTTCTTTTGGGTCTAGGGAAATCTAGAGAATAAATAAGGTGGTGTACGCACATTCAAAAAAAAAAAAAAAAAAAAAAAAAAAAAAAAACTTTAAAACTACGGGAATCTAAGGCAAAATATTTGTATTACATTATAGTGCTACACTTTATAATTTGGAAAAATGAAACGTGGAAAAGGGAAACAAAAAACAGTGTTAAAGAATGTAAACGTTAAACAAGCATGTGGGTGAACAGTGCAGTGTCACATAGGACTGCATTTGATGTATTTCAGTTTGGAGATTAACAGCAACTCGCGACCAACAGGCAAAATGGCGAGACAAATGAAATGGGTAATGAGGCTACATGAGGCAATCCAGCAGACTGGCCCGGCAGCCATAGCTGTGACTATGCCGTTTAAAGAAACAGTCAAACGGTAATCACGCAGCCGTGAATCATAAGCCTTAGGTAAGCTATGTAATGCTGGTAAGACGGTGAGCTGTGTTTTATTGGTGCAGAAAGAAATCCCTCACACCATTCAGAGAAAGAATCACAACAGTAATACCATTAACTTGCACCAGGGATCTCCAAATGCCATTTAATTGCCAATAGCAGGCCTATTGTTTGGTGCGGGTAAACACAGACTTGGCAAGAGGGGGGTTCAAGTTGAAGGAGTGTCAGACTCTGGGCGTCTGGCGACCAGTGGCCCCTTCTCCCAGTCCCTGAAACACACACACACACACACACACACACTAGCATGGCCCCCTCATCTCCACCTAAGCTCCAGAGTAACTAGCTTAACTAAAGTCTTCAGAGACGGTAAATTGGGGCAAAGTCTTCTCTTCCTCTTCTTAATACCAGATTTGTTCGACAATGTGATTTGAGGCTTGTCTATTCAAGGCCTTTTTGGGTTCTGAGCAAAGGGCTTGAGGCTCAAAGCCATTTTACCCCACTCATATTATAGGGCCATTTTCATTCGTGTGTACATGTGGATTTGTGCGTCTGTGTGCTAGTTTTATGGAGGTGTTATGTTTATAATTCTGATTACGGTGGAGTTTGTATTTTGCTGTGCATTGCGAATGCGAAGCAGCACTGTAGCAGGTGGCCATAATGTTGTTATTTAGCTAAGTTGTCTCAGTTTCTCTTTTATGAATTTCTCTTTTATGTACAACAATGGTTTCAGCGAAAGTGGTGAATGTTTATGCCTTTCTGTTTATGCGGTAAATACGTGTCTTTAGGGTTTTGTTCACTGTTCTCTGACAGGCTTGTTCTAAGAGAGTCGTGATTGGCTGTGAGCGCCGTGCAGTATGTGTGTGTGCTGTGGCTCACAGGAAACTCTATTGTCCACAACTAGAGTCTGGCCAATGAACAGCCATCAGCAGTCCTCACCGCTGATTGAGTTTGACAGCGCTTCAGGAGGAGGCAAGCAAAACGTTTTTTGGCCTTTCATTTGAAAATAAAAAGATTTTTTTTCTATTTTTTAGAGGCCTCTTTTCTTACCTCACTCACCCCTCCTTTCCTAGCACCCTCTGTTCTTCTGTTGTGACCAGGAGGTTAAATGATGGAGAGTGGGACTTAGAAAGGACACACCATCAACCCTATGAAGAAATTCAAAATAGTCCAAGTCATTAACGGTCGTTGTAGTTCAAGTTCTATTCTTGTTTGCGTTGTTGTCATGTAATTCCAGTCATGTACAGCTGATTGTCAACTATTTATTATATGCTTTTTCTTTGAACTCCAACCCTGCTGAAAAGACCCGTGTAGCTGGTCACCAGTGTGTTTTGGATGCTGGTCCCTTAACATGCGATGCTGGTGTGATCACTGGGCTTAGATAACTCAACCAGCAAAGCTACTTTGGGCAGCCAGCATTACCAGTAAGTGTTGAAGTGTGAACAATGAACATTCATTGCAATGCTGGTCCACCATTTAGACCAGCATCAAAACTAACAAATACAAATCAGCCTGTATCAGCATAAACATGCATGCTGGTTAAATCTTTCAGTAGGGAAGGTAGTCGAAGAAAGACTGAGCAGTTATAATTCATTCTTACTTTACTGTATATGCAAGACTCACCATCAAAGACATTATGTTCAGTGTTATAAAGGAAGAAAACCATTTCATTTTAATTCCTAAAAAATATTTTACATTATCTTGATTTCCATCAATGTAGTAAAAAATGGTAAACTGAAAAGATGTACTAAAATGCAGGAAAAAGACATTAAACATGTAAATTGGAATCCAGTTGTAAGCTACAGAAAATGAATGGAAAAGAACAAGAAAAGACTCTTAAAAAAAAAACATTTTCAATTTCAGTATACACGATAAAGAACAGTTGATGAGAACATGTCTGAATCACACGTGTGTTGACTATAACACACACAGAATGAAACCCACAGCTCTGTGTGATTTACTTCCAGTTCCAATATGATTCAGGCAGGCGAGGTCCCTAGTGCCCCACGCTCCTTATTTAATGCAAATGACTGTCATTTAGAATCCAGTGCATTTCTCATGGCAGCACATTGCCTAATCAATGTGAAGAGCGGTGTAAAAAAAACATTGGATCTTTGTAATAGTTGTTTTTGACCGAGTCAAGTGTGGCTGCTAGAAGTAATCTTAACCTGAGATTCAATTATGAATGCCTGGCTAAGCAAAAGCAGAAGCAGAAGGAAGTCTTGATCGAAACGGAGGTCTGTGTGTGTGTGTGTGTGTGTGGATGTCATAGGTGCTGAAATACAAAAGGCAACACTTTTGCAAGGCAAATACAAACTCACATCATCCATCTGGGCTCCACAGCTCAGTGTCAGAACATGTGCACTGAACACTAGGCCATGGCTCAGATGACAAAATGGTTAAGATGGTTACACTTTATTTTAAGGTGTCCGTGTTACAGTGTAATTATACATTTAAGTATTAAGTAATACTAAACTATATGTCCTCAGTATAGGGTTAGGATTAGGGTGTGGTTTAGTGTTACTGTTACATATTATTATGCACAATTTATAGAAATTACTTAGTAACTAGGCTACATGTAACATGTTACAAGGACACTGAAAAACACAGTGTGGGTACACTTTATTTTAAGGTGTCATTGTTAAAGTGTAATTATATGTTTAAGTACTGAGTAATATTAAGCAACTACATGTACGTACTATAGGGTTAGGGTAGGATTAGGATTTGTTTGAGGGTTAATTAAATGTAATTATGCAAAATTTACTGTTATTACTACAGTTAGTAAATGTAACATATGCAACAAGGACACTGTAAAATAAAGTGTTACCCACAGTGTTACCAAAAACATTTAAATCACCATAAAAATATGCATGGACAATTTTTATGTAATATTAGATTATTTATTATAAATTAATTATGACGATTGATAATTGAACATTGATAATTGTTAGATTATCCATGCATAATTTTCTTAATTCATGTGCCCTTGTAATGTTTCATCAAAATAACTTCCCTCCCTCTTGCAGCGACATCTCTTCTATTTTCTGATGATGCATTTATTGGCGTGAGGGCGGGACAATCTGTCACTCACATGAGATCACAGAAATAGCAAACCACAACCATCCAATCGATTCTCGATGTACAAAATCAAATTTTACTCCCTAAATAGTTTTCTTGTCTGTGAAGCCATTTCACTCTATGTTACAATAGAGAAAAAAAACTATTGCAACTTCCGTTTCATGTCGACATTAATGATATTTCTAATCTGTGATCATCACTATACCTATTAAGCATAAATAATTTCAGTGCTTGGGATTTAAAAAAAAAAATGTTTTTAGGAACTAGTGTTACTGCCACTGAATTGCTGTATTTTTATTCTTGTCAATAGTTAAATATTCATTTGCTACGTTTCCTTTTCTGCAGTGGCGACACGAGAAGAAGTCGTCTGCTGGCATCAGGACTCTGGAGACAATTCAGTCAGGTGGTGTCAGATGACCTCGATCGTGCACGGGTTACGAAAGAGGCATGTGGCAAATTTTAGCTCAAAATCTCATTGTCACCTTTTTAATAACAAGCTCCCTGTCTGTTTTCCAAATGTAGTGTTTGGGGAAAACAGAATAGCCCGGAAAGGGAGGGTGATTGCGGAACATCCACGACACCATTCTAACACGCTCCGGAAATTCATATTTGTTGTGTTAGCAAGCTGCTAGGCATGGTTAGGCATAGATCATTCAGACCCATTAGGGAATCATTACATCCATGGCCTTCCATTATAAGCGCAAATGTGTCAATCTAAAATTTTTGGCATAATGCATATTGTCAATTAGGATCATCAGCAATGCAACAAATGAGTACAGTTCTAATTTCAGCACATCAGAAGAGGTTCAAACCCTTGAGACAAAATGACTTTGAGCTGATCTTTTCTAAAAAGAGAGAGAGGAGAGGAGATGGGTTGCAATAGAGGAGAGATTGGTGAAAGGACAGCATGAACTGAATAAACATGCTATGAAGTGGATCTTCCTGTCTTTCCCAAGGACATTCAGAGTCTCTCTCACTCTCTCTCTCTCTCCACTTCTTTCTCTTTTTCTCCTTTCTCATTCTTCCTAAAATACGACAGTGAGCTAATGACAGCTACATAAATACAAAAAGGCAATTTAGCTTCTTCTTGTAAAACTTCTTTGAAAATAAAGGAATTTTAATTATGGTGCACAATGAAAAAGAAGAAAAAAAAAGAAGGGGGAGGAGAGAAGAGAGAGAAAACACTCACGCACAGTAAACAAAGCTGAAACAATTATCTTCTGGTGACCAGTGTGTGTTTTTAGAACACTCATTTAATCTTTTATTTACTGCAGAGAGAGGAAGAGGGAGGGAGGGAGAGAGAAAACATGCATGTTTGAGAGTGGGAGTGAGAGAGAGGAACTGAGAGATAGGAGAGGAGGGGTGAGAGAGAGGCTAGGGTGAAAAGAACAAGATAACGTGCATTTTGCATATCCTCGCCCTAATAAGTAAAAGATGCATTTTTATGAGGCAAATCATTCCGCTTGTATTGTGTGAGAAAGGTTGTCATTTGTTGTTGAAGGCCGACATTCACCACCCCCAGCGAAACAACTGTGGTAACCACTCATCAGTGCATGTTAATGGATTGACATTGAGTAACTGCAGTGGCCTTGGAAATAACATGGTGCAAAGGGATCCCAAAGTCAATCAGTTTGGTGCCCCAACTGGACCGAATTGTTGAAATGGTAATTTTTTTTTTTAAAAGGTGAAAAAAAAAAGTGACATTAAGTGAACACTGAAGTTGTTTTTAGGTGCTTTCACATTTGGTTCGATTGTTTGATCTGAACCAGAGTTCCCCCTTTCCTCTGCTGGATTCGGTTCATGTCTGGATTTCTTGGGTCAGAACCATGGTATCTTGCGTCATCAAAGCAGCAGCTGTTTGTCTCTGTTGCTAGTTTATGACGATGCTGGAAAAGGCAGAAAAAAAATGTATAGTGTTGCTTGCCACACGTTTGTACTTTTTTAATCTTTGGTTTTGTTTTCAAAGTATAAACACAGAACAGCACTTGTCTCTTTCTGCCGCAAAGGTTCCAAAGATAGCGGAGGCCAACAGAAATTAGATATAAATTAATATCTTAGCTTCCAGTGTGTCAATCCGATCAGGATAGGATAGCAAGTTCATGTCCACAATTTAGACGGAATGTTTCGGGAGTTTGAAACAGCTTGCCAAAGTGAAGATTCTGGAAAGGTCCGGTTGGTAAATGCCTTCAGTCTAGTATTGGTCCGTGGTGATTAGGGCATAAGTAGGTGTGCTCTGGTGCTCCCTTCTTTGATGTGGAAATCCTCTCTGGTTAATTTCTTCTGTTAAGTCCATTGAGGTCAGATGCGAGTAAAAACTTGAGCACACTGAAGAGCTGCTTTTTTTAGAAATTGAAGTTACAATTCTAATAGAGGGACCCTGACACTGTTTACATGTGTAATACTGTAAAGCTACTTGTTTTAAAGCAATCTATTGTATAAAGTGCTAAATAAATAAGCGTGACATGACTTGATTGGAGTGCCGAACTACACAGCAGCTTGTGCAAACATATCCACATCGCTACAATGTTTTCTTAATTTTTTTCAATTCGCTGGAATTTTTGTTGTGTGTTTATTTTGTTATTGAGGGGAAAGCGCACATTTGCATATTCATCTAAACGCCACTCCAAGCAGTAGGGCTGGGTAACGAGTTCGTTACTTTTAGGCACCAACCGAATTGCCTCGATACCATTGAGTATCAAAAAATGTCTTGTCGTTCGGGACCAAATTTCGATACCTAAGGGGTTAATCTAGTCAACGTCAGTGAGCCAATAAACATGCAGCATGATTGGCTGTAGCGAGGCATCAAGGAAAAACACTAGTTCACGCTGGTTACGCCCAGAGACATGGCTCACACGTGAAGCTGTAGTGTGTAACCCCGTCTGCGGCGCATCCGACACGGGGCTGATCGCGGCCAGTCTAGTCAATGTTTGTGTTTATACCAGCCGCACTGCGGCACGTTTCGGAAGCGTCCCAACCCCCATAGATGTAAAAGATGTGCAAAAGATCAACAGTGTGGCTACATTTAACCAGGTTCGATGCCAACACCGCACATGCAAAATTTGCGACAAGATAATTGCTGCCAAGACCGGCAACACCACAAATCTGATGAAGCATTTGAAAGTGCACAGAATAACTTAAACTTAGTTAAACTTAGAAAGTTGCGCCGTCTTCAACTGCAAGCGAGTCATATAAATGAACCGAAACTCAGCTTATAGAATACTTGCCTCACAGACATGAGAAACAGGCTTATAGAAAGCTTGAATTTGTTTTACTTTTAAACAAATACTCTGATTATGCAATACAAATGAAAGGTGCATTTCCCTCTATAGGTGCAAGCGCTCATTCACTATACTGCGTAGATGACGCCGTATATTCTATATTGTTATCGAATTTTTATTTACGATAACAAACCCTACCTTGCAGTGAGTTCAATTTAATTTCAATGTCAATTTCAATTTATTTATAAAGCACACATAAACACAACTTCCGTTGACCAAAGTGCTGTACACAGAAAATAGTAAAAAAAAACAAAAAAAAACAAAAAAAAAACAGGGCAATTGCTTCAACATTTAGTTTGCATACGACAGGTCAAATAAAAATGTCTTTAATCTCACTTTAAAGATAAGCAGGGTTGGTGCAGCTCTGATTTCTGGAGAGAGGCTATTCCAGAGTCTAGGAGCAGCACTAGAGAAAGCCCTGTCTCCTCTAGTCTTAAGTTTTGTTCTCGGAGCCACCAGAAGGCCTAGGTTCGCAGACCTAAGAGCTCTAGGTGGTTGATGGACAGTCAATAGGTCCGTGAGGTACTATGGAGCCGTCCCGTTTAACGACTTATATACTAATAATAAAACTTTAAAAGTAATTCTATGGCGCACTGGTAGCCAGTGCAAAGACTTGAGGACAGGAGTTATGTGTTCTCGTTTCCGAGTTCCTGTCAGAACTCTTGCAGCGGCATTCTGGACTATTTGGAGGCGGTTAATGGATGACTCCCTGATCCCCATATAGATTGAATAACAATAGTCCAGCCTGGTAGAGATGAAAGCATGTGTAACTTTTTCTAAGTTCGAGACTGAGAGAATCAACTTAATTTTTGCCAGGGTTCGAAGCTGGTAAAAGCTTGATTTCACCACTTGATTGACCTGTCTATCCAACTTTAAGCCACTGTCCAGTACCA
This sequence comes from Meda fulgida, assembly GCA_030578275.1. Taxonomy (NCBI): domain Eukaryota; kingdom Metazoa; phylum Chordata; class Actinopteri; order Cypriniformes; family Leuciscidae; genus Meda; species Meda fulgida. The sequence continues at coordinate 29,474,397 of CM060632.1, read as the reverse complement.
CTCGTTAGTAGTTGGGATGTTTGCTAACAGTATACAGATGCAAAATTCAAACTTTTAACCCCTAAGTGAAGAATGAAAAATAACTTTACCACGGGTATATCAGGGCGTTTAGTTTCCACAGGTCAAATTACCCAGCAAAAAATGTAGCATTGGTGGTCATCAGCATAACAACAAAGGATGAAGGTATGCAGGTGCCCTCACAGGCATCAAAGCTAAAATTACTTTCTTGGTCAAAAAACACTATGCTAGGCAACCACATACACTGGCTCAGTTTTGCTGGTGAATAGTATGGCTATGCCTGTTCACCAGCCAGACCAGGATTCTTACAGGGTTTCTGCAGGTATCTTCAAATTATGTTATGCTTTTTAATGCCATTTTTTACATTTTTAATGCCATACATGACCCATGACTAACCACGGATAATATTTATATATATATATATATATATATATATATATATATATATATATATATATATATAGGCCTATATTAGTGCTGTCAATTGATTAAAAAAATTAACTAGATAATCACACATTTGTTCTGTGATTAATCACAATTAAAACACTTTTCATTTTTATAGTTTATATATAAAATGAATGTAGAGACAACATAAAGACAGTAATTGAAATACTTTTTTAATGGCATCATTTATGAATGAAGGCCAGTATCACTAATAAAACTATTGATATCTGGATAAAATAATTTTTTTCCCTCAATTTTAAACATTAATTATAGCCATCCTACATTACAGTGTAATTGAAAGCTATAACATTTTTTTTTACATTTATTAGGCTTCAAAAAAATATAAAAACTTTTAATTTAAGTGAACTTCAAACAATCCTCACATAAACCCATTATAAATGTCTACTTGTTCACTTCTTGTCTAACAGGTAGGATGTATACAGAAATTGAATAAAGTTATCAAACAGTCTGCATGGCATAAATTATAAGTTAAATATAGACTAATCCTTATTAAAGCTTCAAAAGTTCTTTAGTCAAGAGCAGTGAGTAAGTTTCTCTGTTCCCTTTGTTCTTAGATTAAATTTACTGACAAAAAGCTTTATTGGCTCCTGTCCCTTTAAAACCAGCCGCTGCTGCACGCGGATCTGCATGACGCGGATCTCACACTATTTAACTAATTTAAGACGGCTCTTATGTTATGAGGATACTCGAAAAAACAGACATTTTGGCATAATTGTGTGTGTTACTGTTCGTTCAAGCGCGAAAAAGAACCGTTTTCTGGCGCGCTGTCTGTGCTCATGATACTGGCGTACGTCTTTCTGTATGCGTCACATATATATAGCCAAGTTTCCACCCACTTGTCAATCGAATTCTCTGAAGTTCGGTTAAAAAAAAAAACTCATGCGAATAAAGCTGATTAAAGTGTGTTTCCATCCAGACAACTCTCTTTTTTGACACATGTATCGCTGTTTGAGCGCCTTCTATTTACTCCGCAGGACGTCCCACGGCTTGTCGTAACCTTTGGCCATTTCCTTCGCGAGTTCCTGATAAATTATGCCATCTCTTAGATTTTTGCTATCTAAAATAGCCGTTATATATTTCTGGTAAATTAAATAAAAAAGTATCCTCCTCGTTTCCCACTTACATCTGTCTTTGTTGACACCCGCCATGTGTGCGCAAACAGAGCGTAAATACTGGGCAGAAATGAAATAAAACTTCTTCTATGTTTTGTGGCGGGTAGCAACCATAAAATGACCTAAAACTTAATCGCAATTCATTATTTATTCGGCAATAGCCGAATATCATAAGCCGTATATCGATCAAGATAAAATCCGATGAGACCGAACGTATTTCATTTGAGTCGATATTCATGAAATTCAATCGAATTTTACTGTTTCCATAAGGCATTTTTCATTCGATATCACTTAATTCGGATAAAAACGTGTGGATGGAAACATAGACAGGACATTCACAGACAGCGCGGCTCTTTTGCCTTGTCGCTCTTGAATGGCTTACAAGCATTGCATGAATAAGAGCGGGATCATATAATGTAACGTTACCCAAAGGATGACAAAAATTAACGGATGCTGCCTGCGTTTTGCGTTAAATATTTTAACACGTTAAAATGGAAAAACGTTGACAGCTCTAATATATATAGTTGTTTTTAAGCCACTTACACAGACAGTAGTCAACAATTATACCACTCAAGTCAGTCAAAAGACAGTGCTGTGAGTGACAAAACATTGCATGTCAACAAATCATCTGCACAAAAACGCCGATTTGTGGCTGTCAGACTACATATGAAATTTTACGGCGTTGAAGCTACCCAACTTAAATACCTTTTTACAAACGCTGTAAAATCCTTCTTCATTTTGACCACCAACAGACTGCAACCATGTCTAAATTGTTCGTCTTCCAGCCACTTCTGCTGGAATTTGCACTGTCCCATTTGGTCAAGTTTTATGCCTGTTATTCCTGCTGTAGCCTACAAAATGGCCGCGTCATCTACGCCTACACATCACGGCAATTTTGCTCCGGCCGGAAGCAATTACCAAACCGATTCCTCGTGTTTATCACACTAACGTACATAGTTTGTAACAGCAAATAAAAAATATTAATTATGAAGGCTATATTCAAATAAATTGATAATATAAAATTCGCTAAACTATCAACATTTTAAATGCCCATAGGATTCAAATTAAATGCTTTATAATGCCATTTAAGGCCTTATTTTTCGAAAAATCCATTTAATGACTTTTAATGCTTTTTAATGCCCTGCGGAAACCCTGTCTCAACTTGTGAGACTTCTCTGTCAACAAGTTACACCAAAAAGAACATGCCAGTCAACTAGACTTTGGGGGTAAACAGTATAGCTATGCTGGTCCATCATCTACAGCAGCAGCAGGTTCCAGTGAACTCAAATCTGATGCTCATTTTGAATGATGCTATAACATCAAACCATTGGAATCACCAAATCTGTCTTTTCTGGTCCTGGGTTCATGGATTAGGAAAATATAATTGATGTAAGTCTTATTGTACCTGCAGAATACGCTGCACTTCCAGTCCAGCACAAATACAGTGCGAACAAGCTGCAATGGTGTGGAAGTGATGTGAGAGGCACTCAAAAGGCTATTACGCGTGTAGGCCGCCTATGAATGACATATGGTGATTAAACTAAGTGGATGTCCAGCGGGACACCGGTGTATAAGAAACTTAATTAAAGCTATCACTGTCAACTGCCAAACGAGCTTATTGACACGTCGGCCTGTGCTGCCACACCAGTTCACATGGATCTTTATCGGTCTTTACTCAAAGCTTTCCTGGCTGGCGTCTGCTGGTTTCTCTTTTAGGGTGTTAAATACGGAGCAAGGTGTCAGTGTTATCCTTCTTGTGCCCCTTTCACCAACTTACGTGTGTGTTCGTTCATTGTGATTGGTGGGCCAAGATAGCAGAGAGGGGCCACAAAGCTCCATTTGCAATGAGCAGGAGAAGGAGAGGTGAGGGAGAAAATTCCATAGGATTAATTTTCTTCAAGGCGCCCCCACACCCCCTCTTGCAGTCCCTAGTCACCCCCGACCGTAACTTCAGCTGTGCAGCCCGGTGTTAAAAGGCCCAGAGGAATACCGTCTTTGTCATCCTGTCGATTTGGGGGGAAGAATAAGAGAAGTTTAATCCCCATTGTCCGTGGGTCTGGTCGGGAGGGAGGTTGGCGGCTGTAAGATGATCCAACCAGCCTCCCTAATCCCCCCATACCCAATGGACCCCCCCTCCCCCTCACACCTCAACAATGGCACAGTCCTAACTGGGAGTCAGACCCCAATGTGCACATTCTAAAGAGGAAAATGAAGTGAAGTAAAAAGTTGCCACAACAGAGAGAATGAAGTGCGGGATGGAAGGACAGAGGGCGGAGAAGGCTAAAGGAGGTGTGGGTGGCAAAATACCTAGTGTCCCTCGGAAAGATGTTGTTGCTCTTTTGTGGGCTCCTTGGCAACAGGGAATGCTGTGAGACTCCCTCAAAACCTTAGTATTCATCTCTAAAACAAGACTCCAGAACAAGGGCAAAGAAGGGGCCTTCCTCAGGAACTAAGAAACACCCCAAATTATGAAAAAGTAATCTTTAGAGAAATCTAGGTCTTTACCTTAGTTACAATTAGAGAGGAAATTACAACAGTTACTGTCATGATCACTAGTATTAGTATCTTTAGAGTTGGAAGATCTAGGCAAAAATTTTGCTGAAGGTCAACATAGGGAAGGTTAATAATATTATTTACAACTATATTATTAGATAGTAATAGTACAACTAAATATCCAGGATTTGCGAAGACCAAATGTTATAGTTTAAGAATTTATTATTGAAGAGCCCGTACTGGTCAACCTCTATTCTGAGGGAGGGGGTGTTTCCCCTAATGTATATCAAATATATATACGTAAAGTGCATGCTTGCATTTCTGTGGTTCTCTCTATTTAAGACCAGCAGACAGACAAAGAGTCCGGGGGGAACTTGGATGACTCTGTAGACCTTCAGGGTAAATATGATGCTATTGCCTATAGGGACTCCATCATTTTGAACATAGGGTATCCAAACTCTGATGAGGTACAGATCTGATGAGGTAAGTTGAGATTGATGTGGCACTGTGAGGGTAGGGTTAGCAAAAGAGAGAGTAAAAGAGACAGAAAAAGGGAAAGAGCCAGGAGACAGCCGTTTAAAATTCAGTTTCCTGGGAGTGAAGAGGCTAATCCTGCCTCCATAATTCCCTGCAGCAGAAGCAAACCCCCATCCATCCCTCCCTCCCTCCCTCCCTCCCTCCCTCCCCATCATCATCACTTCTCTCCTCTCTCACTGACTCTACCCTATCTCTTTATTCCTCTGTCTCTAACATTCTCTCTCACTGTCTTTCTCACTGTCTCACTATTTCTCTGCTTAATCTCTCGCCGTCTCTCTCCCTCTTTCCCCCATCTCTCACTTTTTCCCTCTCTCTTTCTCTCTCTGAGTGACAGTACAATGCCCAGACCCTCACATGCTTATCTAACTCTAGCAGATGGTCGACTTGGATCAATGCACACATGCCACGATCAATGGCTGCGATAAAAAGCGGCGGGGATGGTACTTGTTCCCCCTCTCTTCTCTTTCTCTCCCCATTTCCCTCCCTTCATGCCCATCGTGCTGCCCGGCCGATTGTCTCTCCCTTTTCCACATCTGCATCTGGACCAGCACCCAGTGAGGGGAGGCCTTGCAGAACAGGGTGCTTCCAGTCCTTAGGGGCTGCCTGCTGCTATTGCCTGCTGACTTTTGTCCTCTAGTATTTCTCTGTATCCCTTTTCTCTCACCCCTTTCTTCATCTTTCCTGCCGTATTCTAGGTCCTGGCTGAGCCCAATCCCCAATTCGCTATCAGAGTTGGACTACATCTGCTGTTCTACATCTTTGCTCCCATCTCTTTCACACCTGCCCACCTGCCATTGCAGCTGTATTTGTGTATAACACAAGTTGCAGGCATCCATGACATGTTCTCAGAAATGTGTTGCACATTCTAGGTGATCGTCGAGCTCCCCTACAAAACCTAACTTTACATATACCCCACACTGCATGGCCCCACCTTCTCTATCTCGAAAATCTGACCTGCTTCTGTTATTCTCCACACATCCAGAACTTTACAATTTTAAATGTTGATTGTAACATCATTGGACCAGTAAACAATCTTAAGGCTTATATTTCAGTTTGTAAAACAAGCTAGAATTCTTGACTTTGAACGTAAAGATGCAGGCATTAAACAAAAGAGAGTCCTCTAAAAAGTGGTACACAGACTTTCAAACTACCCATCAATCTCTGGCCTCATTCAACTTGTTCAGCACATTTGGATTACCTAACAAACAAAACCAAACACCAATTTTTGAATGATACCCAAACGTTTGTATACCTACAATACACAAAGAGCATACTACTTCTTCTAGATTCAAAAAAGTGACCTTGGTTGCCCTTATTTATAGTCTCAAGGGCTTCTCATAACATCAATCCTTTGAGCACGCTTCCAACTTCAGAGTCACAAGTTGCCTTTACTTTCAACTTTTAAAGCACACTGTTCAAAGTTTACCAGCATAAGCTGCCTCCTCTCCACTTATGGAGATTTTTAATTGGGCATTGGTGATGTAATGTGCTTCATAATAAGCCCATTAAGCTGTCTTTTTTTCTCTGCATAGATAGAGAGCGTTGTAGCAGTGTGGACACCTCTGCTATTTATACTGCTCAAATCCTCATGAATATTTACACTGAACAGCGATGGCAAAGAGAGTAGGCAGGCACCCTGACAAATAGCTCTCATGGGGAGGATTTCACTCTTCCAGGAGACACACTAGCTGTGGAACTTATATTTTCTATCCGGAATGCACCTCTCCACATGGTTTGGATACTTGCAGCAAAAGCAATTAATTCTTCCATTACACTCTACTAACTAGGACGCGAAATGTAATGCATTAGTTTAACAAATTTTCCCCTTGAGGAAAACTATCTGTATATGCATCTATCTCATATGTGGGCCTGGGTGAGACTCAAATCACAGTTTTGAAGTCTTGATGACTTGACTTGTTAAATATTAGAATACTTGAGACTTCACTTTGATTTTGCTGCAATTACTTATTACTTGGACTTGAGCTGATGACTCAAGACAAGTCATTTTTCACAGAAAACACAAATCTTCGACCTAGATGCTCTTTTGATGGGCACATGCTCATTTTTTTCTTGGTAAAGCATCAAATGTGTGTGCAGAAAAAAAAAAAGCTTGGTCTGTGTCATTGAAAACAGTCTAGTGACAAAATCCAGACATATCTATCTTCTATCAATAATTATTGATATCAAACCTTAAAACTATAGCTGTTGGCCATCCGTCCGTCTGTACAGTAAAACAGCTTGATGAGGTGTTGGCTATACATATTTACATTCTGATAAAGTTTTGTTAAGGGCTGTTTCTTATACATTACATTGAGTGAGTGAGTGAATGAACCAACTTTATAGACAACCAAATTATTTGTCATTAGGAATTACTTCAGCATCATGTATACTGCCTACTTGGAAAAGTGAGGTCTGTCATGCCATTCAGTTGGCCAAAAGCCTTGTTAAGGCTGTGTAAACTTATTTAATATGGATTAGAAGTTGACGAAAACACAAATGCGGTCTGTGTGTGTGCTACGGCAGCAGGGCAGTCATGAGGCCTGGCCATGGTGTCTAATCCTTGTTTAGGGTGTAGTGAGGCACAGCAGATTAGGTAGCCTGCTCCTCATGCCACCCACAGTTACAGACATCACATTCTCTGAGTTTGTATATCTCTTGCCCTCTATCTCCCTCTTTTTGTCTCTTTAACACACCAGAAAATTTTCAATTTCTTAACAGGGCTTATAGATCATAGAAAACACTGAAACAGAAAACATTTTACAAAAGAACACAAATCAACAGAAACTGAATTGATTTCTAGTGTTCCGGAACTTGACTTAATTAAAGTGGGAATAATTGAGCACACTTCAGTGGAAACAAGGGATTTCAGTGGTGTGTTATCAAATTTTGGTTGGAAAAAAAAGCATTCTTGCGATGTTAAAATTAGTGTGCAATGAAATAAAGACTAACAACTAAACTAAACAATAATACACGTTAAGTAAGGGGTTAGAGAGAATATAAAGTACTGAACGTATACTTTGATTAGAAATGTAACAGCTTACACATTTTTCTTCTCTTAAATATATATCTTGCATAGGGGTATACAAATAGATCTAGTTCTTATAAAGAAAAAATCTTGTCAAGATATTTTCACTGCTGATATAACAGCATACTACAATAAATATGAATAGTACTGCATGCTATTGTAATAAGTAAAAAAAAATGAAATATTAAAGGATAATGCTTTAATTTAAGGTATCATTAATGTTACATATTTTGTCATTTAAAATAAGTAAATGCATATATGTGCGTGTGGTATTAAATTGCCTGCAGCTGGTCACAGGGCCCATATAGCAATCATCACATGACCCAAAGCCTGAGGGATCCATGCTGATCATAATTACCGTAACTATTCTGATTTGTAAAAAGCATTCACGTGATCCTAGAATTACAACGTTAGTAAAAGCATCGACTTTTACTACGCGACCACTGCAGATTTATTTTGGAGTTATGTGAAGTGAAGGATGTGAGGATGTGAAGTACAGCATCACATATTGTCATCTCTTATTTACGGTAATTACGTCACGGCGTGAACACAGCATTCCATAAAGCAACACACACAACTCCTCACTCACTTAATAGTACTTAATATTAGTGCAAAAAATGCACAAGTGCCAGAAAGAATGTTTTCAGAATACACTGCCTCAGTGTTGCCCATCTCAGCCTAGACACTAAGCTTTATTGATCTTACAACTTGATAAAGTGATTAAGAGAGCTCATGGGGTCCTTTTAAACACATCCCACTTATAGATTACAGGCTATGCTTCGCTACCCCTGACTGATAGTCAGTTTAAGAGAGAAAAAAAAGTATGTATGTTGGTGACTGTACTGGCCCAGTGAGTAGATACCTGTTGGCTAGGTCTGGAGAAGTTTGGTATGTGTATGCATGTGTATGAGTAGATGTGTGCAATCTTGTGTGCTTGTGCCCCAGTACATGTGACTGTTTACATTGGATGGAGTTGGAATTCTCAAACCAACAAGATGCATGTGAAAAGGATAATTTGTTGGCAAACCACCTCCACTACATCGACATCACAGATCTTATGGAGGTAGCATAATGGGTTTAGTCTGCTGAGGGCTACAGAGAATCACACACACTCTTTCCCCCAATCCAAATGTTCCACTCATTTACCAACACCTACGTTCTGTGGGTGGGCAGACATAGCTGAGAGACACAACTGTGACCACCCGGAAGCTGTTCGAGTCATGTGACAGTTAAACACTTTTTAAAGATGTTTATTTCATAAGCAGTAAAAAAAAAAGAAGAAAAAAAAGCTCTGGAAAATGTAAAAATATCATTTTTTAAGATTTCCTTTGGCAGGAAAATATGACAGAATGGCAAACATTTCTATTTGTATCAGTTTCAGATATACAGATTCATTTAATGTAAATATTAAGTATTAGAATATTGATACATTTGAAACCAACCTGAATGGTCTTTATTATTACGTTGGCAATGGAATATATATATATATATATATACACACACAAAATGTGTGTGTGCGACTGTGCGCTTGTGTGTGTGTATGACTCTAGGTTTATTAAAAGTTGCATGAGAGGAATAAAAGACATTTTCTTTTTTTGTATAGTATGTAAGGCGACAGCAAAGTAACTGGAAAATAATCAAGTTGACAGGCGCCACCTCTCTCCAACAGTTCTTGAAAATGCTCTAAATATGAAGTACGTGTGTGGCCACAGCAGTGATGGATGTGAGATGTGGAGGGAAGTGGTATTCTTAAAAGCCCTGGATTGAGTCCAAAATTCAGCATTAAAAACAGTCCCTGTACATAGTGCTGACTCACCTCACTAACCTCACAGCCCTTCTAATGCCAAAGACAAATTAGGAAAGACCTGATGGAAAACTTTGTGAAAAGAGTTCGCAAAGATTGTCGATTCACTGTGAGCGAAGTTTGTCTATGTACTCCAAAATATGCAATGCAAGATCAAAATTGAAAATGAACAGGTGTTCACGACTAAAACATTGCAAAAAAGCATGTACAGTACTCATACATTACACAATATATATACACTGTAAGAAATTCAGAGCATCTAATATGTAAACTTCCTTAATTTAACCAAGGGTTGTAACAAGTTCCTCTAACATCTAACAACAGGAAGAATCTCCTTGCAAAAGCAACTTCTATGTTTATTGTGACTCAATAACACTATTTTGTCATCAAAAATCTAATCTAACGAAATCTAAAATTGTTGAACATTATATCAACACTAAAATAAGTTGTGTTGTGTCACTATGGATGAAATATTAAATACAATTACAAACAATATTACTATTCATATTCTAGAAGGAGCAAAAAATCCTAATATAATAAAGATGACCCCCAAATAAAAACCTGGAAAGGAAAAGACAGCTCAATTGTTGTTGTTGTTTTTTTTTTAACAAAATCCTTTTCTTTTTGTGGTTTACAAATAGGTCCGTGATTTCAATATTTCATTCGCACATCTTGAAATGGCCCTCGTCCCAGTCCCGTCTACTGTACAGCATTAACTTATGTCAGTATGGCACTGCCAATGTATTTACACTTTAATAAAATCTGTCCTAAACCTGAAATAATCATTTAAACCAGTCTTAGGAATCAAATGAACAGATTCATTGAAAAAAAAAAAAACCTGAAGAGGTTGGAGAGTGATGTCAAGATTTTTTTTGTCAATAAGGACCTATTTATCACACAAACCTATTGTTGGCTTCAAAAGACGTGGACTATAGTGCATGATTTGTATTACTCCTGTTATGATATGTTTAAGGTGCTTATTTGCTTTTTGAAAGCTCCTGCCCCTATTCATTATATTTTAATGGAAAAGAGTGACCAGTGTAGTGTAAAAACAATCTTATTTTGTGTTTCACGAAAGAATGAAAGTCATACGGGTTTAGAAAGACATGAGGGTGAGTAAATAATGACAATGTTTTTTTAGGTGAATTATCCGTTCAAGTCACAGTAGACTGAAAGATTAAAAAGTGGACTTTACATCTTAATAAATGCACATACAGTCCCAGTGGTGCGGGTGAGCGAGCGCAAGACGGCCCTGATGCCTGACAGTGATTGATGTTTATATATGGACTGCATCAATACGTTTCTGAAGGGCTGCAGGTAGCACTGGTCTGAGCTGCCAGGGGTCTGTTTAATTGAAACCTGTCGGAGCCCAGCTTTTTTTCCCCTTTCCCCCGCGTGCCTCACCTCATTCAGCTACGCTCACTCTCCGCTCTCGCTCCCAGCATCTCCCTGGCTTTTGTTCCTCAGACCTACCACCAGCCTGTTTATTTCCCTTCTCAAATTAATTTAACAGAAAGTAATTAAATCTTTGCTTCAACAACCAGCCGCACACAAGTAAATGCAGCGTGATGAAAAGGTGTGCGGAGGGAGGCAGCCGAAAATCAAGAGAAACTGGTGCCAAATGACTGCTGGAGGCTAAATATAATACTAAAGGTTGGAGTCGTAGGGGTTAGGACTCCTTAATAAAGGAACTGCACAAGGTGGCAAAAAAAAAACTACAGATCACATTGTTGTAGGCACAGGTTGTGGTCTGTGGACTGATGGTTTGGGGTTTGTGTGTGTATACAGTCAGCATTGTTTCAATCCGTGGAGTCATAATGCATTTGGCAGCTAGTGTGCGCAAGAAATTAGTTTTTATGAAAGTTCTTTGTTAAATAACAGCTGGTTATAATAACAAACAAACAAAGAAGAAATGAGACATGTTGATTACAATAATGTTTAAACAAAATATTTTGCTATACATTTATCCAATGTATATTGAGTTTCCTAAATATTTTACTGACACTTTAGAAGGTTGATTCGTTCACAATAAAGCCATACAAACTTTTACATGCACTTCAAAAAACTCTACTAAAAGGACTCATTTTTGACTGAAGTCCATTTTTTTGTGAAGTCAGACTGAAAGTGGGGTTTAATTTTTAAATCTAGTCATTTCTAATCTATCTCATTTTTAACATGTTGTTTGTGCCCTCTGTGTGTCACCTCTTGCCTTTGTCTCTTTGTGGTTTCCTTACATTCGTTTTTCTTCGCCAAGCTGAAAAGCCAATCAGAGTGCTCTCTCTCACCGTGATCTACTCAATCAGCCGAAATGCAACCAATGGTTGTCCGACTAGTGCCAACAGTGTGGAACAGACCGCAAAAACTGGGCCGACAGACACTCAACGACGACCCGACATTGGCCGACACCGGAGCGTTGGCTTGTTGTGTCTTGCCCTTAATGATTCAGAAGTCTTGCAAAATAGCTTACTTCAGCATGGAAAAATAAGGTAGATAGGTGAAAAAAATTCCCCAAGATGGTCACCTGCATTTGACGTGCTGACCAACAGAAATCTGCTTGATTTGAAAGAGATTTGAAAGCAGCGTTGCTTGCATCAGTATACTGACAATTGACTGGACATTTTTTGCCTATGAAATTTGCATCTTCATACAGCATGCATACAAGTTACAATTAGCATACAAGCCTGCACATGCTTCGAAAGACTGTGTTGTGTATTTCAATTAATTTTTGTATCATGTACAGTACACTTTGACCGAGAGATTGGGACTAAAAGTCATCTACACCTCTAAACCTGCTGTGGCTCAAATAAGGAAACAGTGTTGGCTGCATGACTTTCTTCCATGGAAAATAAAAGAAGATATTCTGAGAAATGTCTCAGAGATTAGAAAGCAATGGTTACCAAAACTGTTTGGTTACCGAAAATCTTAGAAAATTTCTTTTTTGTGTGTGTTTCACTGAAGAAAGAAATGCAAAGGTGACAGGGTCCAGTCATTAGTAGATGTCTAGAGGTTTGTTGAGAAGCTGTCTTGGTGGGTCTGAGGCATGGGTTTAGAGGTCTCGCTCGAGTTCAACAAGTGTCTTTGAACTACACTGTGGCGTTGATTCGGACAGCCACGGCAGGTATTTGCACAGCAAATATTTTAATCCCCAACTAATCACTTGGTTAGACCCCGCGTGTTAAGGGGGAGGGAGCTCAAGGAGGGTGTTAGCATGTTAGCTGGTGGCCTGGCACATTCCTCCTGTCAATGACGCCTTTGTTCTAAGGGGATTGTGGGAAGAGTCAAACATGGTGACCCCCGGAGAGGCCCCCTGCAAACGCACCACCCTTCCCTCCTCCCACAACCCACCCCTAAACGCATTTCAGCAGCCTGACGGACCTGCGTGTGCTTCTGAATAACGGCGCCATTGGTCATGTGATAATCATTTATGAGCACCTGGTTCTTAGTGCTAGATTGGATGCAACAAAACCTTGCAACCTGCCAAACTTCATTGGGCCACCAGGCAACTTATTCAGCTTTTTTAAAACATATAGCCAGTTCTAATGTTTTTATCCCCATTTGATGAATTATTCTTGTAACAATCGATAGAAAATGTACACAAACATATCTATTTATATATTGTAAATAGATATCTTTTTCTGTCACTCGGCTTTTGTCATTCTTTCAAAATAAGATGTAAAAAATGGAAAGTGGATTTAAAGTGGAAACTTATTCATTTATCATTCTGTATGGACTGGCACTGCTTAATCAGAAGATTTATTTTTCCTGTGTTTTACACCCCAGCACATGTACGCTAACATGTAATGTAGAAGCTCAAGTGAGGATAGAAAGAAAGTGAAGATAGAAAGAAACTGGAGATAGAAAGGAGAAAGAGGACCGGAATTAGATGTGAACAATCCCCAAGACTGAGAGATGGAAATCAAAGATACTTCCTACAAAAGGAAATAATTTGTCAGTAGAATTAAGATAGAATAGCGTGGATTGAGTAATGATAAATATAATAAGAAGAGAAATTAAGGCAAAAGAGTCTCCATCTGCACCTCATTGAGACCAAGAAGAATATGCCAGAGCAGGGTGCCAGATCACAGCCCACTAACTGATGGAGTGGCCCATGAAGACAGCACTGTGGCAGTAGATATGCTTCTGAGAGAAGTTTAAAGAGTGGAACTGATTGTGTATGTCTCATTCGAGCTCTTCACAGCCCTTGCCCAGGGGGCTTGGCTTTCAAAGCTGGGTGACGCGAGTGTGCGCGCGCACACACACATACACACACAGAGAGAAACACACTCCATCGACAAAGCTCCTTGCTTTCCTTCTCTCAATATATGAGCTCACAATTCATTTCATAGAGGTAGTCCAAAAATGTGCTCATGATTCCTATTTCCTCCACTGGTGCTTCCTGTTTCTTGTTCTATGTAAATGCTTTAGCATGCTTTGGATCAGTGGTTCTCAGATAGTTTTGCATCAGGACCTTAATATCACATCAAGTGATGACAAAGTACTACAATTTTAAATAAGACCAATATCTCCTTAAAGTTCTTTTGACATACATCTGAGTCAGACCGATTATTAAAAAGGAAAAATGTAGGGTGGGGACTTCTGTCAGTCGGTTGTTGATAGAGTCAGACCTTAATGTGAGCATTCAGTTAAATGTAAGAACGGCGTGGGGTTTATGCAGATGAAATGATTGACATACATGAAGATACATGTATTCTGACATACATCACCAAAGTGTTTTCACTACAAGGTAAAAAAACTAAACATTTAGAAATGCATGGATTAATTATTTACAATGAGATCAATATCATGCAAAAAAAAAAAAATATATATATATATATATATATACAGTATATATATAATATATATAAAAATGGTGAATTTCCATTCCATGCCGACTTTATATGTATAAATATTACCACGAATAGGCCTGACAAAATGCAAAAAATGTAAAGATGACATAAGCTGAATAAAAAAAAGACAATTTTATACACAACAGCAGAAGTATATAATATGATATAAGGTTATATTATATATCACTTTTTTTCATTTAATGCTTGTGTATTTTATGATTGTTCTCAATCTATATTTATACATTGTTCCTGATGAAGGCATTTTTTTAAGAATATGTGGCATAATTGGATATGGATTAGGGAAACTAATAAAACAAAATCCATATGCCATGAAATAATTTTACATGTGTTTGATTTTAATGTACAACACCACTATCAATTGTACAGAAGACGAGAGAGTCTGAGAGTCGGAGGCTCTGGATTGAGATCTCTGGCCCGTCCCCTGCTGACACTCGTGCAGGCAGATCAGAGGCTCATCATGTCGCCTGTGTTTGCCCAGAGCCTCCTTCATCAAATGACACGTTTGCCACACGTTTATCTTTATCAGATCTGCCGAGAACCAGAGATGAGACACGGCGAGGGGGAGCGGAGGACGAGAGCTATTGCCTCTCTCGCAACTCTCTCTTTGTACCCGCCATCGCCTGGGGGCCAATTACCTTCTCCTCTGACAGGAGCCCACCCCCCCCCCCCCTCTCTCTGCCGCTCTCCTGCGCTACAACTCCTGCAACATCTGCCCCTGAATATGCAATCATCGTGTCAAGGAATCAAGGAAACATATATAAATACAAATGTAGTGGCAGGTGTAAAGCTAATATTGGCTGACATCAGATCTGTCCGCACTTACTCGCCTCTCATCTGAAGCTGGAAGAAGAGACCTGAGCACTGCCAGCTGATCCCGAACTCCACCAGGACTGCTATTCTGAACCTGATGTCAAAACCATCTTATCCTCTTATGGCTGCACTACATTATTTACTATTTAAAGTTGGCATAAAACGAAAGTTGCGATTATCTTTTCTTCCTTATTGTGATATATATTACAGTGAAACTGCTTCTGGATTGAGAGAAATGTAGGCATTTTTTTAGGATTTGATTTCATCCTTTGGGATTTGATTGGATCATAGGAAGTTTGACATGGCCTAAATGGACGCATATCTGAATGCCACTTTGCAGTCAGGATATATATGCTGTTTTTCAATTATTTTAAAAGTGCAGTGTATGGAACATCTTATAGACAGGTGAACGTTTTTGATAAAAGATTACGAAGGCATATGAAAAAAAAAAAGATACATGACAGATAAATAATTTATAATAAACATAAAACAATTTTTATTTCATGGCAACTGTAAAATATTTAATTGCTAAGGCGAGCATCACTATTACTATTTGTCGTACTTTTTGGTTTAGTATAATAATAACCCTAAGTATAATGTGCCCTTGATGATGTGTTTATTAGAAACATGGCAAGGCTGTGTCTGAAATCTAATACTTCCAATATACTATGCAAAAAATTACGCCAACAGTAGAATGTCCAAATATGAAAATTCGAAAAGTACCTGGATGAACTACTACTTGTGGCGAGATTCTGATGACGTACTACATTCGCCATGTTGTCATTATCATGTGACCATTATCATGTGCCCTGCTAACGTCAATTCAGTCGCAGTATCATTCATAAATCCTCTCCCATGGCCTCATGTCAAGTCAAGTGTATTTATATAGCGCTTTTCACAATATAAATTGCATCAAAGCAGCTTCACAGTATCAATCAAATAACATAACAATGTTTGTGTCTTAGTGAAAAAAACATCCACGTTTGGTAGGGCTGATCAATGGTATTAATGCTTGGTTAATTAATTTGAATATCCCCAACTGAGCAAGCCAAAGGCAACAGTGGCAAGGAACCGAAAAACTCCATCAAGTGACCTACTGGTGTCCTAAAACTCCATCAGGTGACTTAATGGAGAGAAAAAAACCTTGGGAGAACCCAGGCTCAGTCGGGGGCCAGTTCTCCTCTGGCGTTTATGAACTAGAGGCCGGATTTACAGTAACTGTAATTTGATACAGAATTTTGTTTTATTTTATAACTTCGGGGTGGGTACGCGAACCTGAATCACAATGTTTTATCTGTAGAGTGGGAAAGGGATCCTCCATAGGGAGAGGCTAGTTGGCACTTCAGCACTGCGTTGTCATCGGGTCCAGGCAAAGCTCCTAGTCAGATCTGGATACGGCCTGGATCCGGCAGGCTGCGGGAAAACCTCGGGATAAACAAAGACACTAAACTTAGCGTAGATGCCATTCTTCTTATGATGATGTAACGAGTACATCAGGATTTAAGGGAAGTGTTCCCAGTTCCGGCTGACCTAATCTATGCAGCCTAACATTGAATTATAGAAGTCTATAATGGGATAGTAAAGTGTCTATTGTATGCACACTTCAGGATCTCGCCAGAAGTAGTAAGTCATCCGGGTACATTTTGCCTACTCTTTTATGAGTACTGTGAATTCGTACATACTTCTTTTGTCACATACTGTTTTTAGTAGGGAAGTATGCAACTTCAGATGCAGTCCCACTTTCCTGCAGAGTTTAGCTCTAACCCTAATCAAACACTCCTGAACAAGCTAATCGAGGTCTTCACAATTACTAGAAAACTCTATGAAACCACTCAACACACCATTTGTGCTGAAATTTATCTCAAATTGTGCGACTTGTTGGGCAAAGTTGAGTTGAAAAATTGATTTAGCCTTGTATTGATTGAGTTCTATCTAGAGACCAGAATATCACAGAAACTAGGGATTGACTTGACTTTGACAAGTAAGCAATCACTTAGCCCCCACCAAAAAACACCCTAGCATCAACCAGCTAACTGCATAGCAACACCCTGAGCACTGATTAAAGTCAGTTTCATACAGTATTTCTAACCCTTTCGAAAATAATTTAATGGTTCTTCATATCAGTAACCATTTTTAACATGTAAGGTTCTTGAGTTGACTATATTGTTATTTGGATATTTAAAGTGTCACATTATGTGTTCTTCTGATCAGTGTATTAAGTATTATCTATTAATAGTGGATAAGCAAAGCCCTCCAGGGTTCTTTGATACTCTAATTTATAGTTTTTCTGGGGGGGGGGGGGGGGGGGGGGGGTCTTGATAAGGTCCTCTTCTGGCATCACAGGAACTATAAAAAGTCTTTCAGTGACATAAATTGAGCTTAAAACATTCTCTTATAGCATCAGAGGAACTTAAAACAGTTCTCAGTGTTCATTTCTACACAGTTCTTCGTTTAAGATTTAAAAAAAATAATAATATGAGAATACTTACATTTAGTAAATATTTTATTATGTCATATTCATAAATTTGAGTACATTTGACTAAAAAAAAACTTCAGATACAAAAAATATTAGTTATTAAAGTGCAAAATGTTACCAAATATTTATATTTATTAATTTACATGTATCAACATTTAGCAAAAACTATGTGAAAAATGTCCTAGTTGTGAAAACCTGAGTCTCTGTCTATTCACAATCACAATGATTTACACATACCGACTAACACATAACTAATATGTAAGTTCACTTGTGCATTTATCATTAACATGTTCATTCACTATGGGTGGTTATAGCTATAAACCCAAAGTGGGTAGTTAGAATTAGTAAAGAAATGTAATAATGAAATGTAAAAATAAAATATTGCATAATCTTCACTGTATGAGTTAAATCATTCATTCTTATTAAAGCTAAAATAAAGTTATGCAGTAAGTGATTCTCCCTTTTATTTGATTAATATTAATGACAGAGCAGCAGGTTTATTAGGCTGCTGTCACTTTAAGACCAAACGCACGGATCCTTTATACTGATACACATCCTGTTTATATCCCAAATGTTTATTTTCACTTGAGACATAACCGAATGTGTTTACATGAATACTCCACAAGATGGGCACTTTGACATATTTGTGTACATATTCCACCATTCAAGCACAATAAGAGAACTGAGCTCGCGATCACATGCTGAGAGACACAGCTTTCTGTGTACAGCATTGAGTAAATATTCACTGCTTATTGTGCTTAACATCGAGAACGTCCCAAATTTATGACCGCCTTCGAAGAGAGGCAGCTTTCAGCTTTTTTAGGATATATTGCGCTTATAACTCTTTTTAACCGAGAACGTCCCGCTCTTTATATTCTCATTCATACATTTCACCACTTGACGATATAGCAAATTCTCTAATGTTAGACATATTATACCACGGTAACGATATAGTTGCAGGTCTGTTAAACCTAATCTGGAAAACCGGTCATTCCAGAGTATATTCGGAAAACAAAAAGTTTCATTAATACTGAATATTATGCGAGCAGTGAGGAGCAACACAATGTTTTCCAGCTTGTAGCTTTTTCCAGCTGTCAGAATGAAACTGAGGAGCAAAAAAGACAGCAGAGATAGACCCAGACATAGATGCAGATTATCCTCTCTCTCATTTTACATCCAGAGATTGCAAAAGCATCAGCACCTCATAGAGCGAGAGAGAGAGAGAGATGGAAAGAGGGAGGACTGGGATGACAGGAACAGGCTGTGTTTTGACAGCTGTCTCTTTTATGCGACCCGTCACAATCTCATCCTGCTTCAAGATTAGAGGAACAGAGAGAGGAGAGATGGGAAGAAACAGAGAATTCTATTCTTGTAAAGTGTGTGAAGTTTAGGGACAAGTGAAGAAAAAAAAGACACAAGGACATGAGCAGAATGATACACTGAACTAAAGCCACAGCAGAAGACGAGAGACACACCGAAACACTGAGAAAGGGAGAGAGGGAGAGAGCAGATATAGAAAGAAAGCATTTGCATAATGTCCTCCACCACAGTCGGACCCCGAGGCTAGCCGCTCAGGATAACAGAGGGCCAATACTCTTAATTCAATCTCGTTATTTTTTCTAATACTTGAGAAATTAATAATTCTGGCCCCCGCCTCCGCAAACCACCATGAGCGCTGAGCATCACAGAGCTGCCTAAGTTTGTAACTTTAACCCAAGCAATTGATGTGGGGAGGCCCTTCAGGCAGACCTACTAATGAATGGATTGCATGTGAGAGAGGGAAGTTTAAAGATGGTCTTTTATAAAGTAATTTAAGAAAATCCTGTTAGCTGGATCAAGTACAAGAGTTTAATTTCTCAAAATGGGGGAATATGTGAAGGCTTTTTTCTCTGTGTCTCCTTCAGACTCAGAGATACACTGTATAATGCGCACACACAACACACGCACACAAAGCAAACACACACAGACACAGTTTTAGTAAATAACAAATTGGGTAAGCGTTAACGTGTGTGGATATGTGGATAGCGTACGTAGAAATGAAACCACTTAGTCTTAGATAAGTTAGGGGAAGTCATACACAGACAGATATTAATCAGATCAGATTTACCATACTTCATTCAGCATCCATGGACATACACCTTCTCTCTGTCTCTCTCTCTCTCACACACACACACACACACATTGTATTTTCATGTTTTATGGGGACTTTCCATAGACATGATTTTTTTATTGTACAAACTGTATATTCTATCCCCCTACACCTACCCCTAAACGTACCCATCACAGAAAACTTTCTGCATTTTTACATTTTCAGAAAACATCACTTAGTATGAATTATAAGCTGTTATCCTGATAGGGACCAAACAATGTCCCAGGACAAGGATTTCTGATATTGCCATCTTTGTGGGGACATTTTTCCCCATAATATAGGGTTTACCAGGACCAAACACACACACACACACACACACACACACGCACACGCACACACGCGCACACACACACACACACACACACACACACACACACACACACACACACACACACACATACAGAAAAGTTTCTCATTCTGTGTTTTCCTTTATCAGGGAACACACTGATTCACTTTGTCATTTAGCGTTTTTTTATCCCATTGTTCTTTGAAGAAAATAAATAAATAAATAAATAAATCGCCCTACATAAATAATACACAATTATTAATATTACATTTATTTTTTTGTTAATTTATGATATTTATGACAATTACTGTTATTTATATTACCTACTATTTATATTATCTACTATTATTTAATGATATTGGTATTAATTCCATTGTTCTGTGACAAAATATCATCCTGAATAAATAAATAAGCATGCAATATTAAATATAATAATAATTATGTGATTTTTTTTATAATATATTATAATTTTTTATATTGGCTACTATTATTTGATAATTACTATGTTATATTATGTTTTAATTATATTGTTCTTTGACCAATGATTATCTAAGAATGATAACTAGATAACTAAACATGCAATATTAATTATAATCTATTATAAAATAATACACAGCATTATTATAATTATTGTTTTTATGTTTTGTGTAATATGTATTGGTTATTATTACTTAATGGTTATTATATTATTTAAGATCATTCCATTGTTGTTTGACCAAACATCATGATACATAAATAACAAATAAATAAAATTCCAATAATAACTATAATAATAATGTATATTGTTGTTATTATTTCACACTATTATTTAATGATTACTATATTAGAAATGTTCCTGGTCTTTTCTGGCCACAACATTAAACTGACAACTTTAAATAACTGATTATTCAAGGTTTTAAAATATAATTCTACATTTTATTATTCAAACTGCAGTGAACTTAAATTGATAAATCTGTCACAACAAAAGGTTCCGTTTGAATGATTGACCTTTTGTTTGAATGTTTGGACTGTAAATGTTTGACCTTCTGTTTGAATGTTTGGACTGTAAATGTTTGACCTTCTCTTCGCACATAATGATATCGTACAAAAATTACAAAAGTTTTCACTGAATGAAAACAAGAGTTTGGCATATGACATTTTTGCAATGCACTGGAAAAGGCAGTTGAAAATAAATACACAGGAAATGAAGGTCAGACACTATTATATATTATAACACCTACGAGTCCACAATAGATGAGCTGTGCAAAGTATCATCATCATCGACATCAATGGACTACCAAGAAGAGATTATATTATGATTTAATAATAAAAAAAATTGTGTTCATTATGTTCGAATTCACAGCTTTTTTCTTTTGAATGCTTCCTGGTTTTCATGCTATAAAGTAGCCTGCGAATTATTTCCAATGGTTACAATTTTGTTGTAAATCGTAATTATTCTGTCAGTTTTATTTGCAGGTGTCATGTGACATTCTACATTGCTATCGCAAATGCCTCATTAATTAAGTTAATGCTAATTTAGCCTTTCTCCTTGTCTCTCTCTCATCTGTGCCTTGGGACGCATCTTTAGAACTGGAGGGCAATTGAGAGATACTGAAGTGGCTGGATGGCAAGGACTGACTTTGGTACACACACACACACACACACACACACACACACACACACACACACACACACACACACACACACACACACACACACACACACACACACACACACACACACACACACACACACACACACACACACACACACACACACACACAGTTATCCTCACTCCTGGCAGACATACACAAACATTCCCAATTTCTAATCTCTCTCTCTCTCTCTCTCTCTCTCTCTCTCTCTCTCTCTCTCTCTCTCTAATCTAATTTTCATCATTCTCTCCTTTACTCTTTCTCTCTCTCCTCAATGCCAGCCAACTCTCTTTTTCTAAATTCTCTCTCCTCTCAGCTCTCTTTCTATCTCCTATTTCCCTTTTTGTTCTCTCTCTCTCCCTCTTTTTTCCTCTCCTCTCCCTGCATCTCTTACAAAGGCAGCAGGCAGTTTGCCTCCCCTGAAAATGAGGCCACGCACGGCAAGTATGCAAATGAAAGCAGTGCTGCTGGATTAGAACGGGACACCATATACCCTAAATCATGATTGTCAATCATGGCGAGGGATTAAGGGATACGGGCTTATAGACCTAAAAAAGCAACACCCCCCCCTCCCCGGGCGCACTTCCATTGTGAAAGAGGGAGTGTGGGAGAGAGGGCTTGTTGGGGGGCTGCTTTAGTGCACTACTGCCCTCTGCCTTTCCATCAGGTTTACTGCAGGCTCACAACCCAGCAGCTCAGTGGTTTCCTGAAGAACCCCAACAGTTTACACATTGTTTTATTTTAAGACCAAAGAAACACATTATACAGGAAATTAAAAATAAAGTGCATTTGTTTTTGGCATTGGATGCGGATTGATCATTTTAAAGACACTTCAGTGCAACAGTCATGTGTCATTATTAATGATATGACATTATATTATAATAGTATCATAAATACTTAATACATATAGTATATATATATATATATATATATATATAGAAAAAGTTAATTTAACAAACAATTTTATATATGAAATAACAAAATAACCACTGTCAGGACAGATCATAAAACAAAGTGCTTAGAACTATTTTAGATATAAAAATCTGTAAATTTGTATGTAAAAAGTCACTAATTTGAAAAAGTTAATAATGAAATGAACAACAAAGTAACATTACATAGAAAAAGTGGCAGGTGTATTATTTTGCATTTACACTAAGAATTAATGCACAGATCATTTGACATACAGGATCAGATTGTTTTGTTTTGTCCGTTGCTATGGTTATCAGTGTCAATCACATTCAATTGTACATTTGAATATGGTTGTTTAATCCAGAAATTGTCGATGTGTAGTTGGCTAAATGAAACATATATAGGCATTATACGGAAAGCAAGCAATGATCGCTGCCATTATGATCACTGAAGCGGTCAATTACTTCAGTTCAATGCAATGTATGTACACAAAGCTGCAAACTCCCGTTATAATCAATGAAGTCGTCTACGCTGTGCAATGAATCTCTTATTGACATTGTATTTATACTTTGTTGGTTATAATGAAAGTTATAATGAAGATTCGCGAGCATACAGAACTTGTGCTGAACAAAAACTCTGGTGTTGCCTCATCTGCAGATTCTGACTAACTTAAACATCTGATTGGCCACTGTATTCATGCGCTCAAAAGATATGTCTGTGATTGGCTACAAAGCTCAACACTGCAAAAACACGTGAACAGAGAAACATTTGACGCTCCTCAGTCTTCACAGAGTGCTCACACACACACACACACACACACACACACACACACACACACACACACACACACACACACACACACACACACACACACACACACACACACACACGAGCTTTTTAAAGCAGCTGCCTATCAGCGGGTACCGGTGCTGAGGAAGTGTCGTCGCATTTAATAAGGGATGCACCGATATGAACATTTTGGCCGACACGATAACCGATAATTGTTTATATTTAAAATTTTGTTATTAGGCCGATAACTATAACATTAAAAATACATATATACCGGCCGATACTAATGTGGTGTCCGATATATCTTGTGTCCCTACATTAAATTATCAAATAAATCTAAAAAAAAGACTAATTTTGGAGGCCAGCAAAATATTTTCAATGCAGGAAAAAATAGTGAAAAATCTATATAATCAAAATAGAGCAATATATATTGCATAAGTAATTTTATTGATGCTTATTAGATGGTTTGCATATGAAGATTTTTTTAAATACAGAAATGTAATCACAAATTATTTATTTTTGGATTTTAAAGAATCATATAATCAAAACTAACAGTTCCTGATTTGTTAAACCTGTGTATATGATATAGTTGAACTTCCATTATATTTCCTAAAAATTATATCAGCATTACAGTGTCAGAATTACACATTTTTAAATAGACAGAATTTTGGCATTAAAACTCTCAGACAGCACACACAAAATAAGATATTGTCAGAAATAAACCCAAATCACACACCAACCTTACCCAAGTTTCATACCTGTTTTCTGCTGGATTTTTACATATCCATTGTGTCCCTCACTTAGCATGGCACCAGTGATTCTGGGGGCTTGGCATGGCATAAAGGGTGCAGAGGTGGGTAAAAACAGAGGGCAACATCTGCTTCACAACAGGAGACAGGGCTGCCACCGCATTACATCTGCACACACACACAAAAACCTCATGAATACAAAAAGACTGCAGAAAAAATCCAACAGAAATGAAACCCTACTTTAATCCAATCTGAGCTCCAAAAAATGTGAAAGAAAATTTAGATTAAATACTCAAATAAAATTCACATTAAATACTTTGTTCATTTTAAATGTACTGTACATTGTGCCTGAAGCTCGAATACTGTACAAGAGCTTCACCTCAATATACCAACAAACAAACATATAAAGACTAATTGATACGAGTCTATCGACAGGCATAAGAGCAATGGGCTAATCGTTCAGCATCATTAGGTGAAGATTTAGCTTAAAAGCTTTGAGCTGGCATTAAGCAAAGCTGCTGTTGACATGGATTGAGTGCTGTAATGCTGTATTGTCACTGCTCCAGGAGGCAGAGAGGGCGATTTGAGAGAGTGATGCGCTCAAGCTGGGATTTGTGGGCTGCCATAACACTGGAGGGCACTGGAGGCAGCGTGGACCGAAGGAACGGTTGTGGGAGCTCTAATAACACTGCGAACAATAATGGATTTACTATCTAATAACTACTATAATTAAATGTGTGGGTAGGCTCCTGTAACCACAAGCTACAGTAAAGTTGTAAGAACTTTGCTGAAAAACCCAGTTGTGCACGATCGAAATACTTTCCGCCCTCTGATTCATAGTTTATACTTTTTCAGCAATTATAAAAGGCCTTTTAGTCATTTTAAAAACGTCCCCTTCATGTCGTTCTGATTTTGTTGTGAAATGTTTAACGATTTTGATAAAGTAAACATAAGAATAACTTTTACATTGTTGGTAATATTTCAAGATGAACATGCACTAGACTGAAGCAACTTAGGTTACTTGTTTACCTGAAAAAATCATATTAAAATGCAAGTATTATCATGATACATCAGGAGGAACATTTATACGTTGTTCATCATTGTATTACAATATATTTTGCCCCCAAATGTTAAAACAACAATTTTATTAATATATAACCAAGCAATTAAATATAATCTTATGACATATTATTGGAAGATATACAGTGACTACTGAAATGCATGCATTGTATGTAGTCTGTTATGCTGTTATAGAAATCTCACTGATTTAAATTACAAGCTAATAGAATTTCATCTTACTTTTTGGCAATATAAATATTAACAACTACATCAAATTGCATATGTTTTGCGAATGACAACAATCCAACGATCTACTCAGCTGCTGATAAATTCCCACCCTAAATGTTTTCTTGTCTCGAGACGCTGTTTCACTCGTATACATATATGTCACAATAGGGAAGAAAAGACGAATGTTTCGTGCCGACTTTGAAGCCTGATGTATCAAATATGATACAAACATAAAATATATATAAACCCTTTTTTGTCTCAAGGTTGAATGAATGGTTCCATTAAAAAGAAAACATTTTTTTGACTATTATTTAATTTCAGGCTTTACAGGTTTAAATAAGGAATGAAACTGTTGACATTGAAACATTAGAAACAGTGCCGTAATTAAAAAATGTTTCCTTACCTTTTCAAAAAAAAGGTGAAAAAGCTAATTATCTCGTTCACATGAGACCCAGCAGCTCATTTTTGTTCTTTGTATATGACATCCATTTTTAGTGAATTTCTCTGAAACCATATGCAAAAGGACATCCTGATTGTCAGAGACTAGATGTTGGGGTTTGGCTGTAACTTAATATATTAATGCAGTAGGAATATTATTTCACAACTAGCATTGGTATTTTATACTTGCATAGTTTAATGTAATGTAGATATATTAGATATTAGTTATATTATATAATAATTAGATATAATTAGATATTTGTATATTTCATTTGGTTGGTTCATATACTGTAGGCTAAGTTAAATGCATTATAAATGTGTCAAAGATCTGAAAAACACGTTCATTTAACTACATCAAATTCCTAAATTCAAGCACAGCTAACTAATATGTACACTTCGTTTATATTCGGAACACAAGTGAAGATCTTTATGAAATCTGAGGGCGTAGGCCTACTCTTGACAGCTATGCAAATACTATTTTGATGCTTCAAAAAGTTCATAAAGAGATCGTAAAACTATATGAATTGAGCAGTTTAGTCTAAATTTTCTAAAGAGACTCAATCGCTTTATATGATGAACAGTTTTAATTTAGTATTTTATTCACATATAAACATTGATCAGCGAATATAGAAGCTCATCCGAATTTTGATGTATGCACGAGAACAACCCTCATTGGTTCTTGCGGAAGCTCAAACTGCATAACACGAGAATGAACCTCATTGGTTCTGGCAGGTCAAGCGAACATGCTTATCTGTGATTTGATCGATTATATCGATTATACAGAGCTGCCAACTCTCACGCATTGGCCGTGAGACACCCGCATTTGAGTGGTTTCACACGCTCACACCCCACACCCCCGATTTCTCACGCTGAAATGTCAACCCGGTCGGTCAAATGCCTGAAAGAGGAGTTTATCTATAGATCTACCTGTTGAGCCACTCGTGATCGACTAGTTACGCCGCAAATTAGTTAAAATCTCCCGGAATCTAGAGCGAACGCACATACGAGACAGAGAATGCGCGTGGCGAAAAATGCCCCCCCCCCCCCCCGTTGGAGAATGCCATGTAGCCCCGCCCCTTTCCCCCTTGTTGTCTTTCGGTCTATTTCACATTCACTGCGATCTTGCGTTTATGAATGAACGGCTTGCTTTAAAATCTTCCTGGTCGACTGACATTTAAGACATCTGCTTTAAAAATGACAATCCTCATGATAACTTCCGTTAACTTTACATTAAGTAAATCCACTTCAAAAGCTAATTACTCAAAGACAGCGATGCCATATGGCATAAAGATACAGGAAAAAAAAACTAAAAGCATTTTATTTTATTTCAAAACCGTTACACATTTAGTGTTAATAGAGATCTGTCCTTGAAAGTTTTTTTTTACATCATTTTTTTTTACATTATTTTGTTTCAAAATGTGAGGGAAAAGTAAAGTTGAAATTTTAACATCTTTTGGATGATCCACAACTGGAGAAAGATCATCATTCCACATGAGGATAGTCTGTAAGTGAACGTGTTCCTTCCCCAAAACAAACCTTACCTTTTCAGATATGTGTCAGAGTGAAATGGTAAAATGATGAGCTCTAATGAGCAGACTGAGGAAAGGGTGAGCAGAGGCTTTATCCAGTTCAGTGTTGACAGCACCGCTAATCCTCGCCACCTGCTCAAACACACAGGCCTCCATAAACAACAGCAGCGTCCGCGTTGCGTTCACGCACTCGCCCTGAGTCAGCCGTTCCCGCGGGAACCGTCTCTCAACGGTTATCGTGCCCCTCCGCTTCCCGCGCTACGAGCAAAGCGTTAATCGCCATGCAAAACAAATAGTTCTCAAATGTTTGGAAAAGGCCACGCTGTTTGCACCAGGGCCTAACAAAATATTTTTTACAAGCTATCCAGTTGTGATTAGGGCTGAGAGAATTGAATTTCCCTGGCAGTGATCATATTCATATTAGCCTAATTAATAGTGCTGTTTAACTTAGCCTGCTTACCATTGTAGAAACAGCACACTGTGGTGGAAACAGAAGCTCAGTTCAGCTCTGAAGCGTTTCTATCTCTCTCGGCCTTCCCTGGCCGTGACGACCGCACACATCTTAAACACTGCTGGGTGGTTAAGCTTTGCAGTGTTCTCCCATTTTGTCTTTTAAGTCGCGGGAATAATTTTCCTCCTTTGGGAAGATATTACCCTAAACCTTCATGGTTAAGAATACAGGATGAGTCCTTGAGAAGAGTCTGTTTGAAGAAGAACATCTAAATATAAAACTCGTTAACTTTATTGATTATTGGCTATGCAAACTCTTAAAGGGTTTCTAAACAGGGTTTCAGTGATGCCATATACGAATCTTTCAGTGATTAGTTCTTAAAAGAACCATTTTTTTTCTTAAAGGGTTAGTTCACCAAAAATAAAAATTATCCCATAATTTACTCACCCTCATCCTAGGTATATGATTTTCTTCTTTCAGCCAAACACAATCAGGGTTATAATAAAAAATATACTGGCTCTTCCCAGCTTTATAATGGGAGTGAATGGTACCTTTTTTTTAAGTCTAAAAATCCGCATCATCCATCCATCATAAAAGTTATTCATACGGCTCTAGGGAGTTAATAAAGACCTTCTGAAGCGAAGTGATTAGTTTTTGTAAGAAAAATATAAAGTTATGAATATGGATATTTTCAGAAGGCCTTTATTAACCCCCTGGAGCCGTATGGATTACTTATCAGGATGCGCTTTTTTGGGCTTCAAAATCTAAGGTACCATTCACTCCCATTATAAAGCTGGGAAGAGCCAGGATATTTTTTTTATTTTTACCGAATGTGTTTGGCTAAAAAAAGAAAGTCAAATACACCTGTTGGCTTGAGGATGAGTAAATTGTGAGAATTTTCATTTTTGGGTGAAAAAAGTTCTTTAGATTATTAATATGTTCTTCACACTTGGTTCTTTTAAGAACTTTTCACTGAAAGGTTCTTTGGGGAACCAAAACTTTTTCTTTAATGGCATCGCAATGAAAACCCCTTTTTAGAACCTTTATTTTTATAGTGTAGGTAGATGACTAGAGTGGAACAATAATATTAACATGAAATATGAGATATTATAATGAAATTCTAAAAACCTAATTTCATGTAATTTTCAATACTTTAATTACTGTTAACAGTTTTATTCATACGGTGAATGTGTGAACACTCCCTCATAGTATTTGTGTATAGAATGTGATATTAATCATTTAAGTCATGTTTTTATTCCAAATTTTAAATACGGAGGGAAAATATTTCTATAAAAAGTCTAATTGATTACCAATTACGACAGTATTCCCAGAAACACCTGTCAAATTTCATAATAAACAGCCAGTTTTTCATTTTAGAAATTAGTGCATAGCACCTGTGGGACACTGCAAAAATGGCAACATCTGCTTAAACCAAAGTAGTGCAATGATTTAAAATTCACCCTAATGCGTACTTGATTATGGTACTGTTTTTGTTTTTTTTCAACCTATAACATTTTCAGTTTAATCATATTTTAAATGTTTATTTATTTAATAATCAGGACAGAAATATGTTGGCTATGCATATTAGTAATGACCCATGGGCTTTGAGGCCACCCTCAATGAAACTTGTCTCATTGTTTCACACTTTTTATTTATGGAAATAACTGATTATAATGAGCAGCTTGTACAGATGAATCAGCTCATATGTAGCATCATTTTGACAAAAATTAATGTTTGAAATCAGTACAGTATAACAGAATTATCTAATCCTTTCTACCACTCGCACACCTAGGTCATGCCTAGAGGTCACAGATCGTGACCCCTGCCTCTTCAACAGAGGTTAAGGGTTAGTTCAACTAGTCGTATGACATAACTGCATTCAACACATCCCTGTCAGATGAAAGTCTCTTGGATAAATAGTTTGACTGGTGGTAAGATCACACATTTCTGCCCAATGAGCTTCAGAATTTCCATACAGATGTCAGAATACAAAAAGCGAAGAAAGAAACAGAGCAAAATCCCAACACCATGTGACCTAAGCCCTTTGAAACCTCATACAACTCGCAAAGCCGTTTGCCTCGTATTGTGCTGTGTGCCAATCATTTCTTCATTCATTATGTGAATGCTATATAAGTGTATGCAAATATTACTTTGATTTTAGTGAGCAGCAGGGTTGTTAGCACAGATGCAATCATTTATTTCTCATTTACATCTCAGAAATATTGTACTCCATGTATGAGGTTATTATTTTAGCATTGAGCACACTGGGAAAGGTCAGCTTTGGAAGTTTGCATGTAAATCAGACAGACATTAAACGCCATTCTAATGTAATTTTATCGACTGGATTCAGCATTAAACAGCTCTAAATGAATCTTAAAACTAAACGAGTTCATGTACTCGTGTTTAAAACAATTATATTTGTAAGAGTATGAAATGAATTTAGGAAATGAAATGAGCATTTGTAAAAAAACCTGCATTGTTCAGCTCAAAACAGTAATTGTCATCTCTGTGAAGCCCTATGTGTGCACAAGAGCCTGAGTGATCCAGAACAGCGTGCTGAACCGCCCCTTTCCTCCCAGAACAGGATGGATTTGGCACAATCAAAATAAAAGCAAATAAAAATGTCTCTTGACCACCCAAGTCCATTCGAGTGGTCCGCCTCAGTTCATCTACCATCATCCTCTTTCCATTAGAAGCCAGAAACACAGGGAAAATGTACAAAACATCCATCTACTCTTATTTATCCTCTGAAATTTTTAAAATCATATCATAATGAGCAAATCTGAGATGAAACGCTATGCTCGCATTAAAACGTGCATGTAGATCAAAAAAGGGTTAACTTAAAACGGAGCAACCTGGGAAGTGTTGGGCTTTAAAACAGTTGCTCTTTTGTTCTTTAAACACAAAGTTTAATTTCCACACTGAATCATTGACAAAGACACTCAAGTTTGGCCACTTGTGTTTCTGGCAGCGCTGAACGGACGTCAGTGCGGGGATGGGACAGCCCTGTCAGTCATTAGCTGAAATGCCGGCCCAGTCGGGCGGAGCGATAGTCTACTCTCAGCTGGACGAAAGCGTGGAGGAGGTTCCTGTCGAGGTTGGTCAGCTGCTCTCCAGAGCACACCTGTTTGAGGTTGTCCGGGGCGACGACCAGGAGGTTACACAGAGCATGAAGCGTGTCAAACAGCTGGAGCACGAGAGGAACCTGGGGAGGGTTTAGATGCAGCTGTTAGTCTACTGCTTTAGTGCATGCCTAATATAGCTGAAGAAATAAAAACTGTTCAATTCATCTTAAAAATCTGACAATGAAAATACTTGGAAGCAAGAAGTTTTTGTTGCGTCATTTGCTACTTGCTGGTTGGTTGAAAGAGAAAGAAAGTATTAGAATTTCTTCTATAAATATTGTTTAATTGACAGATTTTTAAAACATAAAATAAAAAGCAAATTGAATATTGTTGACTAATTTGATGACACTTTTAGCAACCAATTGTAGGGGCATTTTTCAAATGTTTTTGAAAAACGTCTATTCAGCTCACCAAGGCTGCTTTTATTTGAACAAAAATATAGCAAAAGCTGTAATACTGTGGAAAAGTATTAGAATTTAAAAATAACTGTTTTCCATTGTAATATATTTTACAATGTACTTTATCCCTGTGACGTCAAAGCTGAATTTTCAGCATCATTACTCCAGTCTTCAGTCACATGATCCTTCAGAAATCATTCTAATATGCTGATTTACTGCTCAAGAAACATTTCTTATCGATGTTATGGAAAATTTTGGGGAGTAAGATTAAAAAAAAAAGTGTAAGTGACAGTATAAAAAGTGACAGTAAAGACATTTTATAATCTTTCATAAATTTTCTATTTTAAAGAAATGCTATTCTCTTGAACTTAGTTCAAATAAATTCATGCTTTGCGCAAAAATATTAAGTAGTACAACTGAACTGTTTTCAACTAATAATGAGAAGAAGAAATGTTTATTGAGCAGCAAATCATCATATTAGAATGATTTCTGAAGGATCATGTGACACTGAAGACTGAAGTAATGATGCTGAAAATTCAGCTTTGCATCACAGGAATAAATTACATTTTAAAATACTTGGTTAGCATAAGAGACTTTTTCAAAACAATTATAAATCGATACGGTTTCATTAGTTAACTATAGCTACCATGAACTAAGAACAGAATACTTCTACAACATTTATTAATCTAATGTTAATTTCAACATTTACTAATAAATTGTTAAAATCAAAAGTTGTATCTGTTAACATTAGTTAATGCACTGTGAACTAACATGAACAAACAATAAACGACTATTTATATTAACTAACATTAACAAATATTAATAAATGCTGAAACAAATGTTTTGTTCATTGTTAGTTCATGTTAGTTAATACATTAAATAATGTTAACTAATGAAACCTTATTGTAAAGTGCTACCAATAAATCTTAATGGTTCTAAACTTTCGACTGGTAGTGTAATTATTATTTTTATCATTATATCATCTATATTTATTCATTTTGCAAATATACACAGCTTTACTTTTTGGTTAAACAAAAAAGGTTTGACCATATTTGATGAGCTTCAGCAAGAACCAATGAGGTTTATTCTCGTGCATCAAGCAGGTTCAGTTGAGCTTCTGTTTATGTTCCCTGATCAATGTTTATATGTGAGTAAAAGCCTAAATTCAGTCTGTTCATCACATAAACCAATCGAGTCTCTTCAGAAAATTTGGACTAAAACACTGAATTCATACAGATTAGTTTTACAATCTCTTTATGAACTTTTTGAACCATCATAGTTGCGTAGTCTGTCAATGGAGGGACAGAAATCGCTCAGATTTCATAAAAAAAAAAAAAGTTCACTTGTGTTTCGAAGATGAACGAAAGTCTTACGGGTTTGGAACGATATGCGGGTGAGTAAATAATGGACTTCTCATTTTTGGTGAACTATCCCTTAAAGGCATTATAAATAAAACATATATAATGCGATGAGGTGGCAAAAATAAGACCTTTGACCTCTCCTTACTCTGAAATCTTTGGCGCAGCGCCGGTATTCTGCCACATCACAGATAGCTAGCATGCCACCCATGGAGCTGTAGCTAAACTGCTGCAGGTGCTCATGGATCAGCCTGTGGAACCGCACACCCAGCTCGGTCAAAACCGTGTCCACATTCTTACCATCCATGGACCTCCGCACACGCTCCACCTGCTTGCTCACATAGGCACACACCTTTGAGCATGCCTTGAAGAAAGAGCACAGGAAACATGACATTAAACAGTAGAATCGGCCAGAATATGGCTAATACTACTACTACTAAAAATCTTTCTAAAGATTTCAAAGTGATCTTTTCACTGTGCTGACAGAAAATGTATAAGGCAATTATTATACAGTACATGATTTTAAGATCTTACTGTAGTGTACTGTATCATGACATTGTTCTCGTCTTCTGGCTTGAAGTCAGTTTTCTTCTGTTCAGTCGCCAGGATTTGCTTCATCTGGCCTATCATGCAATTTAGTGTCCTAAAAACAAAGGAAACATTAGAAAAGGTCACAGAAATTGCATTTAATGGCAATGATGAAGTCAAAGACTAAGAAAAAAGCTCCTTCAAACAGAGCTTTGAACCAACCGATCAATCCCTGTGTCCAGCTTCACCTCCATCTGTTCGATCACCTCTTTCTTCTTGTGCAGGCACTCCGTCAACTTAGGAGAGGAGCTACAGGGGTTAGAGGTCAAACAAAGGTCACAGGAAAGTCACCAGTCAGCAGGCGCAGAGACAGAGTCAGAAGCTAGGGAAGCAGAGTCAGTCAAACTCACCTAATAAGAGGCATAAGATGATCGTTAAACTGCTTATCAAAGAGGTGAAAGATTGTGTTGGCCTGCTGAACCACATCCAAAAAGTAGAGGTTGGCATTTTTGGCATCTGCAGATGGGATGGCTGTGCAAGCCGAAACACAAATAAGAGAGCATTGTCATGTACAGTCCACTTCAGATTCATTCATTTAATTTGGTGCAAATGTGTTTGTTTAGACTTGGAACTAATGTTGCCTTTTGATTTTACCTCATGAATTGCAATATCTTAGTGGGAAATGCAGTGTTTTCATTTTGAGCTCTGACTCTAGAGTTTTCCAAACATTGTGGCTTGTATGAGAACACTTCAAATAAACTCTCATTGACTCTCTTGACATGATTTGTGAATGCAAAGCACTTACACATAATTCCAAATATGTTTGGCATTTACAATTTATTACACAAAGCTAATCACACACAGCTACACTAACTCTTGTGGACAGTGGAAACTTCCTCTTGCGGTCACTATTTAAACCATATAAACCATGTTACCCATGATTAGCCGACACAAACTGAACTGCATAAAGATTTTCCATCATTCTCTGTAGCATTAAAAGACTGATAAAATACACTAATCAATGAAACCCTAATGTATATCATACGTTTTTTGTTATGTTACACTAAAAAGCCTCCCGTCTTTGTCAAGATGTAATGGATCGTATGCAGTATCTTTTGTACATTTTTAAATAACAGTTCCCACACTTTGTGATACATTTCTACAGTATGACCTCTCAATGAGGTAATTTGCATATTCATCTATTTAAAGAATTTATGAATAAGAATTCAAACTTATTTTTATTCAATTTCAGACTGATTAATTCAGACAATCTTGTGAACTGGTTTGACCAATTTAAAAAAGAGCCACACCAACAAAAATGTTTTGCATACAATTACACATTACTGTGGTTTTCAAGAAAGTTTAACTATATACAATAGCAATATCTATCCGCTTAGATATGTTAGAGCAGAACATAACTACAAAATTTATATCCACAATAGAAATTTCCAACAGTTTTCTATGATTTTTCACTAATTTAATAATTTCTATTATTTTAGCAGGGTTAAAAATAACTACATTTTAAAGTTCCTTGTTGGTTGGGTTTTCTCCATGATGGTGGTGATTCTCACATTGCTGTTGCTTACACAAACATGTCAATAGGCCTGTGTATTATCGTCCTCTAGTGGCATGTTTACAGTAGCAGGTGGGTTTAAGGACATACCAGACTAAACAAAACTAAATATTAAATCATTATTTTTTTAATTTCATTGTTATTAACATTCATTTTAGTTTCATTTTTTTAATTTAGTTTACAATAATAACCTTGATTTAAACAAACCTGTAATTACAATTTCTAAACTCATAAAGAGAATTTAAATAGCATAAACTGCAGGAGGGTAGCTACGCAGGAGTAGGAATGAGTAACATTATGTGAGCAAAACATTTTTTTTATGTCAATCAACTGTTTCATGTTTTAGACGGTGTTTGCCATACCTGACAGCCCAATCTCAAGAGCGTAGTCTATATGGTCCACACACAGGTACTCCACCAAAATCAGGAAAATGGAGAAGGCATTTTTTGGTAGATCTGCTGGATCCGACAACTGCAACAAAGACAGAAAGTAGATCTATAACGCTGATGTTTATGGCCCACAACTGCCAACTAAGAATGACATTATAAAAATCAGGCATTTTGTAACAATTCAGCGCTGAAAATTCATATACCTTGTTGCATCTTTCAAAGGCATGCCGGGTTTCCTGTAGCAGGTTGACAACAACCTCTTGTGAGAGGAGAGTCTCTCCATGTGTGTCAATACTAGGTCCAAGCGGCAGGTTAGTGCGCTGTCTGATCCTCTCTTTGAGCTCCTGGATACTGTCAAAATGAGGAGAAGAAATTTGTAGTTTTGGAAAAAGAATGGAAAGAAAACAACAAAACAACAGTTTCTCACCTTCCAGTGCCTACAGGGCGTTTTTGGTGGTTCTTAGAGTCATAATAGCGCTGAAGAATCATGCCGCTGCGGTTTTGCAGATATTGTCGCTCCATGTCTATGTAGCTCTCCAGATAACAGGAGAAGATATTCTTTATCAGCTTAGATAGAAATGTGTGCTTGTCTGAGCCCAAGTTGAAGTCTGCGAGTTTAGCAGCCAGTGCCGTTGTCCTAAAAACAAATGGGTTATAACAGATAAAAAAAAATGGTGTTCAGTAAAGCACAAACATGTGAGACTTTAAACCATTTCAGAAAAAATGGTGTTTCATGAGAGCAAAAGTGAAAAATTATAATAATTAAATAATAATAACGAAAAACTGATTGATACCGTGTATAGAGGTCATAGAGGTTCTTGAGGTATTGCTCCACATCAGAGTTGCGGGTCTCATCTAGTTTTTCTTTAACATGAGCCTAAAATCATAAAAAGGACCATTTGAGCCAATTTGGTTATTTAAAAATGAGATAGACCAAAAGTGTCTTTTCTGGGTATGCACTATATTTACATAAACTAGTCTGACAGGTGAATAAAGGCAATTTGTGAAATACAGTACCGAAGTACCAGTACTTTTTACAACACTAATACTTGATTGTGTAATGTTCCAATTGAACAATTCCATCCTTTCTGTAGTATTGTGAATACCGACTCGATGCAGTACCTGTTGATAGGCAGCAGCTTTTATAGACTCCCACACATATTTTTGTGTTCACTCTTGTAAGCTATGCCAAATTACACACAAATAAAAATGGCCAATCAGACGCATTCTGTACGCTTTCATTATAACCAAACACAATGTAAATAATAGATTCAAAACAATGTTTATATAATTGAAAAAAGGCTAAATGCTTATGTTTTAATGTATTATTTACGCATTAACATTAGCATTAATAATGAACTTATATACCTATATTTATTTAAAGGCAGTGTGTTACAAAGGTTTTTGCTTTGGTACAAAAATTGGTACAGAAAACCATGACATTTTACAGGTACTGGTACAGACTACTGAAATTTGATATTATAACTACACAGTCCAAATGGCAAGATGGAACTAGATTTTTACATGTTCTGTAGAAATACATTTTTTAGTACTTGCCCGTGCAAAGTCACAGCTATAATGCTTATAATGTTTATTGAACCAACCCAAAGCAAGTACTATACTACATTCCCTTGGTATGGATCCTTTTCCTCTAAGTCTACAGATTTTTTTTTTTTAAATCGAACCCAGGAAAAATTTGCTTTATTCATATCACAACCCAAAGCAGAAATAGACTTAGCAAGCTGCACTAATAATTTGTTAATGTGTACAAGAGTGTTATATACCTGTATCTTGTTCTCAAAGATGCTCTGAATCAGTTTGGCCATGACAGTCTCTGGACTGCAGAAGACCTCTCCAACCTGCTTATTAACCCGCTGACACAGAACAGCAATGTCTTCAAATACATCATTCCGTATATATGCTCCCTAAAAACACCAAAAGACCGAGGTGATATAACAAAACAAACATTGAGCCTAAAATCAAGTTTACTCTTGATGGATATAAAGAACAGAAACAGCGAACATACCTCTTGGCATTGCTTGATGTAGACATCTACACAGTGGGCATAACCCTATAACAAATAAGATAAGAAATAATAAATTTCGCATCATAAAACTGGTATGATCTTGAGGGCTCTCATTATATCTCCCTACAAACCTTAAAGTGCAGCAGGACTGCTGCCACCTCACGCATGCGTCCAATCTCTCCCCTTCGCTGAGCTGCGGTGAACTCCTGGATCAACTGACGCTCAAGGTCATGATATTTACCTTTCAAACAAACACAGGGCTTATGTTAACACTGCATATTTAGCAGATGGGTAAATAACATTGTCATGTTTAGTTTACTG
Source organism: Meda fulgida (assembly GCA_030578275.1). NCBI lineage: Eukaryota > Metazoa > Chordata > Actinopteri > Cypriniformes > Leuciscidae > Meda > Meda fulgida. The sequence continues at coordinate 29,436,850 of CM060632.1, read as the reverse complement.
CTGCTTACTTGCTATCTTGGCCTTGACATCAGAAAATCTGAACAGGGACATAACGAGGAAAACAAGCATGGGAAAGAGAAGAATGGGGAATTTAAAACAAATCTCTTTTCAGACTAACACACTATTCATGATCAGTGAGAGAATATCACAACAAACATGTTTAAACTTTTTGCTTAGATCTCAGACACAGTCAAAACAAACTTTGCAAATGAAAAAGTTTTCACTTGTTATGTCTTGGCCAATGCATTAATACATTTGCTTGCTTACTTTTTGACAACACTACAGTGTAGACACTCGACAAGGATGAAACTTTCTAGTGTAGATGTATCAAACGAGATCACAAACACTTTTAAATGGAGTTAACTTTTAAAAAGCCAATGCATACAGCTGTACGCAAATGCTAAGCATGCATGGTCGTTAACATGCTGACTGTTTATATGATCCCTTGCACAGCACACCATTATTATGCCGTACCCCAAACCTCCAATATGGCCAAGACACCATCTGCAGGTCGCTTACCTATCAAACGGCAACTCCTGAGCTATCAGGTGCAACTTTTGAATGATGTCTGCAGCTTCTTTTATCTGTTTGGGATGAGAAGAGACTGTGGTGAGAGATGGAAAATGGTCATTACAGGAAGGACGCCTCAAAACACGAACAGAGGCTAGAGGCAGCCCTTAAATCTGGGGATCAGCCTATGGTAAATCTTACCCTCCCGTTTGCGTCCCTTGCTCTTCTTGTCCACCATGAGGATGATAAGAGTTAGCTCAGCTCATGCACACCTGAACCTCATCAGCATCAGACCTTAACCCCTGTCCGTCAGCCGCTGCCCAGCCAACATCTTACGTTCACTCATGACTTAAAAAATGGACAATGGCTAATCCCTCAGTAAATCACCTCCCATAATCTGTCCCCATAGGCAGGTAGGAGGTCTAGGCAAAAACAGGACCCTGACAAGAACCCCCCACCTCTCGCCTGATGGACGAGGAGAAGAAAAAGGCGATCCGAAAGCCAAGGCCTTGCTGTCCACATATCCTCTGTTCCTACTCTCCTTTGCCTGCCTGCCTCAGCTAACATCATTATTGTGCTCCCGTGAGGTGGATTCATCCCTTTTCCGCTCTCCTCACTGAGGTTTTCTAAGTATCTGTCCCCCAGCTAAGATTAGCTAAATCCCATGTAAGTGATGTAGCAGTCTCCCAGCAGTAGGGGGTTTTACCGGCGCTTGTCTCCTCGCTGCCTGGGCCTGGCCCTCCCTTTCACAGGGATTAACCCAGCCTTCGTTCCTTCCATTTCCCTTTCCTTTCACCAGCAGCTCCCCTCACTTCCCCTCTTTTCTCTTCTGGAGGCGTGTACGTCTTGAGAAATATTGAAAAGTCTGGCGGGTATATTCCCACATGGCTCTCTAGAAGCTTGTTGGTGGCCTTATGCTAATAGCTTCAGAGGATGTAAGACTTGCCACCCAGGTTTGGTCACATCATTACGAGTGACTTGAGAGATTAATTTATAAAGTGTCATTTCCAATTAAGTTGGCGTACACCAACATATAAGCAGGCCACATATACTAGCCTCAGGCATTCATTATAGCGGTATGCATCACTGTTGAGATTGAACAAAATTTTTGCAGCTTTGGTTGCAACAGTTGCTTTGGTTACAACCTCAACATAGACCACTGTCTAGAAAGTCCTGTTGTGGAGCAAAATATTTAGATGTGAATAAGCTAATGAATAAGTTGTAACTTCGTACTAACATTGGCATGATCAAATACATTAAATAATAATGGCGACAAAGAAGGGAAAGCACATGACAATGTAAGATGGGCACAGAGCATTGTACAAATGTGTCAAACATAAACCAGGCTTTGGATAATTTATGGAATCACATCCTGCCATACATGTATTAACTTACAACACTATTACCTTCTATCCTCAAAAGATGACACATTCATGTACAACATAGTTTTATGACTGATGCTACACATAAATTAAATGCACTCAGATCATGTCCATGATTCTGAATGATGTAGCAACATTTAGAATGAAACAGACCTGAAACTGACTTTTTTTTACACAGAAAAAGAAACAATAATATATGATTTCAGCCCTCTGTATCATTTGTGGTTTGAATGTGGCCTCTTGGATTTTTAAGTCGAGTACTTCTGATGTAGTATTACCAGGCAGTCTATCTAAATCTGACCTTGTCAGGATTGTTGAAGACATCACTGCGCAGCTCTCCATCCAGGAACTCGTTGAAGTACGTCATGAGTCTCTGAGCCTCCACTGCCCTCTGTCTTGGTGTATTGACTCCTTCCAGCTGATCTCCCAGGTGACACACCTTGGTGGCCACGTAACTGATATGCTCGTCTAACTCCTGGAAGTGCTGGAAAGCTACCTTTGAAACAAGCATAACAAGAAAGTGAAGGTTATACTGGTACATGTAATTGATGGTAAAGTAACACAAGGTTACCCAAATGGTTCAAAGCTCCTTGTCTTTTGCAGTGTTAGAAACGATGCAAAAATGTAAAGGTCACTGACTTGGTTGCTCCTCTGCAGGTCTTGGACCTTGTGGGCAAACTCCTTGGCTTCCCGGTGGCATTGCTGCTCCAACTTCTCCACCTTCCTTTGGATTCTTTCATCCAGCAGTTTTAGTTCCTCAATGTGGTTCACAAACTCTTCCAGCAACCTGGAACCAAAGACATGACATAAAAGAGCTGCAGGCGGCAAAACACAATTTCTGACAAGCATTTAAAATACTTTAAAAACATTAAAGGGGTGGTATAATGCCCTTTTCACAAGATGTAAAATACGTCTCTGATGTCCCCAGAGTGTGTATGTGAAGTTTTAGCTCAAAATACCCCACATATATTTTTATATAGCATGTTAAAATTGTCACTTTTTGAGGGTGAGCAAAAACGCACCGTTATGTATCTGTCCCTTTAAATGCAAAAGAGCTGCTGTCCCCAGCACAGGGGGCGGAGCCACAACAGCTTGTGTCCTGAAAATTTCAAAAACTTTTAGACTTTTATGTTCACACAGAGTGAAATCATAATCAACCACCCCTTTAAAATAAATATAAAACTACACGTTTGTTTATAGCATTTAGTTTTCTCCCTGAAGTCCACTTATAATGTCATTTTTGTCTTCTTGCAGCAAAAACCCAATTTAGTTTCACAACACTCTGTATTTTAAAACTTGTAAGTGTGCTGTTCATTCACTACATGCATAAACTACATAGTAATGCAATATTACTACTATAATTTATTATTACATACTTTCCCCATAAGCCTTGCAAGTAGGCTTAAACGTTTATGTTTGCTTTGTAATGGATGATATGCTTGGTGTCTTTATCATTGAGAATGCATGGACTGTGTGTATGCTGGAAAAGGAGGGTTGATTAATCTGGGTGGTCATATGTTAGAGCGCTGATAGTTTGGACATTTTAACTGAAACATTCTGATCAACCTGTTTTTAAGATTAGTTTTGTGATATAAAAGTACACTACTGTTCAAAGGTTTGTAAGACAATAAGACTTAAAAAAAACGTATTAAGCAAGAATTAATTAAATAGGTTAAAAGTGACAGTAGAGACTTTTACATTGTTACACAAATATACATATATATTTCAAATAAGCGCTGTTATTTTGAACAGTAGTGTATGAACACTTATTTGAAAAGAGCCAGGAAAGTCCTGTTTTCCATGTTGTATTCCTCTTTGTGTGGATATAATCATAATATTATGATTTAGTGGAGTTAAAAAGAGATCTTAACTCCAAGAAAATCTGGAAGAATGTCAAATGAACAAATATTCTGTACTATTCTTTATCATTTCTAGGTCATAACCAAATAAGCAAATTTGAATGTAAATTCATTTGTACAGATGATCAGATTTTCTTCGTTTAATAATAGTTCTCTTCCTAACATTCTCAAATCATGCAGGATAACAATCATCAGGTTTTGCAGATATGTGCTGCAAAATGCTCAGAAATTGCTCATTTTTTTAAGCTTCAATCAAATTGTTGTGCTGACAATATTATTTGTGAAAAAATATACAGAAATTCACAAAAGAAGAATTTTCACAAGTGGTCACAAAGTTCTGGATCTCACTTTATGTTAGAATTTGTGCAGATGGGCTATGTTGATACTAGGAACTAGCCAAATGAAAGAAAATCACTGACAAAGTAGATTTTAGCCAGAACTCTGGAGTCATTTTCATACATGAAAAGTACACTAGAGCGGAGGCTTCGATGAGCGTTCCAAAGAACACGCTTTGTGTCCACAGAACGCTGAAAAACGATCCATTTCACAGTCTGATTTGCGAGATGCAGGCTTACGTCCCAAATTAGGTTAGCTTGGCTATAGCAAGTAATCTGTGAGGAAATGTTATATAAAACCTGACCAATAATATGAAAATGCCTGAAGCTCTGTTCCCAGATCCCGAAACTAGCTCAATGGCAGGGATCATTATATGCTGGGCTGAGATTCATTTATCGTTCATGAATACTTCTCCAAATAGACTGATCTCAAACTGAGAAGCAAAAAAGCATCCAGGGAGAGCATCTTATTTGTCAAGATCACATAAGCACTTACCTCGGCAGCAAATCATCTAATGGCCTGTTACCATAAATTGCGGTTCTTCATAAAAAGAGCCTCTTCGTGTTATGTGTGTGCGACTGTGCGCAAATATTTAGGAAACCTCACACATACAACAGAAAGCTTCGTCAGCTGCATTTCAAAGAACTTGTAGGACAGCAAAGTCAAAAGCTCGAACTCAGCAAGTTTGGATTCTCTGGGTGGTAGCAAAACATTCTGAAGTGATGAGTATATAATCTCATATCACCGTAATTCCCTAAACGCTGCTGGCAGCTTAAGTTCTTTTTCCTCTCCATCTTTTCCACTCAAATTTGTTCTCTTCCATCATTTGTAAGTCAATGGTTTGCCCAGCTCACAACAGCCTCTTCATGGTCGGTTATTTGAGAGCTTGGTGTAAAATTTGGGGCGATGTTTCTGCTCTGGCAGTCAAAAGCACTTTTGCTGTGTGTGTCTGTGTGTGTTAAAGTAAACTTCATGTCTTTTTTATGCTTTTGACTGTGAAAGTGAAATGACTGTCAAAATAGTCAAGTTGTGATTGTGGACACTATAATTATTATAAAAGGAACTGGAAAAGTTTCATTTCACTTTTGGGCAATTAAGTCACACTAAAAAATTCATTTCTTAGTATTAGAAAACATCTGTGACATTGTGGTAAAACAAGAGGCGTATAAATGCAAATAAACGGTGCTAGTGCTTTTCGCTCAGAAAAAAAAACTTTACTAATGCCACTTTACTAATTACTTTTAAGCAAGTGATCTCAAGGTGATCAAGGTGGATGTTTGAAGTCAGTTCCCCTGAACTTCACACAGATTTCATAGCAACGTAGCCACCAGGGGAAGTTTATCTTCATTAAAGTGTTAATTCACCCAAAAATGAAAAAAAAAAAAAATCATAAATTACTCACTCTCATGTCATTCCAAGATCATAAGACTTTTGTTCATCTTTGGAACACAAATTAAGATCTTTTTGATGAAACCTGAGAGATTTCTGTCCCTCTATTAACAGTCTACGCAACTACCACTTTGTTGCTTGAAAAAGTTCACAAAGAGCTCATAAGAATAATCCATATGTATCAAGCAGTTTAGTCCAAATTTTATGAAGAGACTCAAATCGCTTTATACGATGAAAAGCTATTATTCAAATCTAAACATTGATCTGCGAATATAAACAAAAGCTCAACCGTACTTGGCTTGCTTGACTCGAGAGAACAAACCTCTTTGGTTCTTGCAGAAGCTCAAACGTGCTGCGTAACACGAGAATAAACCTCATGGGTTAACACTTCCTATAACACCTGATGTACTCGCTACATCATAAAAAGAATGGTATCTATGCTAATTTTAGTGTTTCTGTTTATTCCGAGGTTAACCGTAATCAGCCGGGCTCGGGCCGTATCCAGATCAGATGGTGGACTTGCGCCTGGACACGACCACAACGCATCCCTGAAGTGTCAGCAGAGATTATGTCAACTAGACTCTCCCCGGTGAAGGCCTCATCCACACGACAGCCATCGGCACAGATCCTCAGCAAACTCGTCTCCATACGCACGTGATGACTTGATGAACTGCATAATATAATGTTCTGATCCAATCTGACTTCTGACCTGTAATGCTGCCTGGATCATAATCATACACTGTGTGTTCGCTGGCCAGAGGAGAACTGGCCCCGACTGAGCCTGGGTTCTCCCAAGGTTTTTTTCTCCATTCTGTTACTGATGGAGTTTTGGTTCCATGCCACTATTGCCTTTTTCACCTTTCTTCGCCTTTGTCGCCATTGCCGTTTGCCTTGCTTAGTTGGGGACATTTAATTTTATATTTAACAATATTATTACAACATTATTTTCCTGTTATCTCTGTAAAGCTGCTTTGAAACAATCTGTATTGTAAAAAGCGCTATATAAATAAAGCTGACTTGACTTCTCGCATGTCATGCAAACATGCTTGAGCTTCTGTTCACCACAACTGATGTGTGTTGAGGAATGTTTAAATGTGAATAAAATCCTAAATTCCATCTGTTCATCATATAAAGCAATCGAGTCTCTTCAGAAAAATAGGACCAAACAGCTCAATTCATATGGATTCATTTTACAAGTTGTAGGTTCACAGACTGCCAATGGAGGGACAGAAATCTCTCAGATTTCATTAAAATATCTTTATTTGTGTTTCAAAGATGAACAAGTCTAAAAGGTTTGGAACAACATGACAGTGAGTAAATAATGACAGCATTTTCATTTTTTGGATGAACTAAACCTTTAACTATGAACATGTTCCACATGATTTATTATTTGAAATCTATTATTTTTTATTTCTAATACATTTTTATTTTATTATAATTTATGACTTATTTTTGTAAAATGTTTTGGTTGAAAAATGTTTGTGTTGCATTTATTTAAAATAAATGCCACTTGGTTTAATATTTTGTTATAAAATGCAACAATACTCAAGCAAACTTGAAATGTGGCTTAAGCATCAACTTTTTTGGTCACTGTATGTACAACTAGGCACAGAATCTACCAGACATTTATTTTTTCAATTTCTACCCTAATTTGAATAAAAAAAAGTAAAATGGATTTATATAAATATTTCAACAGCTGCAGCGTCTAAAAAATTAATAAAATCTAAAAACTGTATGCTCGGTCAAAAGTGTATGCTCATTACACGTTCTTTATGATTATCTACATTTTGAATAATAGTAATCAAAACGAGAGAAGAGAAGACAAATGAAACTGTTCACATCCCATTCACCTCTTCGTCTCAGTCTACTAGAGTGACTACCAAAACGTGTTTTTAAAATAAAATAAAAATGTTAAATCAAAAGTATCTTATAACTCAGTTTCTATAAAATGGCCAACTTTTGGCTATATTACAGCTCTGCACATTCTGGTCTTTTCTTCATCAATTTCATGATATGCATTCTGAGATTCTTTTTACACACCAACAGCGCTGGAATTGTTTCCATCTACACTGGCCATCTTGTTTTCATTTACAATCCCAGACAACTTTTCAAGAAGAAATTCATACATAAGCAAATGTATGCTTGTCTACAAAACTTGTTTCAAACATTTCAGCATAAGTCTTTAGATCAAAAGGTTTTTAATAACATGAAAAACACAAAATCAAAGTCAAGAATTCCAAAACATATGACCAGTGGTGTATGTTTCTGACAATCATGAATATTTTGTGACTCACTTTTTGGGGTCAAATGCCTCCGCACCTCCTTTGGAACCTCCTCCAGGTGTTCTCCATGCCAGTCTCTCAATATACTCATCAGCATCAAATGGCTCCTAGTAAGATGATAAAGATGAAAAAGCAAAAAAGTAATTGCTAAAGACATGCACAGATAAATAAGCTTTTACAAATAAGAAGGATACTCTGGACTGCAATATACGAAGACAGTCTGGGGGGCTGCTAGGGGGTGTGTAGAAAAGTAAAAAAATAAATAAATACATTTAAATAAATAATACATATAGCCATACAGTACTGCAGTGAGTAAAAAAAAAAGAATGTAGTAAAAACTAAATATTTTCCACAATACTTTCCACTAATATTAAAGTTATGGTAGGTAAGCTTTGAAAGATCCCTCCCTCCCTCCAGAGCCTCTCTAAAGCCACGCCTCTGTGAACGGTAACACATGAACGGTAAAGCTGGGAGCAAACAAGCTTCACAAGAGACGGCGTTAAACTACCTCATATCGCAAAGCACATTACATTACAATAATAATGAACATAAACAACTTAAAGAAGACTGACCTGTCCCCCTGACTGCTGAAGATTAATTTTTTAGCGTTGACAGTGTTGCCATTGAAACGCATAAATTTGAGTCACGATTATAATGTCAGGTTTCAATCTCTTACAAATTATAGTAGTTATGGTAGTTATTATAGAAGGAACTGTATAAGGTGGCTGCTGTTAAGGTTGTGGTGCTTGGTGACACGTCTGTAACTGGCATATCATGAAACGAGCTGATGGAAAAACACATCTTGATAGGCAGGTAGGACATCGGACCGAATGCAATGATTGGAAGAGAATTTTATGGTCCGAAGGCTTCCACAGATGATATACTGTATATACTGTACATATAAAAACATGTAAGTTAGACCACTTAACTTAGTGATTGCTACCAGGATGTGAGGAGACTTTCAACCAGCATAACAAAAAAATCTGGAGCAAATCGCCTACCCTGCCTTTAAACAAATCACAATATAAACTGGGTATACATATGAAAATACAAACAGTATTTTATATACTAGTATATATGTATATAAGTATATGCCTTTTAAATTATAGGATGGAGGTCCATGGTACGAGGATGATCATATTTTGTGGAAAGTGGCATCTAAAAGAATAAACCCCCCTGGTCTAGAGAATCTGAAGAGCTTTTATTAATAATTTTGCTTGAACATGTCGTCTGCCTACACAAACATATTAGAACAGTAGAGTATTTTGTGACAGTTGGTGTTAGCTTCTCACTGATAACGTTACTCTACTGCCTGCATTGTAGCATGTCAATATTATGTCAAAACTAAACTATGCATTAAATACAGCACGCGAATGATGCACGACTTATATGAACCATGAAAACAGTATCTGCAAACTGTAATGCAGACCGTGACAGCTTCCGTGACAAAAAAAAGACTTACCTCGAATAACTGAGCTGTCGTAGCCATATTTCACGGCGCCAGAAAGCAAGAGTAAGTCCGCAAATACTCCTTAAAGAGCGTCTTTCGAAACTATAATTTAGCTTCTTGTTGTTTATTTCTATTCTGAAAACAGTTGCTTCCTGCATCCAGCTGCCATGACCGGGCCGGAAACAGAAATAGGGGGTGAGGACACGGGGCTGTGTGCTTAAAAAACAGATCTGAGATCAGTTGGATAATGCCACTCCAATGTAGCTGAAAACAGCGAAGTTTGTTAAGCCTGATCCTACGTCAGTAAGGTTTTCGACCATGCCTCAAAACGTCACGTGATCACTGGCAAACAGGAAGAACAGACTGTCAGATGGGAATAACACATGACAGTTGCGAGTTCCTTTATTTTTGTTATCTTTTTTTCTTTAGAAATGCATCTTAAGTTTAAATTGGTTACTCAGTGTTGAACTGTAAACAAAAAAAAATCGTCTTACAGAGGGAGATATTTGCATACTTCGCTAGATGTTTGGCATGTTAGATTATTCCCACTCATCAATAGGGACATAAACAACAGCATGAGTATACGAGCACTATGGGTTGTCTCACACGAGAAGGGTGAATCTGTAAAGGTTCGGTTTTCCAGGTAAGGACACTGTCTGTGATGGACTATTAGCATACAGCTTTTTGCATACAGTGTAGTAGTATGTACTGCATACTTTCTATTACTTTTATTTTTATTTTTAGAATGGCATACTAACGTAGGCTACTACTTTTATTGATTTTCTGTAATACTTGGATGATCTACTACATTTGCCAAAAAAAGTGCAGTATACAACCAAGCACAGCTTCATGGAATGATTTAACCAATGCAATATTCTCAGCATGATCTTCCATTTCCTATCTAGGTTTCCTGTACATATCTCTGTTTTAACTCATTTTTAATTGGACAGATACAAAAATATATTTTTACCAAAATTGAATTGAACTGAAAAATAGTTCAATTTATTTCCAATATGATAGATGCTACTCACTGAATTGAATTTATATTTGTGACAACAGTTTAGCATACTACTGTTTAAAACTTTAAAGTTGTCATGAAATGGAAGTTGCGATAGTCTTTTCTTTCCTATTGTGACGTATATCCGAGTGAATGGGCTTATTGAATAAGACAAAATGTTGGACAGGGCTCGATTTTGTCCATTGGGAATTGATTGGATTGTTAGATCATTGTGGTTTGCTATTGGTCGTTCTTATGTGAGTGACAGGTTGATCCCGCCCTCGTGCCAATAAACATAGTCATAGAAGAGAAGATACTGCAAGAGGGAGGGGAAGTTATTTTTAATAAAGATTACGAGGCCACGTGAATTTTTAAAAATGGTGTTCATTCATAATAAATCCTGCAATATTACATAAATAAAGAATTGTCAATTTTTATTATTTTTTTGTGAATTTCAGTGGGATTTTCCATGGGATTTCTATTCAGTTTTGTTATATTTCTCTTTTTCATTTAGACGATTCCCAACAGTTGAGTTCCGTGCCAAATCCTTGGCTGGAGCCCAGTATGTGTCTGTTCCGGAGGACCGCGTCGTACCCCAGCTCTTGCTGACAGAGTTGGGCCTGGTGGATGCTGACAAACCTTACGTAGACGCACGGGACGACTGTGCCCGTCAGCACCGTTCACCGGCAGTGGAACTCCGTGTAGATGGTTCAGGTGGGAGAACCCTCTGGCCCGTTCTCGTCGTAACTCAGGGCGCGTTAATCCTAGCCTGCCTTCCTCTAGTGGAAGCAGCCACTGAGCCTCGGCCTCCTCTCCCCAGCCTGGCCTCAGTCTCTCAGGGCTTAGCTCTTTTGTCAGGCCTGCAGGATTTCCTTTGTGGCCCTGGAGGTAAACCTGAGCCTGATGTACTGGCCTCCCGTTTGGCTGCTCTTCCTCCTTTGCTTCTACAGGTTTGCCCTTTGGGGAGACCACTGGACACCCCTCCTCCAGCTGGATCGGTGCCTGTCGCTGTGTCTCCAAGCCCAGGGGGGGCTCAGAAACAACCAGCCTGGAAGGCAGGGGTCCATCGAGGCAGGGCGGTAGTGAGTGTGGCCCTTACCGAGAAGGTGAGGTCCATGCAGTACGGCAAGAGTAGTCGACAGGACCTCTGGGATGTATACGGCATGGTCATGTGCAAAGTTAGTCCCCGTCCTGTATGCTTAACTTATAGTTTTATTTGTGTTATTAATATGCATTACATTTGTTACTTCATGCTTTTCAGTGTGAGGTTGAAGGTGTTCTGCCTAATGTGACCGTCACCCTCACACTCCCACCCAATGGTTCACCCCTGCTGGACATTCTTGTCCATCCCTGTGTGACGTCTCTGGATGCAAGCATTCTCACTGCCTGCAGTGTGGATGAGAATGACGGCTCCACCTTTTCAGGGCCATACAAATTCCCTTTCTCACCACCTCTGGAGCTTTTCAGACTCTGTAGCTACACCTCACAGGTAAAGCTTAGTCTAGCAATAGTCTGTCTTTTAATAGTTTTTCACAACCCTAAGGCCCTGTTTACACCTGATATGAGTTGATGAGTATAGATGAGTTTTGGTTGATCGGATCTTAAGTAGACAAGGGAGACACATAGCCGGTGTTCTAATGAGTCTCTTTTGTCCACTTTCAACCACTTCTGTCCTGATTTCTTCGAGGGGAGGGTCTATCGGAGGGTAAATGTATGTTTTTTTTAGATCTTTTTATCTAATGGACAAATTAAGCTCACGGAACGCGACCGGAGATGACGGAAAAACATGCGGAGAGCAGCAGCTTTCATTTCTGCTCTGATAGCTACAAAACCATCTGAGTTTGTGTTAGAAATCAGGAATGGTGAGAGAACATTGTGCCTGGTACGTTTTTCGTCTTCAAACCAAACTTGGGTCCTCAGCCGACAAAGTTGAAATCCTCTCTGGCTAGCACGCTTCCCATAATGTTTACGCATTAGGTCAGTAGGCGGAGAGTATGCGACCTCATGAGCGTCTACACTACAAAAGCAATCCGGTCAAATGCGTCTTCGACTACGCCTGGAAGTGGTCGAAAGTGGAAAAGCTCAAAACGTTTTAGACCCGTTTACACCTGTATTTAGCGTCGTCCATTTGTGATCCGATCAACCAAAATGCATCTTAATACCAGGTGTAAACAGGGCCTTAAATCTACTCTACCGTTCAAAAGTTTGGGTTGACAAGATTTTTTTTTTTTTTTTTTGCTCACCAAGACTCCATTTATTTGATAAAAAATACAGTAAAATAACTTTAATTGTCTCTCATTATGGTATATGCACACACTAAAAGCTAGTGGCTAGTGTCAAAAGTAGTGTCTTTAACTGACTTGGACTTATGAATTTTTTTGAGGTACCTGTGCCACCGATTCTTGGCTCCTACCAGCTGAAGGCAGAGGAGAATCATCTAAAGATTAATGTCGTCTTGAAGCTCCATGAAAGTGTAAAAAACAGCTTTGAGTACTGTGAGGCGCACCTTCCATTTTTCAACAAGTAAGTAATCTAAATTTGTAGTAAAAAAAATAATTTTGTACTCCCCACACGTGTTGGGTGTGCTGCTGGGATTTACACTTTAACTCAGACATGAGTGGCGGTCTTTATTGTCTTTAGCTGGTTCTGTGTTTTTGTGCTTATAGAAAGTACATTGGCTGTTATAGTATCCTTGTGTGTGCTTCCTCACAGGAATCTAATGGGAAGTGTGGAGGTCAAAGTGAGCTCAGGGCAGCTTGAGGTGTCGAAAGAGAAGAACTTACTGGTTTGGGTTCTTGGTATGTCAATTTTTAATATTCTATGATGTTACATGTTTGCGTTTATCATTTTTAGGGTCCGAACACAGAGAATACCTAGGCACCTATTATATGCGTTAGTGTTCTATTTATTCTTCTTCTTCTTCTTCTTCTTCTTCTTCTTCTTCTTCTTCTTCTTCTTCTTCTTCTTCTTCTTCTTCTTCTTCTTCTTCTTCTTCTTCTTCTTCTTCTTCTTCTTCTTCTTCTTCTTCTTCTTCTTCTTCTTCTTCTTCTTCTTCTTCTTCTTCTTCTTCTCCTCCTCCTTCTGATTATTTTTCTGCTGTTGAGTCTGTGGCAACCCATAGAAACGCTTGCAGGAAATTCATGAAATTTGACACACAGATAGAGGACAGTCTTTACATTAATTACAGCAATGTTGAAGTCTCTAACTCAATCCCTCTAGCGCCACCATCTGTCTGAATTTGCACTTTTATGCTAGTAACTTTTGAACCTTAAAGGCTACAACGCAATTTTTTTTCCCTCTGATTCCTTGGCTCAAGATAATTCGATTGCACCCTATGACAATTTTCCATCTTGAAAATCAACCATTTTGAGTTTTTGAGCATTGATGACGCATAAGCAGAATTATGGAACTTGTCGTCATGCCAATAGATCTAACCATGTAGTGAAAACATTCATGTTTTTGAACATGACTGTGGTATGAACAGGTCGCGATTGCTAATGAGAGAGATATCAGCGCCACACGCGAGTCTCACGGATATGTCAATGTCACCTTTATTTATATAGCACTATTAAAACAACACAAGTTGACCAATGTGCTTTACATTCTCACTGAAAAATAGAAAAAGAAACATACTACAATAGTAATAGAATAAAAATAAAAACATTTAAGACGAATAAGCCACGGCAAACAGATATGTCTTAAGTTGTACTTTAAAAACATGTACAGAGTCAGCATCCCTAACATATGATGGCAAACTATTCCAAAGTCGTGGCGCTACTACTGCAAAAGCCCGATCCCCTTTCTGGCTAAACTTAGTCCGTGGAATTTTCAGCAACTTTTGAGTTGATGATCTCAAGGTTCTTCCTGATTGATACTCTATTAACAGAGCTGATAAATAAGTCGGTGTAAGGTCACGGAGTGATTTATACACCAATAAAAGAAGTTTAAAATCAATTCTATATTGTACAGGAAGCCAATGTAGAGCGATCAAAGATGGAGTGATGTGTTCTCGTTTTTTTCTTGATATTAAGGAATAAGGACATTTCATTCTACCGAATGCAAGTGCTGAATTACACTACATATAGCTACAATAATAATCAGTAATAATAATAGTAATAGCTACAATATGTAAGATTTTTGTAATAAAATATCCAAAAATCACTTGCACAGTGTGATATATTTCCTGCAGTTGTGTACTTACAATATCCCAAAAGTTCCCAAAGATTTTTAATTTCAGAGAAATTCCAATTTTAAATAATGGCTCGTCCATGTTCACCTGTTGCCTGTCAATGACGTAATATCAGCGTTATCTCTGGTTTCCACCATGGTTTCCACTCGTACTGCCATAGTAACCATGGCGACAGACGTGGACAACTGTGTTACGTCTAGCGGCACGCTCACGCTGTTGTTGTTTCGTTCAAACGTTATGGACCATGGCAAGCAGACTTTTGGGACAAAAGGAGAACTCCACGTCCGTGACAAACTTTGACTTGACAGAGACGCCACTCTTGCATGTACTTGATAGGACAGGTGAGCAAATGTACATAAAACTAATCAATGTTATAAAGCTCGACATGATTTGAAGTTTGTTATTCTAATGTTAATCTAGCTTTTTGCTAGTCTCATAGATAAACTAACACATAGAATAACATTATAACTTTTAAACACTCAAATGCAGTTTAGTGTGATAGTGTAGACCAAGTGAAACAGCGCTGCTTTACCTCACAAGTTTCATTAGTCTAATAAACTGACCTGTGTGAGTATTAATTCAGCACTTGCGGGTAGTTTGGTTGAATGAAATGAGCTTATTCCTTTATATCAGTGGGACTTGCGTGTGGCAATCTGTCTCTCATTAGCAATCATGACCTGCTTCATATCACAGTCATGTTAAAAACATCAATGTATTCACTCATCCATAAACATTATTAGATCCATCAGCATGAAGACAAGTTCCATAATTCTGCTTATGCATAAACCTACGCTTTTGTTATTGTAAGAGGTTAGCAACCTCTAGCGTCGGATTAAATTAAATATTGTAGCTTTAACCATTCTCAAATAACTCATTAACTTACTTGATGGCATGAATTCATGATTTTTCAGCCATTTTGGCTAAAATCATCTAAAAATGTTTTTAATTACTCATTTTTGCGGTCTGATACTCCCAGCCATGCTTGCATAACTCATCATGCCTTTTATGTGTTTAGACCATTAATTGCTGCTTGCAGCTATATTGATTATTTATAATTAATAGCCATTTGTCTTTGTACCTCCTCAGGTCAGAAGTTTCCAAAGGCTCGTGAGGCAACACTGGAGGGGACTATTAATTTTTCAGGGACTGTTGCTGGACCGACAGACCCTCTATGCACAGGACTCACTGCATATATAAAAGTGGGTGAATTTAGGATAAATTAATTTATTCTATCTATAATAAGATATTGAGTGTCAATTAATTGCACAAGATGTCTGTATTAATGTGCATAACAACAGTTGAGTCACTGTCACTGTATTCGTTCCAGCTTTATTTCCGTGTGCCAGATTTGACTTTGTCTGGTTGCTGTGTGGACCAACACTCAGTGCAGGTTTACTCTTCTGCCAAATCACGGATTGTCACAAGTGAGTGATTCAGTGACTGTGTTGTTGTTGGTAACTGAACCCAAAACTATTAAAATCATTTTTGTTAATTGAAATAAAGCTGAAATAAAATAAAATTTTATGTTAACACTTTACAATAAGGTCCTATTAGTTATTAATTGTAGTCCTATTAGTTATTAATATTATTTATTGTTAATGTATTAGATAACAGTGAGAAAAATATTACAGTACAGTAATTATTCATCTTTGTTAACGTTAATTAATCTAAAAATACTACTTTTCATTGTTAGTTCATGTTATATCAGGTCCATTAAATAATATTACCAGGTACAACTTTGGATTTTAATAATGTATTAGTAAATGTTCGAAAAAAAAAAAAACATTAATTACGATTAAGAAATGCTTAATTGAAGCATTGTTTGAATGTTTCATTTTTCATTGTTAGTTTATGTTAACTAATGTAGTTAACTAATGTTAACAAATGAAATCTTATTGTAAAGTGTTACCATATTGATATTAGAAAAATATATAAATGTTGCCTTGACAACTAATTGAAATAAAATTAGTTTAATTTGAAGAACTAAAATAACTAAAACTGAAAAAAAAAACTATACAGTAATTTAAAAAAACGAATTAAAATTACAAAAACACATTACAATACTTAACTTATACTAAACTAAATTAAAACTAACAGAAAATATACAAATAAAATATTATTCAAAATATTATAAAAGCATATATAGTAAAGTAAAATAACACTGTTCAGTGATGAGCAGTGATTGCATGTTGAAATAAGTTCACAAGAAAATAAGTGTAAAAAAAAAAAGTATTAATTACATCAGCAATGAGAATTATCTTTCTGTTCTCCTCCAGCACGAGAGCTGGTCTCCTCAGAATTCTACATTTGGAACTCAACAGGTGACGCCCCCGTCTCATCTGGACTCACCGCTCTCTGACATCATCTAATTAATGCACACTGGCCTTAATAAATCATTCCAGGTATTAAAGGATCAGAGACTAATAAATTCTATTCTATATGGAAATGTGGCCTATGACAAATGTTGCTGTCATGCAGTGTTAGCTTTCATTTACAGTATGACTTTCATTTACTGCATGGTTTTTCTAATCTGTCCAAATAAAATATTCAGTGTCTCCCAGTGTGCGTATGTCTCCATTATTTAGCTGAATATGGGCAGATGCATAATGAATGATTGGTCAGAGAGATCCTGATAAATATTTGTAATATAATATTCTTCATTTTTTCCATTATATCAAAATAATTAGTTATTAACTATATTTTTATATATATAGAAATAGCCATTTTTAGTCAAATGCTCTTTCTTCTTTACTAATAAGAAGTAATGAAGAATTAAAATTCAATTAACAGTCCTTTCATTTAGCTTCAGACTGATCCCTAAGTGTTTACTGCTGTTCAGGCTTCGGTTTTCCCTATTAGCTGTTCAGCTGGTTTATATAGAGGCTCCTTGAGCTCATTCACAAGAGGACTTTGGCCCTGTGTTTGTTTGATGAGGCTGAAAAGAGTGTATTCTGATGGCAGAGAAGGAGAGAAGGCAATTGTTATAGAGAAATACCAGTCTGGTATCCAAAGAGGTTCTTAATTAGTTTCCAAAGTGACCCATAGAGGTCCCACTTAAGCTTGTCTCCGTCTCTCTCCTGCCCAACAAAAACAGTTAATGGAGACTTAAAAATACCATCACCCAACTCGCAGCTAAAGGACCCTTTACAGCTTTAATTGTTGCAATAGAAAATCAATTATGCCGCCTATCCTAGTTTGGCTAAATGTTGAAACTAAATACAAGCATAAATTCTGTGTCACCTTATATGAGCAGCAAGCAGTCATTTCTGTATGTTTAGCGGCTGAGTAGCATTCGGAGAATTCCCATGGAGAAGACACAAGATGATGATGGTTCAGCTGGAGCCACATAAGAGCTCTCCACTGAAGCAAAGCATTGTCTGAGAGATTAATCGTCTGCCACTTCGACTGCTTGCCTTGCTGTGTCTGCAAGAACAAGGCAGGACTGCATTCTCACAAGGATTTCCTCCTCAGAACACTGAGCGTGATCAATCTGATGGCCAGTCCCCAATAAGGTCCTCTTCATTTCCTTAATCGTCCGTCTGTATTCAACAAACTTCTCAGAGAGGTTCACACTTCCTCTAGTCTG
This sequence comes from Meda fulgida, assembly GCA_030578275.1. NCBI lineage: Eukaryota > Metazoa > Chordata > Actinopteri > Cypriniformes > Leuciscidae > Meda > Meda fulgida. The sequence goes on along the minus strand of CM060632.1, from coordinate 29,418,870 downwards.
ACCAGAGCCATTCCCGATCATACGTCTTCTAGTCAGTCTTCATTCTAAAGGAATGTGTTCAAGGTTCCAATCGGATTTTCTATAACAATTAGAATTCCATCCTGAGATATAGCGATGACATCTGAGATCGATTTTTGTATTAAAATGTGGGTCATACTTTATATTAGTTGTCTTTAAACGCTACGCACATCAAAAGAAAATTGGGTTACACTTTATTTCAAATTGTGTGTGTAATTATACATGTAATAATAATTAACTACATGTGATTACTATAGAGTCAGGGTTAGATTCGAGTTTGGTTTAGAGTTAGTTGCATGTAATTATGCATACAGTAATTTATAGTTATTACAACAGTAACTACATGTAACGTGTAACAAGGACACTGTAAAAAAAAGTGTTACCGAATATTTTTTGGAATAATGTAGCCTAATGTGTCTATGTTGTATTGCAAAACACTTGCTGCTATATCAGTGATACGGCTAAGGTTAAGAACAGGTTTAGTGGTATGAGGTTTAAGGTTGTTTTCTTTTTAAATATAAGTGTAAATCTAAAAACATGCATGTTTCAAAATGTTATGGTATAAGACACGTAATGTAAAGTGGGACCAAAATTAGCATCCTATTGGATATTATGTAGTTTTTATTTATACAGTTGAAAACGCCACAGGAGCTATAATAGTTTTAGGATCCTGGATGATTTCCTTTCAATTCATTCTGATGTTCTAGGACATTTACATTTATATATTGGTAATAAAAAAAATTGTTGAGTTGTTGAGAACAACAAATTAAACTGGAAATGGAATATATATATATAAATATTCAGAATATTAATAAAAACTGTAATAGTATCTTTAAGATACTAAAATAATGTACAAATAAAATTCCCATTAAATCCTTTAGGATTGTTTTTTCTCATTAAAGTTGAATTTGTCAGGCGAATGTTTCAGCATGTCATTAGAGAGTATTATTTCACTAAGGCTTCTGTAGCACTAGACATAATGAAGTCTCCTCAAAACACACACAACCTGCAACAATGATATGCACTGGAGCAAAGTCACACAAAATTGGATGTATATAGGTCCATCTAGTGGCCCTTCTTGGAAAATAGGTTTAGGACATCCAAAATGATTTTTTAGGGGGAGGGGGAAATATCTCAGTCATTACGACAGTTTGTAACCAAGAAGGCTAATTCACGATGGCGGGTTTCCTCTGCAATTTTATAGCTTTTTAGAATGGCGTGTTTGAAGTGAATTAAAGTCTGTGGTGAGAATTACATGCTTTGTTCTAGAACATAAATAACACATATTCATACATCAAACGTTCGGAAATTTAAAGCCGCTGTTTTTAAACCTATACGTTGCTAACACATTCATTGGGACTGGTCGTGTGAAGTCAACATGGCAGCGCCCATGAGTGGTATTGACTAAAATTCCAATTAAGACCATTTAAAATTGTTTTCGTAAATTTAAATAAAATTAAGATTTTTAATAAAATTAGAAATGTTGCCTTGGCAACTAAGTTAATTAGTTTACGTCTCAAGAAGTAGGTAGTAAACTGACGAAAACAGAAATAAACATAAAGCTAAATAGATGTTTTTTTATATTAAAAATGAAAAACAAACAAACAAACAAAAAAAACCCAGCAAAATTACTTCAACTACAAATAAAAAGAAAACTGAAAATACACCAAATAGCAAAATCAAAATATTTATAAATACTAGCCTATAATATTATATAAATAATACTAAAATAACACTGGTTTGGGGTGATCTGCTTTTTTAGAAGACTAATATCTATCTAATGTCTCATTTCTCAAATGTGTTATTAATTTATTATATAATACACACATACGCGCGCGCGCGCACACACACACACACACACACACACACACACACACACACACACACACACACACACACACACACACACACACACACACACACACACACACACACACACCTTAAATATATGCAAACTGTCTTTTAGATTTTTATTTCTATCAATTGGTTAAAAACTCCATTACCCAGCATCCTTTACTGCAACGCACCGACATAGTGTCGTAAATCATCCGCTCTACTTTACGGCACATAATAAGCAAGTGTGGAGTGAATTGAGTAATGGCAGGAACAGACACGAGATAGTCCACGAACTTGACATTATTCCTACATTTATCAGGTACCGGCAGCCGGACGGACGCCTGTCTTTGTCGTCGTTCGCTGTGCGAGGCTGATTCCGACCCCGTTTTTCTGTCATCATAATAACTGTATGCAGTGGAATGGCTGAAGTGCCGCCAGGGCCTAACGCACTGCCTTCATCCCCGAGCGAGATCACAGCACTGCCCGTGGACGGCTGCACCTTACTGGGCAACGATGAGGGACGGAACATCATCAGCCCCGGACAGGGACACCAGCACGCTAGCGACCATAAGGCGATAGTCAAATCCAACCAGAACAACGTGCACCCCAATGCATCAGCCTCCCAGTTCCACACAGCCCAGCTGAACGGGGTCCAGTGCAACCACACTCACCTCCAGAACCACGTCCAGCAACACCGGCCGTCCGACAATCAAAACGCCGCTTCTGATCATCACTTGGACGGAGTCGCTGAAACACAGGGCGATCACACAGAAAACAACAATTTAACGAGAAATAAACGATGTAACGTTAGTGATCTAACGCAGAGCCAATCGCCGCCGAACAACGGGATAAACTGCAATGATAGTATGGCGATAACGGAGAGCAGCTCTTGTCGATTGGAGAATGATGTAAGTAGCAGGACTGGTTCGGTGGGTCCGGCTCGGATGGACGGGGTTGAGTCAGGCCCGGGCCCGCAGCGGGCTCGAGTAGAGCAGGCGCCGGCTGACAGCGCTCCGGTGGCGGCGATGTCGAGACTAGCGCTGGAGGAGCACGACGAGTCCATCCGATACGTGAGATACGAGTCTGAGCTCCAGATGCCCGATATAATCCGACTCATAACTAAAGACTTATCTGAGCCCTACTCTATATATACCTATAGGTACTTTATTCACAACTGGCCTCAGCTCTGTTTTCTGGTATGTATCGTGTCATTCAGTTATTCTTGATGGTGTTGAAGAAATCAATATCAAAGCGTTCAACATCATAACAAAATGTGTAACACGGATAAAATGATACTGATTAGCATTTGCGTATGTCTTGCTATTTAAATGATATTCCAATGTAAATCAAAGAATAGCATGATATCACTGTTCAACATAAACATGGCATTAATAGTATCTTAACGTTACATGTCCAAAAAACCCCCCAAGCATCTAAACAAATAACCATGAAATGTCATATAACCATGTTCAAGAAAACATTGTCATATTTTTAATGGGAATCGTGTATTTTGAATGCTTGTCATATTTCTTAAAGGATTTAGTACATGCCCAATTTAAATCACATTCTGACCCTTTTTTTACCGTGATTTTCTACTGACAGATGAGTACCAATAAAAATCAATATCAGAGCAGCACCCAACATCATCTCTGATAGAATCAAATGTAACATGTCCATGGTACAGTGATGTATACAATGTTACTGATTGATCAGCTTTTTCATATATCGTGGTATTTAAATGATATGCCAATTTACATAAAAAATAGCACTTTAATACCATGGTAAGTGTTCAGTACATGGTATGGCCATTCTACCATATATTACCATGGTTTATTTAAAAAACATTACATGGCCAAAACACAATTTATTTTGTATATATTTGTTATGTATTTTCAAATGTTTGTCCTTTTTTTAAATGTCATGTTGCTTAAGTGATTCAGATGTAACCATATGATTATTTACTGTTGTAACACTAAATATTATTTATTGCATCTTTTGCAAGAATTGTTTAATATATCTGTTAGTGAGTGAGGATGTATGCTTGCATAACAGATGAGTATCAAAAAGTGTAATGGGACACATTTTCTGTGATAATACCATGCATTTTTGACACACTAATACCGTAGTATTGTAGTATTAGGGTAGGATAATTAATCATTCAGCGCAATGGGATATACCATCACTCCGCAGTATTTTGTAAGGGTAATTTTATTAAACAGATGGTGAGTATTGTAGTTTCACAACAAAAACCAGGATCTAACCATGGTAATGTGGAGCAGTCCATATCATGGTTTTACCTGTTGTTTTATTAAAAAGTACCACAGTATGTCAGAACTATGGTCCATTCCAAGGTGTCGAAGTGTATTTATATCTTTTTGACGGATTAAGGGTGGTGTAAGTGTCATCTTGAGTCTAGTATTAGAGATAGGTCATTGTTTTGCACAGTTCACCAAATGCATTGCAGTGTCTTGATGACTCTTTCTTTGACGTGTCACAGGCGATGGTTGAGAAGGACTGTGTTGGTGCCATTGTGTGTAAGCTAGACATGCATAAGAAGATGTTCCGTCGAGGATACATCGCCATGCTCGCCGTGGACTCCAAATTCCGCAGGAAAGGCATCGGTAAGAGCTATGCTAGCATGGTTGCCCTCACCTCAGAATGGCAACAGAAGGGATCTTTTAATAGGACACGCGTCTGCTTCAGTGTCAGCTCATGGATACATTTAGTGCTTTGAACTGCTATAAATCAATGGTTTGCCTTTCTGTGTCGAAGGAGCTCGATCGTTCCATGTGTATTCTCCATTCAAACTGTATTTACCATATTCAATAGGTATATAATACTGGAAATGTATTATAAATGATTAAAAGCTGTACTTGTTTGTTAGGCACTAACCTTGTGAAAAAGGCCATTTATGCTATGGTGGAGGGGGATTGTGATGAGGTAAGAGATTAATCTTGTAAATATTGCATGCTACGGATATATTTGGAATGGAATGCTACTACATGCTACACAGTAGAGAAGTATGGATTCTCCCAGATGAGGTTAACAATGCTTTTCTTCTGAGTCTTGTGTTAATTATGCTATTGACATTAAAAGTATTGTTCTTAGAATTACCTTTAAAATTAGTATAATACATTTATTTTTAAAATAGTAAATTGTATAGTAATACATGTTTTAAACTGCCTTATGCTACATTTTGTCATGTGTACTGATGTTGGATCTCAGAAACCAATGCTATTTGTCGTGATATATGCTAAATGTGATTGTGCTGAGTATTTAAAATACAAATTAGCAGTTTATTTTTTATTTAATTTTGTGTAAAAATGTTACATAGTGTTTTCAGTAAAAAAGCTAGAAGCGAGGAAATATGCCATAATACTCATCAATGTCCATTTGTATATTATTTTCTTAAATAGAAGATCAGTAATATTAGGCTACATTGTGAGATACATTATCCAAGGCTAAGCTGTCAGGTTTTATTCTGCAAATGCATATGTACAGTGCCATTCAAAAGTTTAAATACTTTAATACTTTTATTTAGCAATTTTCAACATTGACAATTATAAATGTAAGAAACGTTTCTTGAGCAGCAAATCAGCATAGTAGAATGATTTCTGAAGGATCATGTGACTCTGAAGGATCATGTGACACTGAAGACTGGAGTAATGATGCTGAAAATTCAGGTTTGCATCAAAGGAATAAATTAAAATAAAAAAGTTATTTTAATTTGTAGTATTATTTCATATTAATTTTTTTATTATTTTTTTTAAATCATACACTTCCGTTCAAAAGTTTGGGGTCGGCAAGATTTTTGGGTCGGCAAGACTTCTCATGATCGCCACGACTGCGTTTATTTGTCCAAAAATACAGTAAAAACGGTAACAACATAGTGAAATATTATTAAAATTTTGAATGTCTGTTTTCTATATTCATATATTTTAAAATGTAATTTGTTTCTGTGATCAAAGCTTAATTTCCAGCATCATTACTGCAGTCTTCAGTGTCACATGATCCTTCAGAAATCATTCTAATGCTTTTTTCCTGATCAAGAAACATTTCTTATTATTATCAATGTTGAAAATAGTTTTGCTGCTTAATATATTTGTGGAAACAGTGATATATTTGTTTCTCTGGATTTTGCAAATGAAAGAATCAAAAGGAAAGTTCAAAAGAACAGCATTTATTTAAAATATAAATCTTTTGTAACATTATAAATGCCTTTACTGTCACTTTGGATCAGTTTAATATATCCATATTGTAAAAAAGTAAAATGATGTTCCAATTAAGGAGCTGTTTACACCCGGTCTCTTCATGTGTTTTCTCTGATCGGATAGCTAAAAATCCCAGGATGTCCTTCGTAAAAAGAGTAGGGGTGTAACTCCGGCATCTTGGACAAATTAGCCTATTGGTCTGTGTCCATCATGGCCTCCTAATCATCCCCATATACTGATTGGCTTCATATATACTGTATATTCAGTATACTTCTCCTCCACCAGTAAGCTGGTGTGTGGTGGGCGTTCTGGCACAATATGGCTGCTGTCGCATCATCCATGTGGATGCTGCACTTTGGTGGTGGTTGAGGAGATTCCCCCTAACATGTAAAGCGCTTTGCTTTATATTAGTTTTGCGAAGACCCATTTATGTGGCCAAGTGTAAACTGATCCGTTTTAACAAGTTCGCTATCCGATCAGTAAAAACGCATGATGTGCCCTGGTGTGAATGAGTATGTGGTACTACGTCATTCCAAATATGCCTCAACTTCTATTTTCCCCTCACTTATGTTTTACATGTAAGAATGTTTTATTTTCATTCCTCAGGTGGTGCTAGAGACGGAAATCACCAACAAATCAGCCCTGAAACTCTATGAGAACCTGGGCTTTGTCAGGGACAAGCGGCTGTTTAGATATTATTTAAACGGAGTGGACGCACTTCGGCTTAAACTCTGGCTTCGCTAAATCAAACTACGGGGTCCCTCAACTCTTTCTCCATCCCTTTGGCCTCCTCTTCCTCCGCCCCAGTCCTTTGGCTCAGATCACCTGACTTCCCATCAATAGAAAGACACTCGACCTCTGCTGAGCCACAAAGGGGAAACTCTGAGGGAAATTTCAACCAATCATAATAAAGTGTTTTAAGAACTTTTTGTGTAAACAAAAGAGAGGTCATTGCAGAAAAGAAAAAGAAGCTCACAGTCGGGTACTAATATGACATTGACACGGAAAAACACGCGTTGGCTTCGATGTTCAGGTGTCAATAGCCTGGCTTAAGACCTCCGTGTATTTGCGTCAGGCAGTGGAGGCGGATGGGCAGAATGTGTCGACGGCATTGGAGAAATGAATCGTGCCGAAAGCAAAAAGTGCGCCACACTTAGTTTTTTTTGTTGTTGTTTTTTTATGAACAATCACAATGCGAAGGATGAAAATGTGTTTAAACCGACTCAACGAAACTACTCAAATCAATTTTTGTTTTACAATTTAGTTTTTCTAAAAGAGGGTGCACGGGAGCATTGCAGTTTGCGATTGTGCCTGCTACTTTGCGTTGTTTTTGTGCGTAAGGGGGTCTGTGGTTTATTTTATGTGTTTATTTTATGTTTTGGAAGACACTGAGCAGAGCCTTGTCTGCTTTAGAAGTTTGATCTACGACAAACTAACATACACAGATACAGAAACACTTTAAGCTGAGTGCATCGAAACCGTGCAGACGGCATCTCTGCTCTTTTAAGTTGGTCTTAGCTCACGTTTTGCCATATTGGTTTATGTGGCTTGTGATTCTGACATAAGTGTTTTGTACAACTAAATTAAAACGAGTGAAAATCAATTACTAAATGGCCTAAAAGGAGAGTATTCCCTGTTTTTTTTCTCAGTACTTTTTACCACAGACTTCATCATAGATACTCCCTCTCCGTGTCTGATACAATGTTTGCATTTTCGGATATGCTGAACTAGAGACTGAACCTCAAACAGACGCACTTCTCATTTTTGCACTGATTAGATAGGGAATTTGTGCTATGTATATTTCCCTTGTCTGCCACTGCTTTAGTGGACCAGTAAAGGACAGGCTACAGATCTCACCAGCTCAATTGCTCCATTGCACTCATGCAAATAGTTGCTTTAAAGTCATGAAACTATGGATGCTTCTTTGCGCCTTGGAATAAATAATAGAAAAGATAATTGCCACTTTCTCACAATTATGAGATTTTTTCTCAATGGCGAGTTTACATCTTGCAATTTTTTTTCTTCTCAGAATTGCCTGATGTAAAGTTGCAATTGCGTATTATAGTCCCAATTGCAAGATATAAACTTCCAATTGTGACACTTTTTTTCTCACAATCTCCCAATTCTGACTATTACACGCAATTGCGACTTTCAGCAAGCTTGTCAGTCTTTTCTTCCTCAAAATTGGACTTTATAACTCGCAATTATTGCAAGTTTATATCACAATTCTGAGAAAAGACAGAATTGCGAGATATAAACTTGCAATTGTTAGAAAGTAATTTATTTCTCACAATAGCGAGTTATAATGTAAAAAGTCGCATTTGTGAGAAAAGTAATTTCTTAATTTCTCTCAGTTGTGAGTTATAATGTCAGAATTGCGAGTTATAAAGTAAAAAAATTTCTGCGACTTTTTTATCCCCCAATACTGAGTTGTTTTTTTATTCCGAGATGTAAACTCGCAATTTTGAGAAAAAAGTAATAATTGTGAGATAAAAAGTCACAATTATCTTTTTAAAAAATAGTTTAATTCCATGGCGGAATCAAGCTTCCATATAATACAGATTGATTATATGCAAGATGACAATGTTTAGAGGTGTTTTTAAAATTGGATGGAGGAAATTTCCAGAGGTTCTTGTTTTTATCGGTTTGTGTTTAACAGTAGTGTGCTGTGGCAGGTTGTACCATCACGTTGTATGTAAGTGTTTCTATGTCATTGCCAATAGACCCCCATTTTGCTTTGCTGCTGGCTCATGAGTTGTTCTTGGGGAAAAAAAAAACTTTGTTTTTTTTCAAGTTTGGAGTGGGAAACAGTTTCTTTGATTTGCTAAATGTACATATGGAAGTTTGATTTGTTGTTTTTGATTGTCAACAGAAAAGATCCCCATAGAGCTGCTGCTCTCAATTGTCGAGAAGATGGATGGGTTGCTTTATAAATTTGCGCTTAAATACACTGATATTGCTAATGGAATTATGGGAAGAGGAATTTATGCATCTTTTGGTTGTTTTTCTGTTTTATTGCTTCTTTTCTTTTTTCTTTTTTTTTTTTTTTTAACAAAGCCCAAATTGTAGTTCATCTCCCAGAAATGTAACGGTCCCATCAATCCCCTTTGTCAGTAAGGCTCAGGTGTTTGGTTTCTATTCAATTCTCCTTTCACTAGTCAGGGTCTCCTTTCAAGGAACCAGTGGTTCTTAACAGCCAACTTGATTTGGGTGGACAGTCAATGTTGAAATGGAAATTTGAGAGCCTTTGAGTAGCTTTCGTCCAAATAGACCATCTAGGTTTTTAGATGGCAGATGTAAATTTAGCTTGAAATACAAGGATTGTTCACATTCAACATCATTTATTCACCCTCATGTCTTTCCAAGACTACGTAGTTTTTGTCTTCTGTAGAAGACATTTTGATAAATCTGTTTTTTTTACCCCCTACAATGCCACTTGGGGTCAAAAGAACATTTGATTTATATTGTATAGACAAAAATGGTTGAAGCATTCTTCAAGATGTGTTCTGCAGAAGAAAGTCATACAAGTTTGGAATGACATGAGGATGAGTTTAATAAAGACAATTTTCTGTTGTGATGAACTATCCTTTTATTAAAATCCAATGCTTTTCACAAGATGCCAAGTTTGCCATTCTATGCTGCCCATATTTTCGTATTGGAGAAATACTGGTGGTTGGCACAATAATGTTTTTTGCACTGCCAATATCTGACTTTTGTGGTTTGTCACTGTAAGCTGTCCATCAGCTTTAGACTGAACAGCTGGCAGGTTCTAGCTGGGTAAGATCACATATTTAGATGATGTGGACACTAATCTGACTGGCTTCTGTTTTGGGGAATCATTCAATGATGGGACTATTTTTGAATCTGCACTTGTGGCTAAATATCACCCTTGTAAACGGTGGAGTTTATGTTGTAGTTAGTGTAACTCTTGTACTTTCAGCTGATGATTTGGACGAGTGAGATCTGCACCTCAAACATGGATCCATTTTGCTGGGGGAAGAGCGACCGTTTGCATGTTGATGAACATTTTCTCCACCCTTGTTTCTCCCACTTTCACCCCTGACAAAATGTCTTGCAAAATTTTCTTTGTTTTCAAGTGGGCAACAGACCTGGTTTAAAAATTATAAATAAATTATTTGATTTTTAAGCAAATGTAGTAGTTTGTTTTTTCTGAAAGGAGAGCTTGGAAATCAAACTTTGTAATGTTAAATGATTTCAATTCCATTTTAATGTTGTAGTTTGATATTTTTTAGAATAATTAAGACAATTAAAGGTTACTTAAGAAATGTATGTGCCACTATTGGGTGACAGAACTACAATCTGTGTGAGCAGATTCAAATATTATTGGTGGTGTTATAATTATTATTTTGGGAGACACTACGTCTTTTACTGAATAATGGCAGCCGGAGAATTGTTTGGAAGTTGTTTGCAACGTCATTATTTTTCAGATTCTGTTTGATGCTGATAGTGGTCCAGAAATTACAAACTTGACCTTTAAACCTTGCTTACTTCAGGATAAAAAGGCCATCACAGCAAAAGGACCACTGAGTTCAACATCAGCTGTATTCAGATGCAGTTCATTTAGAGCGGCAGAGGTACTTGATTATTCATTGCTGTTAATTTGTGTGTGTAAGTACACTGATTTAAATCTGTTAAAATTCAGTTTTGTTGTCAAGAGGAGACAGCTGTACTCAAAACCATTACAATGTTTTGTTTAACATAATTGCACAAGACTGATTCATATGACAAGATTTTTATTTTATTCCTCAGACTACATATACAGACATGTTCTTCAGGAAAATAACATGATTTGCATCTTATGTCTTTCTAGTTTTGCATAATCATAATACCACATCATGTGTAACAATTTATTCCAGTTTTTAAATTCAGTTATATACCTGTACATTTTTCACAAATTGCTTGTTGGTTACACTTGTTCCTTAATTTTTCTGATTGGTTTTGCTTAAAAAGTGCAAGTCTTCAAATTAGGGTAGCACTTTATTTTACAGCCATGTTCCCCACATCTTATGTACTAATAGTAATTGTAATAACTAGAACTAAACCTAACCTTAACCCATGCAGTGAGCTTATATTACCCAGTACTTTCTTAGGTAAGTGCACGTACTGTAAAACAAAGAGCCAAATTGGCTAACTGCCTGCAGGATTAAAATAATAATTACATAAATATTACATATCATTGGAAGACCTTTGGTCAGTTTCACAGACAAGGCTTAAGTCTAGTCCCAGACTAAAATGGATGTTTGAGCTGTTTTAACTGAAAGCAACAGTGCTATTGTTTTGTCTCAAGATTTACACCAGTAATGTTTTTCCAATGCACATTTATAAAAGCTACTGAAATGTCCTAATTGAACAAAGGCCTAATTCTGGCTTTATCTAATCCCTGTCTGTGAAACCAGGCACTTATGTTGTAGGGGGCACAATAAAGGAGGATCATGGTCTGGTGACTTCAATTTCTGGGTTTCTGGCGATTGGGAATGTAGACTGTGTATTGTACAGTCATCTCACACCACGAAAGTTCCCAATTAAAGATGGAGGGAGGACTTTCTGCGTAGAGTTTGCACGTTTTCCCCATGTTATCATGTTTTTTTTCCCACTTTCCCCCAGAATCCAAAGACATGCTAGAAGATGAATAGGAGATCGTAAATTGCCAGTAGGTGTGTATGAATATGTTTTAGTACTGCGATGTGTGTGCCATTTGTGTGTGGATGTGTCCCTGCCTGCAGCCAGAGGCATCACCGCAAGCATCACCGCATAAACTCAAGCATCACCGCAACCCTACTTAGAGTCGATGGATGGATGGTGCTTGGGAATGACCTTTCAGCTTTTGTGTTAGCAGCCCAGTTTGTTCACCATTACGCTCTCACTACTGTTAAAATAACTATTCCAAAATAAATGCTTACAACTTAAGGTCTATGCACAGCATTATGGCATGCAGTTAAATACCTTGGTACCCCATACTTCAGTCAATAAAAATGAACAAAAATGCAATGCAATACAAACTGACAAGATAAACTCTAGCAGATGTGTTAAAATGAGATGTGAGTAAGATGTGTGATATAATTGCTTACCGACCATGGGTCAGATTTCCAAAACGGCGAATTAGCATGAGAGCGCAATTCCATAAAAGTGCCGATGGGACTCGAAATTTCTGAGCGTGATCTACTGATGACATGCAAATGAAAGAACACAAATGCCCCCTGATCATAATGAGCAACACAATCTACCAAAGAGCAGCGCAAATTGGAGTTTGGTTTAAGACATGCTTTTTTTGGCCGGTAAATATTGGCGCAAAAATGCCAGTAAATTGACGAGTGCAAACCTTAGTAAATCACCTCTCATGATTCATTTAAATACTTTCCTCCCATAATTTTTGCCTGAAAGGGAAACTCCTACAAATGCATATGCAATAATAACGCTGTTCATGTCTTTTCATTGCAAATTTTTCACTGCATGTCTTTAGTAAACCCTGACAGTAGTTTTTAAAGGCCAAAGGAGGGTTTGCGCTGGCACAAGCTGTTAGTAAATCTGGCTCCATGTCTTTATGTCATATATCCTGTTCTTTTAACACATGTCATGACTAGCAGAAAAAGTCAATTAGGTTCATTCCACTTGGTATCTACAGGAAAATATCTGGCAAAACATGGAAGAATCATATAGTGTATCTGTAAAGTGTTGACTACAGGAATTAAATGCAAGTATGGCCTGCTTGCTTGCTAGAAGTTGTACTATAAGTGTACTACTGTAATGACATTTCCCAATCATTTATGAACTCGTTTCTCCTCAAGTCCCTTCAAGTCAAGGTAACTTCGTGTTTGTGTTGCAAAACCTTTGCACAGTTTCTATCAATTGTGGGTCTAGATTTGTTGTGCTCTTTAGAGAATGCGGGACCTTATGGTGACTTTCCTTCCCCAGACCTTCACAGTTTTGGTCTTCTACCTCTGGCCGGATTCCATATGCCATTAGCGGTTTGTAACTCATGTCTCTCACGTTTGGGTCTGTCAGCTGTGGACTTGGCTGCAGCAGTTCCCTTACGTCCAGAATCCGTCCTCATCCCAGAAGACATTTTGTTGCATTGACCTGGATACAAGCGGGACCCTCTGACTTCTTTCCATATCCTCTCCTACCACTGACACATAAGACAGGACTTCAATGAGCTCAAGCACACAATCAAAGTGAAAAGGAAAATTTGGGCAATTTAATAATTGGAAAAGTGTTCAAACTGAGGGACTCACCATAAGAGGTGTACCCCCTCTTCGAGTTCCCCCGTCTTTTCCTAAAGCACCTCTGCTGAGCTTGCCGCTTCTTGGTTGCTTGGCGACTGAGCATCGTCTGTGCCAGCAGGACACCTTTCATGTGTCCCTGCTAAGGTAAAAAATGCTAAAAAGTGATCCATCTAAGAACAGCCTCAATGTGTTAATGTAATTCTGAGTGGTATTTGTAAGTAGTTGCTACACTGTTGTCATAACATTTAAAGACTCAACAGAAAGTGTCCCACCTTTGGATTAGAGATTGGGATATGGCTAATAAGTGGAGCTTGATGTCCAGCTCCACTTCTCTGGGTGTAATGGGTGAAGTTTGAAGGTTGAGCCCGGTCCTAACCATAACCCTATTCATATCTAGGTCAAGACCACCTATTACATCCAGAGAGGGGGAGCTGGACGTCCTTTGCCTCAGTACTTGCTTGTATGATGCAAGTGTGCAGGTATTAAAATTGACTGGAATGATTGGCTGAAGGTGTGCAAGTAGATCTCTCTCAGTGTTGACGACACTGGGATTTCCAGAGTGTGGAGAAGGGATCTACTCCCATTCCCTGTACCCTGATGATGGATCCTAGAGATGAAGGTACCACGACTGCACCCCAGCATACTTTCCACTCCAACAACACCGTAATCAGATCTAGTGGGACCACAGGACAAGGCTCAGTGCTCACCAGCTGTCAGACTTCTCCCTCTTTATCTACATCTTTTAGTCTTAAAACACCATCACAAACTCTCGGTTCCTGAGTTGTAAAAAAAAAAACTCTTTAACAATATATCTGACTGCATATCTATTTGCATACTTTTCTATATGCAAGAGATGGATCAGTGATTGAATTACACTAATGCATCCAGGAGTTGGGGCTTTAATATTTGGATGACCCAATGCATGGGGATCCTGATCAGGAGGTTTATTTTGTGATATTGGCCGAATGACTGTACATTATCCTTTACATTACATCCTACACAACCCATCAATTAATCTTGATGGTTAAAATGTATCTGTTACTTTGAGAAGGTTCAAGGAAATGTGTTTGGTTTCACAAATGTTTAATTTTTAAATGTCCACCAGAGATGGTTTTATTATTGGGAGATACGAGGGTCCATGGCTCTACCATTGGAGAAAGTGTAGCGGGCAACTTGGATCATGTGTGCCTTGATAACCAATCACAATACAGCCTTGATGTCATGTTCATAGTTGTGCAACAGTCAGTCGGTTTGTGCCGTAAACTGAATCATACCTGATGCGCAATTGTCTGTGACTTCTCTTATAAAAAAACATATTTTTTCACTCTAAAAATAGATAAATCCAAAAATAATGTTTAAGAGCAAACGTGGAAGATTAGCCGGCAGACTGTCAATTCATTAAATAAGCCGTTTTCCCACAAAAGCAGTTTATTTAGCTTAGTGACACCTCCTCTATTGATATCGTTTTGGTCTCCTTCCCTGCGTACCGCAGTGTTAACAAGGCGTTATGCTTTTTTTGCTAACCTTGGAGGCTTGTCTTATAGTGGCATTGGCTGCATCTGAAATTGCATCCTTCCCTACTATATAGTAGGCAAAAAAACAATATGTGACAAAAGAATTGTTTCCAATTTTACAGTACTCATAAAAGATTAGGCAAAAAGTACCCGGATGACCTGCTACTTTAGATTCTGAATTGTGCATGAGATGGACACTTTACTGTCCCATGAGGCCACGGCAGAGGATTTATGAATGGCAGTGAAGCGACTCAACTGACGCTGGTAGGTCACATGATAATGACAACATGGCGAATGTAGTACGTCCGGATTACATTCATACTGCTCATGTATACTATACAGAACGTACTCTTTTAGTGGTCGTGAAGTAATTAATTTTTCAAAATAAGTACTGCTCAAGAGAGTAGGCTATGCGATTTCAGAAGCAGCCTTTGTGTCCACCCAGAAAAGAGTTGTATACCTGTAGTGTGTTGCTTGTGCCACAGTGCCCTCCCAGGCTGGGAGTGGAATAGCAATGGACAGGCCCATCTCTCCATTCCGTGTCCTGGCAAGAATAAAACACATAATGTTCATTAAAAGACAAGACAGAAGCTATCCTTAGATTTTCCCTCTTTAGAAACAACTTTTAAATGATTCATTCTTTCAAACTATTCAGAGAAGATGGAAGAACATAGTGAAAGACCTCAGACTCTTCCGGTTTGCATGCCATGCGTGCATGTTTGGCAGGATTCACATCAGCCCCTGTGGCAAGGGCCATTGTTTGCCACCCCTGTGAGTTGAATGGTGTTCATAATTAGGATCAAAATTATATTGAATAAATTGAAGGACTGTATGAATGATGTCAAAGTAATTATACAGTAACTATACAACATGTTCAGACCTTTGCTTGCTGTGGTGGATGAGATTTAATAATACTTTTTTCACAGACACTTTGAGATCCTGTGGGTGACATCAGAACTAACAACACAAGTATGAATGAAATAATAAAAAACAAGTTCTATGTCAGGCCCATTAAAATGCCTATGCCAACTAGGATAAGATCAATCACTTTAATATGGGAAACAAAATCAGTCTGAACATTCATTTAGCAATGTCATAAATAGATTTGATAGTCGGCACTCTATTTTGCCGAAATGTAAAGGTCAAAAGAGTAAAGATGAACTATTGTGTTGTGTAACACATTGCATGATTCATAGAATAATATTGTTCATAATTAGTGCTAAGCATAAAGTCTAATTATCACACCACTGACCTGGTTCTAAACGAACAATATGAGGCACTTCGTGTCTTCCTGTCAAAGGAGGAAGATGGTTGGTCTTCCTCTGTCCCACAATCCCTTTCTCTTGCCTCTCTGTGCCTTTAACAGCAGTTATCATCCATGGTGAGGTTGGAAGCAGGGAAGGCTCATCCTCCATTGGTTGACCAAGAGATGGTGCAACTTGGCAACTCTTTGGCCTGGAGTTGCTGTTTCCCATGGTCCATTTATACTCCCAGCCCAGGTAAGTTATGTATCAAATATATCAAAATATGTTTTTCAAGGAACCACATTAGTCTAAATTTCCTCAGCTGCTTTCAAAGGTGTAATCCAGGCCTAACTTCTCACATCATCTGAATGTTGTATCCAGGTTGAATCCATAAGGTTACGTTTTCACTTAACCTACACAAAGAGTATTCCCCCTCAGTGCTGCTTAAGCGTACAAAACTGATACTCTGGCTAAGTTGCGTTGTGCAATGGCGGGGGCGTGCCCCCCTCTCGCGCTTTATATTTCTCGGTTTTGGCGTAATGAGGTAAGTTTCCATGGTGACTGTCCCCACAGGTTACTTTATAACTGTGTGTTAATGCTTGGACGGCGGTGAGAGGGCCTGTCTTTCTGATTGCTCAGGCATGCGACCGCTCAGGGAACCAGGCTTGATGATTGACAGAATTAGTGACAGTTTTCTGTTTGTTGGATTACAGCGGGTAGCCTATAACTTGACTTTAGAGAAAATTAACCTTGCTGGCTTGCAATTATTACACAGCAATACTGTATAGGTTATGCCCATTCATAGTCAATTTTTGGTTTTCTTTCAATAAATAATAACTTATGCCTGCTACGCCCTCAGATATATACACATCTTTATGACTATGACGAGTAAGATGGTGAAAAGAAAAATCTAGGTTAAAATACATTTTCAGAAAAAGCTTTGTATATTTGTATCTATTTGTTGGTTTTTATACGTACCATTTCCACCAAAAGTTGATTTTATTTTGATTAAAAATGATCTAGCCTAAATGTCAAAAAATGTCAAATGTCATCTTAAATATATGTGAATGTACACACAAAGTTCCATAAACATACACTATATGACCAAAAGTATTTATAAAGATGTATTTTTCAATGTAAATTGTTTGTTTTATGAATTTCATAATTTTTTGAAGAATTGAGATTTGATCAAAAGTGACAGCAAAGTGTTGCAAAATGTCTATATATATATATATATATATATATATATATATATATATATATATATATATATATTCTATTTCAAATATATGTTGTTCTTTCGAACGTTCTATTCATCAAAGAATCCTGAAAAAAGGGATTTACAGCATATGCAGTGTTATCGGCACCTCCCAGGGTGAATGAACTGGGCCCCATAATGTGGATTTAAAGACTTCCTCTGTTCTCTGTATTCCTCCCCTCCTGTTACCCCTCTCTTCCTTTCTCTGCCTCATTTGATTTAATGTGCTTCTCCAGCGCTCTGAAGATGTTCTGCCTGCCCACTCAGCTCACATCTCGTTACATTTCCAAGAAAGCAAGGTCATTATGTATTCGCACAGATCAGCTGTCACAGGACTGTGAAGGTGTCCCAGTGTGTTTACAGCAGTGAAAAATGAGGTAATGATGAGTATTCCTAGTCAATCAGCATGTTCGTTTTCCTGTATGTATCATGGTCAGAGCTGTGGCACAGTGATCAGTGGACGTTTTCATTCTTACATTCACACATGCTCAAACCTATATAGAGCGTCATTTATAGCATTCCCCCTCACATCTCATGTCTTTCTCAGTTTTCTTGTACTAAGGCAAAAGCCCTAACATCTACTGATACCACTCATCTGCTAAACTGATGTTTTGATTTATCGCACTCAGATTCGGAAACTAGATTTACAATATTTACAAATTAAACAGTAATTATACAAAGCTACTGACCATTGTCATGGGGAAAAAGATCTTATGTTGCTTGCAAATGAAGCTCAGAAGATGGAGTTCCAGAAGTCTCTTTAATAAGACTTTATTGAACAAAGTCGAGATGTTAGATACCGCTGAATTTGTCTCTGCCAGGGATATTCTTATACATTTTTCTTATCTGCTGTTTGGCAATGACCATGCACCTTATTTATTTTTGTAAGATTCACCCCAACTGTTTCCCACAGTTAAATCTCTACTTGTGGAATCCTGCCAGTTGATAATCAGCACCTTTTCCAGAGGTAAGATGCCCAAATAATCTTTATTTGAACCTTTTCCAAGGACAATGAACCCTTTCCCGCAGAGGCAAGATGCCTCCAAGAGACATATGTATTTCACACCTCTTAATAATAGTTTGATATCTTCTTTGGTCTTTCATAGCCATCTGTTGTTTGATGGAAATCCCCTGACTTTACAATCACTGCTCAGTGGGCCACAAGACATTCTCAGCATCTGACCTTTGTAATAATCATCTCTCACAGCTTCATAATACTGCTGCTACAATTGTTTATTTTAAATTGATTAAAATACTCGACACCATTCATTATAAGTCTAAAAACAATGTACACTATACTGTTCAAAATTTGGGGTTGATAAAATGTTTTGAAAAGAAGTCTCTTCTGCTCACGAGGCTGCATTTATTTGATCAAAAATACAGTACAAACAGTAAAACTAGAATATTTGTTACAATTTAAAAAATGTTCTACATTAATGCAAAGCTGAATTTTCAGCATCATTACTCCAGTGTTCTGTCACATGATCCTTCACATATTATTCTAATGCTGATTTGCTGCTCAAGAAATATTTCTTATCAGTGTTAAAAACAGTTGTGTTGCTTAATGTTTTGTGGAAATCATTTTTTAGAATGCTTTGATGAACAGAAAAGAAAAGCATTTAATAAAAACAGATCAATTTAATGCATCCTTGCTGAATACAAGTATTAATTTCTTTTCAAATTTATTTTATTTTAGAACTGTGTATTGCATTGTCCTTTTTTTATTGCAATTCATTGCAAAATATTCAAATATATGTTGTTTGAAAGCATGGGGAGATCATTATGTAAATTACGATGCTTTCCAATTTCTCCTTTCTAACAGAGACTTCTCTGATTGGTGGATCTCTTCAGGATTATGGGTAGTGGTTATTCACCAGGAATGTATTTGGCTATTAAACACTTGCGTCTTCTGCCAAAATATATAAGATTACTTAACAAACTCAAATCTTTTGTAAAGTCTATTCCCCGGTTACACAGACCAGGCTTACGCCATTCGTAGACTAAAATGCAAGTTTGAGCTGTTTTAACTACAAGCTTAGTACACATGAATATACATTAAAATATATTAGTGTCATTGTTTTGTCTCAAGATGCACATCAGTAATATTTTTCTAAGGCACGTTTATAAAAGCAACTTAAATACCCTAATTGAACTAAGGCCTAATCCTGGCTTAATCTAATCCCTGTCTGTGAAACCAGGCCTAAATGTGTTTTATGTTAGAATATTTAATCAATTTCTTTTCTAGAATGTGACTGTCACTCTATATGCCCATGTGTCCAAAATAATACAATGACAGGCAGTTTTCAAAGCAGATCTTTACTTTTGCATTTTATTATAAAAGGAAAAGAAAGTCTTATTCATTAAAGCATAATATTTTTCTCCTACGTATATTACACTACTACATACAATGCAAATAATCTTCATATTTCATATACATATATATCTGATCTCTGAATGCATTCATGTGTACAGTGAGCCGAACTGGCCCTGACAGAGTCTATATTCATAGAATACATTCCATGGGGAGGGCTAGCGGAGGGGTGCAGGGGTGCAGGACGGCGTGCGGCGGGAAAACAAAGTCTGAAAGTCCATTTCTATGGAATGGATGCGTATCTTCCCATAGAAACGTCAGGGAAGAGAATGCTATGTCCCTTCGGTGAAATAAAAAATACTGTCAGTAAATATCCCTGTTTTAGCGGGACGCTATTCTCAGAACACTCAAGCCTCCACTGTGATCTCTATTAAAGAGCAGGACGGCATGTCCTAATCTTTCTGTCGTGGTTATTATTAAAGAAAATGCCTTCCTTCCTCTACACTTTCTCTTTTGTCTTCTTTCCAAAACCTTGAAGGGTTAGTTCACCCTAAAATGAAAATGATCCCGTAATTTACTCACCCTCAAGCCATCCTAAGTGTATATGACTTTATTCTTTCAGCCAAACACAGTCGGTGTTATATATAAAAAAAAAAAATATCCTTGCTCTTCCAAGCTTTATAATGGGAGTGAATGGGGGGCGAGATTTTGAAGCCCAAAAAAAGCACGTCCATCCATTATAAAAGTAATCCATACAGCAGGGGGTTAATAAAGACCTTCTGAAGCAAAGCGATGCATTTTTGTGAGCTTTATAAACTTATAAAATGTAACTTTATAAACAGTAATCACTGGCTTCCGGTATTGGCAGTACGAGAGTCGAGTTCTGGTGGAAGAGTGACCTCTGACCCAACGCATGACGTAGTAGGATGTAGGAGTAGCGTAAGTTTAGACGCTTCTCGCAGTTCAAACAAACAGGGCTGAGCAACAAACTCAAGCTCCTCCGACATTTCTCTTTAAAAATTCTCTTTTTAGACTTCTAATTCACGACAGGTATTTTGTTTTGCTCTATCCTCTGCGCTTCAGTGTTCATCAATACGTCATGCGTCGGGTCAGAGGTCACTCTTCAGCCGGAACTAGACTCGTGTACGGCTGTTACTGGAAGCCAGTGATTATAGTTTATTAAGTTTTAAATATGAATATTTTTCAGAAGGTCTTTATTAACCCCCTGGAGCCGTATGGATTACTTTTATGATGGATGGATTTGCTTTTTTGGGCTTCAAAATCTAAGGTACCATTCACTCCCATTATAAAGCTGGGAAGAGCCAGGATATTATTTAAAATGTTTTAATCTCTTACATTCCAGACAGGGGATCCCCGAGCTCAGGTAGTCTGTTTCATATATTTTATATCCATTTTTATTTTATTTAATTCCTATGCATCTGTCGAAGTTATTTTGATTATTTTAATCACTATAAAGCACTTTGAATTACAATTCTGTCCGAAATGTGCTATATAAATAAACTAATAATATATCTCCGATTGTGTTTGGCTGAAAGAAGAAAGTCATATACTCCTAGGATGGCTTGAGGGTGAGTAAATCATGGGCTAATTGTCATTTTTGGGTGAACTAACCCTTTAAACACAACCAAACCGCTCTCTTTTTTCTCTAAGGCTGTCACGTGTTGGATCAATGCTGATGGCTGGCTACTCATTCACAGGTCAAAGGTCATGCCATGGGGATGGATACGGCCCCGTTGGCTCTGCTCCGGCTGCGCGTGTGGACGCTGGATTCGGTGAGCTCCTCGCCGTGCTCCTCCGTCTTCTTGTCGGCCAGGGTGGTGAGGAAGCGCAGGGTGACGGTGTCCCACTCCTCGGGGAGCAGCAGCAGGAGGAAGCCCAGGCAGATGATGCAGGTGGCAGCCAGACGCACCACGCTGAAGATCACCTCATGCTTCAGCACGTCGATGGCTGAACACAGTCAGAGCACAGAGGAAGACAAACAGACATTGCAAAAATATACTTTTTGAATTCTTGTCAGTTTCATATGGTTTTGATCAACTTTTTAATAGCATTTAAATTGAATCTGAAATCTAATTTAAAATGATGAATAGATTCGACTTTAGATTGGGTACAGCAAATGCTAATAATTAATAATTGATTTGGTAAAATATAAACAATAGAAGTCTGCATTCACACCAGAATAAAGAATACCATATAACACAAACAAGTAATAACATATTTTCTTTACAATTTTATTAAAATGTGAATGTACAAAAAACAACAAATTAACTTTACTTTTTGTTAAATATCATGTCTTTTGAGGTTTCATAGTGTATATGACATATGAACTGACTTTGCTTTGTCATAACAAGGTGAAACTTTTTTTTTTTTTTACATTTATAGAAACTTAATGACCTCGACACAGTTCTCTCTATGATATTTCTCAATGAAATGTTTCTGCTTTTCCCCCCTGCATGTTTCTGCATATCGGTTGCACTACATTTGATTAGGTGGACTAAATGTTTTGAAATGCAATTTCTGGAAATCCTACTGGCTTTTTATAGTACAGTGTTTTGTTAGCAACTCCTATTAATTAACTACATAAGAGTGAGTTTCTACAATTAAAATGTGAACCTGTGCCCACACTGTCTAAACAGTGTGTAAAACTTAATGACTCTAGCAAAGTCCTCTCTGCCACGCAACCAATTAACTCCAGTGAAATAAAAGTCATTACCATTAATAAAGAAATGATCAGCTTCAGTTGCTGATATTTTAAGGCGAGTTCTCCTTAGATGAATAGTAATTGCCATCCAGTGCCAGTTTGCTGACTTCAAAATAAATATGAACTTTTACAATTTGTGCTAATGAAGGCAAAACATCAAATCAAATTTAAAGCCTCGGCTTTGAAACTGTGAAGTGGTTTATAACAATAAAATGTATCTATACATTCACATTCAAAATTTAGCACACAGTCACACATAAGGAATGTAGCATAAATAACAAATTAATCATACTATTTGTTGCAAGTGAATCATTCTGAACAAAAGCCACACACGATTTAACACACTGACCTCGAAAGACTGTTTTTAAAGACAAGCACCATCTTAAAGCATTTACTGTCGCCTTGGCAACCTCACCACCCCTTTGTCATGGTGCAGTTGTTTGCTTTGAGTCAAGACACTCAGTTATAATAGAGTTTCATATGTTTTCATGTTTTAGGCGAGGGTGAGAGATTTACTCTGCTGTACTTCAAAGGCGATTCTCACAAAAACCTGTCATAAAAACAGTACTGTGCAAAAGTCTTCAGCACGTTAGTATTTTCACCAAAAAAAGGGTTTTATGAAAGTTATTTAAACATTTAGCTGCAGTACGTCAGTAGGAAATATCAGTTTACATTTCATCATATAAAGTGATCGAGTCTCTTCAGAAATGTTGGCTTAAACCGCTCAATTCTTATGGATTAGTTTTACGATCTCTTTATGAACTTTTTGAAGCGTCAAAGTGGTAGTTGCATAGCTGTCAGTGGATCTTCATTTGTGTTCTGAAGATGACTGAAAGTCTTACTGAGAGTAACAACATGACAGCGAGTAAATGATGACAGAATTTTCATATCTGGATTCATATATGTGTGTGTGGTGTACAGCATAGACTCACGCACCTGCATTGCCTGGGACACTGAGTAACGTCCCGATGGATATGAGAATAGGATATGTGAGTGCCACTCCTACATTGACCAGGATGTTAAACACTACAACAGAGAGAGACATAAGAAACAGGAACTTTATGTAATGGTTTGTTTGGTCATATAGAATCTTTTGTCATTCAGTCCTCTCCAAGTGGCTAAATACACAGAGAACATCACGTGATTTGAACGAGTGACAAAAGTTAATGGACATCATATTATCCTTAAAACACCCTAGAGCCACAGAGCTCCTGTTCAGCTCAAATATACAGTAAATATAAGTGGATCTGTTACTATCAAGCTTTACACATCTGATGCAGCACATATTGGATATCTAAAAAATGCTACTTCGAGGTGTAAACTGATGATTCTAACCTGATTTCTCTTGCTTACTATGCACTTAAAGCACTATTGGAAGTGTACTTAAGGGTTGTATTTGATCTACTACAACACTCACATCTGAACATGCAGTGATCAAGTGGTAAACCATCAGCCGGATTTAACGCCAGTAAATGTACAAACTTGTATACAAAACTAAAAGTTGCATTAGCCTTTCTGCCTTATGTATATCCCTACATATATCCAAGTTAAACAGCTTCTAGAACAAGAAAAAGTACAGGATGGGACCTGATTTTGTCCATCAGGAATTGATTGGATGGTTGTGGTTCGCTATTGTTGGATCTCATGTGATTGACAGGTTGCCCTGCCATCATGTTGTCAAAATGATCCCATTCACACGGATCCGCGAAAATGACTAAAAACACCATCTTACGCTGCCAGGCCAGTAGATGGCGATGTCACTTTGTAAAGAAACACTGTCCTTCTATATGCATGTGCATGATGTCACCGTTTTCACGAATTTCTGTTTTTGTAGTTTACACAGAGATGCCGTAAAACTTCAAATAATAGCCTGGGCTCTTATTTTCCCAAATCGCTGAACTGCACCGGCTTGTATTTGAGACAGGCGTCTATATGAGACAGGCCTTTAATTTAGTGTTAAGATGTTGCGTAGGCCTAGAGATAACGATCCAAATAGCAGGCTAATAGACGGAAAGCATGACAGTAGGAGGTTACAACATTATATTACGTTTTATTTATAATTCAATTTTTTTGTAACAAATTAGTTAATGTAAGAATTAGCCTAATATCACTGTATGTCTAAAGGGGCTCGCACACCGGAGAAGTGTCGCGTCTAGGACAGCTCGAGGTATCACACACCGAACGCGCACTTTCTCAGTTAAACAACCATCTAGGAAGACACATCATGGTCATATTCCATGATGACAATGTCAAGATTCATCAGGCTCAAATTGTGAAAGAATGGTTGGGAGGGAAGTGCTGGAGGAGACTTTACAGAGCGCTGGACTCTTGCATTATCAAAACAAGATCTTGACCAAAGAATGATGCACCTCTTGATGGAAATAAATGTTATGATGTTATTTCCATCAAGAGGTGCATCGATTTTTGGTCAAGATCTTGTATTGACAAGCAGCAACTGTAGGGCAGTGTATAAAAACCACAAATATTTCAGTCGATTATTGTAGATTACATGTATTGTACAATGGAAAATGTATTGTTACAATGTATTATAGCAGGTTAAATGTCGCTAAAATAAGATTGGTCGGTAATGTTTTTTTAGGTGGGGCTTAACGAAGAATCAGTTATTTCCATAATTCCATGTTACCTAGCCAAAGGCTGGCCACGCCACAGAGGTAACCCCAGGGTAAAGACGAGAGGGAACCCCAGTGCTCCACTTTGGTGAAGTACAGGATAAGGGGAACACAGGAGATGAAGATGAGATTGAAAAAGCCCATTGTGGAGAAGAAATGAGCAGCCTCTCCCAAATTGGCACTGCCGAGGAACATCTTAAACAGCACCTGGGTGATACAAAGAGGTTTTGCAGTAAAAGCATATCAATAATAAAGGAGTGAAGGGTCGTTAAGGGTCTTCTGGGAATCAGTATTTCAGCTGAGCAGGAAAACAAACTGCACTGACCTTGTAGAGAGCAGAAGTGGAGGCGGAGCCGACTGCCAAGGCCACACCCATAAAGGAATCCCCATGGAAACCATCAGCATACGCCATCATCACGATGCCTGTGATAGCCATAATGGCAGCCACAATCTAAAAGGAAAGATTACAAAGACATTATTAATCAATAAAGCCTTCAAAAAACAATTGAGGTTTATACTAATATAAACAGTGCAATCCAGGGTACAATTTTGATTTGCACTCTTCAGGGAGTAATTAGCCTGAAATCCAGATCTAAAACATCAAGTCCAATGAAAGTCAAGAATTCAGACATACTGTAAGCCTAATAATAGCTTTTGGGAAAGCAAAGCTTTTTTATACTTGAACGAGAATCAATTCTCATTGACTCACCATTTTTATCTGTTAAAAATCACTTGTCCCTTGTCTATAATTGTCAAGCTCCAATTTCATGAATCATTTTATATATCAACAGGTAGTGCTTCTAATGTAACTCATTCAGCACACTCACTGAAATAATGGCGATTCATTCATAGATCCAAATGATTGTGAGTTTATGGAAAGGATAATATAAAGTCAACCAGTCACTGGGTGATCAGGACCTCAATGCAAAGCACATGTGACCCAACAGGGTTTATTTTGTGATAAGGCCGATCCTGCTAATTAAATGGCTACTCACCAAATAAAGTACATAGCAGTTTCTGCCAATCTCATGTTAATCTTGAGTACCTATAAAATTTGTGCCATCTAGTGGTTTAAAATAGAATAAAGTCAAATGCGCCTTTTACTCCGGTGCTCCTTTAGCCCATTTTACCCTATTTATTTATTGAAATAAGAATGAAAACCAAATTACAATATTCAGGCAAATTGAAGGATTTAAAGGCAAGAATTTAGACCTTATACCATTCAGTTCCTGAGATACAAATAAAAATGTCTATGTTAACATAGCGCCCTCTATGGCCAATACTCATAAATTTTGGTATAAAAATTCGTGTGGACACCCTCTACTTGTACACAAAATATCATGATGATTCGCCATTCCCATTGAAGACACAGTCTGCTGAATTTTGGAATTTTTTGGAAGACATTTTTTTTTACTGATTTTGTATGAATTTCAAAGCATTTTAACCATATCTTGCCAAATTTCAACTTCCTTGATTGCTGAGGTAGAACGGTTGCTGAGGTAAACATTGTGTTGATGCTTAGACCGCTAATTAGTAAATAGACATGAAATTATGCAACTCATAGACATTATAAATACATAGACGCCCTATTGGCCGCTTTGGAGCGTTGCTGCGATACGTCAACGTGTCCGCCATTTTGCGGAGGGCAAGACTGCGCTGTGAACAAATGCAAGTAAACGGGTGAGCTGCGGTTTCCCTTGATAAAAACAATAATAACGTTTACATTTATCAGCCGATTTCAGTGGTTTGCACGTGGTGTACGTTACTATTACTAATTATATAATTACTAAATACAACCAGAAAAAGCTGTTCAGTCTTGTTTGTGAAAGGTAATTCCCCGAGACCTGTTTTCAATTGTGTGGCGACTTGTACGGCCCCAAGCAGCGCACGAAACAGGCATTTTTATCAATTCCCATAATGAGAGGTATGGGCAAGTTGCCCTCATTGATATGGCGCCGCCGTTGACTTACGCTCCAGCAGCCAATAGGGTGTCTATGTATTTATTATGTCTATGATGCAACTAGCTGAGTAATAATATTATTTAGCTAAAGTAAAACTATCAGGTTTATATTCCACCTACCCGCACACCCATGAAACGATCTTTGAGGACAATCCAGGACAAGAGGAAGACGAAGGCCTTGTGGCAGCAGTAGAGCGCTGAGACGTCAGTGGCGGTTAGTTTTCTCAGTGCTAACAGGTACAGGTAGTTAGTCAGCGTCCACAAGATGGAGAAAGGCGCCGTTCTCTTTAGCAACACCTTCAGAGACATTCCATCCTCTCCAAACAACCGACTGCATTCCCTACATCATGAAATGAGAGGAAAATGTTTAGCTTCCTTTGATAATTCTGCACATGACAACTTTAAATATGCAGAAGTACAAATGAACCGAACTCCAGGTCTGGCATAAAGACTAATAGATTATTAGCAAAAAAGGTTTAAAATACAAACATTACATTCTAAACCTAAAAACAACTGATTGCTTACTAAGTTACAGAAATTAAACCATTAAATAACTTAAATAGAAATTAAATAACTAAATTAAAATTGATTTGCTAAAATTAAAATGACTAAATTAAAAATGATAACAACACTCGCTTGTTGTCAGAATATGCTAATTGGAAATACTTGCGGGACATTCTAACATTTACACAAGGAAGACAACTTGGATCATGCATGTACGCAGCAGCAAACTCTGTGTCCTCCCCTATTTTCCATCAGCGTTTTGTCCATAAAAATGGGTTATTCAGTTTTCACTACTGTAAAGCGATCTGACTGGCTGATGGTTTCCTGGGAACAGTGCGCAGATGCGGCTAATCGATAACTGATCGACTTGATCGATTAGTTGTTGCAGCCATACATTTTTGTATGAATCAAATCATACAATTCATACAAAATCACCCACTTGTAAAATATTTACGTTTCCTCATGAGATCACGTTGGAATTGTTAGTACAGAATTGGCTGGCACATGGAATTACAATCAAAAGGAGACTTTCTGATTTTCAAACTTAAAAAAGGATCCAAAAAGTATCATTAAAGTGCTCCATATTGTGGTCACGCTATAGTTTAGGGTCTAATTCTCACTATTAACTATGACTTTTGCCTAAATAAACTCCTAATTACTGCTTATTAATAATTAGTAGGCTAAGGAAGTTGTTAAGTTTAGGAATTGGGTAGGATTGGGGATGTAGAATATGGTCATGCAGAATAAAGCATTAATATGGGCTTTACAAGTAATAATAAACAGCCAATATCCTAGTAATATGCATGCTAATAAACAACTTAATAGTGAAAATTGGACCCTAAACTAAAGTGTTACACTTGTTGCTGTATTCCAAATATTCACTGAGAATCTTGACACACATATAAGAGAAGTAGAGATTTGTCTAAATTGTTTCTTGAGCAGACTTTTTTCAATGTATTGGACTGAATTGTTTCTACTGACCCTTGCTTTAGGGCAGGGATGGGCAACTCTGGTCCTGGAGTGTCATTGTCCTGCAGAGTTTAGCTCCATCACCAATCATACCTAAAAGTTTAACCAAAATCTTCAGGAGTACTAGAAAATGACAATCAGATGTGTTAGGCTAGGCCTATAGAGCTAAACTGCAGGACAGTACAGAATTTCCCATACCTGCCCTATAGGGGAACTGTCTCTAATAGGTGTACAGTAAATTGCCGGTCAGCTTCTATTGTACTTCCCACCCAAACGTGCTTTCATTCATTGAGACTTCACCTGAATTTCTGAATGGGCGTCTGTTTTTCTCTGGTAGTGGCTACGTGCCCAGAGTAGTAGAGCGGGAAGAAGAGAATGTTCCAGTTGGTGCTGAACCATGTGATGAAAAAGGGACAGGAGAAGGACTTGAACGTGAGCTGAACCACTTGTGTGGTGCCGACCCAGGACGAGGAGATGCACAGCACCACCAGTAAGCCCCCCAGCACCTTCAGCACTGTGTTGGCGCAGGTCTGATATGCAGTGGCTTCTGCACTGGTTTCACTGCCTGGAGTCTCTGCGTGTGATTCTGAGCCCTCCTCTCCTGCAACACAGAGATCAGTATTGCACCATTACAGCGCACATTATACGTCCTTGCCTCATTATATCCCTGGTAATAAATCTGGACTATGAAATCCCTTGTGTTTTAGATTTGTTCTGCAGCTCCAACTGTGCTTAACGCAGTCCATTCAAATGTTATTTTGTAGATCATTTCTCAGCTAACAGGGAACATTCCCACTAGTGTTTTGTGAAGGGTATTTACCCGGTAAATGTTAAGATAAAACGTTCTTAAAATAACATTTATGGAACGTGCTTATAACGTCAATATTTTATATGCGTTCTCATACCGCTGAGAGAAAACTTAGATTATTACAAATAAACATTCAAAGAATGTTATATTCTGAGAACGAAAAGTTAGGAGAACTTTGTACTAACATTATCATAACCTTTTAAATAACATTCTAATTACAACCAGAAGACTGGATATTTTAACATTTTAGAAACATTGCAATTCACTGTTCCTAAAATGTTTTTAGAACATAAATTTGTCATCTGGTTTCAGCTTTTAAATGTTTTAAGTGTTGTTGTTTTGGTGTACTAAGTAATTAAATGGGTTGCACTTTATTTTACAGTACCTGTACTTACAAAGTACTGGGTAATATAAGATAACAATATGGGTTAAGGTTTAGGGGTTGGTTCAGGGTTAGTACTTCGTTATTACCAAGTTATGTTTATAATTATAATAAGTACATAGTATGTACATGGGAAACAGGACTGTAAAATAAAGCGCTACCATTAGATGTTTTGTGGGTGTCTCAAGTATGTACTTGGCTGGTGATAAGAAAGTATAAACTTTGGACCGTGATGTAAATCAGGGTTCGATGATATAAGATCATAAAATTGTGCCTATTCAACAGACCCCCTTGTTTAGCATGTTAGCTAAATTCATTACCTTAAAATGCATTATTATCAACCCTTTGCACAATGTGAGCTGTGCTTCATACATCGCTGCACTATTAACAATAGAGGCTGGACCATTCTTTCCACAAAATGTTGCTAATGTAATGGCACCTTTACATATATAAAAAGAAGTAAGGTACGAATGTGAGTCCTCATGCAAGTCTACATCGTATTACAGTTGTTTACAATCACTAACAGACATTTCTCAATACTTACAGTAGGTAATTTTCACACAATTCTCCTAACCATCTTTCAACTTGGCACAGCAGTAAATTTCTAATTCAAAATGCACTTAAACTACCAAAACATGTCATACATGTCTCAAATCAAGTCATTCTTCCATAACACTGGCAAAGGTTGTCAACCAACAAACACACTTTGTCACTCATAAAACATTGAGCTAAAAACACTAACAACAGGTAGCATTATACGTTTTCTTTTGTAAAATTTTGTTACGAAACAAGAATGACACTCTGCTGCTTATAATTCACTACAGTATATTTCACATGATCCATTAATTACTGTACAAAGTTTTCCCCTTTAGTATAAATGGTAATGAAATTGAAAGACTAACACCTGTGTAAGTGTTCAGCTAAATCTAATCGGTTTGACAGGGTTTCATTTTTTAGATTTAGAATATATTTGTATATGGAATCCCTGTAGAAATGTAGCAAATTTCTGGATTATTTTGTATGCTAGGTTAACAGTTTCGTAAATCTGTGCAAATTGGCCAGTAGGTACAGTTTTGGTGATGTTTGTAATTGAGTGAGAAAATAATTCATGTAGTTGATCTCTCCTGTAGAGATCATGTAGTGATCTCTCCTGCCATTGAAGCTAGATCTGTGTCTGTCAAGAAGAGATGCTTAAATGAGAACAATAGTGTACTATTTATGAAGGCAATATCTTTAACACCAAGTATATCTGCTGACTCTGTTGATTTTCTCCTTGATTCTTTTAACTCAAAAGTTAAGAGTGTAATTGATGATATTGCTCCTGTGAAAGTCAGGAGAAAGAATGGCAGACAGAAAGCACCTTGGAGAAACTCAACAGCAGTGCAAAATATGAAAAGACAATGCAGAAAAGCAGAGCGCATGTGGCGGAAGACAAAACTTGTAGTCCATTATAACATCTACAAAGACAGCATCCATGCTTTCAATAAGGAACTAGGCAAAGCTAGACAGACTTTCTTCTCAAATATTATAAACAGCAATATAAACAACACACGCACTCTTTTTGCTACTGTAGAGAGACTGACAAACCCCCCAAGCCAGATTCCCAGGGAAATGCTCTCAGAGAGCAAGTGCAGTGGGTTTGCTTCTTTCTTCTCTGAGAAAATCAATAATATCAGAAAAGTGATTAGCACATCCTTGAGCCGCACTGGGGTCAGACAGATCAGACAACAGCCTGAGAAAGTAGTCACTATGTCTGATTTCAAAGAAATTGATGGCAAAATTTTGGAAGAAATCGTACAGCACCTTAAAACATCAACCTGCGCCCTTGACGCACTTCCCACATCTTTCTTCAAAACTGTGTTACACAGCTTAAAAGCAGATCTCCTAGAAGTGCTAAATGCCTCACTTCTCTCTGGGACTTTTCCAAACTCCCTGAAAACTGCAGTTGTCAAGCCCCTCCTGAAAAAGAGCAATCTGGATAAGACCATATTAAACAACTATAGACCGATCTCAAATCTTCCTTTCATAGGCAAGATCATTGAAAAAGCTGTCTTCAATCAGCTGAACAAATCCTTAAGCTCGAATGGATACTTTGACTACTTTCAATCTGGTTTCCGACCGCATCACAGCACAGAGACAGCGCTCATAAAGATAATAAACGATATTCGCTTAAATACTGACACAAGCAAATTATCAGTTCTAGTACTACTCGACCTCAGTGCTGCATTTGACACTGTCGATCACAACATACTTCTTGACAGGCTGGAAAACTGGGTCGGGCTTTCTGGGATAGTCCTAAAATGGTTCAGGTCATACTTAGAAGGGAGAGGTTATTATGTGACTATAGGAGAGCATAAGTGTGGCGAACAGGACGGCCGAGGGACGTGAGAGAACGGCGCGAGGCCGGTGGTGCGATTGCTAATGAGCAACACCTGTGAAGCACACCGGTCTCGCATCTCTCATGGAGGAGCGGAAGCATAAAGGTGGAGCGACGACGTTGATGATCGAGAGAGGAACAGGCCTGTATTTTAGTTGTGTTTTGTTTTTGTATTTTACTTTAGCCAGCAGTCGTCCACGAGGGGCTGCTGGCGGTATTTTCGTTTGTTTGTTTTATTTTAAATAAATTATATTTTGATGGTTCGCCGGTTCCCGCCTCCTTCTTCCCTGAACATTGCTACACTGGTGCCGAAAACCCGGGAAGAGAGAGGAACAGGCCTGTATTTTAGTTGTTTTGTTTTTGTATTTTACTTTAGCCAGCAGTCGTCCACGAGGGGCTGCTGGCAGTTATATTTATTTTCGGTAGCCAGCAGTCGTCCACGAGGGGCTGCTGGCGGTATTTTCGTTTGTTTGTTTTATTTAAATAAATTATATTTTGATTGTTCGCCTGTTCCCGCCTCCTTCTTCCCTGAACATTGCTACAATAAGTCTGAGTGGACATCTATGACATGCGGATTCCCTCAAGGCTCAATTCTTGCGCCACTCTTATTCAGCCTGTACATGCTCCCAATGAGCCAAATAATGAGAAAGAACCAAATCTCTTACCACAGCTATGCAGACGACACACAGATCTACTTAGCCCTATCGCCTAACGATTACAGCCCCATTGACTCCCTTTGCCAATGCGTTGATGAAGTAAACAATTGGATGTGCCAAAACTTTATTCAGTTAAACAAAGACAAAACTGAAGTCATTGCGTTTGGAAACAAAGATGAAGTTCTCAAGGTGAACGCTTACCTTCAGTCTAGGGGTCAAAGAACTAAAAATCAAATCAGGAATCTGGGTGTGTCTCTAGAGTCAGAGCTTAGTTTCAGTAGTCATGTCAAAGCAATGACTAAATCAGCATACTATCATCTGAAAAATATTGCGAGAATTAGATGCTTTGTTTCCAGTCAAGACTTAGAGAAACTTGTGCATGCTTTCATCACCAGCAGGGTGGATTATTGTAATGGTCTCCTCACTGGCCTTCCTAAAAAGACCATAAGACAGTTGCAGCTCATACAGAACGCTGCTGCCAGGATTCTGAGCAGAACCAGAAAATATGAACACATCACACCAGTCCTCAGGTCTTTACACTGGCTGCCAGTTACATATAGAATTGATTTTAAAGTCTTATTACTGGTATATAAATCATTCAATGGCCTAGGACCTCAATACATTGCTGATATGCTCACTGAATATAAACCCAACAGATCACTCAGATCATTAGGATCACATCAGCTAGAAATACCAAGGGTTAACTCTAAGCATGGTGAGTCTGCTTTTAGCTACTGTGCCAGCCGTAGCTTGAACCAGCTTCCAGAAGAGATCAGATGTGCTCCTACAGTGTTCACATTCAAATCCAGACTCAAAACACATCTGTTTACCTGTGCATTTACTGAATGAGCACTGTGCCACTGCTCGTCCGACTGTTTGTACTGTATTTTATTTAATGTTTTAATTATTCTGATTTTATTTGATTATTTCTGTATTTTATCTTTTATTCTAAACTGTTTTAATTTTTCTGATTTCTTTTGTTTTAATTTCTTCTATGTAAAGCACTTTGAATTACCATTGTGTATGAAATGTGCTATATAAATAAACTTGCCTTGCCTTGCCTAGTTTCAATTTGACAGATGTCTTTGAATGCATTTTGTGCCAAAGCATTGATAAATGATCCAGCTATGCTGACATTCACTGCTGTTGTGATCACTGTGTGAAGAGTTTGGAAAAAATGACCTAAGAAATGAGAAATGGTTGTTAAAAAAACCCTGTAAACATTTCTTTAGGTGTAAAACTTTAACTGCCCACTTTTAGAGTCTGAAAATCTCCCATTAGGCTTATAGAATATTCAGTATTCAAAATCATCTCTCTAATACTAAATTGTGATTGGACTTTTCTTCGTCTCCCTTGATCAACTATATGTTCGAGTTTACTTAGTTTCTTACTATGCTTTGCCAAAAACCTGAAAACTATTCCATTTGTTACTCAGCAAACACTGGTATTTATGGCAGGAAATGCAAATATACTTCAAGTTTGTTGTACTTTCTTTCTTCTTTCTGTTCTTACCTGCAGTATAGCGACCGTGTTCTGTTCCTGTCTTTTACTTGGTCAAATTTTGGAACACAGTACAGGCTATTTTTAGACAGGGTTAGGAAATGCTAATTATGTGCTTTGTCGACGTGATTTATTCATGAGAAATTCACCAACACTTCCTCGTGCAGCTGCCCCTGATGTTTCTCTGTGGTTCGTACGGATGTATTGATCAGTAGCTGTCAGTGTCAGTTACCTGCAGGTGAAGCACTAATGCTGGACAGCGTTTAAAATCTGCCTACGTCGCACAGTCAAGCTCTGTCAAAAATAGCTTCACAGGGTCATGGAGAAGCACAGAGACCATTCACATTTAGTGGGATATACATAGAAACTCGACACCACAGGGCGCCCACAAAAACATTGGCCAATCAGAAAACATCCTGTCTGTAGATAGATAGATAGATAGATAGAGAGAGAGAGAGAGAGAGAGAGAGAGAGAGAGAGAGAGCAGTGGTGAATGGGAGGTGATGGGAGATTGAATAGAGGGGAAGAGCGCTAGTATCACACAGCCAAGATCTGCTGTAGACTCAGAGTGATCAATTTACACCAGACCAGGAATAAAAGATGACATGCGCTGGCCCATGGCCACTAGCTTGCAGTGTGCTGGATCAGCAAGAATGTCTACACACACACACACACACACACACACACACACACACACACACACACACACTTCGTTGTTGTGATCGTGCTATCAAGCCATGGATCTCACCCTGATTGAAATACAGGGGGAAAGCATTTATTACTGATCTTTCATAAGTATTAGATTAATGTTGTAGGTCATTGACATAACATGTTCAAAAATAAATAAAAAAATGGAGTTCATATACAATGACTTGAGTACTGCAACATTAGTCCCCCAAATCACGGTAATGTGGTGCAACATGCAGACGCATTCAAAAAAAAGAACAAAACATGAAATGCCATCATGACTCTCGTGAATAGCCGCGTTTCCACTGCCGGGCCAGGGCCGACCCGCTCTAGTGCGGGCCAGGGCGCGTTTCCACTGCCACTTCCGGGGCTTGATCAGGGCTTACTCGGGCCAACGGCCAGGATTTCTGGCCCGTCGAATACCTTGGGCCAAAGCAGGCCAGCTCGGGCTAGAGGCGTGGTCAATGTAAAAGTCGGAGTTTATTGGTGTAGGGAAAGATATGGTCTGCGGCAAGATGCACATTTCACTTTTTTATATTGCGCAAAATGATCGCTGCACGAAATGGAGAATCGCCTGTAATGGTCTGTTTAAGATACCAAAGCTCTTCTGAGCATTTGGGCAGAAGAAAGAGTACAACGTCAATTTGACGGCGTGTGCAGAAACGAGGACGTTATCAAGTACATCGTTGCTGAACTTGCTAAGCTAAATATTCGCCGAACAACGCTCATCTTCCACCAAGCAAACACCAAAAAAAGCAAACAAACAGACGCTTCGGTCCTCTCCATCTCGATCGTTGTGTCTTGCCTGAATGAACAACATAATCCCCGCTGAAATGGGTGCGGTTGTATGACGTTCGATCCAGGAAGGCGTGTTAAGGACGGGGTTTAGGGCAGCGCAGCGGGGCTAGTGGCCCGGCAGTGGAAACGCAAGCCTGGTGCTTGAGGCCCGAGGCCATTGGCCCGGCTCGGCTCGCTGTTAGCCCTGGCCCGCCCCTGGCCCGGTAGTGGAAACGCGGCTATTGTGTGCTCTATGGCCCTGTCCCAAATGGCTACATTCTTGTGAACTTACAATGGCTGCCGCGTGCGCATGTCCATTAAGTCCATGAGACCGTAGGGTGTCCCATTTATCATTTTAGGTTTCAGAAGGGTGCTCATGACAGGGCCTAGAAGTCTCTTAAAATATCAGATAATTTGACCTTTTATGACAAGGCAAGGTTAGTTCAGCCTATCAAAATATAATGTGATGTGACTCCCTAAAATGTAACGACATTCTTTTCATTTCATGAAATGTGCAAAAATAAAAAAATAAAAACATTGAAAAGAGAATTTTTTTTCATATTATTTTTTTTATAATTATACATAAAGACTACATAAAGAATAATATACATAACGTTTAAATTTTTTAAACAGTTAAAATTTGTCTTCTAACTCTAAAAAGGCTGGACATTTTCAAACTGATAGTATAAAGTACTTCCATGTGGTTGTTCTGTTGGCTTTTGAAAATCTGTATAAAGTATTCTGATCGACAGCATTAGGGAAAGGCACTCGCTCAAGTCCTTGGATACTTCCATGAACAGCAAACAAGACACTGACCCCATTTTGCATTATTGATTGTCATGCCTCAACCTTCCAGACATAAAGGTATGTAAATTCAACAGTGTTTAAAAAGCCTATATGAAATCCTGCAACATCCCAACATTCTGTTCAGGGAGAAGCCACAAACCTGCATTAATATTATTAGCAAGATGTACTTCAGATAAGAGCACCTTTGTCCTGTCTGATGTTGAGCGATTCCAGATGTTCTTGACATAGTTGCATATAAATGACAACTCAATTCAAATTATGTCATTTTTAAAGAGAAAATACCCATACCTGACAACTTTTCTAGACATATTTTGGGCTGAAAAAAGGGCTCCCACAGTGTGCACCCACACTGACAGACTTTTTATATCCTGCGGATAGCTTGGCTGGATAGCTTAACAACCTGCAGAAACCAACAATACCAGGGAACCGCAGGTCCAAGATGCGGAGGCACAGAAATGTCACATCAATGGTAAATCCCTGGTTTACCGCCCCTACATATTTACACAGCGCTGCAAAAATGCTATTGTTATACTACAGCTATTTTACAGATTCAAAAGAATAATTTTAAGACAAGGCATTTGCTGGAGGGATCGCTAATATACACTGACTTATGATATTTAGCTGTTGACATATCTCAAGCAGTGACTCTAAAACTAATACACTGTATTTTTATTATTATTAATTTATTAGTTCATACTTTAAAAAGAAACAGGAATCACCCAAAAAAAAAAAAAACATTTTGACTTGATTTTTTCACCCTCATGTCAGAACAAAAAATTAACCACAATAAAAGGGATAGTTTACCCAAAAAGGAAAATTCTGTCATTAATCACCCCTCAAGTCGTCCTTAAACCTGTAAGACTTTCGTTAAGACTTTCGACAAATTAAGATCTTTTTGATGAAATCTGAGAGCTTTCTGTCCCTCCATTGACAGCTACACAACTAACACTTTGATGCTTCAAAAAGTTAATAAAGAGAACATAAAATGAATCCATTTGATTCAAGTGGTTTAGTCCAAAATTTTCTGAAGAGACTCGATTGCTATATGATGGACAGACTGAATTTAGGCTTCTATTCACATATAAACATTGAGAACAAACCTCATTGGTTCTTGCAGAAGCTCAAACGTGCTGCGTAACACGTCAAGCAAACATGCTTGAGCTTCCATTTACCACAACTGATGTGTGAGTTGAGGAATGTTTATATGTGAATAAAAGCCTAAATTAAATCTGTTCATCATGTCTATGGAGGGACAGAAAGTTCTCATATTTCATCAAAAGGATCTTCATTTGTGTAATTGAGTAATTAATGACAGAATTTTTGGGTGAACTATCCCTTTAAATCTGAACCTGTATAAGTAGTTCCCTTTCAAGGGAACTCGAGTTACGCTTGAAAGCGATGGGAACGCTCTGCGTGATTGTGTCGTGAAGCCTCTGTACAATCAGTCCAATGAGAGAGCAGGACGTCATGTGACGTCATAGACCAGGAAACTATAAAGCACCCCTGAAAACAGACCGCGACAGCTTCTGTTGTCTTCAGCAAGCGATCTCTGTACTCTGTCTTTGTCTATTTATTGTTGTCTGTCAAGCACACTATTCATATCATTATTATGGCGAATCAAGAGTTTAAGCGTTGTGTTGTTCCTTGCCCTCGTTTTCTCACGGGTGGGGACACACATCAGCTTTGTGTGGCTTGTTTGGGAGTGGATCATGCTCAGTCAGTTCTCGAGGGAGCTGACTGTGAGCATTGTGTGAAGTTGTCTATGAGGACGCTCCGCTCTCGCCGGGCGTTCTTTAACGAGGACGGTTCGGTTTGCGTTCCCCGAGGTTCGGGTCCCGCTGCTGCCGAGGCACAGCGTCGATTATCGACTTGGGGTTCTCATATGGATTTAGTAGCGGGGTTTGAGGGGCCCCGCCCTTTCTCAACCCTTACCTGCTGAATCCGGTGTCTCAGCTGCGGCTTCTCCTTCCCAGGTCGAGGCACCAATGCTGAGACTATCCAGTTCTAAGGAACTGGATGTCACCAGTGTTGACATGGGGGATTATGAGTCTTCGCCAGCTCATACCTCCGGTGATGAGGAGCTTTTGGAGGTATTATCTCGTGCTGTAGCTAAATTAAACATCGATTGGCCAGCCGATGAATCTGAGTGTGTTACTAAAAAGAGTTTGTTAGATGAAAGATTTCTACAATCTAAAACACCACTTCCACGTCGGGGACTACCGTTCTTTCCTGATCTCTACACTGAGGTGTCGAGATCGTGGAATAGACCTGCGTTTAGAGTATTTAATCCACTGACATCTAACTATA